>CM060117.1:27403121-28020621 GCA_030522415.1 Channallabes apus
CACTCTCTCACTCTCTTACTGTACTCACTCTCTCTCACTCTTACTGTACTCACTCTCTCTGACTCACTCTCTTCCTCTCTCTCACTCTCTTACTGTACTCACTCTCTCTCTCTCACTCTCTTACTGTACTCACTCTCTTACTGTACTCACTCTCTCACTCACTCTCTCTCTCTCACTATCTTACTGTACTCACTCTCTCACTATCTTACTGTACTCACTCACTCACTCTCTTACTGTACTCACTCTCTCTCACTCTCTTACTGTACTCACTCTCTCACTCTCTTACTGTACTCACTCTCTCACTCTCTTACTGTACTCACTCTCTCACTCACTCTCTCTCTCTCTCTCACTATCTTACTGTACTCTCTCTCACTCTCTTACTGTACTCACTCTCTCTCTCTCACTCTCTTACTGTACTCTCTCTCTCTCACCCTCTTACTGTACTCACTCTCTCTCTCACTCTTACTGTACTCACTCTCTCTCACTCACTCTCTTCCTCTCTCTCACTATCTTACTGTACTCTCTCTCACTCTCTTACTGTACTCACTCTCTCTCACTCACTCTCTTCCTCTCTCTCACTCTCTCTCACTCACTCTCTTCCTCTCTCTCACTCTCTTACTGTACTCACTCTCTCTCACTCTTACTGTACTCACTCTGACTCTTACTGTACTCACTCTCACTCTCTCTCACTCTTAATGTACTCACTCTCACTCTCTCTCACTCTTACTGTACTCACTCTCACTCTCTCTCACTCTTACTGTACTGACTCTCTCTCACTCTCTTCCTCTCTCTCACTCTCTTACTGTACTCACTCTCTCTCTCTCACTCTCTTCCTCTCTCTCACTATCTTACTGTACTCTCTCTCACTCTTTTACTGTACTCTCTCTCTCTCTCGTTCTTTTACTGTACTCATTCTCTCTCACTCTCTTACTCACTCTTTTACTGTACTCACACTTTCACTCTCTTACTCACTCTCTCTCACTCACTCTCTTACTGTCCTCACTCTTACTCGCGCTCTCACTCACTCTCTCATACTCTCTCACTGTATTCACTCTCACTCTTTTACTGTACTCACTCTCTATCACTCTTTTACTGTACTCACTCTCACTCACTCTCTTTTACTCACACTCACTGTACTCACTCTATCACTCTCTTACTGTACTCTCTCTCTCTCTCACTCTTCTCTCGTGTTCTCTGTGTGTTAAGTGAAGGTGAATAAATTTACTTAATACCTTAAGGGAGTACAGACAAAGCCTCTGACAGTCTCCTAGACATTCCCTCATTCTGTGTGTGTGTGTGTGTGTGTGTGTGTGTGTGTGTGTGTGTGTGTGTGTTTCTGACATTAGGACATTACGATGTTCCTGTACTCTGTGATTAATAGAAGATACACTTTTATCAGCACACCTTCTAGCAGAAATGACTCAGGCTAGCTAGCTAGTTTTATATGCTACATGAATAAACATTAGCTCCAATCTGCAACCAGCTAGCTTTTGCTAGCTAGATATTTAATAGCTAAGTGTACAGTGCTAACAGCTATCCAGCTAATTTTTTAGACATTGCTAATGTTTTCCTCAGATGTGTTGCTAAAATAGTTACAAAATAAATTCTACACTGTAATTACACTTAGCATTTACCTCAACAAGTTTGCCAAAGCTTGCAAACACAAAGATGTTGCTAGTTTTAAACACTTGACATGCTACATAAATAAACATCAGCTCTAACCTGTGACTAGCTGCTGCTAGCTAGATATTTAATAATTACTTGTATAGTGCTAATAGCAATCTAGCTATTTTTCGGTTTACCACAGAGAACTAGCCAATGATTATTGTAGCATATTGCATAATGTAGCATGTAGCATATTACTGTTTCCAGGCTTTGTTAACATTTGCCACAGATGTGTTGCTAAAATACTACATAAATACTAAACCCAGAATTAGACTGTAATTACACTTAGCATTGACCTCAATAATTATCCATGAGCACAAAGCTAGGAAACCACTAAAGATAGCTTGATGTGCTACATAGCTAGCTAGCTAACTGAAATAACTAACTATATACTGCTAATAGCTATCCAGCTATTTTTCAGCTTACCACAGAGAACTAGCCAGGGTACTAATTCAGCTAGCTAGCATATAACAGGCTTTATATGTACAACATAACAGTAACGTGACTGTGGAAAGACAACAAAAGCACAACATTCCCTCATGTTCGTTGCTAGAATTGTAAAAACACCAACCCACAATCAGAGTTAGATTGTAATTACACTTAGCATTCATCTCAACAATTAGTCACAACTCGCAACTTCTAAAGTTTTACAGCTTGACATGCTATGTCAAGATTATCTCTAATCCGCCATTTTGGCCTCAGCAGTTACGTCAGTGTAGCTAGCTAGATATTTAATATCTAACTGTATAGCGCTAATAGCTAACTGGCTATTTTGTGTTTTGCTAATCCAGTCTTGCATTAAAAAAGCTAGATAATGATGTTAACTTTAAGAAACAACGAAAGAAAGAAGGTCGTCACAAAACGAGCCAATGGCTCGGGTTACAAATCAGCTAGCTAGCATTTAACTGTAAGGCGTTATGTGTAAGGAAAATAAGGAAATGTTTATCTTGAAATGGATCACGTTTGTAATAAACACACTAAGTTAATGTGTATTAACAGTAAAAATGCACTAGGGAACAAAGTATTCCTCCATCTTAGCTAACCATATAGCACTAGCTAATTTAGATTTTGATTATAAGGCTAGATAAAGTTAATTTAATAAAAACCTAAAACAAACAATTCATTTCAAACTGGAGTTACAGTCAATAAAATTTAATCCTGAATAGTTTTCATTTCTTTCGGTCAACAAAACAAGACTTCTTATCACTTATGTTGCAGCAGCTACAGTATAAAACCTTCCCTCACTAGCACTGCTCGATTCTTTCTCACGTCACATTTTTATTTTGTTTTCATCCCCGCCTTACTCTTTTCGAAATATTTATACTTCTTTTATGTCTTTTTGGAAACGTATGAAACGAATGCCATCTCGCTGCTATCTACAAAAGAGCCACACGTCAAAAGAAGAAAGAGCAAAGGCACAAAAACAGAGCGCAGAAGAAAAGGTGTGAATGTGCGATCACCTCCAGCACTCGTCTCTGAGCCGTCGTTCACACGTGCTGCGCCGGAATAAAAGGGCTCGGGCCTTTAAGACATAAAATAAAATAAATAAATCTATATCCTGTAGCAAAGTGTGAAGAAGGAGGAGGAGGGAGATGATGACGAGAGAAATGATCCAGCAGACCCTCTGTACACACCAACACACCACACACACATACACCCGAGGACAGGACACTAGACTTCTCGCTTGGAAAAAAAATGACTATCAATATCTACACTTTTTCTAGTTTTAATGCTATTCCCAGAACGCACTGTAAAGCTTTACAATATTTATCGATGCACAAAAGTCTGGGAAAAGAATGCACGCACGCACACATATCAATGTGTGATATGGTTTTTTAAAATAAATTCTCCAGTCAGGATTAACACCGAGCACATACGTATATAAGAAGAATGAAGTGCTTCATTTGCCGAACCCACACCCAGACAATTAAACCCTGATTGAAGCGCTTATCTTGCTTAATCATAGCTTCGGTCAATTCAACATTAAGAGTAACGTTTTCTTGATGATAATTATGCATTCGGGAAAAATCTCAAGTCCCCCTCGTTAAATATAAAGTGGTTATATTATTCTTATAGACCGGACGGGATTTTAAAAAATTATAAGAATTTTTTTAAATAACTGCAGCAATGGGTGTATTTTTTCCATCTTTAAGCTCCGAGCCTCAAGACGATGCCAAGCTGATGACTGATTCATGGTTTTGAAAGGACGTCCTGATGGAAATGTGCTAAACCAAAGCCAATTACTGGATCCACTTCCGCTGAGAAATCTCTTGCTCTCAGAGAAACGGTCTATTCCGTTTCCCTATTCACGGTGTCAGAAGACGGCCCTTGAATGAACACAATATGGGCATGCTGAGAACCTCGGGGAGAAAGGGGAAAAAGTCTCTCACAGTGTCTGGATGTTCTAATGGATGTAGTGCAGCGGGTATGAGGTACGCCCGGTTTGATTAATCGGAATTGTCTAGATTCATGGTGTAACTCAGACACGCGACGCTTCCCATCCGTACCATCAGATGCTGTGACGACTTCTGTGGTTTTCGAGTAATTTCCTGGTTTAATAAACTCATCGCAATTCCATTTATCATCATTCCATCAGTTGTATTTTATTTATGTTTTTTTATTTTGTATTTTCACTGAAATAATTTTTTTTTTTTTTTTTACTCTGCGTGCCTTAAATTGCCCATGGGGATAAATAATGTTTTTTTAATTGAACTGAATTGAATGTTTTGCCGTTCTTGGTGCAAAGTCATGACTGTACGACTAAATTGTTTCCAGGATTCAGATTTGAATCGTCATTTTTGTTTTACATTTACACCGCTTTAGACTGCACAAAAGTTAAATACTACATGTATTCTGCTTTTATGTACATAAAAAGTTTAAGGCTTACAGAAGTCATCAATCAAGAAATGTCAGGTATGCGATTATGCTAATGCCCGGTCTACGGATGAATAAAAGAACCTTGAACATCTGGTGGTGGTGTAATGGACCGGAGTTGATCCTATATAGTCGTATAGAGCTTCAACCATCTTAGTGTGAAATAAAAGTGTACTGCTGCATATATTCCTCATTTTTGGCCAGAATCTCCTTAAAAAAAATCCTGCCTACAGTACGAAGTGCTGAAAAAGCACTTATTACAACAAAAACAGTCCAAATTACATCAATACTAGACCTTGAATACTCAAACGCTTTGTTTCGCTGAAATAAGTCTTCAATTTATTACCCGCTCAGGACACTTTTTTTTGGCCAAGAATATAAACTGTAGCTCAATTATTATTATTATAATTTTTTTTGTTAATATACAATAGTGAGTAAAATAGAAAGTCATTCTTTTCATTCACACACCAGTGAATGAACAATAGCCCGTTTCTACATAATCAGAAAGAAAGTAGAATTTATTCTCAATTAAAGGTCCCATATTTTACAAACTCTATAACAAAGTTAACACGGATCCTTGAAAGTGTGTGTGTTAGCGCTTTTAACTGAAATATCCCTCAGATAATGTATTTTTTGTTCATATTATCAATTCCCTTCATTTTACTCCTCTTTCAAACATGCCATTTCAGTGTTTATGTAAATGAGCTACTGCTGAGCCACGCCCCTCAGTGGGTCCATATGAGGTCACATTGGGGGGGGGGAATCAAATACACACTGGAGACCCATCTGAATGTCTAAACATGACCAAAAAAAATAAATTTCTTTATAACAGGTTATGGTTTAAGACCTTGGACAAAGCTTTCTTTTCATGAAATCAAACTCATTTCTCTTTTGTTTTTGTTGTTTGTTTTTTTGTGATCTGAAAAAGGATCCAACTCAAATCCCGATCCGTGAGCCCGCGATCCGTTCCATCACCCCACTAAGATCTATCTATGATCTTTGGTTTCAACACACTAGCTAATCGCAGAAGCCCTTGACCGCGCGAATACACTTTAATAAAAGTAAGAAACGCTCCATGGCTGTGGACCGGAGCGGCGTGAACCCCGGGAGACCGGAGGCAGGTGTTAAAGCGAGCCCCGAAGTTCTCACTGCAGTCGTGTTAATATGCACTGGGGGGTGTTAAAATGAATTCCTGGTGATTTGAATCTTCCTCCCCACTCCAGTACACTTTACTCAAAGCCTCCCCCGCGGGCCTGGTCATTAAGCGCCGAGCTGAATCGGGAAGCAAATAAACCACACGCGGAATTTAAAGTACTGCGATCTTGCAGGGAATCGGTTTTATTCGCCGGAGTCATGCTGCAGTTCTCCAGGCCGAGTCCTTTGATCTCACCGCGACTCCGAGCCCTAAACATCCGGCTCCGTAAGGAAGCGGACGGATCCCGAAGCTACGGCGATAGCAGGTCAGCGTGCAAGATGCTCATCCATCTGCTCGCTCTAGAAATCTGTTCGTTTAGCACTAAAGAAAGGTCGGGGCATTTTCCATCCCATAATATTCCCGCATATATGTCTAGGGGGGAAAAATCTTAAAGTGCAATACTTCTCAAATCCTCCTAACACACACACGCACACACACACACAATTCTTACTTTAATCGTCCACACACAACCAATTTAGCTTGAAGCATATACAAATGAGAGGCGACAGGGTGATACCAGAATAGAGGGTGTGCACGGATATCCACACACACACACACACACACACACACACACACACTTCTAATAATATCCAGACTTTAATATGCCATGAACACGTCAGATCGCTCAGGCACGTCAGCCTCGAGCACAACTCCATTACATCAACATGTAACCGCTTCATGCCAGGAGACAGCTTGGATAAATTAAAACCACATACACACACACACTGATTTTCACACACACACATTCAGACGTCTCAAAAACATAAATCATCTTGTCTCGAGCGCCGCTAACGCTACTGATCACGCACGCGGCTTGTGTCGGAGCCGACACCACGAACACGCCACTTACGTCTAGCTGCCCCTTCAGCTCCCGGATGTGGGCGGAGTCCTGAGACAGCTCCTCCCTCTGGGAGGCGTCGGCCAAGACGTTGGCGGTTGTCTCCGCCTCCTGTAGCCATTTGAGGAAACCCTCGAGCTCCCTGAGGGACACCTGCAGGTTCTTCAGCTCCGAGTCGAGAACCGCCTGACGATCTGACGCCCTGAGAGCACACGACACGACACAGTTAACACACACACACACACACACACACCTATTCATCGTTCTGTTCATTAACTTTTATTTGTCTCAGAGCAGCAATCGGCAAAGGATGGAACCCTCGGCTGTCGATATGCCGAAGTCGGAAATTGCGTGATTTCAGTCCCTGTAGCGAGCGATACAGATTCATAGACGTGACCTGTTCCACCTCTAAAGGGAAATAAAGGTGGAAAACGAAAAGGAGGAGAAATGGAAGGGAAGGAGAAGAAAGCAACGGGAATTGAAGGTCGAGGTAACGTTAAGGAAAAGTTAGAATAAAGTAAGGAAAGGAAAAGGCTGGGAAACTGAAGAAAGACAAAGGAAAAGAATACAATGAAAGTAAGCGAAGGAGGGAGCAAAACAAAGAAAGAGAGAATCAATTGGAAGGGAAGAAATGAAAAAAAAGGGAAAGGGAAAGAAAGGGAAGAGGGAAAAAAAAGAAAGGAATGGAAGATGTTACAGAAAAGAATTGGAAATGGGAGGGAAAAGGAACAGAGAAAAAGTAAAGAAGGGAAAGTTAACTTTATGGAGAGTTTAATGAAAAGCAGAGAATGGAAGAGAAATAAAATGAAAGAAAAGGAGGATAAAATAAGGGAAGGGAAAGATAAGGAAGGAGAAGGAAAAGAAGTGAAAGAGCTAAGGGAACAATGGGAAGTGGAAGAGAAAGAAAGTGGAATGAAAGGAAAAGAAAAGAACAAAAGGTGTGAGAAGAAAAGATAAAGAAGTGAAAGAAATAGAAGGAAAACGAGGAAAGAAAAGGGAAGAAAGGGAAGGGACGGGACGATGTGATAGAAAGGAAAGAAAAGTAAAAGAGAAAGTAAAAGGTAAGGAAAGTAAAAAGAAGGGAGAAGAACAAAAGTGAAATGAAGGGAAAGGAAAAGACGGAAAGGGGAAGTGATAGTTTACAAAAGTAAAATGAGACATAAGGGAAAGGACAAGACAGGAAGTGTGTGATCAGAGACATCTCATCAATGTGCTCTGGTTTTGTGTGTGTGTGTGTGTGTGTGTGTGTGTGTGTGTGTGTGTGTGTGTGTGTGAGTGAGTGTGTGAGAGAGAGCTCTCATGCTGAATTATTTTTACTACCATGCTGTGCTCTGGATGTGTCCGATGTGTCTGATGTCATGTATGATGTCAGTGTGTGTGTGTGTGTGTGTGTGTATACCTGTTATTGATGGTGTTCCAGGAAACGATGGTTTTGTCCATCACCTCTTTGACCCTGCGTGTGTCATCAGTGGCGTAATCCTGCAGCAGCTGACCGCAGAGCTCGTTAAACGCCGCCACGGTCGCGTGCTCTCGGCTCAGGTCCTGCAGGAAGGCCTTGACACGAGAGAGAGAGAGAGAGAGAGAGAGAGGAGGGGGAGAGACAGAGACCGAGAGAGAAGGAGAGACAGAGAAAAACATTCTGTTCCTCTGCGTTAATAAGTAAATGGGGAAAAAAGTATTGATTCCACGTCGGAGAGAAAGGAGTGATCAGGACGTGCTTTGAGAGCATTAGGCCTGGAGCGCGTTCCAGATGAAGCGCAACATGATCTGTGAAACGACGCTAAAACACGGTGATCCGTTTACAGCCATTAAACGACTATCTGATCAACATAAAGCCAGACAGCGCGGCCAAGCCTGGGCAAATGACTGGAACTGGAGCTCCTCCTACAGGATAATCACGGCACTGCGGGCATGATGCTAAAAAACGTGTGTTCGGTGCACAGAGCGTCCAGCCGGATGATGTAGTGATAAAACACGGCCTCTCTAGCAGGCCGCGCTTAGGCCTGTGGGTGTGGCCTAATACCGGATGGAGTTCGCCGTCTCCCTCACCTTGTTGTCGCCGATCTGCTTGGTGAGCGGCTCTCGGCTCGTCTGAAGCAGGTTGTGCAAGGACACCTCGTTGTGACCGATCAGAGCCTTCACACGTGCCCACTGGTCCCGCCACTGCTCGCTGTGCGCCGTCATGTGATCCAGCTGCAGGAGCCGCGCCTCCACGCTGTGCTGCGTGCCGTCCCATTGGCTGCGCACTTTCTCCACTGGAAATGGAACCGAAAAACGTCAGTTCGTGTATTAGCGTGTCTGTGCTTTAAACAAGTAAATACAGCAGACTTCTGAACAAGAACGTTCCGGAAAAAAATGAAAACAACTTCGAAAAAAGGAGGGAGAGTTTACATATTTCTTTGTTTCATTAAAATGAGATTTAGCCAAAAATAAAATTAACATACGTCGGCCATGATTCATAAGATGAAAAACAAAAAGTGAGAAGCAACATATGTAAAAAAAAAAAAGTGAAGGAATAAAAAGAAGGATAAGTAATAAAGAAGCAGCAAGATGCAAAAAAGAGACAAAGAACACAAAGAAGATACAGATAAATAAAAGTAGAAGAGTAAGATGAAAGAAGATCAAAAACAGATTAAGAAGAAAGAACAAGAAAAAAAGAAAGGAAAAAAGAAGAAGCAAATACTAAGATGAAAAAAATACACCACAGAGGAAGAAGAATGAACAAAAGGAACAGTAGGGGAAGATGAGTAAGAAGAAACAAGAAAAAAAGATGAAAAGAAGAAAAAGAACAAGTAGGAGAAGCATAAAGATGAGAAAGAAGAAGAGGAGAAACTAAGACTGAGAATGACGGAAGAAATAAGTTTTTAAAAAAAAGTAAGTAAAAAAGCTGAAGTAGACAAAAGAATGAGAAAAAAGTGAAAGTGGAAAAAGAAGCAAAAAAAAAAGAAACGAGGCAGCAGCACAAAAAAAGTATTATGAAGAAGAACAATAAGGGTAAAGTATAAGAGGTAAAAAATGAGAAGCGACATCAGGTGAAATGTAGCGAGGCGCAGGAAATAGAGGAGAAAAGAAAAGATGAGGAGACGACGAGGAAAGTGAAGGAGAAGCACACGCACATTTCTCTGTGATGGAGGTGCGCACGTCCAGGTCGGACGTTTTGTTCTTGATGTTCTGAGCCTGAGTGAAAATCTCCTCCAGCTGAGGATGCCTCTGCTCCAGATCACCTTTAGTCACCTTTAGTCACACACGCACATATATACATTCAGACCCAGTTGCACACACATTATCTGTTATTAATAAAAGGGTGATTGAAAAGCTTGCAATATATACACACACACACACACACACCTCGAGGCGGCTGATGGTGGTGCGGATCTCGTCGGTGTCTCCCACGGTAACGATGCTGGATTTGAGCATCTGCTGGATGAGCTGCAGCCAGTCGGCCAGTTCTGTGGCCCGGTCGCTCACACACACTGCGCTGAGAGGAGCCTCGCCAAGTAACACTGACCTCTGAACCTCCACACACACTATACACACACACACACACACACACACACACACACACACACACACACACACACACACACACAGAGATTGAGTCTTTATAAACCAGTTCAGACTGTGTATGTGTGCGTTTATGTGTGTTTGTCCCTATGTGTGGATATTTTATTGTATACGCATGTTTGTGTGGATATGTTCATGTGTGTGCATGTCTATATGTATGTGTGTACGCGTTTGTGAGTGTGTGAGTATGGTTATGTTCATGTGTGTACGTGTGTGCGCGCGCATGTGTCAGTGGACAGTCTCTAACCTGGAGACAGCGGCTGCTGGGAGATCTGGTGTGTCCACGGTGACTGAGCCACTTGTGTCCTGTCTTTCAGTGTGAGCTCAAGAACTTTCCAGTCTGCTGCTAGCTTCTCCATTTTACCCTGTCAACATGTACACACACACACACACACACACACACACACATTTATGACATTTTCTCATGTCTATTATCTTATCTCTCTCTAAAACTTTGTTTTATATCCATATTCCATTAACAAAATACAGGAGTTCCTCAAGGCTCTGTACTCTGGCCCTTGTTTTTGTTTCTCCAAATCATTGAGTTTCCAACTCACTCACTGTTTAAATCTCCAATCTGATTGGTTAGCAGGTGTCGATTCATTTCCAGTAATAGCTTTGCAACAATTACATTTAAAACTGTAACTGTACTAGTCCGACTTTACAGACTTGTTTCGTGGCTGTTTCACAACACAGTTAACGTTAGCGGTACTGTAACTCAATTACTCGAGCCAGCACTTTCCAGTTATTGCTACAGATTGAAGCAAGTGCAGTGTGTGTGTATGTGAAATCATCTAACAGCATTACTTTTATAGACTTGTTTACAAGTAGAGGAACCTGACTTTTCAGATGTTAAATCGGCCATTTTGATTTGTCGTCTCTGCCTAAATACTGAAGGAACTGATAGTCAAGATGGCGACTCCTTAGGGATCCCCTTAAACTGAGGGGGTATTTTTGGTCATTTTTACCAATTGCATCTCAAAACATTTGGTGCAGCGCTAATGAGTTAATTAATTAATGATTTCTCCTCCATAAATTGACTCATTTGGCAAAAACTTTTACTCAATGCACTGCAAAAAAAATAAAATAGGAAATAACAGTCATGTAAGGTGTAGATACACAAATTAGCATGTACCAACAGACAGATTTCCCTCGTATATAAAAAAAAAAAAAGAGCTGGCCTAGACTCGGGCCTTGAGGGACACCGTAGGAAATTCCTTCAGATGACTTATTATTATTATTATTATTATTTATTACTGGATATAAAGTACACAAAAGAGTGAGGAAAAACACAAAGTAAAAGTTGAAACCAGACCTTTTCCTGAGGGAGCAGCTGCTGTGTCTGATGTAGCTCGGTGGAACGCGTGAGCAGGTCGTCCAGCTCTCTTCTCCGCTCCCTCACAGCCGACTCCAGAGCCTTCAGGACGAGACAAACAACCAGGGGTCATGGCCTTGTTGATTGAATACATCCAATTTTCTCAATGCTATTTCTAACTAATCGTTAAGCTTCTAAAGTAGGGCTGCACGATATTAGGAAAATATGCGATATGCGATAATGTTGTTGAATATTGCGATAACGATATTTCTTGCGATATAACATTTCCAAGTTAAAACAAGAGCATCTTTTAAACAAAATATTCTCTTTGGCTTGCCTGTTTTTTTGTTTAAATAAAAATAAATATTATTAAACAAAAATTAAATAGGACCCGGAAGTAATGCGGTCACGAACCAGGAAGTATAAGAGGAGTAAACAAACCAACGCATAGAGCTTGAGTTCGCGCATGTCGGGTCAGATAGTTTACTTTCTGATTCGAGTGTGTGTTTATAGGACGCGGGATAAATGTGTTTTTCCCTTGCTCCCCTTCTGTGAGAGTCCTTAGACTAATTCGCGTGGTTATCCTGCCTATTCACTTGCTTCCGCGTTTGGGTTTACCATACACGCTACAAAGCGCTAACGGCTAATCGCTAAGTCTTCTGATCATCCCGGGTTAGTTCGCGACAGAATGAAGTATAAAGATATATATATATATATATATATATATATATATATATATATATATATATATATATCTTTATACTTCATTCTGTCGCGAACTAACCCTTATGTGCCAAGCATTTGTGTGTCCAAATTTGACCAATCAGATGGGCCCTTACTATGTTTATGTTTACCCGCTTATGTCTTTTTTAATATATATATTTTTATATATATATATATATATATATATATATATATATTAAAAAAGACATAAGCGGGTAAACATAAACATAGTAAGGGCCCATCTGATTGGTCAAATTTGGACACACAAATGCTTGGCACATAAATAATTTATCACAACTCTTTGCGATATGGTTATTGCGCATGCCATTATCGCGAGAACGATATTTCGTGCAGCCCTATTCTAAAGGGACCAATGAGAAATAAAAAGAGGAAAAGGGAGAAAGAAAAGAGAAGACAGAACCAGCACAAAGAATTAAAAAGTGAAAAAAAGTGGGGAAAAAAGACAAGACTATGAAGAAGAATAAAAATGTAAAAAAGAGAAAGATTGTGAAGAAGAATGAGATATAAAGAGGGGAAAAAGATAAAGCAAAAAAGGTACAAAAATGATCAACACGAAAAAAAAAATTAAGAATAAAACAAAGAGGAAAAAGAACACAAAGAAAAACAGAAATGAAAAGGCAGAAGATGAAGCAAATGGAAAGAAGAATCAGAATGAAAAAGGCGAGGTGCCAAAAAAGAGACAAAAATCCCAAAGAACCCAAAGAAGGAGAAGAATATTTACTGTAGAAGTAGAAAAATTACAAAGCATGCACAAGTTGAGGAAAGGAAACAAAAAAGTAGGAGAAACAAAAAGGAAGGAAAAGACCAACAAAAAGAAAACTTTTGTTTGAAAGTAAGACAACCTTGTTGATGGAGTCCGTCTCACTTATTCACTTATTTAGGGTTATTTCTAACGACCGGAGACTCTGTGGGTCCTGAAGGGTATCATAGCTCACCTGCGCTTCGGTGACTGACAGCTCGGTGCGTCCGCTCAGGGGCTGCTGGGTAAGATGGACCCAGTCGCTCAAGTGTTTCATCCTGTCCTGGAACTGCAGCCTGGCCTCCACTTCCCTGACCTTCTCTAATAACTCCTGCGTCACCTACAGACAGAAAGAACCACGAGAAAGTGTTTTATTCCTCTTACGCAAGTGTATGTTGTTAGAGTCGTGAGCACGCGAGCAGGGGATTACTTTGCTCCAGGTCATGTTGATCTGCCGGAGTTTGGAGGCGTGTGCTTCTCTCTCGTGAGACTTCAGGTTGGAGCTGGCGAGGATCTGGGAACCGTTCCGGTTTAGCCAGGTCAAACTGTCGTTCTGCAAATCCATCTCCTCCGTCAGAGCCTGAACGAGAGAGAGAGAGAGAGAGAGAGAGAGAGAGAGAGAGAGAGAGAGAGAGATGATGATGAAGGATGTATGACAGACGTTGATATACAGACAGAAGGGTAAAGATGATCCCAAATGGTAAGTAGAAAAAGGACCCGAGGGGAAAATATCCTCCTGAAAAACAGTGCATTAATTATCTAATGGCACCTCTGGGAAAAAATTCAACGCAGCTGAGTTACAACAGGTGTGGTGGAGGTGGTAACACTGTAAACTAAAAGCTCCAGGGTCGAGGGTTTGGGTCATGGCATGTTCTGGTTTCCTCCCACATTTCAACGACAAGCAGATTGGGCTTATTCCCAAATTACTAGTAGAGTGTATGAGAGAGTGTGGACGTATCTTGCCTTGTGCCCCGACTCCAGGCCTCCCTCAGGATAAGTGCTATAGTGACTAAGTGAGAGTGAGCCAAAGTGAGTGAACTATAATCTCCCAACTCTTCCAAAGGAGCTTTCTTTCCTCATGCTACATATACAGTAGCGCGAACAATGTGTCTACCATTTTGTTATCCAAACTGACACAGCGCGTTCCCAAAGGTCTAAATCGAGACTGCCAGAACCTGTAGTCCAGCAGCTCAAGATTTTTGACCTTCTGCTTCTGTACTGGATCCAAAACCTTTGCATCACTCGTTTAGCTGAAAAAAAAAACTCATCAGACAAGCAACAGGACAATGGGGGCGCTCTTGCATGGCAATGGAGTAGGACGTGTTTGGCTCGTGCTCTCGCCGAACTCTTGTTTTTTTTATATAATAAGCGCTTTATTTTACACAACTGTACAACAAATTTGATATGATTTACCCTCTGAAATAAGAGGGAAATTAATATGCGGGTCAATGGCGAAAATATTACGCAAATATAAATACGACGCATCATCCAACACTAGGCCCAACGTCGCCTCGTCTCGAGCAACACCACCCCCTCCGGGCAGTCCGGAGAAAATGGATGCTGAGGCCTTGAAATCCGAGATTCTTCGCTCATTAAAAGAAGACATCTCGGCAGTAATTAAGGCTGAACTAAAAAGCGCGCTTGCCGATGATTTCAACGCCCTTAAAAACGAGATACAATCCGTTAAAAGGGAAATTATAAATAATGCGGCGGCGTTTCACTCGGAAATCGAACAGAGGTGGAAAGCGGCCTTTCAACGTGGTCGGACGAGGTGACGACTTTAAAATCTGTGGTCACTTGTTTAAAAACAGAGGTAGCTGAGCTAAGAGGGAAATGCGAGGACATGGAGGGAAGGATGAGAAGGTGTAATATCAGGATAGTGGGGGTCGCTGAGACGGAGGGATCAAACTCTACTGTGTTTGTTTCGAGGCTGCTGAAAGAAACACTACAAATGGAGAAGGATGTGCTTGTGGAGCACTAGCATAGAATTCAGGCTCAAAGAAGATCGGATGGAAAACCTCGTGTCATCATGGCGAAACTTCACTATCACCAAGACTGTGTCGAGGTATTGAGCCGTGCGCGCGCTCGGGCTCTGCTGAGATTTAACGGAGAATCGGTCGCCATTTTCCCGGATTATACTGCGAGTGTTGCCAAGGCCAGAGCTGCGTTTACCGAGGCTCGGAAATTACTCCGGAATCGTCAGGGCGTCCGGTTTGGCATTCTATAGACAAGCGACAGGACAGGATTAGTCAGCTGAGGCGGGGCTCGATTCGGATTACCGTCGTCATTTAGTCAGCAAAGAGGAATGTTGTGTATCTGGACCTTAAACAACCAGTGGTAAAGGTGGTACCGGTGCAAAGAGGCCTTACGATGTCTCACCTTCAGCTCTCGCAGGTTTTGGTCAGCGGCTGTCGCAGGCAGCATCAAAGCGGCGGCCTCGATCTGCTCCAGCCAGTGCTCCAAATCCGCACTGCGCCGTAGCACTTCTAACACAGAGGGGTCGCCAGTCATTAGCCTAAACACACACACACATACAGAAACAAACTGCTTTATTAGTGCACCATTGTTTCTATTTCCATCATCCAAACCCTGATTCGTTTCTTACCTCAAAGACTTCTCGATTTTTCTAACATAAACTTACACTGCATGCTGCGACCTCCAACAGGAAGTCAGAATACAAATGAATCCCCATCACATGTCGGCTTCATACTAACAGCGTAACAGCGTAAGTGGCTGACGGAACTTAAACCAACACGTTCGTTTTAACCAACACGAGGCTGGAACTAACCGGACCTATCTCGTCTACCACGCGGTGGGTTGTTGTTCCCCGTACCTGCGGCGGCGCTCGGTGACTCGGGTGTGTACGATCGCACAGCGCTTCGTGAGGTTATCCAGCTTGTCCTGGAGCAGAGGGCCGTCTGGAGACGACAGCTGTGTGATGATGTGATCTCCCGACTGCACGAGGTCAGCCAGCATGGTCTCGTGACTCGTCAGGCCTTCCTCCAGCTCCTGAACACACGCAAAAACACACACACACTGGTCATCTGGGACTATTTTGTAGTTCCTGGGTTCCCAATTTCCTCAGCTAGAAACCAGATGTTACAGATGTGAGTCGTTCTCTTTGGGGTCATGTAGGCATTTCATCAGAGTAGAACCCTGCTTTATTTTTTGTTTTTGGGGAGAGACCAGGGAATAATCCAAATGTACAGTACGTAGGCGCTCTGATTCCTATTTTGACCCTTGACCCTTTGTACTGACCTCTTGTTGAGCGCGGGCACGCTCCGGGTCTCCATCAGGTCCGGTTTCATCCGCCAGAGCCTTTTCGGTGTCGCACAGCCACTGAGACAAGTCGTTCATGTCGCAGTGAAACTGCCTCCATTCCTCAATGGCACGATCGAAAGATCTACACACACACACACACACACACACACACACTTGTCTTATTCGAATCGCATACACGCTCACGGGTCAGCAGCCTCCACAATTCACATCGTTTCTGTTAGAAGCAGAACAAGCCTCGAGATGTCAGATAAACCAGGATTAATACACTTAATGCGTCTAACAGATGCGCGTTTCCCCCCAGTCTGCACCATTACGCTCATTTGCATGTTATTATCTGTGATATCCGGTGACCCTGTTTCGGTTAAAAATTTCAGAAGTTACATAAAGGCCACGCCGAGCGCCAAATATTAATGAAACAGAAGCACTTAAGCTCTTGTTTTGAAGAATGAAGATGAAACGCAACGGTAGTCATGTGACCAGGACGAGAAGTGGAAACTTTCAAAGAGACTTTATTTCTTTCTCTCTTAGTCTCTTCGCTACTTATTGGACAAAATATTAAAATGTTCCTCTTCTTTTAGACCCTTAGATCCAAGCAAGCTCCACTGGGCACTAGGTTTGTGGCAGCGGTTTCCGTGACAACCCACGGTTTCGGTGCAGATGACATTTAGATCTTTTGTGAAAGTGCGAGGTCACATGACGCAGGGCTGTCCTCGTGTCCGTTTGAGTCATGGCGACACGTGTGTAATACGTGATGTGTAATACGTGTCCGCAAATTTCATACCCCGTTCCGAGACGATGTCGCTAAAGGAAGGGGCGGAGCTTCATCAGTTAACACGTTTAAACAACACGTTTAACCAACACGTTTAACCTTGGACCAATGGCGTGAGACAGGATTTATCAGAGACAAGAAGAATCGCTAGGCTCCGCCTCCTAAAGTAGCTCAAGTCTCATGGTTGTATATTAACGCGCTTGTTTGTATAGAAATAAAGATCTTTATGCTAATCTTCAAAATGAACCAGTCAGAATCTGTATATTTAATGTGCATGAAAGGAGTCTCCAGTTTCAGTGACTGTGTATATTCTTCATAAGTGATAACTAGACGTTCCACAACGTTACTAGATTACAAGTGACTTAATACGTCCTATAGAAAGAGTAAAACCCTCGGTAGGTCACACTGGATGAAAGAGTGAGTAAACGTGAACGCGGCCTCACCCTTTGCGCTGGCCGTACGTGCGGTTCACGCGGTCCCACTCGGCGTTCAGCTGCGTCAGTGCGTCACCCATTTGCACCACTTCCTGCCTGGAGGCGTGCTGGATCACGTCAGGCTGACGCTCGTTTAACGCCGTGACCTGCTCGCCGACTCGCTCCAGACTCTCCTTTATGTTCTACACACAGACAGGGAGAAGAAATGACATGACGTGCGTGTGTTGCTAGTTTCAGATCTCATTCAGCCTTAAAAATAATAATAATTAAGGAATTCTGAGATGATGATGATGATGATGATGTAATTATTCATAACGCTATTCATTTCACTTGCAGACGTGGTGGCTAAAGTTTAAAGCTGCGGTATGTATTTTTTTTTTTTTTTCTTATACCAGTGTATAACACTTTACTACAACAACAGCAACAAAAAAAATCTTGATTAGGTATTTGTATTTATCCATTAAGTTCAAATTAGTAAACAAATGCGTGAATTTTAAAGCTGCGGTCTGTAATTTTTTCTATGTAAGAATAAAATAAGAGGAATGCGTATAACAGCATGAATTATGTTTATTTTTTTTTTTATGTCGTGCAGTTAAAATTCAAATAGATGGTGAATTTTAGTTATTTGTCATTTTTTTCTTGTTAAGAATAAACCTAGTAGTAACATTATAATTCATTCATTCATTCATCTTCTGTACCGCTTTATCCTCTATTCAGGGTCGCGGGGGACCTGGAGCCTAGTAACATTATAATGATAAGTAAAAATAAAAATAACACTTGTTCATTTGGCACACGATAAATTGTCATGTGTCATTTTAAGAGTAATGTTTAATGCTTTTTTGTTGTTTTTTTTAAAATTGGATGCAAAAAAAAAAAAAAAGTTTTTTTTTTTGCAAACTGCTGCTTTAAATTCTTGGGCTGCTTTTGGTTGCCATGGAAACCTAAGTTATGAATAAAAATTGTAAGATAAAAGTATAACATTTTTATACACGTTGATCATCAGTGTTTGACGAACATGTTTAGGGATTGCTTAAAGTTGTGCTCTTTCGATTCAGAGGGTGACCAAAGTTACATACCGCTGCTTTAAACCTACAACCAATCCACACAATGATGATAAAAAAAAAAAAAATACAATAAAATAAAATTCTAAATAGTCAAAGTGTCCTGAACAGACGACGCCTGACGCAGAACACATTAGGATGCATTAATCATAAATACATAAATAATAATCAATAACAGCTGGGTGGTTGAAGGTTGGTTACCCTGAGCGTGTCCTCCTGGCTGGAGAAATCCTCAAACCGGCCGCCGCTGAGCTCTGACGAGTTGAGGAGGAGCTCGTTGTCGGCCATGGCCAGCAGAGCCTTGTTGACGTCCAGGAGGAAGGAGGACGGCGAGAGAGACACGCGCTGCTCTTCCTGACAGGCGTGCGGGGTCGAGGAGGGGGCGGAGTCTCGACAGACCTCTCCGACTCGCCGGGTCCGGATGATGTGGAGCTCCTGAGACAGAGGACGGGAGGAAAAGAGTGACGTCTGATTCTGTCTGTCTGAGGTAAAGGTGTATCATTTCTTTCCTGTGTGTGTGTGTGTACCCTGTAGCGAGTGTGTAGAAGCTGTAGTTTTAGGCGTATCTCATCTCTCTTGTCATCTGAAGCAGACTGAATCAGCTCTTCTCCTCTCCTCAAGACCTCCTCAACGCGAGCTTTCTCTTCATCCAGCTAACACACACACACACACACACACACATCTCAGTGATGATGTGGATTCACCTTATAAACATCCACAGTGTATAACCATCATGTATTTGTACAGTACAGTCGTAATTGAATCAGTAATAATATGCGATACTGCAGGTGTTACATCATAAAACCCGGGAGCCAATCCGGTTCTCGTATGCAAATTTATGCAAAATTGAGACTGATTTGCTGAGGTTAAACTGCGTGTACCTTGTCCTCATCAGGTGTGTGCGCGGGCTCCTGCCGCTCCAGCGCGCCAAGCGTCGCCTGTAACTCCTCCTCGAACTCCTTCAGCTCAGACGAGAAGGTTGGAGAACCCGCCTCCCTCACCGCCTCCTCTCCCTGCGGACAACGTACGAGAACAAGCGCTGAACCGGAGCGCGCCGGAGCCGGGATCGAAAGCAACCTCGACCCGGATCTCGCGACGCCACCTACCTGCGCGGTTTTGATGTGCTGCGCCACCTTGTGGAAGTTGCGGTTCAGGTCATCCAGTTTGGGTTCCACCACGTCTCTGCACGCGGGCCCTCTGCCGGTCATCAGGATCACGGCCTGGTCGCGGGCGCCGTCCACCCTCGCGCTCATCGCCTCCAGTTCCTTCAGAACAGCCTGCGGATGGACAGACAAATTTAGACACGAAAAGAAAAGAAACTCTTCCAGCAGTATTACGTCTCAGAGGAGCGTCTAGCGTGTGTGTGTGTGTGTGTGTGTGTGTGTGTGTGTGTGTGTGTGTGTGTGTGTCACCTTCACCACTCTCTCCCTCTCGGCCTGGGGAAGCTTCTCCGTCTCGTCCAGACGGATCTCGGTCTGATAGAGCCAGGTGCTGATGTGAGCCAGGTTCTCGTCAAACATCTCCACCTCTCGCTGATGATTCTGCAAAACACACACACACACACACACACACACACACACACACACACACACACACACACACTTCATTCCAAAACTTTGACAACAGACTGGCTGTTCTTTTTCTTCCTTATATAAACCTCATATTTAGGTACCCGAGCTACATTGTTACCATGACAACGAGGCCCTGGGAGAGAGAGAAAAAAGGCAATAATCGTTTAGTCGTCAATAATGAAAAATCCAATCCAACCCATTCTGATTGAAATCTAATTTTATTTTTGACATTTTGAGAACCTGGAAACATTTTATTCTCCCGCCTTTTTCACATAATTATTTTGTGAAATGTCTTTTTGAATCGCAGTGTCAAAATTTAGGTTTTTTTTAAATATTGTATACTAAGAATATGTCTTGCAGTATCTCAAATAAAATAAAATAAAATAAAATGTAAAAAAAATAAAATAAAAAAAAAGTCAGAGGTGCCAACGTAGCTAATAATAGCAAACAATAAAACAAATCAATTTTTTAAACATAAAAAAATTAGGCGGCGCGGTGGTGTAGTGGTTAGCACTGTCGCCTTGCACCTCCAGGGTCTGGGTTCGATTCCCGTCTCTGTGTGCATGGAGTTTGCATGTTCTCCCCGTGCTTGGTGGGTTTCCTCCGGGTACTCCGGTTTCCTCCCACAGTCCAAAGATATGCAGGTTAGGCTAATTGGCGTTCCTAAATTGCCCGTAGTGTGTGATTGGGTGTGTGAGTGTGTGTATGTGTGTGTGCCCTGCGATGGATTGGCACCCTGTCCAGGGTGTACCCCGCCTAGTGCCCGAAGTCTCCTGGGATAGGCTCCAGGTCCCCCGCGACCCTGAACACAGGATTAAGCGGTATAGAAAATGAATCAGAAGCAGCAGATAGAGATCTTTGAGAACCTCAAAAATGGAGAAGTTCAGGTGAACCCGCTTTGGAGTTACTGCAATTTTTTACAGATTTTTTTTTTTCCCCCGTCGGCATAAATGAGGTTCTCACTCTAGCTCCACCCACTTAAAAAAAATCCACCTTAAAAAGACAGCAGTTTGGATCAGAACTCGACACCTCAGCATAACATCACACCATACGTCTTCTCTCGTACGATAAACACAACATGCTAAGCTCTAGCACTGACCGTTCCCGAGGAAAGGAGGAGGAGGAGCTGAATTTCTCTGTGGCTGTCACGGCAACAAAGCTAAGCCACGCCCCCTCCCCATATTTATGAGAAGCACGTCCTGTGTGGGTTTTCATACCTCAAGAACCACACGGCCTCGGACCGACCGAGTCGTTCGTCCCGTGCTTCACGCTCACTCGATAATAATAAGATGATACGTTTATTTCGTTTTTCTAGCCAATGAAAGAGACGACAGCCCCGCCTCCTTGCTTCCTATTGGCCGTGCTATTGAAACAAAATGCATCTGTAACGTCATGTGTTTTGTCTGTCAGGCGAATATTTGTTTATTAGTTTGTTCAGTTGTTTACTAGTTTGTACGTATTCCGCCGCCGCCACTGCTATGGAGTGGGCGGGGTTTGGCACGTGATCAAAGTTCACACACACACACACACACACACCAGTACAGCGCTGAGCCAGTCCTCCGTAAGCGTGCGCACTTGTTGCCATCCCTCATTCAGGACGAACAGCTGGTCCTCAAGCTGAGCCTCGCTGCCATCGACTATGGCCTGCAGGGCGGCGCTGTTCTCCGTCACCTTCCCCAGGTCCGCCTTCCTACAGTCACTCTCCTTAAGCAGACCCTGTACAACACACATACACACACCCACACATGTAAAACACACTGACGGCCATAGGACGACACCTACAGAATCCTTCACACACACACACACACACACTCACATTGGCCCAGGCAATCTCAGCATCGATGTCAGCCGGCATGTCTCCCGTGTTGATCTTCTTCTCCAGCTGTGTGTGTGTGGTTGTGATCCAGTCCTGCAGGGCGGCGCTGTCCTTGTGCAGTCTCTGCGACAGAGACAGAGCTTTCTCCAGCTCCTGTTTCCCTTCTGTCACCTACCACACACACACACACACACACACACACACACACACACACACAGAATAGAGCTTTCATACTGAGTTCAGTCATCAGTACATCAGCTTTCTAATCTTCACGAAGCAGAATGTGTGTGTGTGTGTGTGTGTGTGTGTGTGTGTGTACCTGTGCTCCCAGATCGTTGTAGAGTAACTTGAGCGCAGTGAGCTGTTCGTCCATGCTCTTGGGATTCTCAGTCTGTTGTTTCTGGACGATCTGTCGGCCCGTTTTTATCACCGTCTCCACCTCCAGCTTCACCTCGCTCAGCATCTTGTAAAGCTTCTACACACACACACACACATACAGAGACATCATGAGTAAATGAAAACGTAAAACGGTGACCGGAAATGGACGTACATTGATTTGATTGTGTGTGTGTGTGTGTGTGTGTGTGTGTGTGTGTGTGTGTGTGTGTGTGTGTGTGTGTGTGTGTGTGAAGACGCTCACCATGCAGCCAGCGAGGTGTGTTTGAATCTGCTCCGGCTGTGTGTCCGTGAGGTCGAGGACGTGAAGCTCTGCGCGGGCGTTCTCTAAGATTCTCTTGCAGTCCAGCATGCGCTGCTCGAAGTTGGCCGGTTTCTGGAAAAGCTGGAATTTCGTGGTGATCTCACGGAACTTCCTCTGCACACACACACACACACACACACACACACGGTAATTCTTTATGAAGTCTGGTGCTGTGAAGGTTTCAGCACCAGGTTTCTTTAGGCCTGGACCCTGTCCCAGGAGACTTTAAGGGTACATTAGCCTAATCAGTAGGTCTTTGGGAGGAAACCGGAGTATCTGGAGGAAACCCACCAAGCATGGGGAGAACAAACCGATTGACTTTCCAGAACTCTTGTGCACCACATAATCTTAACCAACTATGGATAATGAATAAATGTGGGCGGGGTGGCTCGGTGGTTAACATGTTGTGCTGCTGATCAGGAGGGTTTGAGTCCTGATGCCACCTGGGTTGCCACAGCTGGACCTTTCGGTAAGGTCCTTAAACCCCAAGTGGTCAGCATCAAGCTTTTTTTTCTTCATACACATGTACACCAGAGACGAAAAGAGAGTTGAGCCAAAAGGCAAAGCTCTCAATCTACTGGTCGATCTTCGTTCCAACCCTCACCTATGGGCGTTGGGTCATGACCGAAAGAACAAGGTCGCAAATACAAGTGGCCGAAATGGGTTTTCTCAGAAGGGTAGCTGGCTCTTCACTTAGAGATAAGATGAGAAGCTCAGTCATCCGTGAGAAACTCGGAGTAGAGCCAGTTGAGGTGGTTCGGGCATCTAGTAAGGATGTCACCAGGACGCCTCCCTAGGGAGGTGATCTTGGCACGTCCACCTGGAAGGGGACCACGGGGCAGACCGAGGACTAGATGGAGAGATTATATCTCCACACCGGCCTGGGAATGCCTCGGGATTCCCCAGTCAGAGTTAGCTGAGGTGGCTGGGGAAAGGAAAGTTTGGGGTTCCCTGCTGGAACTGCTACCCGACTTTGGATAAGCGGTTGAAGATGGATGGATGGACACATACACTACATTTCCAAAAGTAATTCTTAATCTATAGGGTTTAATATGATGTTGGCCCCGCCCCCTTTGCACCTATAACAGCTTCACCTCTTCCGTGAAGGCTTTCCACAGGGTATAGGAGGGCGTTTTATGGGAATTTTTGACCGTTCTACCAGAAACACGTTTGTGAGATGTTGGACGAGAAGGCCTGGCTCACAGTCTCTTCTCTAATTCATCCCAAAGGTGTTCTCATCCATGTCTTTATGGACCTTCGCTTTGCGCACTGGTGCGCAGTCAAGTTGGAACACGAAGGGACCATCAGGTCAAACTCTTCCCAAAAAATTGGAAACACGAAATTGTCCAAAATGTCTTCGCGTGCTGAAGCATTAACATTTCCCTTCACTGGAACTGGAAGGGGCTGAGCCACAACCCCACATCATAATGCCTCCTCCAACAAACTTTACATTTGGCACAATGCAGTCTACACCTACATCTAGGCATTTGGCAGACGCACTTATCCAGAGCCACTTACGTCTTTATCTCATTAAACATCCAAGCAGTTGAGGGTTAAGGGCCACGCTCAAGGGCCCAACAGTGGGGTTTGAACCTGGGATCTTCTGAATCATAGTCCAATACCGTTCTCCTGGCAACCGCCGAACCCAGACTCAGATTGCCAGGTAATGTGAGGCTTGGATGCAGCTGCTCGGTCATGGAAACCCAACCCATGCAGCTCTCTCTCTCTCTCTCTACTGTTCTTCAGCTAATCTGAAGGCCACATGAAGTCTGGAGATCTGTAGCTACTGACATTGCACTATGTTTCTCAGCATCCACCGACCCCGCTCGGTGAATTTTACAGAACCCATCACTTCGTGGCTGAGTTGCTGTCATCCCCGTTGGCTTCCACTTTGTTATACTGTAAAACCACGAACAGAGGTCTAGAAAGAGCTGATTGGCCGAGCTCTCTCAGAGGGGAGAGATGAAAGGTAATCCATGCTTCCACATTAATCACGGCTCTACAGCCAATCAGGGGCGTCTGTGAGCTCACGCAAGTGGAAGGAGCGGATAGCGCTGTCCTCCGAGTGTGTTACTCCGCCCCCCATCGGTGCGTGAGCGAGCAGTTCGAAAATATTTGGTAGGCTGGCATCACATGGTTCAGAGGAAACACTTGATAGTCTTCGGCCCCCTAGACTGAGTGGTAGTAGTAGCCATAATGAGGAGCCCCCTAGTGACGGGGAGGTATTGGACACGACTAAATTAGGGAGAAAATCGGCGGGGAAAAAAAACAAAACACTTGGCAGTGGAATATTTATTAGCGAGGAAATTTCACGACTGTACAGGTTGTGTCCTATCATGGTACCACGCTGGAATTCACTGAGCTCCTGAGAGTGACCCATTCTTTCACTAATGTTTATAGAAGCGGTCTTCAGTGCTTAATTTTATACAGTTGTGACCATGGAAGTGATTGGAGTACCAGAATTCACTGATTTCGATAGGTGAGTGAGAATACTTTTGGCAATATAGTGTATCTATAAATTCTATTTGTGTAGCAATTATGGAAGGAGTCTCCAGTTCCGGTGCTTTGTAACAACGTTCAACAATTTGAAACACAATTAGAAACGTATAAAAGGAGTCTCTCATTTATTAACCCATAACTGTGATTGCATTCGGAGCGCCGCGGTAGAAAAGTCTGGAAACTAAAACTTTCTGGGACGAAACAGATCGACTCTGGAACTAATCGGCTTATATAAAGTAAACATCCAGCCTTTGACTGCTGAAGTGCTGCCGCTAACATCCCTGACCTGCAGATGATCCAGCATGGTGCCTCCGCGCGAGGTTTTCCCATCGGAGGCAGGAGCAGGAGCGTTCCCCACGTTCCTCCTGCGCAGGTCCTCCAGAGACGCCTCGAGAGTCGTGATGTCAGCCTGGATCGCCTGGGAGACAAAAAACAAACACACAGGTGAGATCTAAAACAAAGTGGACAGAGTGTGTGTGTCTGTGTGTGTGTGTGTGTGTGTGTGTGTTTGTACCTGAGCTTCCTGTGGTATCTGAAAGGCGTCTATGTGGTCGGTGAGGTAGGACGTGAGCGTCTGATCGAGCTGAGTGAGTGAGTCCTGAAGTGTGTTTATCGCCGCCTCGTTCTCCTTCAGCGTTCCCAAGTGCTGCTCCAGAGCCGTCTGACGCTCCAGCACCTGCACACACACACACACACACACACACACACAATACAATGAGCGACGATAAAAGTGGTTTATGTCATTACACATTAGAAATTGTTCAGTAAACTAAACACACACACACCTGCTGGTTGAGGTCGTCATAGCGAGAGTTAAAGTTGTCCAGTTTCTCAGTGATGAGGTCGTCCAGAATCCCACCATCAATCAAAGTCTGGCTTAGCTCCCGGATCTGAGTTCTGTTATCACCCGGGTGACGAAGAACCGACTCCAGAGACTGAGAGACAGACAGAGAGAGAGATAAAGACACAAAGACAGAGAGATAAAGAGAGAGACAGATAGAAAGGGAGATAAAGACAAAGAGAGAGAAAGAGATAAAGAGACAGAGAAAAAGACAGAGAGAGAGAGACGGAGAGAGAGCAAGACACAGAGATGAATAAAGTGACAGAGAGAGAATAAGAGAGAGCGCGAGAGAGAGATGGAGACAGTGGTAAAGACAAAGAGAGACAAAGAATGAGGAAGTGTGTGTGTGTGTGTGAGAGATGAACAACACTCCCAGTGGTGTAGTGTTACAGTGGGAGCGGTGCTGAGGTCAGCGTACCTCCAGAGCCTGACTGGTGGAGTCGGAGTTCTCCGGGAGCGTCTCTGTGGCCTGCAGCGTCTCCTCTAAAGAGCTCAACCAGCCCGACTCCAGGTCCAGATACTGCAGCAGCTCCATCCAGCACGACCACACCTCCTACATCACAGTGTGTGTTATAAACCTCTTATTACACTATACACACCTCCTACATCACAGTGTTATAAACCTCTTATTACTCTATACCACCGATATTATTATTTTTTTTTTTTTTTTTTTGGCGTGTGTGCGAGCGTGCGTGCGCGCGCGCGCATGTGTGTGTGTTACCTCCAGCGTGTGGCACTTGCTCTTAAAGCGGTCGCACAGTTTGTGGTAGTTCTGCAGCACCTCGGCTAACTCTCTGTTCAGATCCTGACCACCAGGGGGCGCTTTACTCGTCAACACCTTAATGCTGTCCTTCAGAATCTTCACTCTTACTTCTTTCTGTAGCACGTCCTCTTTGGCTCTCTTAAACATAGACACACAACACACACACACACACACACACACACACACGTAAAGCACAAATACAATGTGCGATGCTACAATAACAAAAACGAATGTACATTGATGTCTTGCTTATTTTGAAAACACGTTAGTGACATGAACGTTGATGGCTTCACAGGCGCACCTTCATCTCCTGCAGCGCCTCCTCCAGCTCCTCAGGACTCTTGTACTCGAAGTCCCTCATTAGGAACTCCTCGTCCACCTGAGACATCCACTCTCGCATCTCCACCAAGTCCTTCTTCAGGTTCGACACTTTCTCCTGGCTCTCGGACACGCGCTCCTGACGCTGCTGTAACTGCACAACACACACACACACACATATTAGCTTGCACGCACTTACTTTACTTAAACTTTACTTTACTTAAACACGTTACTTAAATGCCAGAAGTGTGATGTTGAAGGACTCCTGCGTCTCTCCTTCCTCACCTGTTTGCTCAGAGCATCCCACTGTCTCTGTTTCTCATCAAGCTCCGTCTGCCCCCATGTGGCCAGGCCCGGTACTGCGCTCTGCTGCACGGCTGTTACGTTCACGGCCATCTGTTTCAGAGTCGACTCCACCGACTCCATCTCCCCCACATACTCCTGATCAACAGGACAGAAGTACAAGTTTAAACGATGCAAAATGGAAATGAAATGGCGTTCAGGAGCGAGAAGTCACATGACCAGAAATTACACCAAGTTAAAAGATTTACTTTAATCAATTTCCCAGAATCCATGAAACACAAGTTGAAGCGTTGTGTGATTATTACTTAATTATTTTTAGTAATAATATTTACTGATTACTTGATTATTACTTAATATCTCATTAGTCCAAGTTAATAACCTTTTTCGTAAACTTTTGTTTTAAGATATTTTAAGCTTTTTAACTTTTGTTGTTTTACAATACATAGTTCTTTGATGTTGTTTTCTACTTTTAACACATTTAAGGTGTGTGATGTCAAGTTCTTGTTCTTTTAAGTTAGGTTTAACGTTCCCTTTATCTTAATTTTTTTTTTATTATTCCTGTAAAATTTGTCTTTATTCTGTGATATCTTGTTATTTTTGTTATTTGGGTCTTTCATGAGATTTTTTTTTTTAAACAAATGTGGTTACTTCGAGTTATCTTGTTATTTATGTTTTGCATTTTTATCTTTTTTTAAAGATATGCTATCTCATCATTGAAAGATTTGTAATGTTGAATTATCTCATTCAGATTTTTAACTTTGAGTTATCTTGCTCTTTTAAAGTATGATGAATTATTTTGTTCCTTTAGAATATTTTATTTTGAGTTATCTAATTGTTTTAAGTATAATTCTTCTGGATACTTGTTCTTTTAAGATGTATTTTATTTTGAGTCAACTCTTTTTAAAGTTGTTTATTGTTATTCATGTTATTTTATCTTTATCTTTTTTATTAATCATCCTGTCAATAAGGAGAATAATTTGGAGTTATTGGATTATTTTCGGAATCCTTTTATTTGGAGTTAACTCATCCCCATACGTTATGTTGTTTTGCTGAGTTCTCATTATTTTATGATATTTAAGTTTAATTGTTCTTTCAGGATGGTATTTTGAATAATCATGTGCTTTTAACTTACAGTGTTTTCATAAGTTTAAAATATTTAAATTTGAGATCTCATCCTTTTATGATAATATTTTGAATCACCTCATTTTTGTTTCTTAAAAAAAAAGAGTGTTTTACCCCCCCCCCCCCCCCCATTTAAGTTGTTATTCTGGATTGTCTATTCTTTAAAAAATTGTTTAACTTTCTTGTTATTTTAAGATACTTGGAGATTTCTTTCTTTTAAGAAAAAGAGATTGTGTTCTTTTACAATCTTCTAATCATTTAAAAAACATTATTATAAATTATCTCGTTGTTTTAATTGACTTGTTGTTTTTCTGTATGAATCTTGTATCTCTTGAATGCTGTTTCTTGTTATTTTATTCTTAAAATATTTGGAAGTTATTACTTTACCTTGTTATTTATGTCGTAACCTAAATAACTAAAATAAGTTGCCTCATTAAAAAAATAAATTATATATATATATATATATATATATATATATATATATATATATATATAAGATTTATTATTTTGAGTCATGACATTCTTTTATTAAACGTTATTGCGAGTTAGACGTTGGCTTGTTGATTTATCATCTCATTATTTCAACATGCATCACCATTTTATCTTCTTTATTTAAGACGAACGCAAACTTAAATGTATTAATTCTAAACAGTTTGACCTCTGACCTTGCACTGGTTAACCTCTTCCTGTAGTTTATCGGCGTGGTCAGGGGAGCCGGAGTCATCCGACAGCAGCTCGTGTACGGCGTCCAGCCATCGACTCACCTCCTCACCCCGAACCTGAGTGCAAAACCTCCAAAAGTTACCATGTTCATAAAAAAAAATTATAAATAAATAAATAAAGCTACTACTTTTAGGTTTACTGCACTTCAGTTTGACACGAGAGCTCGTGATTATGGGCCAGACGTAACCTTGCCTTAGACAAGACAAACAAATGGACGAAATATAAGGAAAGACCAACCTGTGCCTCCTTCATGCTACCCAGAATGCACTGCAGCATGCCGAGCTGATCCGCGGCTTTGACGGATAGTTGAGTCCAGCGCTGGACCTCCTGCGGTTCTGATCCAGCCTGTTGCTGCTGCTCGATCTCTGCACACAGAGCCTGCAGAGCGCGGACGAATAAAGCAATCAGACGTCTAATATAAACAACGCTATGTTTAAGCACACTACCCACAATGCAATGCTACAACTAATAGAACGCTGCAATTAGCTCCTGAGAGCTACTTGACTCTTATTAAATAAATAAAAAAGCACAGGCTCCAACTACAGTTTACTTAAACAAATTTCCTCATTTAGCTGTGAAAAAATGTTAAGAGTGCCCCCTGCAGTACTGGAGCATCATTACACCATGTGGTTTTGCTAAAAGCTGAGCGTGTCGCGCGAGAGAAAGGAGGTAAAAGTAGAGCCGTCCTGTTTGCCTCGTCGCAGTTACACATGGGAACGCAGCCGCAAGATTAACGTTAGAAAGCGTTCAGGACGTCGAGCGCCTCTAGAGGGGTCATTTAGATCACGCGCACAGTTCTACAATTAGGGGAATTCCCAAATTATTAAAAAATGATTTTTTTATTTCAGGCCTCTAATCTGACACTCGTCTGATGCCTTTGCAGAACGCTTAATATTATAATTAGCATTATTTAAATACGCTCTTGAATTCTTGAAGCTGATTGGTCAGAACATGATGATGATTAATATATTAATTATGAGTATACATATTGTCTGTTCAGATCTTTTCGTATTGAATTAGCTCGTACCCGATTTAATGGGCTAATTGTTTTGATTTAAAAGTGTGTAGAACTTTATAGTTTCTCTATACGAAGACATTTATTAAACAATTATGGAAGGATTTTAGATCATTTTTATTAATTATATTTATTATTAATAATAATAATAAATAATAAATATTAATAATATAATTATATATATATATAATATACATTATTATATATATAATAATTATATATTTATTATAATTTTTCCCTTCTTTTGTAATAATGATATTTATTTTTATAATAAATATTTTTTCTCCATTTGTAAGTGACATTATATATATATATATATATATATATATATATACACACACACACACACACACTATATACATACTATATATATATTTTTTTTTTTTGTTTTGTTTTGTTTTTGTCTTTTTAACTTCTAAACAGACGGCAGTAAAAAACTTGTTCCAGACTTTCCAGGTAGATAAAGTATAAATGTTGTTCTTATTATATATAATATACAGTAATATACAGTAATTAGGACCTGAGCTTTGTCCACAGCCGTCTCGGTGGACGGGACGTCGACAACATCAGCAGCGAGAGACGACAGTCTGTGCTCGAATTTGTCCCGAACTTCAGAGCTTTTCTCGATCTGCTGCTGTCTGTTCAGAGCTGAGACAGAAAGAAAAAGAAGAAGAAGAAAAAGAAGAAGAAGAAGAAGAAGAAGAAGACATTAAAGCGAAAGCAAGAAAAACGAGACAGTGTGTCAGAAAACAAATGAGTACAAACGAGTGCTGGTGCAGTGACGTGTTTTGGCCGAGAGGGGGAGTCAGTGTCAGCGAGTGTGTGTGTGTGTGTGTGTGTGTGTGTGTGTGTGTGTGTGTGTGTTATCTTAAAAAGTCCTATTAAAAGGTTCATATAAAATCAAAATCATTTCCCTCAACACTTATTTTAACCAGATTTTATCGAAACTACAGAAACAAACTTGACGATGTGTTACAGCATCCAGGTGTTGAACACTTCGGATGTTCATTGAGCGCATCTAATATTCCAACAGACTTTTCAATGATCACGTTCCTGTCGTGTGGCTCCGCCCCCCCAGTACGGCAGAACGCAGAGACTATGTAGGTCCCGAGTCTACATCGTGTAATCTGACACAACGCGTTCTCACGCTGTCTTGTTGAAATAAAGAAAAAGCAAAAAAGCAAAAAAAAATAAAAAAAGCCTTTGGTTAGACGTTTGACCTCCGTCTCCGTTCCTCTCTAACGCTCTTGTCCGCCTTTCGCTCCGACATCATTCTTTCTTTCTTTCATTCGCTTTCCACTCGTTTGGTTCACTAATGCGCTACGTAAATCGTCCGTGAAACATTAAAAAGGATGAAGACGCAGGAGACAATAGCGCGAGACTGAAGCGGGGGAGGGGAAAACCGGGTCGTTTACGGACGAGCTGTATTTTTTGCCGTGTGAACAGTCTGGAGTTGATTCTTAAGTCACTTCGTAAATCGCTCTGATGATTCCACGCTCCTCGTTTATTCTGCTTGGCGACTTGGTTACTTGGGAGTCGAGACTTCGGAACGCTGTTAAAAGTCGTGCCAGTGTGAAACAGAACCGGGAATCATTCTTCCGGTTATACTCCTACGACTGCGGCTCAACGAGTAATGAAGTTGGAATTCATGCATCCTCATCATCATCATCCTCATCATCGTAATGTTGCGTTTATAATGGTTTACCAGCGCTAATCTCCTGCTCGCGGGCCGCGAGCTGCCGAAGTGTCGAGTCGTATCGGGTCGACAGGACGCTCGCGCTGCTCTGGACATCAGGAGGGACGTCGGGTTCTGCGGACAGAGTCGCTGCCTGGACACGGAGCTCCTGAAGCTGAGCGTTCAGACCGCGGAGTCCTGCCAGCTGAGCCTGGAGCATGTGCACACACACACACACACACACACACACACACACACACACACAGAGGAGAAATTGAGATCACATGACAGACTGATGCCAGATGACTCATTATTCTGTAATGACTAAGAAAAAGAAAAAGAAAAGGAAAAAAAAAAAACTCTCTGAACACCATCCAAATATTTGTGTTCCCCATTACAGCTAATGCCAGGGTTCGAACAGGGCGCAGGGTAACTGGCGCGGCACCAGCGCTTCGGGAAAACTTCACAAATAACCTCGTGTACACGGATATTATTGCTAATTACACCAGGAGTCTAATACTGTTCACGCCCCCTTCACAGTCAGTGTGAGTCCTGATCACAGGCCCGGCGCTGCCCTCGGGTCATCGCGCTCACCTGGCAGTCGTCTCGAAGCGAGCGCAGAGCCGAGAGCGGAGCGTCCGCCACGAGTCCCGCGGTTCGGTCGTTCCAGGCCTCGGCGTCCTGCAGAGCTTTGTCCAGAAGTTTCAGATCGGAGGACAAGGACGCGGCCCGCTCCGAAACACGAGCTCGGTCCCGCAAGTCCTGGAGGAGCTGCTGGCAGGAAGTGAACTCAGACTGGACGGAGACGAGCGCAGAGCGGACCGGGGACGAGGACAAGCCTTCTGCTGGGGGAGAGAGAGAGAGAGAGAGAGAGAGAGAGAGAGAGAGAGATGGAGAGATGTTTAATATATATTCAAAATGAGGTACAATAAGAAAAAGAAAGAAAGTGCATGAGAGAGAGACATGTTGAAAGACAGACAGAGGGCCTGACAAAAACGAAAGAAAGAAAGAAAGAAAGAAAGAAAGAAAGAGAGACATTTTGAAAGACAGAGGGGCTGACAAAAACGAAAGAAAGAAAGAAAGAAAGAAAGAAAGAAGGAATGAAAGAAAGAAAGAACATGAGAGAGAGACATTTTGAAAGACAGACAGAGGGCCTGACAAAAACAAAAGAAAGAAAGAAAGAAAGAGACATTTTGAAAGACAGAGGGGCTGACAAAAAGAAAGAAAGAAAGGAGGAAAGAAAGAAAGAAAGAAAGAAAGAAAGAAAGAAAGGAGGAAAGAACATGAGAGAGAGACATGTTGAAAGACAGAGAGGCTGACAAAAAGAAAAAGGACATAATGAGAGAGAGACATGTTGAAAGACAGACAGGGGGCCTGACAGAAAGAAAGAAAAAAGGAAGAAAGAAAGAGATAACACAAGAAAGAAACATACTAACAGACAAAAAGACAAACCAAACAAAAGAAAGACAGAGCAATAAAAAGAAAGATAATTTTTAAAAGAAAGAAAGAAAGAAAAAAAGACCAACATGAAGACAAAAAAAGAAAGAAATTGGGAAATGCAGGAAAAACAAACAAGGCACCTAAATAAATAAAAAATATATATATATTAAATAAATAAAAAAAAGAAACAATAAAAGAAATGTCCATCATCATTCTTCTTCCTTTTGCTCATTTAAACACCAGAAATGTGACCATAAGAACCAAAAAGGATGAAAAGTCTCTTCACACGCAGGAACGAAGAAGAGACTCGTGAAACCTTTAAAATTACCCAGAATTCATTACCTTTCTCGATCTGCTCGGTCAGCTTCTCTCCTCTCGCAGTCACATCTTTCACTCGCTGCTCTTCCCCTATAAGCTCCGCCTCCAGGTCCTGGAAACACGCAGAAGGAACAGGTTACTCACTCTGAGCCAATCAGCAGCAGCCTCGCTCTCACTCTGAGCCAATCAGCAGCAGCAGCCTCGCTCTCACTCTGAGCCAATCAGCAGCAGCCTCGCTCTCACTCTGAGCCAATCAGCAGCAGCCTCGCTCTCACTCTGAGCCAATCAGCAGCAGCCTCGCTCTCACACTGAGCCAATCAGCAGCAGCAGCCTCGCTCTCACTCTGAGCCAATCAGCAGCCTCGCTCTCACTCTGAGCCAATCAGCAGCTTAGATTTATCACCTGGAGTGTTTTCCTGAGCTGGTGTGGAGGATCTGTAGAGGACAGAGACCGCGCCGAGGTCTTCCATCTCACCAAGCATGATAAAAGGTCAGGAATCTCACCGTCCACACTACACACACACACACACACACACACACACACACACACACACACACACACACACACACACAACTACATTAACAATAAAACAAACTTTGGAGAACACACCCATTAGTGATGTCACCAAAGAAGACTGAGTATGAGAATGTGTGTGTGTGTGTGTGTGTGTGTGTGTGTGTGTGTGTGTTCATACAGTTTCCTGAGCTCTGAATCCGTATCCAGGTGGCGTCTCTTGGGCGGCGCAGGAGGAAGGAGCTCTTGGTCAGCAATCGAGCGTTGTGTCCGTCCGTCCACCGTCTCCATGACGACCCTGTCCTGCACCTGCGGCGTCCCTGCAGCACCGACTGCCATGGTTACCTTGGAGACGAGACAACCATGTAGACGAGTGTGTTAAACACAAAGAGAGGAGAAAACATCCTGAAAAATTCTCACAGCAACACAAGTGTGTGTGTGTGTGTGTGTGTGTGTGTGTGTGTGTGTGCATGCACATACTTTTCCTTGTGAACATGTTGATCAGCTGATCGTGTGTGTGTGTGTGTGTGTGTGTGTGTGTGTGTGTGTGTGTGTGTGTGTGTGTTACCTGATTGGAGCAGTCCTCCAGTCTCTGCACCAGGTTGTCCCAGCGCTGCGTCAGCTCCTCCGTGTCCGCCTCGATGCGCCGACCCGCCTCAGGGCTTTTCAGCAGCTGCGCCACGTCCTGCCCCGCCTCGGACAGAGTTCCCAGCGCCCGCCGTTTCTGCGCCATGTCCTCTTTCAGGCTCTGGGTCGATTGTAACAAATTTAGTCTCGCCATCTCGAACTTTCTGAGTAACGCTAGCTAGACTACTCACCGCTAATCTACGAACGTTAGTGTTGATCTCGCTCGGGTCTTTGAAGTCACTCGTCTGCACTTCGCTCAGAGCGTTTTCCTTCTCCGCCAGCCACGCCCTGAACAGGTTCTAAAAAATGTGAATAATTATTTTTTTAAAAACATCATAAAAATACGTATAAGGAAAAATGCATCAGTAAGAAACAAAGAAATCATAATTTAATGTTTTCAACCTGATCGTCCAGAAGCTGCTGCCACACGAGCAGCGTCTCCTCTAGTTTGTTCCAGCGCTCCTCTGTCCAGCGACACACCGCGGCCCAGCGCTCGCCCAGCGACTGCACAGAACAATACGTAAAACGTGACGGAATATACACAAGTAAATTTGCATGAAGAACATTTCTCAGTAACTACCAGAGCACGCTCTAGGCTAGAAATTTGTGCGAACAAGAACGCGTAATCATCGTATTTACTAGTAGCCATTTCTGTAAGTAGCTATAGGTACACTATACGGACAGAAGTATTTGAACAAACCTGCAATGATGTCATATCTGAATATATATATACTGTACATTGGAACCTTGGATTGTAAGAATATTTTTTCTGGAAGTGTGAATGTAATCCAAAACACTCGCATATCAAAGCAAATTCCCGTCATCAGAAATAATGGAAACTCCAATAATCCGTTCCACCACCCAAAAATATTTATATAAAAATAATGAATACAAAATATAAAGTCAAAATAAAACAAACTAACCTGATCCCGACAGAGCAGAGTTTCCATATTATAACAATGTCATAATAAACAATACACACGCATACATGTTGACTATACGAGTGACGCACGCACACTGGGACTGAGATAGGAGATTACCCATAATCCCGAAGCATGAGAGAGAAAAGGAACCATTGGCTCAGCAGTGATCACTTGACGTTCTGCAGACAAATCCCAGTCATATCACTCGCATATCAAGACCTTGCTCGTTTAAGTGTAAAAGTTTAGCTCGTCGGCCTCCGAGTGGAGCAGTGTTAAAGTGCTCGCCCTATCATCCGTAGATCGCTAGTTCGGTTCCCGGGTGATGCTGTAACTTCTCGCAGCCGGAGGTCTAGAGAGAGCTGATTGGCCGAACTCTCTCAGAGGGGAGGAATGAGAGGTACTTCGCTCTACAGCCAATCAGGAGCGTCTGTGAGCTCACGCAAGCGGAAGGAGCGGATAGCGCTGTCCTCCGAGTGTGTTACTCCGCCCCCAACCGTGCATGAGCGAGTTACTCTCAATACAAGCATTTATGAGGTCAGGGACTGATGTTGGAAGAGAAGGATCCACTTCTAGTTTATTCCAATGGTGCTCGATGGGGTTGAGGTCAGGGCTCTGTGTTAGGGCCGGTCGAGTTCTTCCACACCGCTGCCACAAAGTTGGAAGTACAGCATTGTCAAAGATGTCTTGGTATGTTAAGCTGAAGGAAGCATTAAGATCTTTACTGGGGATAAGTGGCCTGATTGATTGAAACACCCGAATTCAATAATCAACAGATTTGGTCAAATACTTTTGTTCATATAGTGCGGCTACTTACGTACAAAAACAGAGTGCAAGCTTTTTGAGGAAATGATGAAAAGAAAAAATACAAATCAGATAGTCTTGGTCTATTTCACGTCTTTGCTTCTATAGAAAACGATTCACAACCTTCTGACGGATCAGAATAAAGTGTCACGTATAAATCGGACATGGTTCGTTTCAGCTCAATGCTCTTTATCGTACAAGCACTTTAAAGTTTCACTCTGCGTTAAAAGGCCAGCTGACGCGAAGCTCCGAGATCACGGCGACTTCACTCTCACTCTCAGCTCGGAGATGGAGAACATCCTTCGAGCGCGGTAAGTACAGTAGGCAGGCGGGTTTTTTTTCCACCCGTCAGCCCATAAGGCTGTAATCCTTTGTGAGCTTCGGCAGACAAACACAGGCATTAAGGTTCAAAGAGCGCCGTGTTTCATTACAGGCCACAGAGCGAACGACAGCACTGGCAGCGCTATAAAACACTCTGCGCGCTTTGTCGCTACAAACGAGGTTGGAGAGAAAGAGAGAGTCCTGGACTCTTTAAATCATTGTGCGTGTAATGTTTAATTACTATTCAGTAACTATTCACAAAAACAGGCAAGCAGAAAAGGCTAAAAAAAAGACGAAACACTAGTCGGTGTTCTGTTGGAGGACTTTGCAGCTTTCACACCAAAACTATTTACTAAGGACACTTTTTACTAAACAATGCACCTTTTAACCATTTTAATATTGCAAAATATCCGAGACAAGATCCTGTTGCTTAACTTTTAACTAGTTTCTTCCTTCTCTCTCTCCCTCTCCCTCTCTCTCTCTTATATAAAAATGTAACGTTACACAGAGCTTTATGTTAATATTAAATGTGGATTGTCTGTCTACAAGCTCCTGAAACTCAGCTATTGCTATAGAAACTATAATGCGTTAGATTAATACAGTATAAACCTGGGATTTGTCTTGTAGACGGAAAAAAAAAAACCCATCAGAGCTGCTGTTATACAAATGAGCCGCCATTTTGTGACAAATCAGAACAGGGAGTTCATGATGTCCACAGGACTGCGGTATAAAGTCAGGTTAGATCATAATAACATAATAACACATGTGGCATATGAAGCATTTTCAGCGTAGAAACTGGAGTTCGTCCGGGAGCGGAGCAAAACTCGCTTGCCTCCATCCTGATGAAGCGAGTTATTTTTTGTGGATTATTTAGTTTTTCTTTGCATTTCTGCAAGATTTAGTGACGACATAGACACAGTTTGTGTTTTAAAGCAGCCGGTGCCAAGAATAATAATACATTAAGGTTAAGTGAGATTTAATGTCTATTTATTTCATATTTTACTTCATTTACATGTCTATTTTAAATGCTTTGATTGTTTTTATATGCAAAAATATGATTATAGGGTTGGAAATTGGTGATATTTGTAATATTTTTGGGTGGCTGGAACGAATTATCTGCATTTACATTATTTCCAATGGGAAAACGTGTTTCACAATACGAAAATTTCACCTTAATAACTCGCCTCCGGAACAGATGGAATGCAAAATGTACTTTTTAGTTGTTTTTGGAAAGAAAGAAAGTCAATCAGACACAATAAACTTTCCATTTTTATTTATTTTTTGCTCTGACCAGGGTTTCAAGGAATAGTTCCTCCCCAAGTTTGTCTTAAGTCAAAACCTAAGTGAATGTATGTACATTATTATGCGTCTTTTCATTCTACTTTCGGTTATCCAGATTTAGGTCCAGATCCATAAAAGAAAAGAGTGAAATTCATAGTAAATACACTTAACAAGCTTCATATGAGTCTCAGCTGAACTTTGGAACGAGGGTCGTGGAATTTGGCCCCGATTACTTACATTTTATTTGTGTTCTGGGTGACAAACCTCACGCTTGGTGTGCAGAGCAGGAAAACTTACAATGACCAAGACCTATGATAATGTACTTACTGTATAGGAACCTCAATTCTGATTTAAGACAGACTTAAAAAGAAAAAAAAAACAGAACTATCCCTTTAAATAAGCAGATTAGATGTATTCCCCTAATGTGACCTCATATAAGAAGCACCTCCTCATCCTGGCTTTTAGCTCAGCTCTTCTGTTCTCTGGAGGGGCGTGGCTCAAAAGTAACTCAACACAGAAACGGTGTGCTCAGAGGAGGAGTGAAACACAGTGAGTTTGAGGTAGCTAAAAAAGTATTATCTGTCTGTACCTGAAGTTGGTCCTCCAGAGCGGCGGTGGCGCTCTCGCCGCTGTTCTCGTCCACCACCACCACCATGTGAGTCAAGGAGTTCACCTTGACCTGTTCGGCCTCCAGGTCACCCTGTAGAGTCTGACGAACACGAAGGACGCGGTCAAGCAGGGAGCAGACGTGTTCAACAACAGAACCGTATAGATCTCCTGAAGTTCCACACTGATCAGCTCAGACCTCAGGATCACATTCTACACTCCCAACATAAACATCTCTTACTCTGTGCTGCTCGATCCGGGTCAGGTATCCCGGCATGTCCGCCGCCATCGGCTCCGTCTCCATTTTACGGATCCGCCCCTCCGTCTCTTTCAGCCAATCAGAGAGCTGCTGGAGCTGCTGATGCTGGAGGTCCATGAGAACTTCATGAAGTCTGGAACGACGATCAAAGCAGAGGTTAAAGGAGGAACACTCAATTTCAATGGAAGAACAGACTGCAGAAACAGTTTCTAGTTTCTAGGGCAAATCACTTCGCAGGCTCCCTACATAGGCAACGTAACAACATGAACAAACAGGAAGACAGGATTCAACCTGAACAGATCACGTGTTGTATAAATCTAAGAATAGGACTTTTTCGGCATTTTATTTTCCATACTGGCTCACCAGGTTTACATGTTTTCGTGGGATTTTTTTGCATTTTGTGCAAGATTTAGTGAAGACATATGACGATGGGTTGCAAGAATGTTATCAAGGACGGTAGCAAGAAAAAAAGGGAGCCGCTTTTTCAAAAAAATTTTAAAGCAGCCGGTGCCGAGAGGAATCATAAATTAATGTTAAGTGAGGTTTAATGTCTATTTTTTTTTTTTTTTAGATTTTACTTCTTTTAAATGTCGTGTCTAAATGTTTCGATTGTTCTTGTATGCAGAAATAAGATTATAGTGTTGGAAATTGGTAATATTTTTGCGTGGCTGGAACGGATAATCTGCATTTACATTATTTCCTATGGGAAAGTGCGTCCTGCTATATAAACTTTCATCTTTAGAACTCTGTGGATATTTTCTTTAGGCTACTTCTGGTACAACATACACAAACACTCTCTGTGTCAAAGTGTGTGTGTGTGTGTGTGTGTGTGTGTGTGTGTGTGTGTGTGTACCTAGCCTGGCGGTCCATGCTGTTCACACGCAGAGCTTCCCAACGCGAGTTCAGTAGAGTCATCTGCTCGCGGATCTCCTCTTCTTCCTCCTCGCTCAGGTTGCCCTGCGCGATCAGCTGGTTTCCCACCTGCAGGACGTTACCCACGCTGCTCTGGTGAGCCGTCAGCTCCATCATAAACGCCTGGGGGAAAAAAAAAAAACACGACTTGGTTAAAAAAAAAAAAAAATTTTTTTTAAAGAAAGTCAGAAACGGCTGGCTCAAACTTTAACACTTATCCTATTTCAATATTCATTTACACTGGTTGTAACTCAGGTCACAGATTTACATGAACACCCTTGTTGCTAATATGTTGGCGTTTCTATAGCAACGACTTCATTGAAGCGATTTGCCTATAACCACAACGCTCCATGTAACTCAAGCCTGATGGATTTAAAGCGATTATTTTGAAATTGTAATGCGTTCTGTAAGGAGATGTTTATTATTATGCTTATTTCTTGTGGAAGGAGGAGGAGGACTACGGCGTCCTTTACCGTTTCTGACCTGTAATTATTCAGAGAGCTGTTAAACATGTGCTAGTCATTACACCAGTGTCATGTTGACTACACCCTGCTTTTAAACTCTAGTTTGCACTAGAATTCCTACAGACATCTCTCCCGAATCTCAGAGCACAGTGAGCGTTCTCATTCAGGTTACAGACATCCTCAGAAGATCTTTCGAAGAATCTGATAGGAAACAATAAAGGAGCAAAGCAAACGTCATGATTAAAAAAAAAAAAAAAAAAAAAACATCTTCCCGAGTCTCTCTTTTCAATCTGTGCTAAAAAGCCTGAGCGCCTGAGATATCATCATCAGCGGCCGAACAGAAAAGCGAATCCCAAGATGATCCCCATCACACGACGCAGCGTGAGAACACAATGCTGCCTTTCTGATCTGCAGATATCGAGCGGCTGAATTCCAGTCCTGAGTCCTGATGGGATCTGATGATGCAGGAGACTGAAGGAAGTGTTCGTGGAAAGAACGCTCAATGGAAATCCACAGCTGAATACAGACAAAAATTATGAAAGTACATTTCAAATCTATACGTCAACAGTGTGAGTTTTAGACACCAAGAACCCGAAGATTGAACGGCTTTTTATGATGATCTTTATTGTTTTGCACCAAAAAAAAACTTAGTATAGTGATTATTTCGAGTGGCAATTCATGTGTCGCCACACGGAGTCTAAAATCTTTTTTTTTTTTTCGTACTTTTTTTAAATCTATATACGTTTGCGTTTGATGTGTTGCTGGAAATGTTGAGGATAATGTTACTGTTCCTCTATAATCCTACAGGGGGCAGAGAAGTGCAAAACAAAATAAAACTGAAAACTAAATAAATTTTAAAAAGAAAATTCAAAAACAAAATAAAAACAAAAAACAAAGTAGCAAATTCAAAAACTAAAACCCAAAAACAAAATAGCAAATTCAAAATCAAAATGAAAACGAAAACAAACTAAATGACAAAAAATATTTAAAAACAAAAAAAGTAGCAAATTCAAAAACAAACCCGAATACAAAATAGCAAATTCAAAAACAAAATGAAAACGAAAACAAAGTAAATGACAAAAAATATTTTAAAACAAAATAAAAACAAAAAAGTAGCAAATTCAAAAACTAAAACCGAAAACAAAAACAAAATAACGAAAACAAAATAAAGTAAAAAAAGTTTTAAAACAAAATAAAAACAAAAAGTAGCAAATTCAAAAACTAAATAAAATGAAAACAAAACAGTAAACTCAAAAACAATATAAAAATGAAAAAATAAATGACAAAAAATATTTAAAAACAAAATAAAAAAGGAGCAAATTTAAAAACAAAATAATACCAAAAACAAAATAGGAAACTCAAAAACAAAATAAAAAAACAAATTGAAAAACGAAAAAATAAATTTAAAAAGTTTTAAAACAAAATAAAAATGAAAAAGTAGCAAATTCAAAAAGAAAATAAAAACGAAAAACAAAATAAATAAAAATAAAAAAAACTAAATAAACCTGAAAACAATAGCAAATTCAAAAACAAAATAAAAACAAAAATAAATGAAAAAAATTAAAAACTAAAAAACAAAAACAAAGTAGAGCAAATTCAAAAACAAAATAAAAATAAATAAATAAATATATAAATAAATACAAAAATAAAATAAAAACAAAACCAAAATAAATATTTATTTAAAAAATATCAAACTCATAAACAAGATAAAACTGAAAAAAAAAAAACAAATGAGAAATCACGATGACAATTATAGTTTGCAATTGAAATTCTTATCGCTGATTGGAAGAGACATCTGTCACTCAAGACATACATGAAGTACTGCAGCAATTAAATGTCTGTGAGGCTGCAGTACTTCCTGTATATTATGAGTGATGGATGTCTCGTCCAATCAGCGTGATGAGGGGGGGGAGGGGGGAACTATTGGTAATGGGCAAGGTACAAATCAACCGTGCCTAAAGAATCCTTATGTCCTTTTCTAGACCATGGTACAAAAATAACAGTAAGTATTACATCAGCACTCGTGACACTGAATATGAAAAATGAAGCTCAAATCAACAAAAGAAAAAGAAAAAAGAGAAGAAAAAAAAGTCTCCCTTCAGCGCATCACTTCTTACTTTTAGTCTTTGTTAATTAGTGGATTTAGACACACGCTGCTAAGTTGAAAGAGGCCCACAGTGTTTGTCTTCCAAGAAAACCGAGCCGGCTGATTTGTCTGGAGTGTTTGAGCGCCTAAGTGCTCGTGTTGTTCGGTGCCAGGAGGTGCGCGCTGGGTCACTTCACCCCAGAACAACCATGGCAACCTCAGAACAAAACACGGTGAGGGCAGATCTCTGGGAGTCGGCCGAACGTGACAGATAGCACACACACGCACACACACACACACACACACACACACACACACACAGAGAGAGAGAGAAAGAGAGAGAGAGAGAGAATAAAAACTCTCCATCTCTTTAATTCACTGTGTAAAGCTGTTCGATTTAGTTTGCGCACAGAGAACTGTGTAAGAGATGCAGGTTCTGAACCAGGTACCAGAAAACCTGGTTCAGATAGAAAGGTTCTCAATGTTTTTTAACCCTTATTCCACAGGAAGTGCGACACTAAGGGTTCTCTGTCATACACAGAGAGAAACACAAAAACACACTGCGGGCGAGGAGCAAATTGGAGATTCAGGTCTCGATCCGCTCTTGGAATGAGAAACCGATTTGACTCGAAAGTTTATCACCACTAACTTGAGTGACATCACATTTGCCATATCCAAATTTTGGATTATTATTTAATCATACATGTTGTGAAAAGAAGTTTTTACACTTGAATTAAAAATTTTAATAACTTGAATTAATCTGCTTGGTGGTGGAGCTTGATTTCGCAGACTTGCAACATGGCCGCCACTCGATTCCTCCACTCGTACATCCACTTAGTATGATTTCTCCTTAAGTACCAAGGCTCAAGTAGCTCAACAATACTTTTGGAGGTCAAGCCTACCTTCAAACGTGCAGTTCATCTTGTGTAAAAACGGTTTCGTTAGCCATGGAATAAGATTTGTGCTAAATGTGTTTTAAATGCAAGCCAAATCCAAACCAAGAAAAATTGGTTTTACATAATGACAAGGTGTTCAACCTCCTCCACTGACCATAAACACTTTCCCCAACATGCCCCCATTATTACCAGACACGGGAAGTGGGATGTCAAGTAGCGGAAAACCTCCAGACCCTCCACAGACCACACCGTGGATCAGAGGAAGTGAGCGCCAGACCTTCCAAGAGGACCAGGGATTGTTCTCTGGACCAGCCATGGGCTTGCAAACAGCCTTCACACTTTACCAAGAAGGATGAAGTCATCATCTTCAAATCTGCTTTGATATACCGAGATTCCAAGATATACCATGACCCATACAATATTTGGTATTAAATTATAATAATCTAATGGTTCTGGTAGTAGCACCAGAATGGGAAAATTGGAATTCCAAACCATTCACCTTCAGCACTCAAGAAAAACCCATTCCTCAGAGAACTGGCAAATCTCTGTTTATCTATCCTGGCTGATTATCCCTCACCTTCACCATTAGGAATGTAAACGTTCCCACTACCTCGTTACCACCCCGCCTTCAGAACACCTTCCCCACCCTCCCATCCCCTACATCTACCACTCTATTCAGAGTTTGGTGGTTTGGAGCTGCTTCGTTCCATGGAATTCCTGACATTCCTTGCATGTTGTGACCGTGTACTCTGAGAGGAGGAGGAGGGAGCCAAGGAGGCTGCACATTCTTTTCAGAGAAAACAGGAGGTGTTTACAGTCTGACGAGAGAGAGACAAGGTGACCGCTCATCATCTTCACAAGCCTGGCTGTTTCTCCAGATTTTCAGGATTGTCAGAATAGCTGTGATCAAACTGGAAGCCAGAGGCAACAAGAGAACCAGACTGTAAAGGGAACCTGGTGGATCGTGGACTATAAATCGTTACCAGTTACAGGTACAGAAGAGCAAAGACAAACAGTACTAGATGACTTGATAGGACCTTCTTTGTTGGGATGAGCACAAGGCCTGCCCTTCTAATTGGCAGCAGGAGCAGGTGCAAATCCACAGCACCTCAGGGAAATTATCTACTGAACTGGTTAGGCCAGTTTCCTCTTAGCCAAGTGAGCAAGTCAAGGTTAATCGAAGTTGACCTGATGCTTCATCATTTGCAAAGCATATTTCTACATCAATGTTTAGAACAGAACTAGCTGAGGTACCTCATGTATATGGAACTGATCCTTGACGTCTTCCACGTCACTAGAAACCTCGTCCTGGACTTGCAGCGCGTCCTCGGCGGACAGCAGCCACGTCAGCACCTCCTCCAGCGTGACCTGATAGGAGTCCAGATCCATCTCCGTGCCTCCTTCCAAACCCATCTCCTTGTCCATGCTCGACGCCACGGTTGGCGATCTGCCCACCTCCGCCGGCGCTCCGGCCAATCCCTGCTGCAGAGGTGGACAAGGAAGATTGAGCAAGTCAACAACAATAAGGGGCTTATATAGAAAGACACAAAGTGAGAAGGGTGAAAAGAAGAGTTTAGGGTGGATGGAGTTTAGTGGGTGGAAACATCTCACGTGTCTAATGCCATGCTGGATTTAGGATGTGTATGCTGGTACCTCCTGGTTATGATGGTATTCCCAGTAAAACCTTGCTGATAGAGCTGGGCTTAGAGTCACTGCACTGTAACTGTCATGCATTATTAACCTCTTGGCTTATCAAGTAAAAACTATTCTAAAAATATCCACACACACCCATAAAGTGCCTGACATTTCCAAATGCAACTAAATTCCAGCATGAAAATGCCAAAAGAAAGTGTGTGTGTGTGTGTGTGTGTGTGTGTGTGTGTGTGTGTGTGTGTGTGTGTGTGTGTGTGTGTGTGTAATAGGAGCAGGTTTGTCTTCATGGTGTAAATACCATTGTACTTCTTTATAAAGCAAAGGTGTTGTCTGAGGAAGACACTCCCATTGTGTGCCTGATTAAATGGCGACACACACACCACCACACCCAAGATTTCTGGATAATACTTATGTTAATAAAGTTACGCAACATGCAGCTGTGGGTTCAGTAAGAAAATACAAACTATAGGCGCGATCTGGAGCGATGATGGTGATTCTCTCGCTGAAATTTACTGCCGTTCATTAGGGATCCATCTTACTAGTGTGCGAGCTTTAACACCTAGGCTAGAGTGTACACAGCTGCCAAGGAGACTAAACTAAACAACAAAGTGTTATTTATGAGGAGAGAAAGTCAATAAAATGGTGATGAATGTGCATTTGGTAATATTTAATAAAAAAACTAAAATGACGCAGCTTTTATAAAAATGTACGTCATCTCATCATAACGATTCTGCACTTTGTTTCGTAATTCAACGTTTAGCACTTAACCACAAAACTACCTTTTTTTTTTCTAAATTAAAATTACAAACAACAGACAATAAAACTTAACTAAAGTTACAAAAAATATTGTACACAACAAGAAAAACAACAAAAGCATAATAGATGAGGCGAACGACTTTCTGCAATTAAGTGCAATATGTATATGTTACTGTACATATGTACAATTAAAAACATCAATTAGACCAAAGTAAAAATAAATAAATGAGCTACAATAAATAATATGCAGCAACAAAAAGCAATAAAAAGTAACAATTAATTGTGTGAAATAACCCACTAAAAAATGTAAATACAAAGTAAAGAACAGTATCTAAAACAATAAACAATCAAACCTTTTCATCTGCACAGAATAAAAAACATAAAAGGAGAAGTAACAAAATATAACAACCTATAAAAAAGTTAATAAATTGCATCACATTAATAAAAAAAAAAAAGGATATAATTATTTCAAAAAGTTTTTACTAATATTATTATTAGTGACTATTATTTTTTATCATTAATATTATTATGACTGTTGTTGCAGATGTTGTTTTGTTGTTATTCATTACTATAATTTTTTATTGTTGTTGTTGTTGTTGTTATTAGAGAATTCTTTTTTGCTATCTTACATATAATAAAACTACAATGTTGGCGTGTCTGTACATTGATATTTGTGGGGCAAAAAATTAAGACTTCATGATGTTTTTTGGAATTTCTGTCTGTCTGTGTGGGTGTGTGTGTGTGTGTGTGTGTGTGTGTGTGTGTGTGTGTGTGTGCACGGCATCATGGCCCACATGAAGAGATGATCTGCTACTTTGAAATTTAAATGGAAAAAATTCCTTACAGTGTAGATCATAATAAATAAATAAATAAATAAATAAATAGATGAACCTTCTCAAAATTCAACAGGTGGCGCTGTACATTTTTTCATACGCGCGTATGAGTGTGCAAATGGAATCTACTTACTAAACGCGATCTCACACCTTCATTCCGCGCACTTCACGATAACACAAATACATTTTAGTTCATTCCAAAATTCAACATTTTTTTAAAAACACTTTTTAGGCTGCAATTAAAATCCATGTGAACCAAGATATCGCGGGCGTATCGGCCTATTAATATTATTCCTGCTGTTGTTGTTTTTGTCTATTATTGCTGTTGTTTTTATTAGTTTTATTTACTTTTTTGTTAAATAAAATACAATACAACGCACAACTTTTAATTCCCATAACTTTCACATGGATTTTTAATAAACTCTGATGTTCTGGTTTGTATTTATTTGAATGGAGTATTTTGGTTGCTGGCTGGATTTTAGAAAAAGTCAGCATCTACACACACACACACACACACACATACACACACACACACACACACACACACACATACACACACACATATACATATACACACATACACACACACACACACACACACACATGTACACACACAAACGCCCTAAACTTCATCACACTGAGTGAAAGTGCTAATAATTGCTGCAATTCACATCTTTAAATAAAGCTGCGTTGTTTAGAGCAGAATGACCTTGACCGAGGAGGAAAGGTCATCTAGCCAAAATATGTGCTGGCATTCTGGGCACAAACCCACACAGTGTGTGTGTGTGTGTGTGTGTGTGTGTGTGTGTGTGTGTGTGTGTGTGTGTGTGTGTGTGTGTGGGGGGCACACTGGATGAAAATAGCTGAGGTTTGGCAATACATAACTTCCTAAATGGTAAACATATGGCAGGCCGAGATCTTTCTCTCTCTCACACACACACACACACACACACACACACACACACACCATGCGGGGAAAGACTTTCTAGAAGTTCCTCCAGAATAGCACTGTGTTTCTCTCTGTGTGTGTGTGTGTGTGTGTGTGTGTGTGTGTGTGTGTGTGTGTGTGTGTGTGTGTGTGTGTGTTTGGTTCCACTAGGGTGGACAGAGTGAAAACGGTGACTCATTCTCGCCAGCGGAAAAACAGCCGTAACGGGTGAAGCGAGAGAGCTGAGCGCGTGTGGGAGGGGGAGGGGGGGTGAGGGGGGGAGGGCCGGGTTCTGACTCCACACCACTGGGTTCTGATGTGTAACCGCAGAGCTCCGCTCACGCCACCTCGCCCACCCCGCCAGCCCCTTCCTGTGAAACTGCACCTCTAAACTCGGCCTGACCGATATGATGTCATAAACACTGACATTGTGATGAACTGCGTCTGTGCAAGATGTCGACACCATCATTAATATCATACTTTATTTTATTTACTTTTAAGTAATTAAGATTTGAGCGCAAGCAGCTGATTTAAAGTGATGTTATTAAAGTTGTACTACTAATTTTCAAAAACTGAACATAAAAACATACATAAATGTATTATATACTTGTTTATTATTAATAAAACAAACTTTTTTCAAATACAACATTCCTTCAAAGAATCAGCTAAAATGTGAAAATAGCACTTTTTATTTCAAAATGATTATTTATCAGAATTATTTTAATGCAAAATTACTGCCAAGTAGCATTTGAAGTAATGTTGAATTATTTTCTGTTTAATTTTAAAATGTATGTATTTTTTTATTTAAAAAAAACTAAATTTTCATTATTAAATTTTAACACTGCTGACAAACAATGGCTAAAAAAGTTTTTATTCGAATTTATTTAATTTTTTACATTACTTTAAATTATTTTTGCAAAATATTATTTTGTATTAAATCTTAAAATATGTAGATTTTGTTTTAAATATTTGTAATAAGTTTTATTGTGAAACAAAAAAAAAAAAAAAAAAAAAAAATATATATATATATTTTAAAGATAAAAAGAACACATATTTTACTAAAGATTTGTTGATTAAAACACTTTCTTTGTAAAATAAAGCCACAATTTAAAAAATATGTTTACTATTTTTGCTAAATGATGTGAACTGTCCATCCTTCTAGTCATGTGATCGAGCTGTTACTATAGAAACAAGCGCATTGAGTTCATACAGTAAAGATGGGATGTGACTGACAGGCGGAACTACTGCGGACCTCAGCATACGAATTTAATCTGTTCCACGTTTATAAGGCAACCTTTCGTATTGCGAAACACATTGTCCCATAGACAATAATGTAAATGCGGATAATTCGCTCCAGCCACCTAAAAATATTACAACACTTTAAGTATATATTTTTTGCGTAGAAAAACAATCAAAACATTCAGAAAATAATCAAATATGAAATGGACACTAAACCTCACTTAAGCATAATTTATGATTCCTCTTGGCACCGGCTGCTTTAAAAACAAAACTCCCTTTTTTTTTTCTTTTTCTTGCTTCCGTCCTTGATAACATTCTTGGCGCTTTGATAACTTTCAAACCATGGCGCTATGTCTTCACTAAATCTTACATAAAAGGCAAAAAAATAATAAATAAATGTAAACTCTCTTCGCTTGGCTTTCCAATGATGCACGAAGGTTTGAACGGCTCCCGGATGTACACGCGACTTAGCAGACGTTCAGTTTGGCTCGTGCAAAACTTCAGTTCTTAAGGCGAAAAATGCTTAAGGCTTAAGAAGTTTGTATGTCGAGGTATCGCTGTACTGTGAGAGATGATGTTATAGAAAATAAAAAGATTGTAACCAATCAGAATTGAGAACAGAACCGTGCTGTGGTATAAATAAAACCAGGAGACATTGACTTTTTGACAATATCGCTCTTTTTTCCCCTCATGCTTTGGCTCCACTGAATTTCACAATCTTTTACAGTGTTTAGTAAACAGAGTGTTTAATATCTTACAGACGAATGAAATCAAACCCATAAAAAGTCTGAATTCAACCTTAGAAGCGTCTCCGCCGCTAGTAAACACTTGACCACAGCGTGTATCCTCTAGCTGCTCCGCCCCGGGCTTGTATTGTGTCTCAGCTGTAACTCCGCTAAGATAAAAGCCGCGTCAGCTGAATGAAGAGAGTAAATGTAATATAATGTAAACAGCAGCGCCGCTCGGGAGCCCCGTTCACTGCTGGAGTTTTTAAAGAGCCAGACTCGGGATTTACAGGATCCTGACTTTCCCCTGCGAGGCGTTACACAAAGTCTTCTTTGTTCTCGCTCTGCCTCCGTAACCGTAAAATGTGCCTTTTCTCCGAGCTAAGCAAATTACTTTAACTTAGAAAGCCACATAAACGTGTCTGTTGTTAGAAGATGTGAATCATGGGTAGGATCCGTTGATTCGATTCAGTTCTTTTGCGATTTTCTATTCAATTCAATTCATTAGCACTAATTATTACTGATTAGTCTCAAGCGGCTGTAATTCTTACAGATTTAGAAATATAAAAAAATAGTAAAAGTATCTAACAGACACAAAAATGTTGTGTAACTTGTTTTGTTGATTGTTTTAACGTCCTGCGTCTTACATACTTTTTTTTAACAAAAACTAAAAGCTTTACACTCCAGTCCAGTAGGTGGCAGTATTGCACCGACTGCTCATAAACTCGCGAGATAAAGAAGCCCTGATAGTCTTGCAAAAGACGAGTATTTTGCCAGTGTATTGCAGAAGACGGACGCATTTTTCTATTTTCTGTAAAAACATGTGGTAATTTGTACGAGGAGACATAAATTCAAATGTTGTCCAAAAAAGAAGGGGGGGGGGGGAGGGTCGGATCTTTGGTTTAAAAAAAAATTAATGCATTCTGTTCTATAAATGACCCTGCCTAGTGCCCGAAGTCTCCTGGGATAGGCTCCAGGTCCCCCGCGACCCTGAACACAGGACTAAGCGGTATAGAAAATGAATGAATGAATGAATGTTCTATAAATGGATTCTAATTGTGTTAAATACACATCTTTAACCGATGCACTTGATCAACATTTACATTAATCAGGTGTCTGCTTTAGTTATGATCTAGACTCTACAAACGTTTAGGGGGGGGGGGTATGGCTCTAGCCCAGATAAGGGGTTCCAGGCCATCTTAGTGCATAAGCGCACACACTATGGGGAATTTCGATACACCAATTAGCCTGTCTGTCCATGTCTTCAGGAGGAAACCGGAAGCAGCGTGGGGAGAACATGCAGTCTCCGCGTACTCAGACCTGAGGCAGTAATCGGCATCCTTGACCGTGGAGGTGCGAGACCACAGTGCTAACCACTACGCCATCGTGTCGTCTCTAAAGTTTACATGAAAAAAAAAAACAGGATGTGTTTGTTACAGGACGTGAGGGATGAAGTAACACTCTGTACACACACCAGTTTCACTCTAGTTTCTACCTCGACTGGTTTGACGCAACGTTCACGCTAACCACTAACAGCATCTTAATTCCCTTTCTAATAATCATTACCGTTAAAGTTTTCAATACGTCTATTAAACCTTTTTCTGGTAGACATTTTCTATGTTTTTAATTTCAAACCTTTGGGTCATCATTAATAATTAATAAAGTAAACTCATGTTAGCTAGATATGCCTTCAACATTAGCCTTACCTCCTGTATACAACGACTATGGACTTGTCGAACATGTCTCTAGTCAAGACCCGAACAAAAAGGAGACAGAGGCAAGGGGGCGGAGCTTCCATGTGGCCTAGGTTAATATTGAAGCATTCAAACTGTCAATCATTCAAGTTTGTGATTATGAGTTGATCTGTTCGTCTGTTGGTTCAACCGGTGAAAAGTGAGGACTCGTATTAGCTTTGTGGATTTGTTTGTGTTTTAGAAGCCTGGAGTTAGCGTTTCCTGCGGTTTACCTGCGTGCTAACGGGGTGTCCATCGTCCACCTTGTACTTCCTTGGCAGGGTCTCGACTTCTCGGATGTCGTCCATGGTGACTTCGTTGGGCAGCACGGCGAACAGTGACGTCACGTACATGAGGATGGACTTCTTATCCGGCAGCTGCACAGCCACGTCTGGAGACGGCAAACGTATGAGAGACGTCTTTGTTTGCTAATTTGGGATGTAAGATGTTTGTGAGTGTGTGTGAGCGTGAGGTCATGCGCAGAGATCGGTACGCAAATTTTTACCCTCAGGATCGAGCAGCTTCTCGATGTTGAGCTCATCTTTGGCGAAGTTAAAGGCGTGTTCGAGTCTCTCGACCGGAGACAGAGACACAATCTGATCCCAGCGGAACGCATGAGGCCTGGAGACGAAAGGAGACGGACATGAGATGAGATGAAATGAGACATGACGAGACAATAAGTGACAAGGAGACATGATGGTCAAAAGCTAAAAAAAAAAAAAAAAAAGAGGTAAGAAAAGGCTTTAGGAGACCAAAAGTGAAGAGACAAAAGACGAGAAGAAAGGAGGGGAAAAAGGAAGAGACCACACAAGAATAAAATATGAGGCGGAAAAAATTTGGTAAAAAAAATAATAATAAAGTCTGGAAAAGGACTGGATATGAAAAAAGAAAAAGAACGAAGGGTGGAGACGACAAAAACACAGAGACAAAATGTTTACAAAAGTAAAGGAAGAAGAAAAAATATATTGAATAAGACAAAAAAAAACGGATTGCATGAGGCGAAAGTAGATGGACATGAGATGAGATGAAACAAGACAAGGCAAGAAGTGACAAGGAGACAAGACTTAAAGAACAGAAGCTACGAGCAAAGGCAAGAAAAGGCTTCAGGAGACCTAAAACGAAGAAATAGAACGAGACGGGGAGAAATGTTTAAAGGGGGACAGAAGATATCAAGAAGAAGATACGACAAAAGAGAAAGTCGAGGAAAGATAAAAAAAAAAAAAATAACTAAATAAAAATGGCCTGGATATGAATAAATAATAGAAGGATGGATGGAGACGGCAAAAGGAGCACAGAGACAAAAATTTATACAAAAGAAAAGAAAGAAGAAACAAAACACATGGAACAGACAATAAGAAAAACGAAAAAGACGACATGAACAAACAAAGAATAAAAGATAAAAAATTCAATCAAGAAATGAGACAAGAGAAAAGAAAGTATGAATAAGACTAGAATGTGTGAGAAATGAAATGAGAGAGAGAGAGAGAGAGAGAGAGACCAGAGGAGGAAACGAGTGAAAAAACAATAATACAAAAAGCTGAAACAATATCAAGAGGGAAAACGGATGATTGAAAAAAAAATCTATAAAAGAGGAGAGATGGAAAGGAGATGAAACGAGACGTGATGACAAGAGAAGAGAAATGAAAACATGAGATGAAAGTAGGAGACGAGATGAAAGATGATTTCTGGACAGGAGAAAGGACGGGCAAAGGGAGGAGAGAGGAGGAGATGAAAAGAGAAGGGAGACGAGATAAGACGAGATAAGACGAGATAGGACGCAGAGTGAACTGAATGAAAAGTCTATAGGAAAAGACACTGAATGTCACAGACTTATAAATGTGTGTGTGTGTGTGTGTGTGTGGTGTGTGTGTGTGTGTGTGTGTGTGTGTGTGTGTGTGTGTGTGTGCGCGTTTTACCTGAAGCGGTGCAGGATGGCGTTGAAGGCGAGGCCGTCCGTCCAGCTGGTGGTGAAGTTGAGCACATTAACGTCACTCCGGCCGCGCGTGCAGTTTCTGACCCAACTCAGCAACGTCTTCTCGCTGTTCGTCTGCTGCAGACTGGACATCACGTCCTTCATGATGTCTTTAACCTAAGCACACACACACACACACACACACAACATAGTGGTGTTAAATACAGTCAACAGAAAACAGACAAACACACTGTGAAGTGTGTGTGTGTGTGTGTGTGTGTGTGTTGATGCAAGTTCTCACCTGCCAGTGTAATATGATACTCCAAATGAGCCCGAGCGTCAGCTTATGATTTCCATCCACAATGTCCGTCCCGCCGATATTCACTAGGTCCACCTGCACATACAGTGTGTGTGTGTGTGTGTGTGTGTGTGTGTGTGTGTGTGTGTGTGTGTGTTAGTCATCACGTACCAATACACATCAAAGACGTATCACACTCTCATCCTGTTCATTCTTCCGCTACTCAGGTAAAAAGAAGCAGCCAATCAGAACGCTTCGTGAAGATGATTAACGACAACACGGAAATCTAATCACTGTTACACGTCTAGCTCGTTATTGTGCTAATTACTCTGGAATTAAGTGATGCGCATTAGATTTCACCTCTAAATAAAGGTGTGTGTGTGTGTGTGTGTGTGTGTGTGTTTGAAGTGTTTAATAAAGAAACAGTTAGAAACAGTTAAAACTGAAAGCGTTGTGTTTTACCAAAAGCAAATTTAATGATTGTTGCAAACAGACAGTTGCTGCGTGAGTGTGTGTGTGCGCGCATGTGCATGTTTGTGATTGCAATAAAGCTTTACCAAACATAAAGGTAAAGGAAATAAACACTGATGGGGGCAAGGTCTCTGTGGTCCCGTGCTCACCACTATGTTTCACCAAACACACACACTTTCAGGTTATTCGTCATTGTGAGGACCTTGCTATGATCACTGTAGACAATTAAAACTATGCTCCAACTAAATCAAACAAACACTAAGCTCTACCTCAATGGTCCAAAGCAAATATTTTGTCTCTGATATATATATATATTTATATATTTTTTTTTTGTTAATTTTATGAGGACCGGGTGCTTATGAGGACATACGACACCGACCTATATTTCTGAGGACCTCTGATAGTTCAGAGCTTTAAAAAGTCATATAATACACACGCACACAGGTCGGTGCGCACACACACGCACATACACACACATACATACACACACATACATGCACAGTCACAAAAACACAAACACACACACGTATAGACTAATTACTCTGTCCTTGTTGCACTGTTTGTCTCTGAGCAACGTTGATGGTGAACAGACAAGGTTGCAAAACAACATCCTGGAGCTCATAAATCATCAAGGACGGTGATGAAGAGAGACAGAGAGACAAGCACCCAAAAAGAGAGAGAGAGAGAGAGAGAGAGAGAGATGGATAGAGCAAAACTGAGGTCCTGGCTGCACTTGGTCTTTACATTAACTAGTTTTTATCAGCATTATATCTGGCACAAGTAGAAAACCAACAAGACTCATCTAGTAAAGAACTGGTGGTGTGCTGTTCGACGAAAATAATCAACGGATAGTTAACTGCTTTCCCTGTAAAAGAGTTTTCTCGCTTAGACACAACAGCGATCTGCCAACACTAACAAATGTTTTTCTTTATTTATTAAACAGTCCCACACTTCTTATCCATTTATAGTAACATGTTGGGTCATGATATCACTTAGCAGCTACAAATATTTGCTCCTACTCCAAACGTTTCTCTTTCTCTTTATCTCCGACTTGTCCTTAATGAAAGAAAACAAACCCCACAGCTTGTCATGTTACAAAGAAAGCACAAAGACGAAAGGCCTTTCTAGGTTCAAAGACCTCCGAAATCTACTGACCGAAAAGATTCAAGACCACAGACACAGACAACGCAGTCACTTTTCCCAAAACTAGCTTTAAACATTTCAAGTCTCAAATTACTTTCAGTGCCTATATTTAATAAACACGGAATTCCAAATGTACTAACTATCCGAGCGCTACTTCAATTTCTCCGCGATGGTCCGAACGTAGCAATCGGCTCCTCGACCGAGCGCGCAAATCGTCGATCTGTAACGTGGCGATTACGCTTTGCATAAAACGAGGAACGACAGCGGAAGCCGCTTGTTAGGTTTTTATCGTCTGATTTCCATATAACCACCCACATAGCGAAGAAAGTTCAATCCGGCAAACCATTTGCCTACAAGTGTGAGCGGTGAGGTTTTAGCACAAACACAAACCGTATTCAAATTAAGGTTGTAACTCACAACTCACAAAAATAAAATCTAGTGATGAAATATCAACATGTCCGCTCAGAGAAGGAGGATTACACAAACTAGCCCGTCTTATCATGAAGGAGTTCTAATGTTTATACAGTTATTTGTAGGTAGGTTATCATGCGAGGGGCGTTCAAGTCAAAGCGGGACTCATGATAATCAGTTCACTAACGCACTTTCACTAGTGCTTGAACACCATCAAGGTAGAAAGTTTTCTGTCGTGATCTGACTGTCTTGGTTCACGTCTGAAACGCTACGCTGGCCTCCCAGGAACCCCTTTAATGGCCCAAACATGTGGAAATGTCTTACTTTGTGGTCAGGACCGTGGGACTGGGGATGTGGCAATAACTCCCAGCCGAGTTCCTGTAATGTGCAGGTGGTGTCGGTGAATGATTGTGTGTACAGTTCATCTCTCATTTCTTTTGCAAGGTGGTTATCGATTTTAAAACCTTCTATAAAACCATTTGCACTGTTCAAATGATTTCCTGCCAAGAATAAGAATAGTTAACAAGAATAGTTCCGGTTTGACTTGAACGCCGCTTGTATTTATTAAAACCCTTAAAGCGCAAGCCAGCAACACAGCAGAGGTCAAGTATATTATTATTATAAGGTCATAGAAACACCCAAAAACAACCATAGAAACATGTGATCATGTGTATCTGTGCTGTTTCTCTGCCTCTGTGACCCATTTACTAATTTTTTTGCTGAGTCATGCTTATATAGTTGGTTAAAATGGACTATAATTCTGTTCAACATATTGCCTATTTTGTGTTTTTAAAAAAAGGGAGATGTCGCTCTATACTGCACAGTCCTCAGCACTATACATGTCCTTCTCAAAAAATTAGCATATTGTGATAAAGTTCATTATTTTCTGTAATGTACTGATAAACATTAGACTTTCATATATTTTAGATTCATTACGCACAACTGAAGTAGTTCAAGCCTTTTATTGTTTTAATATTGATGATTGTGGCATACAGCTCATGAAAACCCAAAAAATTAGCATATCATGAAAAGGTTCTCTAAACGAGCTATTAACCTAATCATCTGAATCAACTAATTAACTCTAAACACCTGCAAAAGATTCCTGAGGCTTTTAAAAACTCCCAGCCTGGTTCATTACTCAAAACCGCAATCATGGGTAAGACTGCCGACCTGACTGCTGTCCAGAAGGCCATCATTGACACCCTCAAGCAAGAGGGTAAGACACAGAAAGACATTTCTGAACGAATAGGCTGTTCCCAGAGTGCTGTATCAAGGCACCTCAGTGGGAAGTCTGTGGGAAGGAAAAAGTGTGGCAGAAAACGCTGCACAACGAGAAGAGGTGACCGGGCCCTGAGGAAGATTGTGGAGAAGGACCGATTCCAGACCTTGGGGGACCTGCGGAAGCAATGGACTGAGTCTGGAGTAGAAACATCCAGAGCCACCGTGTACAGGCGTGTGCAGGAAATGGGCTACAGGTTGCAAATTTTGCATGTCATTGGGAAATCAAGGTGCCAGAGTCTGGAGGAAGACTGGGGAGAGGGAAATGCCAAAATGCCTGAAGTCCAGTGTCAAGTACCCACAGTCAGTGATGGTCTGGGGTGCCATGTCAGCTGCTGGTGTTGGTCCACTGTGTTTTATCAAGAGCAGGGTCAATGCAGCTAGCTATCAGGAGATTTTGGAGCACTTCATGCTTCCATCTGCTGAAAAGCTTTATGGAGATGAAGATTTCATTTTTCAGCACGACCTGGCACCTGCTCACAGTGCCAAAACCACTGGTAAATGGTTTACTGACCATGGTATTACTGTGCTCAATTGGCCTGCCAACTCTCCTGACCTGAACCCCATAGAGAATCTGTGGGATATTGTGAAGAGAAAGTTGAGAGACACAAGACACAAGAATCTGCAAAAGGATTCCCGACCAAGTATTGAGTGCAGAACTGAACATAATTATTTGAAGGTTGACTTTTTTGTATTAAAAACACTTTTCTTTTATTGGTCGGATGAAATATGCAAATTTTTTGAGATAGGGATTTTGGGTTTTCATGAGCTGTATGCCACAATCATCAATATTAAAACAATAAAAGGCTTGAACTACTTCAGTTTGTGTGTAATGAATCTAAAATATATGAAAGTCTAATGTTTATCAGTACATTACAGAAAATAATGAACTTTATCACAATATGCTAATTTTTTGAGAAGGACCTGTATATGTTCATTAGAAACAACTGCAAAACAAAAAATGGCTAAAATACTCTGAGCTTTAAGGTCTACGTTCTATCTAAAGGTGTCGACGCTCCTCTTATAATTTCCAGTTTTATAAGTTAAGACAATGTCAGGAACAGGAACAGCGAAATGCTTTAAACTTACGTTGCTTTGGTGCAGCACTTGGAGAACTCGGTTGACGTTATTCAGAGAGTGAACTCTGGTGGAGCCGCGCTCTTTCATCTAGAACAGAAACAGAAAAAGTCAAATATAATAGCAGGATAATAATTAGAAGTGTTACACGTACAGTGGGACCTCAGCATTTGAGCGAACCGCATTGCGAATTTTCACCTTAAAAACTAAAATTTTGTAAGACATTTGCCTCGGCATACGAAGCATTTTCGGCATACGAGAGACCAAACCAAGTCGCGTGTACTTTCGGGAGCCGTTCAAAACGTGTCTGCGGCAGTCGAAAGCCAAGCGAAGCGAGTTTAAAATTTGTGTGTTTTTTTTTTTGCCATTTTGTGTAAGATTTAGTGTAGACATTATAAGATTATTACAAGAACTAGAGGGGGGAAAATTCCTGAAGAAATTTTAAGTGTGTCTATGCGCGTGCCGGATCAGTGCCAAAACATCATGCAACCAATATGCAAATCAGCATAACATGTTGACAAACTCATTCAAAGCTGATTTCAATGTTTAGTCTATGACCGATTAATTGCCCCCTGCGGGGGCAATTAACCGCCCAGCCCCTCAGAAAAGTCATAGCACCCCATTGCCGAATCAGGCGAACGGTTTGACACCTCATTCGTGGATCAACGACAAACTAATTATTCGAAAAAATTCCCCATTCAAAGTCTATGGGGCAATTGTGAAGACCTCTCTTGCCCCGGGGGTACAACTTATACCCTCGTTCGGGGTATCCTCTGACACAGGGTGCAAACCTCTTCAAATGTGGCGAATTTCACTTTTCTACAAAATTCCCTCTCTGCGCTACAAGGTGTAAAAAAAAAAATTCCATAGAAATGAATGGGGAAAAATGGGGTACTTTTTTGGGAATTTCGGGAATACCGCATGATGAACCCCTTAGAAAAGTCATAGCACACCATTCCCGATCGGGCCGCACGAAACGATGTAACATACGTGTAGGTTTTCTCAAAACTGCGGGACGAGAAAGAGTCCAAAATTTTAGGCGGAAGAAGAAGAATAATAATAATAATAAAAAGAATAATAAATACTTTTTCCACTTTCGAAATCAGTTTTTTGGGAATTGCGGGAAAACGGTGCGTCGGATCGCTTCGGGAGCCGATGTTCCATAAGCTCTCCCGATCGAGCCGGACGCGATGGTGTATGATTCGTGGCCGTCGGACCAAAGCTCTCCGGTGTGGGAGCGTCCAAAGTTTCGGGATGAATAGTAATAAGTGGTCTATTGCATAGACACACTTAATAACATTCTTGGGACCAATGGTGCTATCACGAAAAAATGGGAGCCGCTTTCAGTTTGGGTTGTAAAGTAGCCGGTGCCAAGAGGAATCATAAATTAATGTAAATTGAGGTTTAATGTCTATTTATTTCATATTTGACTTAATTTACACATCTTTTCTAAATGTTTTGATTGTTTTATATGCAAGAATATGATTATAGTGTTGGAAATTGGTCATATTTTTAGTAATATTTTTGGGTGTCTGGAACGGATTACCAACATTTACATTATTTCCTATGGGACAATGCGTCTCGCAATACGAAATTTCGACACTGAGCAGGCTGTCTCCGTCTCATTTATACTCAAGTGTTTGTTATAACAGTATTGCGTTCATGTGTGTGTGTGTGTGTGTGTGTGTGTGTGTGTGTTGCGTATCATGAGTGTATGGTGTAACTGATTATAAATGCTAATGCTCAATGTGTGGGAGATTTAAACACACACACACACACACATCATGTACTGTATATTAACCAATTAGAAAGACTCTATATATACAGCTATACACACACACACACACACACACACTTACACAGGAAAGTGTAAGGGAGTTATAATTAACATTCCAGGTTCAAAGGAATCCTGCTGAGAGCTACTATCTAAACACATGCACACACACACACACACACACACACACACACACACACACACCTTTCAGCTGTCAATCTCAGTGTCAAAAAACACAAAATGGTGTGTGTGTCTATGTGTGAGAGAGGGTACTTAGGAATTGCATCACACACACACCCCAAATCTCAACAAATGAACTGTTCCTGTGTGACACCCGTCCTTCCAACTGCCCCAAACACCCCCTCGTATATACACACACACGGAACTCGTTACACATACACACATACTATAATTACACTCAGACAAATGGAGTCACACACCACAAACACACCCTAAAATGGTTGGTCTCAAACGCAGCTCGCACAGAAAGACTGGTTTAAACACACACACACACACACACACACACCAAGGTGGTTCCTGTGAGGCCCTCAAGAAGGTCCAGGAGCTTCCTCCCATCTTTAAGGTCAGAGAACAAGTCAGTAACTGATGGCTTCCCCGTCTGGAACACACAACACACATACTGTTAAAAAAAAAAAAAAAAAAAAAAAAAAAAAAACACACAATTTGACACAGCATCAAAAAAAAAATTATTTTTTAAAATCACATGCAGCACTCATATTGGAAAGACATTACAGTTTGAAAAAGCAGTCAACAGAAGCAGTGGATTGGGAAGCGTTTGATTCAGTGACTCTCCAGGTCATGACCAACGTCCACGTCTCTCACCTTCTGAAGATCATCGGCGAATCTTTCATTCATGACAGACATTCGCTCTTTTCAAGTTCAGCAGGTCATCGGTTCAGCAGGAATCTCATTAACTAGAGTCACTTCTCTCTTTTTCGACAAGTCACCGTTTGAGACCCAGCGAATGTTTCGGTCATGACCAGTGAGTCAATCCTCATTCATTCATCAACACTCCCTCGTTCGAAAGGTCAAGTTGTTCGATTTCCTTTTTCTCTCTCATTCAGCAGATTTGACTCAACGAATCTTTTCACTCGTGTTTGGGATTCACTCCTTTCTAGTTCAGCAGATTGAACCTCAGTGACTGAACCAAGTCCATCTTTTGGTCATGACCGTGTTTCACTCCGCCGTCGTTCAAAGGGACAATGTTGGAATCTTTTCCTCATAACGTTTTGTTTATCATCTCTCTCTCGTTCCGCAGATCCGTATTTGACTCAGCAAATCTTTACCACATGATCAGGATTCACTCCTTTCTAACTCAGCAGAACGGTGACTGACTCAGTGAATCTTTTGGTCATGACAGGGATTCACGCTTCTAGAATTCAGCATGTCAGTTCTTGACTCAGTGAATCATTTCGTGCCCATGATGTCGGTACCTGACTCTTTTGAGTATTTCAATATTTTTTTCAATCCTGATTACGGTTCTCTACTATGATGCTGAACAAGTACGTTTTTGATTCATCAAATATTTTGGACATGACAGAGATTCACTTCTCATTCGATCACCAGGTCGGTGTTTGACTCAGGGAATTTTTTCATCCTGACTCAAATGCCTGAACTGATAAACGAATCTGAATGAATCATTTATCTGAACGAATTGAAATGACTCTGAAAAGCCTTGAAACATTCCATCTGTAAATAAATCAGCTGCCATAAACTCATCTCTGCTAAACGGTACCAGTAATTACCCAGAGGGACACACATCATAAACAGCGCAGCGTTTTCGAGACATTAGGGCACGAAAGGAAGTGCAGTAAGAGGCAGATGAGACGTGTTTAGCCAGAAAGGTCCACCAGAAGGGTCACTAATCACCATTCTCTTCTCCTTCTATAAATATGTAAGAGTACAAGGCCAAAGCTTTCACGTGGGAATGACGAGTGGATTCGGCAGTTATTCGTCTCCATGGGACATAAACACGGTCATAAATCCCAGACACATTATTCGTTATATCCCAAGCTGTTGATTTCTTGATTCTGTTTGGTCACTTTACGATAAGAACCACTGCAAAACAAATTAAACATATGCTAGTCCAGCACGTTAAACCAATACAAAAAAAACAGACCAACAGAAAGGAGTTTCAGATGGGGGAGAGATGTTTAACAGTGAGGTCACTATCTGTCAGGGGACTTCCTTTTTTTTTTCATCCAAAAATAAACAAAGACAAAAACACCCACGGTCTCACAAAAACCTGACATGTACCAAATCTAGGTTTTAATGCGAAGCTCAACAGGATCAAATACTGCAGAAAACTACAGCTCAAGTCTGAGGAAGGATGCAGGACCTCCATCTGGGGTTCTACTGTAAATACCAGAGGAGACGCCTGAAACGATTTGGGAGCTGCTCAAACCTGGGACGTCTCCCAACAATCAAAAATTCCACACTATCCTGCCAAGAGATCGAATTTTATATATATATATATATATATATATATATATATATATATATATATATATATATTTTTTTTTTTTTTTTCCCCCTCAGCAGATCAAAGAAAACAACTTCACTCTGTAGAACTTGGGAATCTTCGCCAAGTTCTGGAATAGAAATTCTCAGATTTCCCAAAACGGAGCCAAGGAAGGAAAAAAAAAAAAAACTGAGGCTGGTTTTAGGAGGGTTGTTTTTAGGAGGTTTTTCTGTTTGGGTTGTTGTTACCTTGGAGAACTGTGCATTAATCCACTTTGTGAACGTCTTTTTCTGGACTGCATCGTGTTCATCTGGGAGAAAGAAAGAAACAGAAAAGATGGAGAGAGAGAGAGAGAAAAAGAGAGAGAGAGGGGGGGAGGGAGGGGGATTAATTAGGTTTTAAGTCATAAATTACTACAATTAAAAGCTTTACGTTAAGGTACAAATTCCGCAAAATGTAGAAACAACTTTTTCGATAATTTCCAAAATCACCTTCTTGAACACACCATTAGACTCCTTGTAATGCTCTCACACTATTTATAAAATGCCTTTGCTGGGCTGAAGGCACACATTATAATATTCCTACGGTAACGGCTCGGACAAGGCGAGTGCTCCACGGTATCAGATTTAAAGTGCTTCTAAAATTTTTCTATAAAGTGGTGTTCGCCCCAAAGCAGGACTTTTGATTTTGTGCAGAATAACAGAACACAGTGTACAAGAGTAAAAACTCCATTCATTTCTCGATATAATCCGCAGCTACACTAATGCACGTATCCCAGTGTTTCACTAGTGCATGGGCACCATAAAATAAAAAGTTCTCTTAACGTCTGAAACACTGGCCTCCCAGGAACTCCTGTAATGTGGAACTCCAAAGCTGGCTTAGAGCGAGGTCAGGACTGTTTCACAGGACCGCCACACCCCTCCAGAGACTAGCAGAGCTCAGCAACAAGCCAAGGGAGGGGCTCCTTTTATATGAGGTCACATCAGGGGGAAAAATCTAATCGATTCTTTTGTTCACGCGCCTGAGAGTATAAAGTGAACTTTTAATAATACAGTACATCGTCCATTTAATGGTGTTTAATGTTGATTAATGTCAGGACATATGAGTTTTCTTGGGTCGAACAGCCGCGTTAGTGACTCTAGCGAGTCCATGAGTTATTCATTACAATCTGCCCCATAATACCATGTAAATACAACATATGAATATGAATGTATTTTGACAGAGTGAGTTCATTTTGACTGAATTAATCACATACGCACACACACACACACACGTTCAGTAGCTGCTAATCAAACATGTCAGAGATATTAAATAAACCCTAAAACTTAAATTCACAACACAGGGATCACACAAAGAGATCCTTTTAGTATTTGGACAACTGCCGGATTTTTTTATTTTTTTGGGAAATTTTACCTAAAAATAATTCACCCACTAAAAAAAAAATAATAATAAAAAAATTATTATAATAATAATTATTATTATGCCACAGTGAAAGTGATACATTTAATAATGTGTATATTATGTTATATTTTATTATGTATTATGTTTTCAAAAAAAAAATTTAATAAATCACAAATCCCAGTTTATGGTCATTATGTATTTTTTTTTACCTCCATGATTAACTCAAACTGAATATAAGGGATTTATTTTCCAAATCTTGCAACATAGAGTCAGCAGCAGTAGGAATTTAGTTTTTCTTCTTAGTTCTTCTTCTTCAAAAAAATAAATAAATAAAAATGTTTCTTTTTTCTGTTGCTATGAAATGTTCAGAAATGTGCCCTCTAGTTCAGTGCGGGGTCAAAGGTCAAAAAACTCCAGGGTCGCAAACAGACAACTGAGCATGTGTTGATGCAGAACTGCTGGAGGGCGAGTTTGGAATGTGTCTCAGGGAGAAAAACACACTCCGCCTGCGCGCGCACACACACACACACACACACACACACACAAGTAGTATAAAAGATGTGAGCATGGGGTGTTTGAACATTAGCTATGAGGCCGACTTATGACCATGACTGAGTAAAATTTGCAGCACACACTCGCGCACACTCGCGCACACTCGCGCACACTCGCGCACACTCGCGCACACTCGCGCACACTCGCGCACACTCGCGCACACTCTCTGCCCTTTTATGTCTCTGCCCAGAATTCCTGAGCTCGTCTGTTTGAATAAAGTGCATTGTATTCAGTGTGTGTGTATGTGTGTGTGTGTGTGTGTGTGTGTGTGAGAGATGATCTCCAGTCATGCCACCAGCCCTGTTTGTGGTCTGCTCAATAACACGCATGCAGACCAGATGTCACGATGACATGTCAGGTGTTAAGAGGGTGTGCGCGTGACTGGAGACGTGGTTTGTACTTGAACTAACGGGACATTCCACGACACACAAAAACTCCCAGAATGCAGTGCGTGGTCTTCCCTCTCTGAGCTTGGACGCTTGCCTGAACGTGCCCCGGTGCTTAACGAAGAGCATCCAGATTTACAGGTGAGATTTAAAGTGTTGTAGACGAAAGCACACGCTCTCACTGCGCCTCGCGCGGCCTTCGCCTCAAACGAGTCAGAAAATCACGTTTTCAGGCTTGTGTAATTATGGATTTTTTTGTTGTTTTTTTTTTAAAGAGAAAGCGAAACAAGCATAGCTTAGTACGGTACAGCATTTCATACCTGAGGGGAATTCATAATAAAATTACCCAACACAGCTATATAACAAAATAAGCATCGCGTAGACTAATTTACCATAACAGCGGCTATGATAGTAGATAAATGTAGTCGAATGTGTAAATATTTAAACATTAAACACTTATTTTTCACTTTTTGACTTATAGAACATGTAACGTGAACATTATCGGTACTTGCTTTAAGTAGCACGTTTTGACAAGGGAGCAGAACACTGATTCCAAGGCAAACTCCAAATAAATAAATAAATAAATAAATAAAAAAAGACATATTAACACGCTCTTGCACCTTGAACATGGCTCCACTTTCTGTCAGGCTTTTGGAAGGAGTCTCCAGTGTCAGCACTCTGAACACTGTGGGAACTGTACACACAACCATTCACCAACACCACTTGCACATTACAGGAACTCAGCTGGGCGTTATCGCCACATCCCTCGTACAAACCTGACCTCTCGATAACCCATTTCCACATGTTTGGGCCATTAAAGGAGTTCCTGGGAGGCCAGGGTTTCAGACATGAAGCAGCCAGTCTGATCACGGCCCCAGCATAGTGAGAAAAATTCTACCTTGATGTGTCCAAGCACAAGCACTAGTGTAACACTGGGATAAGTGCATTAGTGTAGCAGGGGATTATATAGAGCTGGGGTACTCAAATATAAATTTGAAAGGTCCACTTACGTTAATATCATGCGACGGGGGTGGGGGGGGGGGGGAGGGGTGTTAATATCATGCGACGGGGGTGCCTTCACTAGAAGACTCAAATATATATACTCATTTGGGACATAGGTACATCCGCCTATTGAGTACCCCGGATATAGAGAAATAAAGGGAGTTTTTTGTCTTTCAGAACTGTATTGTTATTCCAGTTTGACTTTATAAAAAATTATTGTGTACAAATAGCTTGTATTAAAAATAAATAAATAAAATAAATAAATACAGAATAACAATGTGTGATTACAATGCTGCTACATCAAGTCGCACATTTTACCGCCAATCATCAGATTAAAAGCAGCAACACATAGTTATGGATTATAAATATGCAACTGTTTAAAAATACTTTCAATCAACTGTTTATCAGCACTAAATAAAAAAAAAAGATTTATATTTATATATAATATAATATATATATATATATATATATATATATATATATATATATATATATATATAGATATATACATATACAGTGGTGTGAAAAACTATTTGCCCCCTTCCTGATTTCTTATTCTTTTGCATGTTTGTCACACTTAAATGTTTCTGCTCATCAAAAACCGTTAATTATTAGTCAAAGATAACATAATTGAACACAAAATGCAGTTTTTAAATGAAGGTTTACATTATTAAGGGAGAAAAAAAACTCCAAATCTACATGGCCCTGTGTGAAAAAGTGATTGCCCCCCTTGTTAAAAAAATAACGTAACTGTGGTTTATCACACCTGAGTTCAGTTTCTGTAGTCACCCCCAGGCCTGATTACTGCCACACCTGTTTCAATCAAGAAATCACTTAAATAGGAGCTACCTGACACAGAGAAGTAGACCAAAAGCACCTCAAAAGCTAGACATCATGCCAAGATCCAAAGAAATTCAGGAACAAATGAGAACAAAAGTAATTGAGATCTATCAGTCTGGTAAAGGTTATAAAGCCATTTCTAAAGCTTTGGGACTCCAGCGAACCACAGTGAGAGCCATTATCCACAAATGGCAAAAACATGGAACAGTGGTGAACCTTCCCAGGAGTGGCCGGCCGACCAAAATTACCCCAAGAGCGCAGAGACGACTCATCCGAGAGGCCACAAAAGACCCCAGGACAACATCTAAAGAACTGCAGGCCTCACTTGCCTCAATTAAGGTCAGTGTTCACGACTCCACCATAAGAAAGAGACTGGGCAAAAACGGCCTGCATGGCAGATTTCCAAGGCGCAAACCACTTTTAAGCAAAAAGAACATTAAGGCTCGTCTCAATTTTGCTAAAAAACATCTCAATGATTGGAAAAATACCTTGTGGACCGACGAGACAAAAGTTGAACTTTTTGGAAGGTGCGTGTCCCGTTACATCTGGCGTAAAAGTAACACAGCATTTCAGAAAAAGAACATCATACCAACAGTAAAATATGGTGGTGGTAGTGTGATGGTCTGGGGTTGTTTTGCTGCTTCAGGACCTGGAAGGCTTGCTGTGATAGATGGAACCATGAATTCTACTGTCTACCAAAAAATCCTGAAGGATAATGCCATCTGTTCGTCAACTCAAGCTGAAGCGATCTTGGGTGCTGCAGCAGGACAATGACCCAAAACACACCAGCAAACCCACCTCTGAATGGCTGAAGAAAAACAAAATGAAGACTTTGGAGTGGCCTAGTCAAAGTCCTGACCTGAATCCTATTGAGATGTTGTGGCATGACCTTAAAAAGGCGGTTCATGCTAGAAAACCCTCAAATAAAGCTGAATTAGAACAATTCTGCAAAGATGAGTGGGCCAAAATTCCTCCAGAGCGCTGTAAAAGACTCGTTGCAAGTTATCGTAAACGCTTGATTGCAGTTATTGCTGCTAAGGGTGGCCCAACCAGTTATTAGGTTTAGGGGGCAATTACTTTTTCACACAGGGCCAATGTAGGTTTGGATTTTTTTTCTCCCTAAATAATAAAACCCCTCATTTAAAAACTGCATTTTGTGTTTACTTGTGTTATCTTTGACTAATAGTTAAATGTGTTTGATGATCAGAAACATTTTGTGTGACAAACATGCAAAAGAATAAGAAATCAGGAGGGGGGCAAATAGTTTTTCACACCACTGTAATTAATATATATATATATATATATATATATATATATATATATATAAAAATCACACTTTTCTAACTGCTATAAATTGTTGCTAGTTACATTAGCTAGCTAATTTGTTTGCTGTGTTTGCCACAGCGCTTATATGTAGCTCTGAGGTAATTTTAAAAATATTTATTTGTATATTGCAGTTTCACGTTGTTCCTGTCAGAATCTCACTTCAGAATCTTTAATGTTTTTTTTTTAATCAAACAATAATAAACTAACAACATTAGTCCTTGCATGACTCTTTTTGCTAATCTGCATCAGCATTAAAATCGGCTTTGAGTTCTGGCTATAAAGAGTCGATCTACGATTTATCCGGTTCTCTTTCTGATTTAAAGCTGAAACTGTTAGCAAACTCTGGATTAAAATGTAAACCAGACCCATCATAGGAAGACTGCGCTCGCTAGCTAGCTAACATGACGTAGCACTGAATATAAAACTAGCGCTATGGTTCAGGTCACATTTGTAATAGCTCAGGGTTTGAATCAAATCAAAAGTCTTTATATGTACAAAAAATTTATTAAAAAAAAGTCTTTATATGTACAAAAAATTAAATAAAAATGTCTTTGTATGTAGAAATCTAGCGAGTTGTAAAGAGTGTCAGGTCATAGCATGCAATTTGAGATGATGCTAAGCTCTGTAAAGTCTGACCCACAAACTAAGCATGCTCAGCTGTTAATAATTCACACCGGCTAAAACACCATGCACACACACACACACACACACTCTCTCTCTCTCTCACAACACACACTACTGATTGATCCCGACTAATGTTTCACACAAGATACACTACAGAGCGCTCGGTATGCTGAGCTATTTTAGCGCTGTGTATAAGAGATATTACTAGATTACACATTAAGAACATGTTAATCATGTTCTTAACAACATTGACGTTTAATAAACATTATTTATCCTTTTTTGACGTTCAATACACAAAATTTACCATCCTGAGCTTTTCTTTTCTTAAGGTAATATTCAAAAACATTGTCGAGCAGTCTCTGTCATAAAAAACTTAACACACCTTACTAATACTAAATATACACCACCGTTCAAAAGTTTTAGATCACTTTCTAACTCCATGATGGTTCCTGATGTTTATTTCTTTCTACATTGTAAAGTTTTGCTGAAGGCGTCCAAAAACTGCATGAATCTCCTTTGAACAGTTGATATTGAGATGTTTCTGCTACTTCTGCTCTGTAAAGACTTCATAACGCCTCTAATCTGAGCTGCTGTTAATTGGTCATTTTTCAGGCTGATAACTCTAAATGAACTTCTCGTCTGCAGCAGAGGGAGGTTTTGGTCTCGTCCTCCTGGGACGGCCTTCATGAGAGACAGTTTCATTATGGTGCTGGACGGATTTTGCAAATGCACTTGACACAATACTGTTCTTGCAGGAACTATTACAGAAAGGCCGACCTCTGTGTCTTACAATAACAACTAACTGCTGTTTTTCTTGTTGTTACATAATTACCTAATTCCATATGTGTTATTTTATAGTTTTGAAATCCACAGTATTTTTGTAGAATGTAGAAAATAAATCACTAAACAAAAACAAAGAAATTTGCAAGTGAACACAAACTTTTGAACGGTGGTGTATTTAAAGGAACGATTAATCAGATATTTAATTGTTAATTAAACATCAGTAAACATGCCGTTAACACCACACATAAATACATATACACACACACACACACACACACTTGTGTGTATTAGGGATGTCAATATTAATGCATGTGATTAAGCTAGATTATTTTTTTTTTCATTCATTCATTTTCTATACCGCTTTATCCTTATATACAGGGTCGCGGGGACCTGGAGCCTATCCCAGGAGACTTCGGGCACTAGGTGGGGTACACTCTGGACAGGGTGCCAATCCATCGCAGGGCACACACACATACTCACATACACACACTCATTCACACACTACGGGCAATTTGGAATGTCAATTAGCCTAACCTACATGTCTTTGGATTGTGGGAGGAAACCGGAGTACCCGGAGGAAATCCACCAAGCACGGGGAGAACATGCAAACTCCATGCACACAGAGACGGGAATCGAGCCTGGCCGGGGAATCGAACCCGGACCCTGGCGGTGCAAGGCGACAGTGCTAACCACTACACCACCGTGCCCAGTTAAGCTAGAATTTTTGGCGCATTAATATTTGTAACGCAAATCATATGACCAGGTTTGACTTAAGTGGTTTCCCATAATCACAGTGTGCTTACCCGGCTGTGTGTGATAATGGAATGTTTCACAATAAGATGACCGAGGAAACCTCACCAGGTGTGCTGAATGGCAAGTTTCAATATAAAAAGCTTCTACATGGAAATTCGGATGAAACCAAAGTTGTGTGCTCGAGCTACCTTCAAGTGGAAACAATCTTTACAAGAATACATTAAATGTAAGATGCGAGAGCGGTGGCTCAGGCGGCTAAGGCTTTAGGTTGTTCATTTTCAGATCTAAGGATCCGGGTTCGAGCCCCGTCGTCAGTGAGGTGCCCCCCACCATACTACTCAGCCACTGCATGCGGTCACATTCGAGAGATTTTAATTTGACATTTCTTAAATATTAATGTTCGAGATATTATGAAACTGCATAATCGGTTTCCTCTAACCAGTTTGTCATGCAACATTGCACGTTTATTATACAAGTAAATCTGAGTATTTTTAAATTGTGATTATCGTGATTAACATATATACAAAATATTTTACTTTGGAGGTATTTTAATTCCATATTCAGAATTAAACATACACCTTTCAAAAAAAGATACAGATAAGTCCTTCAGAGTTTACTAACACTTCAAACTCTGTGACCTTTTTTCTCAAAATAATCTGGGCGCGTCCCTGCTAGAACAAGTCCAACGTACTAAGCAAAAAATCAGTTCTCCAATGTAATTTGTGCTTGCACTTGTATGCACCCGAGCTACAAATTTTCCTCTTATTACCTTCAATTCATTCAGTGCCGTAAGTGATACTTGGAACAATCGTGTTCCTCGTGCACGAACGTTCCGAAACAAAAACAGCATGACATTTTACTTCAATAAATCTTACGTTAATAATTTGCGAGCTGCTGTGTTACAAGTGGAATCAAAACACTTCTGGACGTATTGATATGGGCGGTCACAGGAGGCACGCTTCATCGCACCACTGTGCTGTTGATTATACTTCGATAACAGCACTACATGTGGTGCGTGTTAGATCCATACACGCTTGCTCTTTAATACTTAAATCAATTAAAGATGCCATAAAGAGATCAATGGGGAACCTCATCAACCTCATCAAATCAAACACAAAGCTCTTAAACACACACACACATATATACATATACACACACCTGCACCTGCAGAAGAGCCCTACCTCGGAGCGTAAGTCCCCAGTCAGCCATTGTCCCGGCTCAGAACCCGAGCGCACACACCACAAACGGAGGAAGGAGCACAGAAAGAGGAAAGAACGCTCGTACAGTCCTACTGTGCCGAGGAGGAACCGAAGAATGCGAGAAGAAACGGGAAGGACGGCGGACAGTATGACGAGATGTGATGTGCTCCACTGAAAGAATACATGCGGCCTTTCTGTGCACTCGCATCCCAGCATGCTCAGGGGCCCCATGCATGACCAGATTGAACTATGTGATAAACCTGAGCTATGAAGCTATGTGAGGTCGTAGAAAGCCATGATTTTTTGAAATCTGATTTACTTCAAGTGCGATATCGAGTGAATGCTGGTTGCCGGGTTTGTACGTTCTCCGTATCGAGATTTCATAATATGGAAAGTTATGGCACTGCAGGCACTACACACAGCTGGCGCGGGTACGATACAACGTTTGCTTGTACAGTATAGATGGAAGGTGCCCGGGGTCGCTGATCCATTTTCATCAGTAAGAACACAAATCGTTCTGCACTTGATTGAACTGTCCCCGAGTCCAGAGCGGCCCAGGTTCGGAACTGTTTTCCAGTCCGCAGGAAAAGGTGGTCTCGAGCGATTAACTTGAGCGCAGATCAAATCAGATATGGAAGCCGAACGTATCTGAGCACGGAAGTGGATGCGATGTCATCAGCGCCGTCGGTCTCCTCGGAAATCTCCGCACACGTGAAACAGGTAACACGCGAACATTGCTCTTAACATTTTTCCTTAAATACCTATAATATTGGACATAGCGCGGTTAACTTCCTTGTTATTGTCTTCTTGTGTTTAATAGTGGCTCACAAACCAACTAGGTGCATACTGCCCCCTGCTGTATCAGAGAGTGAAAATACGCAAGTGTACCCGAGTACGGAGAATAAAAATAAAGCGGCTTGTGGGAGGCCAGGAAAGAGGGAGCAATCGTTCCTAGACACGGTACAATCAGTTGTGGCAGGTGTGAAACTGTGCTCACGCTGTTAATGTATTAAAAAACGTTACCAGTTTAACAGGGTTTTAGGCGATACTATACGATACGATACAATTCGGCTGGACAGAAGCTCGAACTTTTGTCATGTAAACTGACAGGCAACTTGGTCAAAGTTCAGTGTGTATGACCCAGAGCTGCGAGTCGCTTAAAAAAAAAAATCAATAAATCAATCAAATAAAACCAGCACAACAAACTGGCATCTCATTAGAATTTTATTTCCCCATCCAAGTCTATTTAAAGTAGGTATGACACCTTAAAGCAACAAATAAAACGTTCCAAAATAAAAAAGTACTGGCTTTAAAGATTCCTTGGTGTTTGTAGTCTTGACGTTTCTTCAGGTTCCGCACTCTCAACTTTTGTTCTGCGACCTCACATTAAACAACACACTGGCCGACAGCACGGCATCCTGAGCGATAGGAGCGAATTATTGGCCAAGTTTTTTAGGATTGTAACAAAATCTGATATTGAGATAGTTATAAAAACCGTGATACTTACAGAATCGCAATAGAAATCGAATCGGCACACGAGTATCGTGATAATATTGTATCCCTGGTGATTCCTACAGCTCGTACATAGCTAGGAAAGTTTGCGGTCTTTGTTTCATTGCTGGTACAAAGACTAGGAATTGAATCAAACTACCAATTTCCATATGAATTAGTATGATATTTAATCTGTCTAACCAATCAACTATGTGCACATAGTATATACACACTCACACACACACACACACACTCACACGTAGCGGCGGCTGTTTCTACGGAAGCTGGACAGTGCGGACCTACGAGACACGGACAATACGAGTAACCTGTCGCCGGCAACTGTTAGTGGAAAGTTTAAAAGTTTTCCAAACCACAGTGTGCGATTTCTCCTCCAGCACATCGAAATAAAACACAAAAACGTGCAAGAAGAAAAAAAAACTCATTTTAATTAAAAAAGGATGCAATCAAAGACAATCAAATTAAAGGAGTAGTGTACGTCTACGTGTCTGTGTGTGAGAGAGAGAGAGAGAGAGAAAGACACACAGCAGTTAGAGGAAGTGTACAAAGACACCCAGCAGTCGGACGTACCTAACGGAGGAAAATCGAATTTCTTGCGTTTCTTAAACAGGCTGCGTTTTCTCCAAGGCAGCCACTTGTTCATATTCGCTTTGACGTCATGAAGGGACGGCGAGAAAATCCAAAGACGGATGGAGGAGCTGATTGAATAAAGATACACACACACGAAAAAAAACAAAAAATAAAAATAAAACGGTGCCCAGGAAGCAAGGTGATGATGCAGGAAACTGATGTTGCTAAGAGCAAAGCATGCTGGGAGTAATCTTCAGAACAATAGGAGGGAAATACGTAAACGCCAGAGAGGCGCGTCAGACGGCTATTCTGATTATACGGCCACGCTTATGGGGATTAAGCATAATTTCTCTCACACACACACACACACACACCACTTCCTCTGTAATTCTGAGTAAAATTTTACGCACAGATAAAAACAGGGTTATTACAAAAAGACACACGTCTGTCTTCCTTTTTTCTCTCGCTCACACTTACACACACACACACACACACACACACACACACACACACACACACACACTCATCAGGATGCAGGACGTAATGTAACAAATGTGTGTGAATGATAAGCACATGTGTGTAGGTGTGTGTGTGTGTGTGTTAAAGACAGGCAGGAAGCAACAAGTGGTCGAAAGTTGTTTATCTTTCATTTTCACCTTCACACTGAGGGTCACGCTCTTCATCTCTTACTTCCTGTTTAAGCTACAGCAGTGTGTGTGTGTATGCGTGTGTGCATGTCTAGGGTGTGTATTTGTGTTTCTGTGTGTGTGTGTAGGGGGGTGTGTTCAAGTGACTTCCGCTGTTGCGCTCTTCAAAAGAGCCGAGTTAATGCGCTCGGTGATCTAGACGTCGCTAGATGACGTCGCTTTATTCACAGCGAGGAGAAAGTGAGAAGAAGCCGAAACTCTTCCTCGCTCGGCGTTCTTAAAATAACGAGCCGCCTTTAAACGCGAAAGAAAATATTCTGGGAAAATCACTGATCTAAAAAAGCCTCATGGTTGTTTTCAGACATTTTATACCCGAGTGGCTGTCAGTCAGAGCTTCAAGAAAAAAATGTGAAGCCATGTGTTTTTTGTCGTTTGTCTGTTCCGAGTGGGCGGGGCTACGGTTTTGTTTTGCCCATCGAAATTTGATTGGTTCGAGAGAAAAACAAGACATTGAGTTTAGAACTAGATGCTAAAACACCCACCATCTCACAGAAGACCACATACACACTCGGTTTGACCAGGAGTATCCCATCACACACACACCACGAATGGCCCTGAAACAAATGGTCAACATCAAGGCCTTTGATTAAACAAGCTCATGATGTCACAAGTGGGCGGGGCTTCATCCTGCACTCAGAATCTTAAAAACTCAACTTGTGGGCAGGAGAGCGATTATAATGTGTTAGTGTGACGCATCTTTTGCTTTGTCATTACCCCACACACACACACACACACACACACACACACACACACACACACAGCGCAAGTGGTAAAGTAATAAACAATCAGGTCATTTCCAATAAAACTCGCTGTAACATTCTACAGTTTGTTGACTCGTTTCACTCATTCATTCCTACATTTAGATTTTTTATTTTATTTGTGCGCCCGAGATAAAAGTCGTTCCTGCTTTTTTTTGTTTGTTTGTTTCTTTCTTTCTTTCTTTAATTTGTGAGCACGAGATACAATTCCTTCCTGCAGTGTTTTTTTTTTTTTTTTTTTCATTTGTGTTCCCAACGTACAATTTGTTCTTGTGTTTTGTTTTGTTCTTTGTTTCATTCATGCACACAAGATCCGATTTGTTCTTGCGTTTTGCTTTTTGTTTCAGTTGTGCATGTGAGACAAGTCATTTCCATATTTGTTTTATTCATTTTTGCACCAAATATACAATTTGTTCCCACGTTTGTTCTTTTATCTGCCAAATTATGAGTCATTCCTACATTCAATTTTTTTTGTTTAATTTGTGCAACTGAGGAAAAGTTCCTGCATGTGGAGTTTTTTTTGCACCAGAGACACAATTCTTCCCCATGTTTTTTTTTCTGCACCTGAGATAATAAATAATGCACACATTTTGGTTGTAGCTTAACTTTTACACCTAGTGTACAATTCCTTTTGACGTTTTGGGTTTTGTTTAATTTTTTGAGATATGCATATATCATCAAAACATGAGAATTAATCATACAATCTAATAAAACAAGCAAACGAACAAGAAAAAGTACAAATGTAAATGAATACAGCCATGAAACAAACCCTCTACACTGCAGCACTCCTCGATCCAGAGTAATGTACACACCGGCTAATGCTTTTCATTTAAAAGTGGCTAGCAGCGCAAGTGCATAAACACTAGGGCTGCAACTAAGGATTATTTTGATAATCGATTAGTAGGCCGATTATTGTTTCGATTAATCGGATAAAAGCTAAGTGCTTCTTTAATTTGATGTTTTGCTTATAATTATATATAAAACCATACCAACATTTGTTTTGTTTTTAACAATTATTGTAGATGGCAAGTTGACTGTAATTTTATATAAAACCATAAATCAGGGTATTATTTATGTATAAAAGTAAACTTTAAAAAATGCAATAGCCACATAGAGTTTAATGACCTTTAATTTTGACATTTAAACCTTATTTAAACCTTATATATATATATATTTATATATATATATATATATATATATATATATATGTAAAAAAAAAATACACTGACATATTCAGTTATTAAGAATGACCTCAACTTTAAATTCTCTTAAATTAATTCAACTTAATAATAAGAATAGACTCCTAGATTATGATATTTTTAATTGAAGTGTCTACTACATCCTTTTCACGATTTATACATTATTTCGATCCTCTCATGTATTTTATCCTTTTTTTTGTTGTCTCAATAAAAAATAATAATAAAAATAAATATATAGACCATTTTGCTATACTAGACATTCTCGTAATACGGCGACGTAGGGAGAGGAAAAAAAATAAATAAAATCGCCGCTACTGGTTTCACTCTGTTTATTTTGCCCGGTCCTCCGAAGTGTAAAATGAATGTGAAGAAAACGCACTAGAAGTGTTTTCCTTGCGTTCGTTGGGATTTGAACGACAAATTTTTTAGACACCGTATAACCGCGCAGTCGGACAAACGCACGTCACCAAAGCCCGTTTGAACTCTTTCACTGACTCCTATGTGTAGAAAACCCTCAGCGCTTTGTCCGCGCTCACCGGATTAAAAAAACGCTCGATTTTAACGCCCGATAAGAGGTGTTTAATGTAAATTGCTCCCATACCTGGAGGACTTGGGGCGCGCACTTTTTCCTGCAAACACTTCTGTAACCTCCATTGCGTGAGCGGCTGTGTATCTGTGTGTATTTGTGCATCTTGTGGTCGCGCGCCTCAGTAACGTGCGCAGCCCAACTAATCGATGGCATTCGTTGACAACGAATTTCATTATCGATAATTATCGATTTTATCGATTAGTTGTTGCAGCCCTAATGAACACACAATGATAAGTTTACTTTTTAAACTACACTCGTTTCTGCGTCAGTGTCCTTATTCACAAGAACCTAAAAACATTAAAGACATATACTTGATCTTTTTTTTTTATTATTGGTATTGGTGCTAGCTAGCTACTCAGATTTTTCACAACTGTTCATTGTTGATTTTTTTTTTTTTTAATGTAGCTAAAATTAATAGCTTGGAAAATATTGCTAGCATCTTCACGTTTAACTCCTTTAACATTATGTGCAAGCCCGAGATACCGACATCTACGAAGCACAACTGAGGAAGAGTTTAGGCTTTAGTGCTTCTTTTCCTACTCCACAATGTAGACTTCTTTCCAGACTTTCACACCATCTCCCTCTGAAACTTCATTCTGCACTCCAAACCACGAATTCCACACACACATATACACACACTCATGGCCAACAGCAAGGAAAGGAACTCACACACACACACACACACACACACACACACACACACACACACACACACGTACTGTATCTCTAACAGCACAGTCCTTGTAGAGGCCGAGCCAAGCAGTGGATCCGAAGGCTGGTGGAGAAATCGTAAAGAACGGGCCCTGAAACACAACGAGTCTTAGCAAAATGTGACCCGAGACACAGGAAAATAAAATAGAAAAAAAAAAAAAAACCTGAAAATGTCTCAAACTGCCTACCGAATCTGAATGACCAAGAAAAGTGTGTGCTGCTCTTTCTATAACAGCACTGTGGCAACTACAGCCAAAGAAATCGTTAACTTGACCATAAGTAACCTTTATATACGCAGCACCACCTTAAATTCGCTCTCCTTATTACTCAGAAGCCGCTTTTGTGGTTTCTATATTAACCGCTCATCTACAGGGACGTGTACAGCTGACGCTTTATAAACAGGATTATGTAAAGCGTGTTCACGGTTTCTGCGTTTATTTAGGCAGCGTTCCTGGAAGGAGTCTCCAATTTAAGGACTTGTTGCGATCAAATTACGTTTAATCAGTAACACAACAAGCTGTCTGGTTTTGTTTTTTTTGTTTATTTCTTTGCTTTTTCATTGTTAATCTCACCTGTTTATTGCTAACATAATGCAAACAATAGTGTCACACCATTAAAAATATCACCAAGGACCTCCTGATACGATATCATGATCCCAAGATGCTGATGCAATTAGCAAACCTTATTGCAATTCTACTGGGTTTTATTATTAAATATTGTTTTTTTATATTGCTACAATTCTTAACAAACTATAATAAACAATTTGCTCGCACCACAAAAAATGCTGTGATGTGTGGAGTGATGTGGAACACCAGTAGGATTATTAACTGCACCACATTATCACCTCAAATGTAAACATATATAAAAATTTTTTTTTAATTATTTAAAAAATAATTAAACAAATAATCGTATTCGGAGTCAGTGTGGCAATACATGAATTGCCACAGTAAATAATCATGATACGTAGCCGAATACATTTTCTACCCATCTATACTTAAAAGAAAAATTGCTAATCTCGGAGGTGTCCGAGCAAGAAAACACTTATTTGGGACGATGAAAGAAACTTAGAAATTCAGTTTGAGGCTTCATCACGCCACATCGCTATTGATTATTATCCTAAAACAGCATGTCGCTGTGTGTTTATACAACACCCAAACTGCATACACAGCAGACAAACAGCGATATTATGATGTTCCATATTTACTCCATCTTCTGAAACGCTTCATCCTGGTCATAAAGGCACACCATGTGACTCTACTCAAAAGAACTTTTGTCCAATTTTTTTTTTTAAAGAGAAGTTTGAGAAGAACTAAATCTTTATTGCACACACCAATATCACATGGTCACATCTTTTAGCTTGCTCGCATCAGCTTGTTTTGTGCTTTATCGTGATCCTGAAGCGACATGTTTGTGACTCGATGAGTCCTGGATCAACACCGTGGTAAGAGAACAGCACTGGGGTGATGACACAGAGCTGCCAGATATAAAACAAACCTACGCACTGTAAGTCCACAGCTACAAAAGCATTCGTTTTATACTGAATGTTGCTTAGTTTACATGGAAAAACTTTGCTTACGTACAACAGAAAACGTTACCGCTAAGTTACCACAATTTGACCTTGGAAACAAGTTAAAAAAATAAAAACACACTTTGCCTACTTTGAAGACCTTCCACTGATTTAATTAAAGGCCCCATAATTTACTATTACCATTAAATATATTTTACCTTAAACTCCCTTTATTTCATTCATGGCCCAAATGCAGTGTTTCAGTGTCTATGTAAATGAGCTAACTGAGCCACGCCCCTTTAAAGAATAGGAGAGTTGAGCAACAAGCTTCAACTGCTTATATGAGGTCACAATAGGGGGAATATATATTTGTCTTGTTTAAGCCCCAGATGATTTAAAAAAAAAAAAAAAAAACAGAAAATGCTTTTCAGACCTCACATGTTTTTCGATACACACAAACTGGGGACTAAAAAAAAATTTCCTTAAAAAAAGTGCTTGTGTGGAAACATTTGGTACCTGAACAGACAAATAAATGTGGCCAAGACTGTGGAAGTGTAACTAAATCACCCTGAATGCAAGTCCTTTATATGCGGCACCATTTTAAGGTTTCACGTAACACACGCACACATACACACACAGAACACACAGTCTCCGTTTTCTCGTAAACAAAAGGAGCTCTGGCTTAGCTGTCACACTGTGTTAACAGCATTGTCATAAACCTGTGTGACCTCTCGGCCCGTTCCCAGAATGCTCGGCAGGAGGTCAGACAGGTAGAGTGGGGGAGGGATGCTAAAGGTGTTGACGCCGAGACGTTTGGCGAAGCTTTCTTTAAAACGCCACACAAAGCCACGCAGACGCCGGCGCACGTCTTTAATGGGCCTGTTGCTCCGCTTATGTAAAACTTGGCTAGAGCTGCCTCTTCTTCATCTGAGCACAAGTGTGTGTGTGTGTGTGTGTGTGTGTGTGTGTGTGTGTGTGTGTGTGTGTGTGTGTGTGCTTGTGTGTTTGTGTGTTCCAGTAGAGACCATAGGCTTGGCCTGGATTATTTTTCCACTGCGCCCTGGCAAAGTAGCCAGTCAAATTAGCACAGAGAAATGCATACTGGCATATAGAGACGATATTACCCAACATCCTCAGCTCATTCTATCATCAATAGACGATCCTAACATACAAATTATATGCTTTGATGTAACGTATGTTTGATTAAGCGGTAATTTGGCTAATGCACAATTTGCACAAATATCCTCAAGGATAGTCCTGAATGCATTGCATTAGCTAAGGCAGGTGTGGCATCTCAAGCTTTTTTTCTAAATCAGGTTTGAAAAAGTTTTAATTATTTTCCTATAGCATTTTCAATTATCAACAACCAAGTAACTGACAAAAATAATTTTCCCTAAACAGTGTGTCCCAAAGCCATAGAAGAAGTATTTCCCCCTTCCCTTTTAGACAACTTAGCACGCTTCACTTTATCACACAGGTTCTATTTAAGTGATTTCTTGATTCAATAGGTCTGGTAGTATTAAGTCCTGCAAAATGTACCTCAGCTTTTCAAAATCACAGTTAATTCATGATTTAGTAAGGGGGTAATTACTTTTTCGTTTATTTACCTCAGACTATATTTCTTGGAAAAAGACTCTATAAAAAAAAAGTCTATAATTACGTTGTAGTTAATCCTGTAAATGCATATTTGCCACATAAATAAAACCAAACCATCAGAAATATCAATGTTTAACATTACCTCAGATACGCTGGAACGTGTTTAAAAGACTAAATTATACTGTACTTTCAGGAAGCACATTATCTTGTCTAGCTGTACACGGACTATAACTTTAGAACGGAGAAATGTAAATGCAGGGTGACCATGAAAATGAGACTACACCAACAGGAACACCAACATTTTCCTCAGACAAGCCTTCAAACAGCTACAATTACACTGTCGTTATGATTACAGATTTCTTGATTCAACGGCTCTGGCAGTGGTCAGGCCTGGGTGTGGCAAGTGAAATTGAACTCAGCTCCAAAATTCACAGTTCATTCATAATTTAGCAAGGGCCAATTACGGTTTTTTAATTACTGTATTTTGTAGTTACTTGAGTTATCTTTGTGTAATATTATAAATATATAAATATATATATATATATATAAATGTAAAATTTGTTTGATGATTGCAATCATGTAAGGGTAACAAATATGCACAAAAAAAAAAAAAAAAAAAAAAAACCGTTCATGGCACTGTACAATATCCACTTCTCACAAGATCTTAAAGAATGATGCATCCTCTGGTAGCTATAATTATCTCCAGCTGGTTAGTGCGATTAGTCAGTCATCGGTCCATAACTAAGGAATCAAACTTCAATCAATGAACATGTCATGGCTAATCAGCACCATTTGGGGGGAAAAAGAAAATTGTGCAAATGTGATTTATGGCTGTCGAGTTCAACACACCTCTCATTAGGCCTTTCACTATACAAGCATTATAGATAATTTCCTGAAGGTGATTATAGCATGATTCAAAATGAAGAGGCCAAGCGTTTGTTATGACTGGATTGCACGGCCACAATTACAGGAAGAGCGAGAGGAAGTAGAAGTGGAAGCTGAGTGGAGAAACTTCCTGTCATGATTGCCTGGGGTTTTAAATGTGAGGAAAGAGTATGGGAGGGAGGACAAGAGAGAGAGAGAGTTGTGTGTATGTGTTAAAAGTGAGTGGTGAGGTGTTAAAATATTGGATGATCTACTTCCTCTAAAGGCATCTGAAAAGTACCTCTCTTTTACACACACAGCTGCAAAAATATCTCCACTCCTTTTTCCTCTTTAAATTTCCCTAATGTTGGGAAAAAACCCAGGCATGCATACCTAACGACCACTTTCACTGCATGTGTACACACACACACACACACACACACACACACACACACACACACACACACAATCACACACACACACACACAGCTGCAAATACAAGCGCAAGGTCTTCCATTGCTTTTGTCACACATCTACAGACGAACACACCCTTCAACAGATGAACACCACACACACACACACACACACAAAGGGTACTCAGACACGATGACAAATGGTCAACCATATGATCATATGCTCACTATTGAACTAAGGCCACTGTTGCTAGGCAACAGGGGGAAATGAGGACACCTAGCATAAGCTAGCTAATATCTAACTTTAGCCAACTAGCAAATAGATCTTAAAAAGAAAAGTCTACACTATACTTTAGTTACATGAAGCGAATAGCTTGCACAGTATAGCAGTAAACAGACTTTAAAACAGCCAAATGTAAATGAAAACCAACATTTAACTCAGACAAGACTCTAAACAGTTGTAGTTATAAACACTGTAGTTATAATTTTATTTATTAAAGCTGTAAAAGGTAAACCTAAATACCCAGTGGGCATGAAAATATAACAAATCAATCTATTATATCAACATTTACCACATATATGTTTGTAGATTTCTAATAAATTCCTTGATAATAATACATTTACCCTTTAACACACTTAGCAAAATGCTATTACTGTAAGTCTTTAAATGTGCAGTGACCGTCAGCATGTTATCAGAATAATTGACATTTACCTCAGATATCTTAATAAATTACACTTAGCTTCACAAAAACAGGACAAAATTAGTGAAAACATCAACATTTACCTCAGTATTAATAAATTACTAAAATAAAAAGGCAATAATTACAGTGAAGTAAATCCTTAGCATTGACTGCTAAATGAAAATTAATTACAACATACTGGTAAGATTTTGTCCACAAAAAAAAACAACTATAAACTGTGGCATTTTATACAGCATTTAGCAAAACCAGTCATATTAGCAGTGAATCAAGTAATACTTAAGTTAAATGCTAAACTTAGCTTAGCTTTTAGGTTAACTTAGCTAACTCAAGTTTAGCTAAGTTAAGCTAAAATGCTTTACTTTACAATAACAATCAAAAATAAGTGAAAGTAAGCTATGAGTGAGTGTTCTGAAGAAAAGACGATTGTTAAGTTAGTTTAAAAAATTGCTAACGCTAATTAGACACTTTCCTCAGAGGAGTTCCACACGGATTATTATTTCTAATGCAGTGTATATTTGTTTATGGCCGCACTGTTTTACCAGCAGTAGACAATGAGTTTGTCATCAGTAAGCTGCAGAAAGGTGCAGTATTTGACTTAGTTTGTTAAAATGTTAAAATTTTATTCCTAAAATTAAGTATAAAACACAAAAGGAAACTCATCAGGTTTTAACAATCAGCTCTTAAACTACTGTAAATGGCAGCATCGGCACTATTACTGTGGGAAAAAGAACAGGATTAAAGTCAGTTTCTTAGGCTGGAAATTGAAACAGGAATTCTGCTTAAGCAGCTGAATCATCAGACACACACACACACACACACACACACACACACACACACACACAACTTTACTTTTGACCGTTACCAGGCAACCAGAACCTGGCAAAAAAATGTATAAAATAAAGCCATTGTGGTGGAGAAAAGCGTCATAAATCCAGATCCGCAGAGGAATTCCAACCCGGGGAAGGCTGAGGCATTCCCGACCCACGCGGCACCAGAGAATAAACGTCCCCTAAGACGGGCCTCAGCCTGAAAACACTACTGCAAATCATCCTGCTCTGATGCAGATCCTGCACAGCTACAGCACGCACCAAAAGTGCACTGCAGCTCATATCGTACTGAAGACAGGACGTGGGACCGTACTCCTTTTCCTTCGCACCTCGTCCATTTTTTCCTTTTCACTCCATTTGTTCCAGGTTTTGTGGTTTTGTTTTCAATTGAATTTAGATATTGAAAATTCTCTCATATGCACCTAGCATTTTAGAACAGTTCACAATATTAGGGGGAAAAAATGCAATTCAAAATAAAAGTTGCATGTTTATTATTAACAGAGCTGTGTGTTTTAATCGATCGCAATTTAAGCGATCTTCTGTTGACCGATTCAATTAATTGAAACAATGGCTCAGTTCTCAACTCGCACTTTGGGAACTGTTTAGGTAAATTTTCAAATTCTCAACAATTGTCAAATTCCTAAAATAAAACCCACAGTTTCTAAACAAAATGCAACCATCTTCCTTTCTACAAGTTTACACTTGTTCTTCTACTTTACTGACTTTATAGACATTATCAAACCTGATGCTTTTCGTATGTGGTCCTAGATTTACATTTAGGCATTTGGCAGACACTCTTATGCAGAGCGACTTACATTTTTATCTCATTATACATCTGAGCAGTTGAGGGTTAAGGGCCTTGCTCAAGGGCCCAACAGTGGCAACTTGGTGGTTGTGGGGTTTGAACCTGGGATCTTCCGAACCGTAGTCCAATGCCTTAACCACTGAGCTACCCCTGTCCCTAGATCAAATACATATTCGATATGTGGTCATAGGACGTCAGGATAGAAATCAGAACAGATAGGAATTCATGCAACTTTTTTGCCTCTGTGCATGCGTAGGACGGCATCAGGCAGAACCAGCAGTGCTGGGATTTCATAGCAGTGCTAGCAACAGCGGCTAAAACAGCATTGAGGCGTCTGGGTTTCTTCCTACTTCTGGGCCTCAACAAATACAGTCGACTAACAGCTTGCCATCTTCCAGAGCAAAATTCCAGACATGTTTTCGCTATAATCACGTCCATTGTTTGAAATGAATGAGCAGTCGCAGGAATAAAATGTGTTTTAACCCAGATGGAGCAAAGACGCATCATGTGTTTGTGTTGTCCTAAAGTGCAGACACGTCCATATTACAGTCAGGTAAAAGTCACTTATTAATGCGAATCTTCATGACATTCAAATCTGATCTGAGCAAAACATTTTAATTGAACAATGTGACTTGAAATGTGAAATGTGAGAAGATTTATTTGTACATAACATCTGACTTTTCGAGTTTAACTCTTACAGCATCCTTAAGAATCAACGATTTAAATAAAGATGAAATACGCAGTGAACTCTATTTATCATCAATCACATTGGCGCATTTCAAGCACAGTCACAGTACATGTGCAATGCAAATTTTGTGGTAAAATCCCAACACAGTTCCTTCTTCTGCTGTATTAATATATTAGAATACTGTAGGGAATAAAACTGCGTGCATGCCGTTATAGTAAAAAAAAATTCCTCTCATATTACAAACAATGTTAAATCATTTACTTTTTTAGTTACATTTACCCCTTTGGAATGTTTTTACCCTGTGCTTTTTTGCCTTATTTAAAGTTGATGAGATAAAAATACTGCTTGCCAACGTTTTTGGTACAACAAGCAATTTGATCTACTCTTTGCAAATTTAGATTTTAAATATATAAAGAAACTGTGAAGGAAGCTTAACATCGTCCGTCTTTTTGAAGAAAAAAAATAATAATTTTCACGACCAAAACTTGTATGAGGCATGATCCAATTTATTTTCACTAATAAACAGCCATGTTAACTTTAGCATCTAACTGTATTACTGTAGCTTACATTCACTAGCTATCTAACATGTATTCACCCTTTTTCCAAAAGTATTCGGACATCTCATGCATAAAGTTTTATAAAGATAAAGTATGTCTCCACAACAAACTTGAAATTGATGAGATTATTTTATACAATTTTCTTCTCCCCTTCATTGTCGCCTGACAGTTTTAGGTGAAAAATAATTCGCTTCTTGTTTAACAGCAAGTTCTGTTACATTAAAAAAGTAGTGCAATCTTGAACCAGAACATACCATAGTCACTGCTGATCATGCAAGGTTATTAAGGAACATTTCTACACGGATTCCTCATTTTCACTTTCATTCTCATCCAGGGATAAACCAAGATTCAGGAGAGCTTTGCTGAAAAGCTAAATGATATCCACCAGGCAATACCTTCATGTTACGCTTCCTTATGAAATCCCAGCAACTATGATTGTGACAATATTACATTACAGATGATAGACACATCCTGATTCACTCCCTCCATCTCTCTCTCTCTTTTCCCTTCCTGTTAAATTCAAGCTTACGAGCACACAAACACCAAGGCCTCGCGTGCAGATATAGAGCTGCCACCTGACAACTCCCACCACCAGTTATCCACAAACAAAAACGTATATATAAAACATCTGCAACCCCATAAGGTGACCTACCTGAGCGGCACTTGATTATGTCGCTAAACTCGTTGTTTGCTCCGCCCTCAGCTGCGTCCACGTGTGAGGCCGAGGTCGCCATTTTGACGGGCGGGAGAGGGAGCGCTCACTTTCCACTTGGCCTCCTGAAAAATAAATCATTTACACATATTTATTTATTTAGTCTATAATTCAGGAGATTCTTCATCCCTCAAAGTTAAAGCCAAGGGATGTGCAACTATTACAATAAGAGTATAATGATCTCATGATTGTTGGAACGAATAATCGACTCTTCGGATTAGGAATCACGTAATTACACTTAATGGCTCTTATTTAGCGTTTTATTTTTTCAGCCATTAAAATTTAGTTTAATTAGATTGTTTAGTCACTCAGTCGTTCGTCTTCCTGGATTGTCTGTGGGAGGAGAACCCAGAGAACCCGGAGGAAACCTACCAACCACGGGGAGTACAAGCATACTCCATGACCACGGACCCAACGCGGGAATTGAACCCAGGACCTGGCAGTGCAAGGCGACAGTGATAACCCCTAAGCTCCTGCAGCCATGGCTTGGGTCATTTCCTGGGATAATGGTGAAGAGGCCAGTCGCAGTCCAGCATCATTTTTGAACTTAGTAACTTAGAAACACAGACATTCCTTCTGAAGAAAAACTATTTTGGCCTGACTTTGCACTCAACCACTTTCAGCCTTCAGAAAATTTAATCTTAAGCTTTGAAGTAGAACAATTCCATGTATACTTGGAACATGTGGGTATGTACACAGATGCCTGAAACTATAATTAGTAAAATTGCTTAATTTTATACTTTTTCCTATCATGATTTCATTTTTAAAAATTACAAAAAGATATACGAGTAGTGTATTGTAGATATATTCTAATAAGGACAATTTAAATAATTATTATTATTAGTTATTTCATACAATAAACTTGCTACATAAACAATATCTAGTATGAAGTACTATTGCCCACCGTTGTATATTAAATGCTGGTACTCTGGATTGTTATGTACACAACGTTTTCATGTGTGACCTTGTTATGTGTAAAGAGTTTCCTTAAAACCACAACTTATCAGTGGTCTCATCAAGGCTGACTCCAGTACTGGTATAACACACTATACGGGGTGTGCTGGTATTGGAAACTAATCTTTAAAAAAAAAAAAAAAAAAACTTTAAATATCCAGCCAACAGATTAGAAGGCTTGATGTGTGTGTGTATAGTGAACATCTACAATATGCACCAACAAGGTAGGCGTGGCTTAGAATAATAATTATTCTACAAGTGCCCTTCACCTTGACTAGCACAATCATTTTTAATGCAGCTTTAATGTTTGACGTGAGGTTACATGAGGTGTCGGGGGGGGGCAGTGTTTAACCACAGCAGTCATGTAGATCCACCAAAGCTTTTAAAATAGTTTTTAAGCAGGAAAATCCTGTCCCTGTAGCCTCAGTCGGAAGGATCGCAGGTCCGACTGTCAACAAAAGACCACGCCGTGGAGGTGTGGCAGATTTAGACTCGTATACACACAAAGCAAAAGAATGCAGTTTAAAAAACAGTCATGAAACAATAGTTTCTTAACCGCAAAGCATCAAAGCTGAACGGTGTTAGCTGACACCTTGGGTCTCGAGCAATAATACTCATGTTTTGCAAGACTGTCATTGTATACAGGTAGATATAATGCCTCTCCGTCTGTTATGATCCGATTACCACAGAGTTTCTTGTTTATAACACGCCGCCTTTCCTCCAGACCTGACCTAAATCTCACTACAGCAGGCTGCATTACCCTGGCACAGGAACACAAGTGCAAAAAAAATAATAAAACCCAAACAAAACAACACTTACTGGGTTGCAAGCACGATCCATGGTCAGAAGAAATGACCAGAATAAAACAGATAGATTTTTTTGCTGCATAGGCGTGCTAGTTCACAGAGATCGTGTATCATGATTCATTTGTGTGGCAATAAATATTTCGCCACACCGACCCCAAAATCAATGTATACATTCTTTCATATATGGTTGCATTCAAAAAGATAAAATGGTGCAGTTCCTCTATAATCCTACAGGTGGTGCACACTAAACTATCTTTATCGAATTATCTTTTTCTGGAAGAACAAGAATTTTTCATTTGTACACAAGAATGTCCAAAGTTACTGTTTCATTTGTCATACATTTTTGATAATTTGTATACTTTTGTAGGATCAATTAACACAGCAATACCACTTTTAGACTATAAGGCTATAAAACCCATCAATAACTCTACCGATATCATTCCTCCTATATACCACGATACACGGTATAACCGATTATCGGTACATCCCTAAATGAACGTCTGAACTAACAGGTTAAGAACAAAATCTCATATTGCAAAAAACTCAAACATTCTGACCTTTAAACCTAAATTTAGATCGACCTTTTAAAAACGTTTCTAGACATTAGCCAGTCAGTCTGAGCAAAGCATCCAGGCTCCAAACATCTAATCTGAACATGTTTGAAAAGGAACGGCGAGTTTGGATCTTTTCCAAGAAAGGATAATCGTCAAGGGGGTGTCAAAACCTAACCGGATCGGCATGCAGGTCTGAAGAAGTGACGCAAAGGTCTAAGTTTAAATCCGTCCCGGGGAGTTTTAGAACCGATTACGGCAGTTTCCTCAGCGGAATGTAGACGGACTGCATTTTGGAGTAGGGACCAGTGGAGTAATGGGGCAGCCCAAGGCAACACTGATGAGCCCATTAAATATTACATTACACACACACACACACACACACACACACACACACACCCATACACCTCTTTGTTTGTCTTCTTCCTACAGACCACATTTGTCGCTCTTAGTTTCCTGGTGGAGGGTCAGAAGTCTTTGTGCGTAGACCTCTACGGTGTTAATTTATACACTCCATGAGTATTTTTGTTAGCTTGGAACCTACAACATGTTCGGCAAACTGTTTTTATTAACAATAAAAGTCAAACCTTAAATTCAACAACCTACAATTTTCCGTCACATTATCAAAACCTTTAGCTACTTGGAAGAAGAGAGGCTTGACACAATCACATCATCTAGTTCGTGCATACGAGTTTAGAGGTCGCGAATCCGCCATGATGTGGTGTGATGGTCATGGGGACTTTAAAAAAATAAATAAATAAATAAAATAATGGAGTGATAGCTAGGCTCATTAAGTAAACATTACAATCTACAATTTAACTATGGTTGTGCAGTTTGCGTACAAAATCTGTTGCATGACCATCTGTTTTAGCTCATATTAGCAATCCTCATTATTATTATTATTATTATTAGCATGCTCCCAGTTAGGGGCGGGGGGTCATGGTATTATGTAGTAATTAGGACAACGTGGTGTTGTTCAACCGTGCTCATTTTTGAAGGCAGTAAAAAATAAAAAATAAAAATTTTAAATCACCATTTCAGAAGGTCCAAATTGTTGGTGTTCATCACGTACCAAAAACAACTATGTGGATTTGAAAATAGTGGAACTGGGTTAAGAACCGTTTAACGCACTATCAAAACCTGGAAGGAAAGTGCTGGAACGTCAACTTTTTGGAAGAAATGTGGTTGAAAAAAACTCGTGAATTTGAGATCACTTAAACACTTAGTGAGGTTGCATGGTGTAAAATCAACAATAAAAACTAGAGCTGTGTTTAATAGTGAAAGTAAGAGCATTTCCATACACACACACTCATCAAAAAAAAGTTTGAATTTTTCGAGGGAATATGATGATTAGCGATAGAAAAAGGTCATGTGACCTGATGAGTCCAGATTGATCCTATTCCACAGTGATGGGCGTGTGAGGGTAAGAAGTGAAGAGCATGAAGCGATGCACTCATCATGCCTAGTGTCCACTGTACGAGCCTCTGGAGACAGTGTTATGATCTGGGGTTGATCAGTCGCTCAGGTCGAGACTCAGCAACGTCATGTGGCAGTAAAACGAAGTCAGCTGACCACCTGAATGTACTGAATCACCAGATTATCACATCTATGGAGTTTTTCTTTCTTGATGGCATGACCAAAGGGATTCAAATTGTGAAAGTGAGGTTCTGGGAGATTCTGAGGAATCATTTCCATACTGGGAATTGGCCACCACATTGTGCACCGTAATCACCGTAATCAAAGCTAAAGGCGGTCAAAGAAATCTTAAAGTGTGCAACTTTTTTTTTTTTTGGCCAGGAAGCGTATCTTCAAAACACTTATCCTGAAAGATTGATGATTTACACATGATTATAATATAAACCAGGTTAACTAAAGCGTAAAACCATCACACCGCGGTGTTCCATAGAATTCAGTTTCTATCCCGGTCTTAAATCTTATCAAGGTGAAGGTCTTGAAATCTACTATTTTAACAAACTGTTCTGTAGAGACTTGCTCTAAAGGGTCTTCTCAGTATGAAATGGACATTTAAAGTCATGCAAAACAATAAGAGTTTAGACAGGGATAGAAACTGAATTTCATGGAACAACATGGTGTAATGGTTTTACGCTCTAGTTAACCCGGTTTACATTATATTATTGTACTAAGAATAAAAATATACACATTTACTTCGAGCATTAATTTAAAGCATTGTGCTGTGTTTTCTAATTGTTTAATCGCCGCTTACCCAGTTCAATAAATTAGCATAACCTAGTGTCGTTAAAAATAATAACCCAATATTTAATCATTGTAACAAACACTGTTGGGTGTCATGCTTTACAAAGTAACGTTAGAGTACTCGGATATAACGAGTAATCTAACGAGCGATAGGTCCGTCATTTAAGTACTCCGCGAGCCAGACAGCAGTCACTCCCAATCCCTTAGTGTTTGTGTAAAAGACGTCCTACAAGCCCCGCCCCCCTGTTATTCCTGCTGTTATACCCCTATCTCACCTATGCGGTTTGACGATGTGAGGACCGTCGCGCGGAAAGATGGAAACATAATCACAGCGCCAAAACTCGTGGTGAATCATGATGAACCGTACTTACGGTGAGATTGGGGTATTAGTAGGTGAGATTGGGGTATTAGTAGGTGAGATTGGGGTATTAGTAGGTGAGATAGGGGTATTAGTAGGTGAGATTGGGGTATTAGTAGGTGAGATAGGGGTATTAGTAGGTGAGATAGGGGTATTAGTAGGTAAGATAGGGGTATTAGTAGGTAAGATAGGGGTATTAGTAGGTGAGATTGGGGTATTAGTAGGTGACAGATTTTGGGCCAAACTTGGCTGAGTGATGATGGTAGAATAATTATAAAGGTCTTGACGAAAACAACATGCATGAGGAATCACTAAGGAGTTTTCATTTTCTGCAATGGAAAAGTACTCGAACTAGTTACTTTAATCAGAAAGTAACGCTGTAATGTAACTGATTACTTTATAAAGTATCTATAATTACATTTCAAAATTACTGTCTTTAAAAAGTAAAGTCCCCCAACACTGGTAACAAAACAAAAGATACGAGGGTGAGTGAAAACTTATTTGCATTCTTGCTGTAAAATAAAAAGACAAATGCATATTTTTGACTTAATTTCCTTGTTTTTCAATACACTTTATCCGTCTGTCAACAAGCTTTCGTATTCCCTCATTAAAAAACGTTTTAGGCTGAGCTGTGAGCCACGAATGCACCGCTGTCTTCACTTCTTCACCAGAAGAGGTTCTTCGTCCTCGTGAAAGGCTGATGGAATGAGATTAGGGCATTAGGGAGGATGCTTTAACACCTCTAAACAAAGACGACAGTGTGTGCAGAAGTGTGCGAACGTGCATCGTCATGTGAGATCACGACGCCCTCAGATATCAGTCCTCTGCGTTTAATCCGAAGTTTAGTCTTCAGCTCTTCAATAAGCGTCTCACTGTAACGAGCTCACTGTTGATTGTTGAACTTTATTCCTGATAATGTTCCAATACTTCTGGCCCTTGAGAATCCCAGAAGCCCTGGAGAATTTTCCAGCTGATGGTCGACTTTTGAACCTTTTCTCGGTCGGCGATTGAGGATGTTTCCGGTCCGTACTCTGCTGTTTACACTCAGGCTCGTAGTGATGATGAATCCGTGTCTCGTCACCAGTAACGACTCTCTTTAAGAAACTTTCACCTTACTTGGAGTATCCACATTTTGTTTGCAGACATCCAAACACTTCTGTTTATGTTCTTTCGTGAGTTGTTTCGTCCACTCAGAACACCCCACCCCACACCACAAAAAAAAATTATAACTGCACACTGGCGTTTTATAAATCACAAGCGGGGTGTCCATTTTTGCTCGTACCACGGTTACAAGTGAACAGATGTAAGACTTTCACACCTGCAGGCTTGAAGAGAAAGCGCTGATGAGAGAGTGCAGCTAACAAGTTTTAATATAACCAGAGTGTGGATGCATTTTTGACTCACCCTCGCATAATGCTTCGATGAGGATACTGACCGGGTCCAAAGAGTTTTTCTTCCGAATTTGTGAAAATACAACCCTGATGACTTTATCTATACACGAACAAGGTTTTAAAAAACAATCCAAACCCCCTAAAGAGTTCCTTCTAAAGGAGTCGCAGTTCCTTACGAACTCACCTGTCTTACTGTACATACAGGATCCGGTCAATGGGGTAAAAATAAAATAATAAGTCAATAGAGACTGAACTCAGTGGCTTGAGGAAAAGGAACAGCCTTGTAGAACTGCTGGACTGGATGCACTAATTAGGTTTAATTAAGACCAATTCATTACTAAAGAGTAAAGCTTGATCTAAAACTAATGACGTCATGCATTCCCGGAAAGAAAGAAAAAACGTTCCCGCTTACCTCTGCAGAGTCTCTGGAAGTTGAGTTTGAAGTCTCAGAGACTCAGGGTGGAAATAAAGCCCGTGCACATTTAGGCTCGTGCACGCGAGGCCATGTCCGCGCACTCTTTCTCTTTCCCACTAGTGTGTGTCCTTTCTCACTTTCTTCTTCTTGTTGTTGTCTTTGTTGTTCTTGACATAAAAAAAAAAAAAAAACCGCACGCGCGCGAATCCAAAGACGAGCTCGAGCTCCGTGTCTCCGGTTCCGTTTCCCGCGTCCGCACCGCCGCCGGCGATCCGAGCAACTTTTAGCGCTTTTCCTCTCCTACTGAGTGATTAAGGCACAGGCACGCACGCGCACACACACACATACCGCGGCGCAGCTGGGAGAGGCGGCGTGCCGAACTTTGTTCCCAGCGCGCGCGCCCGCCCGCCCCTCCGCGTCTCCGAGCGCGCGCCGCCCCATTCAGGAACTTCCTCCAGAAAAAAGAAAAGAAAAGCGGAAGAGAGCGCGCGCACACACATCCACAGGGAACGTGCGCGCGCACGTGAGCCACAGTTTCACGTAGTAGTAGTGTTAGTAGTAGTAATGAAAATGAAAAAATTTATGAATTATGATTTATTTCTTGTTTATAATTGTAGCAACACTACTAGTAGTGTGTTCTATCTGTAAATGTCTATTAAAAGCTATTATTATCTATTTTATTCACATTTGAATATAAAATTTGAAGTTGAATGTATTATTTTAATTATATAGTGAATTGCACAAGCATAAAATAAAATTATAAAAATAAAGTGAAAAACATAAAGACCGACGATACTTCGGGCACGAGGCGGGGTACATCCTAGATGAGCTGCCAATTCATCGCAGGGCACACACACACTAAGAGCAATTTGGGAACACCAATTAGCCAAATCTGCAGGTCTTTGGGACGAAACCGAAGTACACAGATGTCTTTGGACTGAGGGATGAAACTCACCAAGCATGGGGAGAACGTGCAACCTCCATGTACACAGACCCTGAGGCAGGAATCGAACCCTCAACTCTGGAGGTGCAAGGCAACAAGCCTAACTACTACGCCACTTTGCCACCTTGTATATTTTCTATAGATGAATAATAATAATAATAATAATACTTTCCAGAGGATTAAAAATACGCTAAACCATGGGTACATGGTACATTATTAAAAGAAATCTAATTGTGTGCAATATAATGCAAAAAACAACAAATTTATTTAGAATGATTTATTATTTCTTGTTTATAGTTATAATACTACTACTAATGGTGTTTTTTAAAAAAAAATTAATCGACAAAGAGCTCTACAAGTCTTTGTATAGAACTGATATTGAACCCTATAAAATTATATAATAAACGCACAAGGATAAAAAAGTTGTAAAATAAAATATAATATACTGTAACAAATAATACATACTACAATAAAAATAAAAACTTGGTGAATATATTAAATTATGATTATTATTATTATGATTATTATTATTCAATGTAATATTTATTATACTATATATATATATATATATAAATATATATATATTATATAAATATATATTATAGAGTATTCAGTACAATAACAAGAATGGATGGTCATATCGGGATAACTGATTCATTGTCTGTTTTTTATTTTGGGGGGGGGGTGTCTTTAAACAGTACCAATAAATAAAGTATATTTACAAATTAACTTTTTAAAAAGTATATGATGTTGATGATTTTCCTAATTTATTTCATTATTTATTAAATATATTTTTATTAACTGAATTAGCTGAAAACTCTGAATGCAATGTCTCATGTACAGTAACACACATATAACACTTTATAACACCATTACATAAGAACACAACATGGGAGGCATCAAACATACATGCTAAGCATACGTGTCAAATGCCATCAAAGGACAGCTGTCTGCATCGGCCGAGACCATCTTCATGGTAAAGTGGAACCGTCCCCAGTCACCTGACGCATCCTAAACAGACAGCACAGGACCTCCATGAGAGGAGATCTCCAACCAGAAGCAGGCACCAGGACGAGGGCAGGGGGGCGGGGTCTGGATCACTGGCAGCTCAGGAACGACATATATAGTGAGACAGAGAAAGAGACAGGGAGAGATAACAGTTATGTATGGTCACAGTCACACAATGTACTGTACAGTAGAAGGTGAATGTATATTTAGTGCAGAGTGCAAGCAGGGACTCCGGCAGGACTAACTATGACATCATAACGAAAAGGGAGAGCCAGGAGGAAACGCAGACATGAGGGGGAACTGGGATGTAAAGTGACCAATCACTGAAATCTCAGACTGCACCATCAATACTATTAAAGAAAAGAAAAGAAATATACAACATGACAGGCTCTGTAGATGACAGTAGCTGATCAGGTCTTGTTTAGTGCTCACACACATGTTCTGAATTCTGAACATCATGATATCTATAATAAAGGGAAAGATACATACATGTACTATACAAACTCCAAACACCTGTCCAGGTTATCACCTCCATCTGTTACTCACGCAACTTTATCACTAACTTAATAGAATCACACATCACTCAGGAAATTTGATTAGTACAAACACAGCGCTCATTAAAAGAATATGCATAAGTGTGTCAGCATAAAGTAAAAGTAGAAGGGAAGGAAAATTATTTCCAACACTGAAGATTTACAAAACAATTACCAAAAAATATATAGTTTGAACTGCTGATATACAGTTTTGACAGATCATTTGGTATCATGGTACGTTACTGGCACTGATACTGAGACCAAATCTGACATGCATGGAACGATCATCGACCCAGAACTGTGCAAATACATGTACTGGACAGTACCACATCACATCCAGAAAGGTTTATCCAGGAGACATTAAAGAATGAAAGCTTCATAAGTTGGAATTGGTCAATTTCATATAGTGAAGTTTTGTGTGGTGTTCAGTGTATAAAATTGAAATGAATTGGCTGATGGTCAGGGCTCTTGCAGTCAAAATCAGATGATCTAGCTTCTGTCTACTTCTGTCTAAGTCAGTATAAGAAGAATGTAGGACGTACGTATACATTGTGCAAAGCTTGCCTTTATTTCGTCTTTATTCAGTTATCAAGACATACAGTAAAGGTGGTGAATGGGTAAGGGTTGTTGCCAAGGAACACTTTATGCTTTGAGGGCTGACCTACTCTGTAAAGAAGAAGAAAAGATGGAAGAAATTGGTACAGGTACGTTGAATGAGTTTTAAAAAGAGCCTAGAAAAGGTTTATTGTAAATGTCTTTAAAGTAACGGATATCACTATTATGCCGAAAATGAACAGCATATACACGCCAATCCAATCAATAATCCTTTGTTGTTGAATGAAGGGGAAAGTGTGTGCCATTTACAAGATATCTATCATTTTGATTCAACTAAACACTATGACCGAATAGCATGGGGAATAAGCACAATAGGTGTTTATTACAGATTCTGGAAAAATATATTCCAAGATTCAAGATGAGATGCAGGTTAGGCTAACTGGCGTTCCCTTCTGAATATGAATATTGAATATGAATTGTATGCAGTATGCAGAATTGAATTGTATGCAGTGCTCATTTGAGATGTTATAGCGTGACTTGGCCGACAGGGGGCAGTGGGTGAATGCAAAATATAATGCATGTGTGCAAACGTGAGGTATATTTTTTTAGATGCCACTTCTTTTATTTCTTATTATTGGGTTGTATTTAGCAATGATCAAGGTAATAGAAGACGAATAAATGTGTTTGAAATAAAATGAAAAAAAAAAAAAACTAAAGCTTTACCAGGAGTGGGGTTCGAACCCACGCGGACATATGTCCATTGGATCTTAAGTCCAACGCCTTAACCACTCGGCCATCCTGGTAAACACGAACGCTACCATCGAAGATTTACCTTTTAATCCTCAGCTGTATAGATTTTATTAACTACAGATTTTATTAACTACGCTTTTCAAACAGCGTTTTCTTCGATATGCTGTGACAGATTTCTCTTGATATTCCTCTTTACATTAAACATCGCCGCCATTTTTATTTATTTTTCAACCTGGTCTAATACCCGGCTGCTAGCTAACCTCGCCAACTAACATTACTAGCATAACTTTACACCATAAACACCCGGATAAACTATTAGAGATAAAACTGTAATGTTAGCCTAGCTGCGTGGCTACAGTACTTCATTTAACATTAATACAAAGCACTGAACGTTTTTAAAGGCTATTAAGTTGTATGCATTTAAACATTTCAGTAGGGTAATAAGATAGTTTCAAAGCAGCTATTCCTAACGGGTTAAATTACAATTAGCTGCCTAGTTTCCTATCTAGGTACACTACAAAGTGTGTTAAATCATAGGTTTAATTTCATATCTAGTGCACTATATATAGAATGTGGCGCGATTTCGGATTAGGTTGTGTTTTTATGCATAACTAGGAACATGTTAAAGCTATGAAACACTAAATAAAGATACTTTAACAAAGGACTGGCCCTGCTATTTAAATCTGACCACTCACATATTAAACCAATAATATTATTAATAATATAAATTAAACCATAATTATATACATTTAAATTGTAATAATAAACATAAAGTTTAAATAGACTTAAAAAGCTTAACAAGAAACCTCAAAACATTGTTGGTAGAGTTGTAGGAGTGTCTAGAACATTCCAGAAGTTCTCAGATAATGTATATGTACAATATTGAAGATGAGCATTCATTCATTCATTCATTCATTCATCTTCTATACCGCTTAATCCTGTGTTCAGGGTCGCGGGGGACCTGGAGCCTATCCCAGGAGACTTCGGGCACTAGGCGGGGTACACCCTGGACAGGGTGCCAATCCATCGCAGTGAAGATGAGCAGTAAATCATAAACACAAAAAGCTGTATTCTTACATATCAGTGTTTATCAGGTTGGTGGCGAAGGTACGAACAGGTAGCTTTTTCTCTGAACAGGCCCTAAAACTTCTGTTTAGTCTAATCTCTACCTACAGTATCGTATCTCCAGATTATATGCAATTCACATATTCAAGAAAATTTGATGCAGTCAAAAACTTGGACACACCTTCTATTTCAATGTTTGTTTGTTTTTTTGGTGATTTATTTTCTACATTCTACAACTATACTGGAGATTTCATATGGAATTAAAGTAACAACAACAACAGTCTGTTGTTATTTTAAGACAGAGAGGTCAGCCTTTCTGGAAAAGTTCTTACAAAAACAGTATTGTTGAGTGCATTTGCAAAACCCATCAAGCACCGTGAACCAAACTGTCTCTCGCAAAGACCTTCCCAGGAAAGCACGACCAAAACTGACCTCTGCTGCAGAGACGTTCATGTAGAGTTACCAGCCTCAGAAATCACCAATTAACAACCAGGACCTCAGATTAGAGCCGTTATGAAGGATTACAGAGCCAGAAGATCATGGAATTAGAATGTGTATTAGTATAGTATATCTATATCTATACTGTATAATGCGTCACATTGTACCGTAGATAATGTAATGGGTATATTTTGTGTTATGCTTATTTTGTGTTACACAACAGAACACAAGAAAGTGGTATACTTTTAAAAATCATGGTCACAAAGTATAAATGTAAAGAAATGGAATGTGTATGAATAAACAGCAGTGTGAATACACTACTACATACAGTAGTAGCCACATAGAAAAATATAAATAAAGGAGGAAAAAAACAAAAAAATGGATGGATGGATGGATAGATAGATAGATAGATAGATAGATAGATAGATAGATAGATAGATAGATAGATACTTTATTCATCTCAAAGGAAATTCAAACATCTGGAACTGAAAGGACAGAAACACTATATGTTTGTAAGTTACAGTGTTCTGTGTTGCAGTGTATTTGTAAAGCATAATTTGACACCGGCAAATGTGACAATCCAATGATTTCGGGGGCCACTGATGTCACAACTGCCTCTGTCAAATTAATTCTGATAATATAAGATTAATGTAAATTAGACAAAAATATATTAGAATGAGATTAATGAAATTAAAAAAGTGATACCAGTGTATTAATGTGCTCTCTCTCTCTCTCTCTCTCTCTCTCTCTGCCAACATTTCCAGAGGAATGCAAAACTGCTGCTTTTCCTCGGCCTTTATGGTTTTGCATCTCAGCGAGTGTGTGCAATCTGAAACCTACTTGACTTAATCATAATTTATGCTTCACCTAAGTGTATATTTTTGACAAACCCCAATGACAAAGCTCAGTGTTAGATCCATTTTACCAGTAGTTACTTTCAGTGGTCATGCTAAAAGTTTTTATACATTTTTGTACAAAGTATTGTAGCCTTGCCTTGTCTATTTGTTCACTGTCCACTTTAATAACGCGAGATTAGACATTTTCTTGTTTTATATGGTTCCTCTGATTCCTATCCGAAATCCTTTGTTCTACACTAACTTAATATCGCCACCCCTGGGATGTACACATGGGCTAGGGATCATACCACCATCATTTTGGACATTCCTACAGTATTGGACAATAACACACCACTTTTGTCCTGATTGGTGGGATGGGGATTGCAGAGCCGAATTTGCCACAGAAACCAGAGTTTCTCCTACAGTATGTTTATGAAGGTTTTTATATACAGTATGTGCTGAGCCCACATTACAAACGGAAGAACACATCCTCTAATTTCTGATATTAGAATCATTATTCTGACATTCAATGCTGAATACCATTTTAAAATTACAGTATTTGAAATGTAAAAGAAAAAAATTAAACCCATATCCTGTGTATGACACAACCACTAACAATAATAATAATAATAACCCATTCACACGCACACAGTGTAAATAGCTCAAATTTATTCATTTATTATTTATTTGTATTTTATTATTTTTTTTAAAATTAATAAAGACCATTATCTTTTTTACTGGTTCAGCTCAGCTTGGTCATCTTGCCTTGTTTTTTCTCTTTCTCTCTCCTTCTTTCTATCTTCCACTCTTCTCCTCTCTCTCTCCTTCTCTCTGTAGTATTCTTCTTTGAGGTCCTCTCTCTTCCTCCGTGTCCAGCCTTTAGCAGTGACGTGGTACAGGTCTACGTTGTTGCCCGAGTACGCGTCCCTGTGCGTGGCCCTGTACACGGCTTCCCTGGCTACTGAGGTCGCTTCATCAGCACTCATCCCCCAGTGATACCTCTGATCCAGGATTGAGTAAGCATAGGGGGAACCTGAGCCCACAGAGAAGAGCTCACCCTTCAAACGGAGACCATCGCTGCACACATAAACAAGGGCTGGACCTGAGTATTTTGAGGTTGCGATGGCCATTTCTTTGGTTTCTCTGTTGATTATTGATGCTTTATCATCGCTGCTCTCTACAGAAGTCTTGGCTTCACTTTTTGCCTTAGGTGCTTGATCATCCTGTCTCTCATTCGGACATGGCACACTCTCCTTCTCCTCTCCATCCCATCCACACAAAGTAGCAGCCACACATAGCTCAGTGCCTTTAAAAGGGTGCAGCATGTGGGACAACAGCTTGGCTGCACCTCCCGTCGAAAGTCTCCGCCTGTTTCGAAGCTGGTAAAGCCTCAACTCCCTTGATAAGATGCGCTTCCAGAGGACACAGTCAGCCGAGGTACCTGACGTGGTCCCCACCAGGTGGGAGTGGACAGGTATGATCTTTTGGGATGCTGGACATGCCACTAAGCCTGCACAGCTGGATCGTGAGTCAGCTGCAGCAATCACGCCACCTTGGAAGATGAATCCCAGTGTGGTGGTGCCATGACCCAGAGGAAAGGGGAGAGGAGCAGATGGAGAGTCCGACAATGGAGTAGGTGAGTCGTGTGATTTGTCAAAGAAAGGTTGAACTTGCCCGAAGCGAATAGGGCTCCGCGTTAGGTATTCATGCACCGGTACATAAAATTCCAGTGGACTTGAATTTCCGATTTCCTGCAGCCATCTGGTTTTAGAGACACCTAAGGTACTCTCCGGAGAACTGGACCACAAGCATGAAGCATTCCTCTGAAGTTCATGAGAGGAGTCAATAAAATCACACACGTCTTGTAAAGCCATATCAGTCCTTCAGCATCAAAACACTATTATTCACAAAGATTAAATTAATTTTTACAGAAGTCTAAAATAAGCAACAATGTATGAAATTGGCTGTTTAGTGTAAGGCAATTGAACCTTTTATGAATCAGTGTCTTTATAAATTTTCCTTATGAAGCGTCATCAGAAACCTCTCCCATGCTTGAGCGCACTCTGTTTCAGTTCAGAGAGGCATGAAAACACCTGAAGTTACTTGAAGCGAAACACACAATGCTATTTTAAGCTGAGCAATGCACTCGGTTTTGCCAGTCAAGATGGATTCTTGTCCATGACACCTGAGCATGCAGTAAATTTCCTCAGAATACATTATACTAAGAATATGCTGGCGTTTCAACATGCTAATTTTTTTTTTTTTTTACTGGCAACATTTCAAGTGACAATTTTTTGTTTGACAACAGCAGGAAGTGTCATAAATGGAAGCGTTATCTTCATATACTTGTATCTTCATATAATTCATTAACAGAAAAAATCACTCACTCAGACTTAGTGATCTTTGTAAATATACTGCACGCATTGTTGCATCCACTTTAGATTTCACAATGAAAACATTAAGAACGTTGTGTTCCACGGCTACCCATAAGGGATGGTACAGAACTAAAATATTTGTTTGAGTTATCGCTATATTCATTATGCATTATTCTAGACATTGATGAGAAAGGAAAAACAGGTCATGCATTTCCACTCCTTGTGTTCTTCAATAGTAGGTGATCAATCTCAATGTACAAAATTGTATACACACTTCAACATGGAAACTTTACGCCTTTCTTCTGATGGTCACACGATAGCATAGATGATGGTGCGTGAATCAACCCCACAAATGAATGGTCTCAGGATGCTTTACTGTTGACACGATACAGGACTGATGTTAGCGCTCACCTTCATACCTTTCAGAAACGGCAGCAAAGAAGCCACCTCTCTCCAGGAAAAACATCAGGGACAGACTGATATTCTGCCAAAGGTACAGTAAAGCATACTCAGACCATTCACGTCATTAATGTGTTGGGTCGCTTCTCAGCCAAGGGAGCCAACACTCACTCACAATTTTGACTAAGAACATAACCATGAATATAGAATGGTACAAAAAACTTCCTCCGAGAGCAACTTCTCCCAACAATCCAAGAATAGTTTGGTGATGAACAATGCCTTTTTTTCCAGCATGATGGAGCACCTCTCCATAAGGCAAAAGTGATAAATAAGTGACATCAAAATGTTGTTCAATGACCAGTAAACAGGTCAATCCTCAAGATGTGGGTGGACAAGCAAAAACCCGCAAATTCCGACAAACTCCAAGCATTAGGCAATTATGCAAGAATGTGGCCCAGAAGTTGATTGACAGCAAGTCAGGGGGACTTGCAGAGATCTTGAAAATTTTCAAAACTGCACTTATTGACTCTTTGCATAAACTTTGTTAATAAAAGCCTTCGACACTGAAACACTTTATACTTCAGTGTACCATAGCGACATCTGACAAATCGTTTTAAAAAATGACTGAACTTTGTGAAAATGAATATTTGTGTCATTCTCCAAACTTCTGGCCACAGCAGGAGTTTAATTCAGTGACAATTAGTCATTTATGACGTAAGCCCTTTTGAAGTAGTTGTGTTTGCTCACCAAAATACAGGTTCTACTGATTTTTCTTGTTGTTGTGGTTATACAGTGAGAAACATTGACATTACAGTCAGTGAATCTAAGGGTTAAAACTCTGTTCAAAATGTGACAAACGGACGCGTTTCGATTGACTTCAAAAGAAAGAATCGAATGATTCAGTGAATCAGTGAGTCGACACCGGCATCAAAGGGAGCGCAGGTGCAGTTTTTTTCTGCCCCACCTTCTTCTGTCATACGGAAGAGTGACAAGTCACAAGTAAACAACTTTCCTGTGGACGAGAATGACGAGAATGTTTGCATTTCTTCTGACTTATTTGTAGTTTTATTAAAATTATTATTAATTTTTTTTACAATTCATCCGGAACCGGATCCGAGCCGATGCTTTAGCGCGTGCCACGATGCGCGTGTCTCCGAGTTCGGGTTTCCTCTGCGGAGCGGCGCTGTGTGCCTCCGTGCTCTCAGTGGTAAGGCAGCAGGTTCAACACTTTCACTTGGGTTCAGCACAGCCGGCTTGTGTTTGTTCAGCTTGTTTCAACAAGTTATTCTTTCATTCTATAAAAAGAAAGGCTGATAAAGGACTTCAAAAGATACAAAGTTACAAAAGTTTAAATGTTCAAAGTGAAAGTTCTTGCCTTTTTAACATTAACCTATTCAGATACGAAAGGTATTAAAACTACAATACAATGAAAAATGAAAATCCCATTTAGCATCGAGATATAAAAAGAAAATGAAACATATTAAATGTGTTAAATAGATTTATTTTTTTAATTTTTTATTTTAGTCTTTTTTTGTTAAAGGTGCTTTAAATGTTGCTTCAGGTTCGAAGGGATAAAATATTTCGGGACCTTCAAACACTCAGGTTTTGATGTTCGCTTCTTAGAATACCGCCTCGTTTCCCCACTCGCCAGCGTGCAGTGTAGAAGTTAGTGGTGCAAAGTCCCAGAATGCAATGAAGCTGAACGGCAAAGACGAGTGCAGTGGAGTCGAGGCGTGGTGTTTCGATGAAAGAGGAATGTATACAATAGATGAACTTTAAAGGAATAAAACGATACTACTGCATCACTTGCTTTAGGTAGAGATAGATAGATCCATCCAACCATCTAGGACCCTATGGGGACTGTGGGGGACTGTACGACACACTACGGGCAAGTTAGCCTAATCTGCATGTCTTTGGACTGTGGGGAGGAAACCCGCCAAGCACAGGGGAACATGCAAATTTTATGTACACAGACACCCAAGAGGGAAATCGAACCCAGAGTACAAGTGCCGATCACTACGCCACATGGATGGATAGATATATATCTACAGGTATGATACAAACTTTATTGTCATTGCACAGTGCAAGTAGTGAGCAATGAAATTCAGCTTAGCATCAACCAAAAGTGCAAATAGAAATGTATAGCTCAAGTCAAACCAGGACTTTTGATGAGAGTAAAAAAAACCTCCCTTTATTTCTCTATATAATCCCCTGCTACTCTAATGCACTTATCCCAGGGTTTGACTAGAGCTTGGACACCATCACGGTAGAAAGTTTTCTCAGAGCGTCAGAGCCATGATCCTGCTTCACGTCTGAAACGCTGGCCTTGCAGGAACTCCTTTAATGCCCCAAACATGTGGCTTGGAGTGAGGTCGGGACTGTACCGGGAGATGTGGCAATAACTCCCAGACGAGTTTATGTACTGTGCAAGAGCACTTTTATCATATTAGCAGAATAAACACTAAAATAGGCCACAAACAAAAAATAAAGTTATCAAGTATGATTGGTGACATTAGTTCCTTCTAACAAAAGGAAATTATTTAGAGCATAATAGTAAAAAAAAAAAACTTTCAGAGGTGAGCATTGGGGTTTTAAGAGGAAACAGATGCTTTACTGTATTAGATGGTATTTAGAGATACAGATGTTTAAATGGGAATTAACCCCCGGCGTTGTTGAGTTCTTCACTCTGATACATGTTGTAGGAAAACAGTCCACTTTGAGTATGTCTTCTTCAAATCTGGTCACATCACACCACCTCTTTTTAATTATTCCCCATAACAGCATGTCACCAGATGTTTTACAATCATTCATAGATTTCCTTCATGTTTCTTTGTAAAGTGCTTGTTGTTAATTCTGTCCTGTTCCTTTTGTCCAAGATTCAGTGCCACTTCACCACACACACCACCATGTCACCTTTGCAGAGGAACCCTCATGGTGACGTTCTTTACTTCGTCTCGGCCCCTGACACCATGGCGGTCAACTCCAGTGCGCGGATATCATATACCTGCTCCAGGGCCTGCAGAGTGGGGATCGAGATTGTGCTGTTCACACCAAAAACCACTGGACTTGTGACCTTTAGGAGATCATGGACTCGTGTCAAGCAGATGAAAAAAGCCGAAACAAGGACGATACAGCTTACTTTTCCTGCTGCTGTGTTGTATAAGAGAGACTTTTTCTTCAGGCGGACGGTGGAAGTCAGTGATGTGATGCTGAGAGCCTGGCTGGTGCATCTAGATGGAAAAGAAAGCAACATCAGCCATGTAGGATTCAGCCAGTATGAGCGAGCTGCGTTGAGAACATTTCACATTCTAAGGACGGTTCCGCCTTCGGAGCGTCCTACAAAAATGCCGAGCAGATGTGCGGCGTGGGGCGCGGAGCTGATGTGGAATCGGACCAGGACCAGAACTGAGATGTGCTCTCCTGAATCAGGTGGGTTCTTTCCTACGTTAACCAGTTTATGGAATCATTTCACTGAATCCTTCGTTTTCATCTGCTGAGAGGATTTGTGCGTAAAGCTTCATCTCTTCTTGCTGTGCTTGAACTGTTCTTACGGAAAATGACGTGGACTTGCGTGAGCTTGTGAGCAGCGTGTTACAATACTGAATTCTGATTGGCTAATCACCGTTATTTATAGTTCGTAGATGATCATACGGAGATAGTTTTAATATTTCATTTTCATGACAAAAAGAATTTGAGTGGCGGGTCCCCGGACACGGCACAACAAGATTTTGCTACATAGCTCATACACACTAGCAGACATACATGCAAAACACATTTAAATCTTAAAACTGGTGGTGTAGTGGTTAGCACTGTCGCCTTGCACCTCCAGGGTCCGGGTTCGATTCCCGGGGCAGGCTCGATTCCCGTCTCTGTGTGAATGGAGTTTGCATGTTCTCCCAGTGCTTGGTGGGTTTCCTCCGGGTACTCCGGTTTCCTCCCACAGTCCAAAGACATGTAGGTTAGGTAAATTGACATTACAAATTGCCCGTAGTGTGTGAATGAGTGTGTGAATGAGTATGTGTGTGTGCCCTGCGATGGATTGGCACCCTGTCCAGGGTGTACCCCGCCTTGTGCCCTAAGTTTCCTGGGATAGGCTCCAGTCCCCCGCGACCCTGTATATAAGGATAAAGCGGTATAGAAGATGAATGAATGAATGAATCTCGAGACAACGAGGATGCAAAATTGCAAGGGGATTTCTGATATCTGGTTCAGCCATTGCAATGTCTTAAACCTATGCAGAGAAGTGGCTAATAACTTCCTGAGTGACATCATAGTGGGATGCTTTTCTTCAGCATCTTTTTTTTTCATTTCTGAAGGTCTTAACATAATGATGGAACAAGTGCTTGGGGCCGATCATTGTTGCTTCGCAACCAGTTTGTCCTTTTGTAAATTCCATATTGCCATCAATGGCTTTCAAGACCCACCTACTCCGAGCTGCTCACATTTCTATCTGTGATCTACAGCATTAATCTATAACTAAAATGATTAACAGTCCAATTATGTTGCAGATGTCGTGAGACTTCTGACATTCCCATTTGCAAGCAGTGGAGAAAAATATGGAGTCATCCGGACGTTTCCGGCCTTCGCCAACAGAGAGCTGAAGACGGCAAGCTGGCGAGCTCTAGAGAAACCCAGGCAAGACTTACGAGCGCTGTTAGGTTGAGCAAAGGGCAAGCTGTTGGACTGCAGTTAAGATGTTGGATTGCTGGCCTGTAGGTTATAGGTTCAAACCCCAACTCCATCTGTTGGGGGATCGAGCAAGGTGTTCAACGATCACGATGTACAATATAATGAGATACAGTGCATCCGGACAGAATTCAATTTATTATTATTGTTTTTTTTTTTTATTCTACAAACAATAACCCATAATAACAAAGTGAAAGAAGTTTAACTTAAATGGACTAAACTTAACGGTTTGTAAAAGATTGGGGATTTGTTCAGACCTGACATGTACACCCATGTTTGTACACGTTACATTTATGTACATACTGTAGGTGCAAATGTCATAGTCAACATGTAATAAATCGTCAATAAGGTAGATCCAGAGTCAGACCTCCACTCCACCAAACAACTAGATTGGCTCAACTTTGCATTTCTATTCGTGTAGTTCTTGCATTAGAATATGCCGATGGACTGTTGTTTACAATTAGGTACAAACTCATGGTACGGAAAAATCTATTAACGCTTATATTTCATTATTCGCTGCTGTTTTGCAGACAGACCATGTCGGTGTGGGTGTACTTGCTTTCGTGGTGCAGGGAAAAGCTCTGCAGCATCATCAAGCACGTGAACGAGCACAGGCGATACGGAACCCCTCTCCTACTGCTGAGTAACACAGGTGACTTACTTTATGTCGATGCATCACTGCTGGACCGCGTGAGAGATCTGATGTGCTTCAGTGAAACCAGAACTTCTGATTAGTTTCGCTAACAAGTGGTTGGCCACAAAGCTGTTTAGTCCCAATCCTGTGAGTTCTTGTGAGTCTGTGTGTGCGTGTGTGTGTGTGTGTGTTTGTGTGTGTGTAAATGCCCTTCCTTTCACTATTAAGCACAGCTATATTTTCTACTCTCCATTTTTTGTTAGTCAAATGACCATTTCCTATGAAAACAGCTTCCTTCTTGTTTTCATGTCTGCTTGTATCCGTGTTCACTTGCGTGTGTCTGTGTTTTTGTTGTTTGTTTGTTTTTCCTGCCGTAGGGAACATCGTAGTGCAGGTGTGTTTGACCTCCGGAGTGGAAAAGGCCTTCACCGCTTTCACAGATCTCCCTCTCCGGACCTGGATCCGGCTGGACCTCTTTATCCAGACTTCAGAGGTGAGAAACTTTTTCACAGCCATCTAAGCGAAAAAAAAAATTCACCTGGATTTAAGTAATATTTGCATAAGAAATAATATGTGATTTGTCTATGATTTCAATTTTTCAGAATCTTGAGGTTTTTTCCGAAATAAATTTTTTTAGATGTATAATTAATGCAGAATTACTTCAAACTTGCGTCTCGTATAACCAGACCCGTACGCACTCTTCACACTGCTCAGAAACAGTTGAAGACCGATCTGCCGTTATAGCAGTACAAATATTTAACATCTATATCTTATCCTTATCTGAAGTAGAAACACTGATTATAGATGTACACTCATGCTTGGAGGTCCGACACACGCTTGTAACTCATGCTGTGATTTTGGTTTTCTCCTCCAGGTGAAGCTCATAGTCACACAGGCCAACTCCGAGCATCACCTCCTGGAAGCTGTATATAAGTATGACCATGTGTAAATAAATAAAATATATACTACTTTTAAATATGTTTAATTGCATGGAGAATCTGTATGAAGGCACTTTTGGCAGTATGGACTGTATATGCATTATGTTTAAAATGATTTAATACGCACAAAGATTGCTAGCTTGTGTCCCAGAAATGACTTAAACATATAAAGCTGATGTTCATTATTTAAAAGAGGATAATGTTATTATTTATTTATTTAACTTTTCCAAAAATACAGTCGATCACCCAAGTCATGCTCAGTGTACCAACATACATAAATAAAAAAATTAAGGAAGCGATACTCTTGCCAAACACGAGTATTTTACACAGTTTGTATTTTGAAAAACTACAAAAACTGTGGATTTATTTTTAAAGAATATGCAGATGAATTTTAGACCATTCAATGTTTCCGCGTTATAGAATATTCACTTTTCCTCACTCATTGGTTATACCACTTTATACAATACAATTCATCACAGGGCACACACACACACACACACACACACACACACTACAGGCAATTTGGGAACGTCATTTAGCCTAATCTGCATGTTTTTGGACTATGGGAGGAAACCAGAGTACCCAGAGGAAATTCACCAAGAACGGACAGAACATGCAAACTCCATGCACACAGAGACGAGAATCGAACTTGACCGGTGATCAAACCCGGACCCTGGAGGTGCAAGGCGACACCATATATAATCCACCCTGCCGCCCACTATAAAGTATATTCTGAATTGAAAACTGGCCTATGAATTAAATTAATAATCAACCAGTGAAAAATGTATTAAATCACACAGCTTTAGTTCATAACGATTCTGTCTTTACTCAATGCTTTCACTAGGGGGAGACAAAGCGACACGCGATCCTCCATTTTCCGAGAATGTTCGCAAAATTGCGCTATGCTTTTCATCTGTTATCCTGTCTTATAATGCCTCTCAGTAAATATGTACAGTGTAATGCTCTTATGATGCTTGGAAGGAAGTAGCAAAGATCAGTGTTGATCCTCGTTTGCATGCATAGCTAGTAAAGTTAGCTTTTTAACTCTGAGCACTCACGAAGCTAGAACAAATCAAAACTAAAAAATGTGCGGTGCACAGCCACAAGTTACAGTACAAGCCGACTACGAGGCGACATTTTGCTTGCTAGTGTTAAGACCAAAGCTGCAGCTAAGAGCACATTTCCATATAGTTGATGTTTACAGCATGTATGTAAAGATTTCCGCTTGTGTCTGTGCAAATGATTTTCACAATATAATTGTTTTATTAAAATCTGTGTAACAATGTTTCAGTTTTCAGGAAGCCGTGCTGTATAATGACACTTCAGGATACTTCGTGATTGGTGGATGCCTGTACATGCCAGGAATACACGGTTATTTCGGACCAGTTAAATTTTACCGCCTAGGTTCTGAAAAGGTGAGCGTGAACCACTCTTACTCTTAGCGCTTACTCTCATCACATGTTAGCGTAAGTTTGCTAGCGAACTCAGATTTCTGTCAGTTTAGTCATCTTATCTCCCTCCTAGTTACATGTAAATGTTGTAAGAGTTAGCCTAATGCTATCTAACTTGCTAGTAGGACTGTTTTTAATTACAACTTGGCTTGGAACTAGCTTCGTAATAACCTTGGATATTGGTCTGCAAGTTTGTGTAGCACAAAATTAGGTATCTTCGTAGAAACATTGCTTAACAGTTAGAAACAGTAATATAACAACTAATAACAACTTTATAGCTAGCTTGCTATACCTTAGATTCATTACAAGTTAATCACACTACAATTGTTAGCGAGTTTGCTATCTAAAGTTAGCTAATGTTTGCTAGCTTGCAAGAAACAAGCAACTATTTGTTTTTAAGTTACATTAGAAAGCTTTATCAGCAAACTTATAGCTAGCTTCTGTGGAACAGAACGTTAGCTAAAAGGTTTAGTTTATCTTAGTGTTTACAAAGCCAGCTAGCTTAGCTATTGTTGCTTAATGAGGATGCACCAACTTTGTTGCTTGTGTGAAACTTTAGCATTTTTGAGCTCAAAACAAAACAAAACAACACCTCCACTCTTGTTACACCACTGAGTAACATGGATTTACTTGTGAAGCTGGTGAACCCACTGACCCCTGAGACAACACTGAAGGAACTGGATGAAGCCCACAGACGCTGTGAGGACGTTAAACAGATGACTAAAGGCTACGCAGGAGCTCTGCAAGACAACACAGCCAGCCTCGCCAAGGGTAACTGTTTTTTTATTTTTTTTTATGAATGACTACTCTCGTTGTCCAGTTTATTAGGGACATCAGTTCATTAGCATCTTCATCCAGTTATCCAGTTAGTGTGTTGTTTGGAAGCGGTGCAAAGTCTAAACCAGAGGCTTTGGTTAATGTTTATATTCAACATAAGAAACCGAGAAAATGTGATCTCAGTCGATTAGCATCGTCGTTGGTGCCAGATGTGCTGGTTTCAGAAACTGCAGCTCCCCTGAGATTTTCTCACACAACAGTCTCTAGGGATAATAATGTGTAAAAACCCTAAAGTACTCTGTGAGCAAAAAGACCTTATCTAGAGAGTTCAAGCAGACGGGAAGCCTAAAGTACCTCAACTATCCACTCTTTACATCCGAGCTGAGCAGAAAAGCATCTGAGGACACAAATTTGCGGCAGTATAATTCTGCTTCCATAGAGCGGAACTGCATTACTGATTTTGAGGCAAAAACTAAACAAAAAAACGACTAATTTTTAGGCAGGTGATCATAATGTTATGGCTGATCGGTGTATTATCTCATTATTCATCTTTAGGCATATTACTCATGAAGTGCCATAAGAAACTAAAATAAAATCAGGATTTTGTTAAGATACTCATTCTTCGAGCTGTGAAACACTTTGTCGATGTACTTTTATACCCTTTCAGATGTCTGTTTGTCATATTACGAGCAGTTAAGGAGAACCTTTGTTCAGACGAGGTGCATGCAGACGTGGTCCTGGGGTCTTCAGATGAAATCCAGTGCCGCACTAAAGATACTGAGGAGGCATGAGGAAGACCTGATGTCAGGTAACTGGGATATTAGTTTAGAGCGCACATGCATGGATTAGTTGTAGAACTGTTTCCCATCTTTGGGAATGTCTTCTCCAAACCTGTATTACAGACTGATTCTTTGTGATTACTGTTCTCCAGAGATCAGAAATCATTGGTTATCTCTAAGGCATGATGGGTAATGTGGAATACATTGATGCTTTGTGCCTCTTCTAGGCCCATGGAGCAGGAAGAAAGCGGCACTCTTTGGCCAACGACTTTACCAGGATGTGATAAAGAAGTTAGCTGGTGTCGGTCTGGGAGACATCGATAGCTCGGTATTAGAGCAGCTGGAGCTGTGTTTGTGCTGGGGTCATCACAAGGCTGCTCTCATGCTCGCCACTTTACACCTATCAGGTCTCGGCGTACCGGTGGACCGGGAGAAGGTAACGGCACAGGATCTGGTATTGATTGCATGTAGAATGCTTGATCATGTCTATAGTTAAAAACTTATCAGAAAAACATGAACAATGAGGATAGATTTATTGACTCGTGCAAATTCTCATATAAAGTGTAGCCATGCTAATCTAATGTCAGTTTTGTTAATCAGGGCCATGTGTACAGCCTGATGGGCGGAGTAGGAGACGAGCGTCTGGCTCTGCTGCATTTGGGCTACAAGCACATGCAGGGTCTGGACGGCTTCCCCGAGGACCAGGAGGTGGCGTACGGCTACTACGCCAACGTGGGAAAGCAGACCAGCATCGACCGCGAAAAAATACAAGACTCTGAGGTGAGATCCACACTTCTGAGTCTACTAACTATATCTCTGAAATCATTTACTTTAAACGTTAATCAATGTCATAAAACAGGACTTTGTGTGGATTGCTTTTTAAGTGAACCGTAAAATTTAATGAATGAATTCTGAAAATAATTGAACCAATTGGCTATCCTTAACATCTACTCAAATTTCAAGCCTTGGAAGTCAGATAAGGAGTGGTGAAGGTTGCGCTCAAGTTTCTTTCTATGAAAGATCTTTTACGTTTTAAAGATTAAAACAAATAAAAATTCCAACCAATGTCTGGCTGCCATTCTGATAGAGCCACCGACATGCAAAGCAGGTCAAATCTGAGCACTGGGGTTAGAAAAGCAGATTTTGTTTAACCAAATTCAGTATATAGACAGACCAATTTTCACTTTAATGCCCCTAGTGGAAGCTGTATTGATCTACGTCCAACATGGCGTTTACGCTTCCTAGTAAACAAACTCCCTTCCACCTCTAGTACATAAAAAGATATTACATTTCCATTGATTCAAAGGAATGAGGAAGCACTGAATATAGAGTTACTTATAAGACTAATGCTAAACACCAGTATCGTATTTGGTAAGGGGTCTGTAAGTCCAAGTCTAATCACGACCACATCTGATGTCGAGATCTGTTTACATCCAGCAATCCCTCACCGAGCACGTGCACTTAACCAACCCGGCGGATCTTGAGATGCAAGAGGGCGACTCGGACAACGTCATACAGTTCCTCAAACACCAGGCAGAGAGAGGAGACGTCGAATCCCAGGTGTTGCACACAAACATGATCGTTTCCGCTAACACGGAAAGTAACGTAGATTCTGTTACATTGAAGAATTCAGCTGATGCTATGCATATGGCTGATGCATATGGCTGAAGTTGCTCAGAGTGTGTGTCTGTGTGATAGAAAACCCTGGCACGGATGTCGTTCTTCGGCAGCAACGGCATGACGAAAGACCTCGGCGCGGCTCTGAGGTGGTACGCCAGGAGCGCGATGCAGATGACGGACTCTTCAGCCATGTACGACTACGCCATCATGCTGCTGAAGGTCGGTGTGCTGTTTAAACACACAGTGCAGACTGAGTTATACTGTACCTACAGTAGGTGTTTGGATTATGTTTACGTAGTTACAGTCAAGGAAAGGAGAGAGAAAGGTAACCAGATCAGCATTGGTCACCCGTGGAATGTGGGTGTGATGACTGTGTACCGGTTTCTGTTTATCAGGGACTTGGAGGGAAGAAGAACAGAACCCTGGCATTAAACCTGCTGGAGAAGGCGGCGGACATGGTAAGAGGGCACACGGCTCTGCACGGACGTCAAGTCTGCTTTTTGAATCTGGAATAAACTTAGGTTTGATGAAGTGAAATAAACAAGCGCATCACATGCTGTAGTGCCGAATCACTGCACTGAATATTTGTCCATATTTTCAATCTTCCCTTTCAACATGTATATGCTTATATTACATGGTAATTACATGTTCTCTTTAATGACTGAAAAATTTACACTAGTTACTAGGGATCGGGGGAAAAAACGATCTAGTTATGTACAGGATAGCGATTCCTTTGTGTGGACATTCATGTATCTCCACACTGACTCTTTTTTTCTTTTTAGTTTATATATGTTTGCATTAAAGCTGGTGGCAGGTTTAGTCGTTACCTCGCACCTCCAGGGGTCCAGGTGTGATTCCCACATCAGGGTCTGTTTGCATGGAGTTTGTATGTCCTCCCCGTGCTCGGTGTGTTTCCTCTGGGTGCTCCGGTTTCCTCCCAGAGTCCAAAGACATGCAGATTAATTGCCGTTCCCAAATCGCCTGTAGTGCATGAATGCACGTGTGAATGTTAAACACAAGGGTCACCACTGGTCTCCACAGTCCCTAATCGGAATACAGAGGTTCCTAGATGGATGGACGGATGGATTTCATCAAAATAGTGCCATTCCTTTATAATCCTGTAGGTGGTGCACTATAATCTCTTCAGCATCCTGTGTGGTAGGAGTGAATAATTTGCCAAGTGTGTTTAGATTTGTAACAAAAGCTGAAAAAAAATTTAACTGATGCATTTCTAAAATCGTGGTATAGATCTATATCGCTAGTATATGATTTGATAAGTGATAAGCCAGTATTGCTCTTATCAGTTTGTGTGTGTACATGCCTGTGTGTTGTTCTCAGGGTTCTGTGGAGGCTCTGAACGCTCTAGGCTGGTACCATAGCACTATGGGGAAAAATGACAGTAAGGCCGTATACTACTTCGAACTGGCTGCTCGTAGCGGCAGTCGAGACGGAATGTTTAACCTGGGTGTATATTACCTGAAAGGCGCTGTCCCACATACACAGGGCAAGAACGAGGTAGGTGGAACTTAAAACTGTTAAGCAGTTTCTAACAACAAAGTCATTTTAAGGAATAACATCTAAAGACTTTTACTCGTTGTGCTAAAACGGGATCCTGGCCATCTCTCAGTGTTAGATGACATGGTGTGTGCATGTATGTTTCAGACAGCGGCATTTCAGTGTTTCCTGAAGGCGGGTGAGCTGGGTCATGTGGACGGCGCTGTGGAGGCTGCGTCATACCTCTCGAGAGGACACACGCAGGGCGTACGCAGAGATCCCGAGAAAGCCGTGCGGTACGTGTGCAGGCCCATTGCGGCTTACTTGAAAATGAGGAATAAGTAAAGGATAGGGCCTCCGAGTGGCGCAGTGGTAAAGTGCTCGCCCTATAATCTGGAGATCACGAGTTCGATTCCCGGGTGATGCTGTTACCTCTCGCAGCTGGAGGTCTAGAGAGAGCTGATTGTCCGAGCTTTCTCAGAGGGGAGAGATGAGAGGTACTTGGTGCTCCCGCATTAATCACGGCTCTACAGCCAATCAGGAACATCTGTGAGCTCACGCAAGCGGAAGGAGCAGAAAGCGCTGTCCTCCGAGTGTGTTACTCCGCCCCCATCGGTGCGTGAGCAAGCAGTTCGAAAAGATGTGGTCGGCTGGCGTCACGTGGTTCGGAGGCCCTCGTGATAGTCTTCGGCCCTCCAGACTGAGTGGAAGTAGTAGCCTTAATGTGGAGCCCCCTAGTGACGGGGAGGAATTGGATACGACTATATTAGGGAGAAAATCGGGGAAAAATCCCCCAAAAAACTAAAGTAAGTAAGGAATAAAGCACTCATGACCATACTGTTAGTTAACTAACTAACTGAAACTAACCAGCGACATATGATGTTTCACAACCTGATTACTACTCCAGCACGTCCTAAAGTGTTTTGCTCCTTTTATTCAAAAGTGACCTTTTGTACATCTTTTCATACATGGAACGTTCAAGTCAAAATGGGACTTTTGATGAAATCCCTCCTACACTCCACATGTTCGGGCCATTAAAGGAGTTCCTGGGAGGCCAGTGTTTCAGATCATGGCGTACTGAGAAAACTTCCTACCTTGATGGTACCCAAGCAGTAATGAAACACTGTGATAAGTGCATTAGTGTACAGTAGCAGAGGATTATGTAAATAAATAAAGTGAGTTTTTAACTTCCATAAATGTGTTCTGTTCTGTCCAGCCAAAAGTCCTGGTTTTGTCTTGAACAATCACGCGTAGTGACAGTTGACATCATGGAACCTGTATGAGATCCATAGAACATGTCAGTCCAGTCAGACTCAAGCACTGTGGGAAAAAAAATCAAGCATTCGAACAAAATATATCATATATCAGGGTTTATGAAACGTGAAATTGTGATTCATGTGTTTTATTCTTGATTCATTTTAACGTTTTGCTCTTGTTTGACTTTCATGTCTGACTTTTGCCCGGCTTAATTACAAAGTCTGCTGAAGCCAGTCAGTGAGAAGAACGGACACCTGGGCTTCGCCGTCCGAGACGCTCTGAGAGCATTTCAGCACGGAGCTTGGTAACACTTACAGACATCCATCCACTCTTTCACCTCCATCTGCACTTCTGATTTCAGTCTCACTGTAGTGTATATATGTTGTGTTTCTGTGTAAAAGGGACGAGGCCTTGTGGAAATACGCGATGCTCGCCGAAACCGGCTTTGTCGTGGCTCAGATCAACGCCGCACACCTCTGCGAGGTAAGTCCCCAGTCCGGAACGGTACGTGTTTATGACTGACAGGGTGATCGTATTTCCATGCTGGGTGTGTTTACACGGCAGTGTAGTAAAGCGATCTGTCTCAGAGACTGGAAAAACGTCTACCGTCCCCTCCAGGCGTTCCGCAGTGCACCATTTAATTGATGCTCATCCTAGGGGGAAACATTCTATAGTGTAACTTTTTTTTGTTTCTTTAAGACTGGGGGAAAATTGAGAAAACGGATCATATGACAAGACAGATGAGAGTTTCGGCAATCCTAAAGAACGAAACTGAACCGCTTTGGAAAGCAGAGGCGCGTCTAGTCTTCCGGAGAAACCTCCTTTTTTAATTTCTCTCCTTTTAATTTTCATTATGGATGTATGTCAGTATAAAACTAATCTCCACACACTTAATACTAACAAACACCACGATAATATTTCCACCTGTCTCACCTGTTTAATCGTATTAAATAAAGCTTTCGAATTTTTCTCAAACTGTTTAAAAAGGGGCAGCACGGTGGGGTAGTGGTTAGCAATGTCACCTCGCACCTCCGGGGTCCGGGTTCGATTCCCGTTTCTCTGTGCATGGAGTTTGCATGTTCTCGCCGTGCTTGGTGGGTTTCCTCGTTTCCTCCCACAGTCCAAAGACATGCAGATTAGGCTAATTGGCGACCCGTAGTGTGTGAGTGTGTGTGCCCTGGGATGGATTGAAACCCTGCCTCGTGCCCTAAGTCTTCTGGGATAGGCTCCAGGCCCACCGCGACCCTGAATACGGGATTAAGAGGTATAGGTGATGAGTGTGTGAGTGTTAGATATTTCCGCTCACGGCTATAAGTGAGTAAATACCGCGTAAAAAAAAAGACGACAAGTCGGTTTTTAAATCCTGAACCTGACTCTTGTCCTTGGCAGGTCCTGAAACACAGTTCTGAATGCCAGTGGAGGTATCATAACTTCTCCACCTATAACCACGCTCCACACGAATCAGGTGGGAAGAATAAGGCTGATTCGTCCTAATTAGATCATATTACATACAGTACTGTTGAAGTAATTGTTGAATCTGATTGCTCAGGAGATGTGAAAGTCATCCTGACTTTTCTTCTGAAATTCTTCTGCGTTTTTCAATAACAGAGTGTTATGTTTGCATCTTGTCTTACATCTCATATTCATATGTTTTTTCTTTCTTCTTTTTTTTTTATAGGTCTGCTGAAGATGGGAGACCACTATAGTGCCGCGGGTGACATGGTGAAGGCTGTGGCGCTGTACAGCAGAGCGGCACTGAGAGGCAGTGCTCAGGTAGCATACAGACCCACACACACCCAAAAACTATTTAAAATGTGTTAAAAAAAGAGGAAATGAAAAGCTTTGGATGGAACAGGGTCTCGTCACACGTTCTCCCCCTGACTGCTGCCTGGGTTTCCCCAGTTTCCTCCCGCCTTTTAAAGACATGCAAATGTTTAACTGTTAAACTCTTTAAATGTTAAACTGTCTGTGCCACGTATGGACAAGTCTGTATACTTTTAGGGCGTGTACACCCTGGCAGTTTTGACTGAGGAAGGACACAGCGTCCCTCCGAACGTACTGGAGCTGATGAGGATCTCGACCGATCCGCAGCTGAACAAGAGCGCTGTAGTGGAGGAACTCTTACTCAGGTGGGGAGTTCATATTAACGTTGTCAAATTTCAGCAGCGATTTATTTTTCACGAGGGATTGTTCAAGTCAAACCGGGACTTTTTGGTGACCCTGTTGTCAGGTGATCATGTGATGTTTTCATGGTATTGCTGTATGACAATCCCAGCCGAGGTGGCTCTGAGCCCGCTGCAGTCATTTACGTGAACGTTCAGGGGAAGTGGAACACCTGATAGTTGAAAGTCAAGTTCGTCAACTTGCGGAAGAGACGCATCTGTCGTGTGAACTGTACACACAATCATTCACCAGCACCACTTGCACATTACAGGGAGTTATTGCGACGTTCTGACCTCAAACTACGCCATTTCCACACGTTTGGGGCCGTTAGAGGAGTTCCTTGGAGGCCAGGGTTTTAGACGTGAAGCTGGCAGTTCGATCATGGCTCCGGCGCACTGAGTAAACTTTCTACCTTGATGGTGTCCGAGCACTACCGAAACTCTGGGATAAGTGCATTAGTGTAGCAGGGGATTATATAGAGAAATAAAGATTATGAGTTTTCACTCTTATAACTGTGATCTTTTTTTTTTATTATTATTTTTTTGGATTTTTTTCCCGATTTTCTCCCTAATTTAGTCGTATCCAATTCCTCCACGTCACTAGGGGGCTCCACATTAAGGCTACTATGACCACTCAGTCAGGAGGGCTGAAGACTATCACGTGTTTCCTCCAAACCACGTGACGCCAGCCGACCACATCTTTTTGAACTGCTTGCTCTCGCACCGTTGGGCATAACACACTCGGAGGACAGCGCTATCCGCTCCTTCCGCTTGAGTGAGCTCACAGATGCCCCCGATTGGCTGTAGAGCCGTGATGATTAATGTGGGAGCACAAAGTACCTCTTATCCCTCCCCTCTGAGAGAGCTCGGCCAATCAGCTCTCTCTAGACCTCCGGCTATGAGAGGTTATAACTGTGTTCTGTTATTCTGCACAATCACAAGTTCCGGTTTGACTCGAACGCCACGCGTACAAACCTAAAACTAGTTCTGATGTGATAGACGCTCTAGTTAGAGTCAGGAGCACCTTGACATGAGATTGTACACATAGTCATGTATGAGTGTGAGTGTGTTTGTGGATAAACGCGTGTTCTTCTGCTTTTCTGTCTAGATGCCGGGAGCTGGAGGGTAAACGGGAGGAAATGACTCCATGCTCTCTGGCACTGTTTGGACTACATGTGGCCCGGGTGTGGCGCAGCTTCACTCGCAGCACTTTCTACCTGACGCTGACCCTCACCACAATCGTCATGTTCGTGCTCGCCGCCGTGGCGCAGAGCACTCTCGGTAACTTCCGTTTCCTGCGTATTGACATCTAGCATATATGGTGTAATCTGCCAGTTCATCGCAAATTTTATTTTAAATGTACACTAAGTGTTCGCTCATTCCTTCAGCTCACGTCTCTGCGGCTCGTCCACGCGCTCCTGCTCCTGACGGTTCATCACTGCAGCAAAGAGAATCAGAACCGCAGGTCGATCAGGAACCGCCCTCGAGAGTCACCCGAGTTGTGCTGTCGGGTCAAACCTACGTGACCCGACATTCCCGGACGTTGCAGGAGGCAGCCGATTTGATCGTCACGGCGACTGGAGTGTGTGCGTTTGTCTTGGCCACGATCTTCGTCTCTCATCTGGTTTAACTGTGTAGAGGAGCGATACAGACAGGAAGGAGAAATGTTCAAAATGACTTAAAGTCCAGCACGCGCAGCATCAATGTATATGGTGTTAAGTGATTAGAGGTTTATTTTTAAATTAAAGAGTACAACAGAAACCGATTCTCCGTCCTGTTGATTTAATGACATGTGAGAAAGTGAGTTGCAGCGCAAAAAGCTGCACAGCAGCTCCATCTTGTGACAGAAACACAGAGCTGAGTCTAAAAAGGGATGAACAAAATACTAAGCAGTGATCAAATTAAAGTGAAGTCGTGCAGAGGTGGAAAGAGGAATACAATTTTGTACTTAAGTAAAAGTACTGTTACTTCAGTGAAATTTTTACTGAAGTACAAGTAAAGTTGCGGCACGGTGGTGTAGTGGTTAGCACTGTCGCCTTGCACCTCCAGGGTCTGGGTTTGATTCCCCGGCCAGGCTCGATTCCCGTCTCTGTGTGCATGGAGTTTGCATGTTCTCCCCGTGCTTGGTGGGTTTCCTCCGGGTACTCCGGTTTCCTCCCACAGTCCAAAGATATGCAGGTTAGACTAATTGGCGTTCCTAAATTGCCCGTAGTGTGTGAATGAGTGTGTATGTGTGTGTGCCCTGCGATGGATTGGCACCCTGTCCAGGGTGTACCCCGCCTAGTGCCCGAAGTCTCCTGGGATAGGCTCCAGGTCCCCCGCGACCCTGAACACAGGATTAAGCGGTATAGAAAATGAATGAATGAATGAACAAGTAACGTTACCAGTATAAAAAACTACTTAAGTAAAAGTAAAAAACAGCTCATAAAAAATGACACGCGGATATAAATCTCAAACTAGTTGTTTTTAATTGAAGGAACACCTTCGTGTAATAAAGCTGCTGCCTTCCTTGTGCTTGAAATTAAAGAGGTCGCTTAAATATGACCAGGGGTTCGCTTCATAAGAATTTATCCCTGGCATCTGTTTTGTCCGTCTCCATCGCTCTTGTGGATTTAGCGCGATTGTTCTCCACGCCCATCAATCAATCAGTGCAGTGGTTTCCCGGGTTGCTATTTTTTTAAATTTATTCCTATTTGCATTTTTTTTTTCATTTTCATTTATTTATTTTTTTACTCAGTAGCGAATATGATTTCAAATGTAGTGAAGTATAATACTTCAAACAAAACATACTTAAGTAAAAGTAAAATTACAGATTTTAAAAACTACTTTAAAAAGTAGAAGTTGAGAAAAAAAAACTACTCAATTACAATAACGCGAGTAAATATACAGTAATCTGTTACTTTCCACTTCTGAAGGTGTTTGTTGTGCTTTTGAAAATATAGAACATTTCAGATGATCAATGAAACAGATAATAACTTCAAACAAAATACCAGAGAACAAAGTGCACATATTGTTTGCTTGAGTAATAGTAGAGACATCCTAGGTAAAATATTACTAGAGTAAAAGTAGAAGTTCTCCATTTACGGTTCTACTTGAGAAAAAGCACAAAAATACAAAAAGGGGGGAATCATCAGAGGATGTAGTGAGCGAGCAGGGATCCCAGTTTACAGCACGTCTTTGAAGAGGCTTTCTGTAGAAACGTTAAATGAGCTTGACATCCAGATATCATTTTCAATCCGTCAACCAAGTGTCGAGGGTGAATCAGGAGACCTTCTGTGGCAACAGTTAGGAGGACTGGGCACAGTTCCTTCCCCGGGATGGTTTACCCGTTTGATATACCCAACTCGCTCAGACACAGAGAAACCCACGTCTCCTTTCAGTCTGTCCTGATGCATCAACCTTCACTGTTCCCATGAAACAAGGATCAGCCGCATTCAATAGCTGGCGGAATAAGTTGAAATTTGTCTGGTCACAATAAATTTCATGTATTTATTGGCTTGAACATGTTTTTTTTTTATTTTAATTTTTTTTTATAGTTCCTCCAGTCTTGTTGAAAGATGTTTGAGATGAAGAGCAGAGGAAGGTTTGTTCAATTGGTTTAACTTTTGCAGAGATTTAAATCAGAGGTTCGGGCGTGTTCTATTCAAACTCATGTTCACTCACCAGTCTTCAATTTTTACCTATTGATTAAGCAATCAATAAATACCTCATCTTTATGATCCTTAAACAGAATTGAAATTTTTAAAATCCTGAACATTGTTTAAAAGCATTTAATGAACATTATCCAAGCTGTTTATTCCAGTAGTGATAGAAAAACATGCTTTTATTTCTTTATTTTTTTTGCTGTTGTAATAAACCTGCGCTCAGTGTCACCTTAGACCTCGAGGGTCAGGGTTCAATTTCTGTCTCAGGGTCTGGGTGCATGGAGTTTGCAGGTTCTCCCTGTGCTTGGCGGGTTTCCTCAGCGTTTTCCTCCCACAGTCCAAAGCCATGCAGATTAGACTAATTATGAATGAGTGTTTGTGTGTGTGTGTGTGTGTTCTCTGCGATCGACTGGCACTTAGTCCAGGGTCTATCCCTGTGTTAGCCTAGTGCGAAATAAGGCTGACGGTTCTATCTTTCTTAGTTCGTCACAAAATCCTGATCTAAATATTCTAAAAACAGGATTTTGACAAGTAGATTTCTGTGGCAAATTGATATCGCTCCTCGCTCACTAGTTAGGCGGCCTCCCCCCCCTTTAGGTATGTGAAGTAGCAGCGCAGCAGAATCAGGCAACGGCCCATGAGCTATCGCCGCTAATGATCCCGGCGCTATAAAACACAGCGGGGAGTGTAGCTCGGGGTCTGACTGTTGGGAAGCTGGACAGTGAGAGACAGTGGCACAAGAGCGGGGCAATGTGATGCGGCCCAGAGACTTAAAAAAGCCTTTGATGTCCGCGAGAGGAGCGGCACCTTCACTTCCGCTTCGAGCCCGCCTTCGCATCCCTGCCGCCGAAGTGGAAAAGGCCGCAGAGAGCCTTTAACCCTTTCCTTAACCATTTTTCTAAATAAATGACCCTTTTTCCTGTAAGACCTCGCCTCGTGTCCGTGTTTCATGGTGTCGCCCGTGCACTTAGGGTCGAACCTGTTACACAGGGCTAGTAGTATTTTACTTAAAAAAAGAAATTATGTTTTATATATATATATATATATATATATATATATATATATATATATATAAAATATAAAATTTTTTTTGTGTGTGTGTGTGTATATATATATATATATATATATATATATATATATATATACACACACACACTGTACAGATACACACCCAGGTATCGGATCAGTACTCGGTATCCAGGTATCGGATCAGTACTCGGTATCGGCCGATACCCTGAGCCCAAGTATCGGAATCGGTATCGGGAGGGAAAAATGGTATCGGAACATCTCTAAAATAGAACTCACTGTATTATAAATATAAAAATATGTATAACTTAAATCACCTGAAATGCTTCTTAATACCTGATTTGATGAGAAATAATGCGAACCCACAAATACAAAGAATAAAGAAATACAAGAAACTGACTGGTTTTAAAGAGCCAAAGCAAAATTGACATTAAAATGTGTTTCAGAAGCACGCATCCATTACGTCTCCCAAACTGTCTTTCATGATCTTAAATAAACACACCATGTTTCAAAGTGCCATGTTATGCTTTTCTGTCACTGCACAGTGATTCGTTCCGGTTTTCGGTGGTTTCTGATGTTCGAGGTCTAGCGCAGGAGATAATAAGAGTGTTCGAGCCACAAAGGTCTCATCATTATCTCTAGAGATTAAAAGGCACATGGCACAGGGTGTAAGCTGCTTTACAGATTAAGGAAGTCCTTATTTGGTCTATATGGGGAAATACGTGCTTTAAACGTTAAAGTACGGAGTTTAAGTTAAACCTGAGGAACAATTAAAGTTTGAAAAAATAAATAGTGTCTGTGCAGGAGGTGCATACTGAAGTTCTTCCTTAAAAGTGTATAGCGAATGATTAAGTAAAAAAAAATAAAAAATTTAAGTCAAGCTTTTTATTTTGATTGTCATTTCTATCTCATCCTCTAGAGGGAGATACAAATTCTTATACAGTAAGGCCTCCACTCTGATGGTTTCTGGAAATATTTTGAAATCTAAGTTTCACATTTTACTGTTAAATACTTTAAACATATTTATACTTATCCGATTGAGAATAATGATTCCAAAAAGAACTACATATAAAGATAAACAGTGTAAAATATAGTATGGAATAAATTTTTCCTGTTTTTAAACCAGGTGCTTCTGATACTGTACATAACGTCCCATTAGGTGCTAAAGTCCATTGAGTGGAGATTATTAGCTCCTCGTTTAGCTTCCTCGCTTCTCTGCTGCCATAGTAACGACTAGCTGCGCTATCTGGGATGCAATTAGCCATGACTTCTCTGATGTGCAGCTGATCGGATCTGGTGTAATAAAAGCATTAAACAGCAGGGATTATTAAGGGCCTGTGATCCTAAAGGGTTGTGATTTACAGGGTGTGTGATACTCTACATCCACTCCGGGGGTTGAGCTGAATATGACAACCAAGTTCACTCACTCAATCATTGTCTGTACGGCTTTGTCCTGTATTAAGGGTTACAATTAACAAAGGATTACAAATACATTAAAAAGTCAATGTTACCATGTTAAAGTTATCCGATGTCTCTTATAATACATCAATCTGGTTTAGTTTTACTTTCTTAACAGTCCCATTTAATGTAATCTGTGAAAGGATACGTTAAAAAGTATAAAAGGTATATAAGTATAGATAAGGTATAGCTTTTCCTTGGATTGTTGCAAAGACCTGACACTGGAGACTCCTTCACACACGTTTCACACACTCACGTGAAGAGAGACCTTCACCAAATAAAGTGTACAGTATAGCAGTGTCCGTTCTACAAGTACATGTCCAAGTTAGAGAAACTGATTGAAGATCTTTTGACCAATCAGCATTGAGAATGAGAATTGAGAATGCAGTGCGACATCTTTAATTGGCGGAATAATGTACGTGTTGGTTAATTCGGATATTTTATAGCAAATTCCTAGTTTATAGCACATGCAAAGAAATGCGTAAAGGTAACATGCTGTGAAAAATGGATGGATTTCTGCTCTCGAGTTTTACATGGGACAGTATGGTGAGGAGACTTTTAGCCACAGTAAAACACTTGAACGTTGCAATTGTTTTAAAGATGACCATACGCTTGAATGGTGATTCCAGCAGAGGTGGCCTGTGGGCTCCCCTGCAGTCGTTCCCATGATGTTTGAACGAGTAGAACGTCTGATGCTTGAAAATCAGTAGATAACTTGATGCCAACTTATGGAAGAGACGTATCTGTGTGTGGGAACTGTACATCAGCACTCGGCTGGGAGTTATTTCCAGATCCCCCGTACAGCCCTGACCTCGCTTCAAGTGATTTCCACATGTTTGGTTCATTGGGAGTTCCTGGGAGGCCAGCGTTTCAGATGTGAAACGAAGAGGTGGATCAAAGCTTTGGTGTACTGAGGAAACTTTCTACCTTGATGGTGTCCAAGCACTAGTGAAACATTGGGATTAGTGTAGCGCATTAGTGTAGCAGCGGATTATATTGAGAACTAAAGGGAGTTTTTATTCTGTACAATCACCGGTTCCGGTTTTTAATTTTCTTTTTTAAAATTTGCATAATGCTACAGTTTGCACTTCTGGTAAACTGCATTACATTGCTGATTACATGTACAGACCAATGACAATAAAGTGGAATCTATATCGCTATATTGCAACAATCATACTGTACCTTTACGTCACATGGCTCTGTTTACAACCTACTGTTAAATGAAATGCAACAGGACATATTATGTCAGTGTTTTCCTCAGATTTGACTGTTGTACGTACAGTAGTTGTCTTGACCGTCTAAACACCAGTCGGTGTTGCTCTGACCTTGCATTTACTATAATAAAAATTCAGGCTTTATGTTTGTTTCAGTCTCCTTGGTGTGGCTTTTCAGTAATAATAAACCATTGTGCTATTGTTGTTGTTTTGACTGCATAGAGATGCTACTGTTCTCAATCAATGTTGACTGCCATGACAGGGAGCTGCCGCGGTTTGCTGGGTTTGTGACAGAAAGAATAAGCGGACCATCTTCCAGTCCTTCCTTACCCGAGTCCTGACCATAACCAGGTCGGTGCGAATGTCTGTAATTTACATTTGAGGTGGCCAAGAAAAACATGTATGTAAGTACTATTTTTGTCCATAAGGGGTTCGGTCAAGAACAATAACAGTCATTTAAGACTTAAAGTCTGTGCAAAAATAAAAAAATAAAAACTTTTGCTTCATGCTGTTGGTTTGCATGAGAACTTTTGCTTGATGGTTGACTGTTTGGTGGTTGACTGGCTCAGGGTCCTTATGTTCATGCTGATAATGCAGAATTTGTAGTGCCATTCACACAAGACGCTGCATTATGATTAATCAATTAGGGCCCAAGCACTATAAGGTGCGCAGGACCCTCTTGTTCATTTACTGCAATTGATTTTCTAAGTAGTGCTCCAAATTAATTTTAAAGTTCTCATTTGTCCAAATAAGAACTAACAACAACTGCACAGCCGTAGTCAGACAAAAATAAAAGCTTTTCTCTAGAGCATAAATATTGCACTTTGGAGCGATGGAAAAAAAAAGGTCATGTGATCCGATGAGTCCAGATTGACCCTATTTCGGAGCGATGGGCGCGTCAAGGTAAGAAGGGAAGCGCATGAAGTGATCATGCATAGTGTCCATTGTACAAGCCTCTGGAGGCAGTGTTATGATCTGGGGTTGCTTCAGCTGCTCAGGTCGAGACTCAACAACATTATTGTACGTGGCAATAAAATTAAATCAGCTGACGACCTGAATGTACTGAATGACATGAATGAATGTACTGAATCTATAAAGTCTTTCTACCTTGATGGCACGGGAGAAATTCCAGGGCGCAAATTGTGAAAGAGTGGTTCTAGGAGCACATGACCTGGACACCACAGAGTGTGCCGTAAAGAAAACATCAAGTGTAATGTTGTCCTGCTATCTTGGACCTAATTTTCTACCTTGCCCTCTCCATAAGGGGATCTGAAACTGAAGGAAGAAACTTTCCTGGATGATAGATCTGGAGGCACAGATTTGAAACAAATTTCCCAGACAGTAGATCTCATGGAGAACCAGATTTTATTGAGCAGATCTGGAACTAAACTTTAGTAAATGGAAACGATCTGGAGTAAACATCTCCTGACAGTCAATCTGAAATCATTTTTGTGCGAAATTATCAGAAATTTTGCAGACAAGAGCACCAGGAAGAGATTTTACAAATTTCCTGGAGGGAATCACTCAAGGAGAAGATCCCTTACGGACAAATAATAAAATGTGGCCAGACACGCAACCTTTCTTGAGGCACATGGATTTAAAATTACGCTTAAATTGAGGGTAAATTTGTAAGACCAGGTCTGGAATAATCATTAATAGGATTTCTAAACAGGTTTGTTTTATCAAGATCATGAGAAACGTTTTTGGGGAACATTGTTTGAAGCTGAACCCTTAGACCGTTAACTTGACTACGATCATGCTGGTGTTCTCCAAAGAAAATCTGAAAGTCATGCACATACAGTATACTGTAGGTTAGATAGTAAGTTTCAGGTTTTTGAGTAACACCCTTGAACCAAACAAATATGTACTGTGGTATTAAAATGTTTAGATTTTTTTGGGTTAGTCTTCCTGCTAATAATGCATTGATGCCGAGACTCTACCATCCCTGACAGGTTGTATGCTAACCTGCTATTCAATCAGAGCAGCTAACGGTTTCATGTGGTGAAGAAAATTGAGGGTTCCTTTTAGACTGGACCATCCCACAATGATATGACCTAGCGCTCTTCCTGCATATGAAGAAACAACAACAGAAGGCCATTCTTTCTGCAGTTTTACAAATTCACCTCCGGCTGTGTGATGCGTTTTAAAGCTCTTTCAGGTTACAACAATAGCGAGTCAGTCGCAGAGTGACGTCAATCGTTTTGTAGTGTGGCAATTATGTTGTAAATGAGCGGAAGATATATAAAGCAGATAAATAAATGGCTACTTCAATATATTGAAGTATATATATATATATATATATATATATATATATATATATATATATGCATGTTTTAAACATTATGCTTTAGACATAAATCTGTCAAGTGATCCTTACTGCATCATAGAGATGAGTTAATAAACTTTAAAAAGGGGAATTAGTGGTTCAGTATGACCTGAGCTCGGGTCAATCTGACCAGCAATCAAATACGATCAGTGATATGACTTGACAGAGGACAAATTTAGACTTGGCTTTAACTACGAAATATAGCAGTATCTACAGTATGGTATGACGCTTTTTTCAGTTATAATTGCCATGAAGGCCATCTTATAGCTTTGAAGTTAATTTTAGGAGTCCCTGAAATAAAAGGCAGAAATTTTATTGCCTTTTAGACACATTTATTGAATTTAACTGATACAGTTTTGGCGGCGCGGTGGTGTAGTGGTTAGCACTGTTGCCTTGCACCTCCAGGGTCTGGGTTTGATTCCCCGGCCAGGCTCGATTCCCGTCTCTGTGTGCATGGAGTTTGCATGTTCTCCCCGTGCTTGGTGGGTTTCCTCCGTGTACTCCGGTTTCCTCCCACAGTCCAAAAGATATGCAGGTTAGGCTAATTGGCGTTCCCAAATTGCCCGTAGTGTGTGATTGGGTGTGTGAGTGTGTGTATGTGTGTGTGCCCTGCGATGGATTGGCACCCTGTCCAGGGTGTACCCCGCCTAGTGCCCGAAGTCTCCTGGGATAGGCTCCAGGTCCCCCGCGACCCTGAACACAGGATTAAGCGGTATAGAAAATGAATGAATGAATGATACAGTTTTCAAGTATTAGAAAAGATACTGATAGTTGCCTTTCGTTGCAGTTCTTAAAAACGCTTATGTGATGTCACTTCTTCAACTCTGAGCTCAAAGAGATTGCTAAAGGTAATGGAGGGAATGCTATAAAGTGATGTGCTTGAAAATAAGAATTGATAATGATGTCAGTGTAGCAGTTTCATGAATGATGTGAATAATATTTTGTATTTCTTCAGATTAAATGTACTGTCTAGTACTGTAGGTTCATTTAAAAGTACATAAGCATATGACTATAGCAGCAAAATAAATGTCATCTTGGTCAACGAGGACATAAACAAAAAGTGGCGCAGTGGTAAAGTGCTCGCCCTATCATCCGGAGATTGCTGGTTCGGTTCCCGGGTGATGCTGTAACCTCTCGCAGCCGGAGGTCTAGAGAGAGCTGATTGGCCGAGCTCTCTCAGAGGGGAGGGATGAGAGGTACTTCGTACTCCATTAATTACGACTCTACAGCTAATCAGGCTCGCGCAAGGGGAAGGAGTGAATAGCACTGTCCTCTGAGTGTGTTACGCCGCCGCTAATGGTGCGTGAGCTCGTCACGTGGTTCGGCCCTCCCGACTTAATGAGGGAGCCCCCTAGTGACGGGGAGGAATTTGACACGACGAAGTGTCAAAAAAAAAAAAAAGTGTCATTTTTGGGTGGCATGGTGGGAGCACTCTGGCCTAGCATCTCCAGGGTCGAGGGTTTGATTACTGCCTGAGGTCTGTGTGTGTGGAGTTTTCCTGCACTGTCCAAAGAGATTCAAAGTAGGCTAATTGGTTTTGCCAAATTGCCTGTAGTGTGTAAGTGAGTGCGCCCGGTGATGGACTGACACGCTGGTGTACCCCATACCCATGCGACTAAAGTACATGTATGTACAGAAAATGAAAGAATGAATGTTTTGACCAAGTATTTTAAATAATGTAGACAGGTTTTACCTGTAGACCCACGAGGGTCCGTCTTGAGTCAGTCATTGCTGCCAAAGATGCTTTGACCAAGTACTAAGTATTTACACTGATTTAAATGGGTATATTTTAGTCTAAATTAAATGTAATATTAATTTGTAATTTTGGAGTGTGTGTAGAATGATAAGAGGTGGGGTTGCGGGGGAATGATTTCTATCCATTTTGAGCTGAATGTGAAACATTCATTCATCTTCTATACCGCTTTATCCTGTATTTAGGGTCGCGGGGACCTGGAGCCTATCCCAGGAGACTCAGGGCATGAGGCAGGGTACACCCTGGACAGCGTGCCAATCCATCGCAGAGCACACACACACACACACTCATTCACACACTATGGTCAATTTTGGGAACGCCAATTAGCCTAATCTGCATGTCTTTGGACTGTGGGAGGAAACCGGAGTACCAGGAGGAAACCCACCAAGCACGGGGAGAACATGCAAACTCCATGCACACAGAGACGGGAATCGAGCCTGGCCGGGGAATCGAACCCAGACCCTGGAGGTGCAAGGTGACAGTGCTAACCACTACGCCACCGCGCCGCCCGAATGTGAAACAAAATGTGGAAAACGTCTGAAAGGTCTGAACACTTTCCATCAGCACGGTAAATTGCATTTAAGCAGTGCCTTCCATATCTGACAATCATTTTGACACTGAAACTATTTCAAATGCCCCACATTATTCAACATTTGCTAAAGGGATTTATATAAAAGCAGACGTTCACTTATTTCGAAGCTTGTGTTCTTGTTCAGGGCAAAGTTCATTTAAAAAGCTTCCACCATCAGATATACCCTGATAGGCTTCTTGTAAAACTGGACAAAGCTAATGTGGCAAGTCTACTTTCATTGCCTCATGATAGATAAGATAGCTGATAAAGCAATTAGATAGTGTGGTATAAACTGAGATAATTCGTGCTTGTTTGTCCTTTTAAGAGAAAAGTAATAAAAATTTTTTTTTTCGTCCATCCAAGATTTAAAGCCATGTTTACGTGGTTATGCTATTAACCATTTTTTCTGAATATGCTTTATGTTGCATTGTGGAAATTGTGTTTAAATCCATTGTGTGGAGCAAACCTTCATAAAAGACACACAACCAAAGTAACCACATAAATCAATATATATATTTTGCATATTTATTATGTAAAATCCTTATATACAATACAAACGACCAGGAGTTATGTACATATGAAGAATAAGAAAGGTACCTATTAAACATTGCCTAAAATGCCACTAACGTCAAATGTAATTCTTTACAAGTATAAATCTTTAAAAACACGCCTCCTTAAATAGTTCTTAACAAAATACTTTTATAGGAATTAATAACAAAGGCCATCTGCATTTTAATTTTGCATTGCACATCACAGACAGCCATATTATGAGAGCAGCTTCACAAGGAGATTGAAAATAAAAATACCGTAAGCATAGTCTAGCTATGTGTAGCAGAACGTCTTTCGGATCAGGAATCAGGCGTTAAAGATCTCCAAGCCTTGATTCAATAGGATCTGCTGTTGTTAAGACTGGTCTATAAGCTACTTCCAGGACTCTTTGAAAGAATCAGGGCCACATAGAAACCTGCTACACAGCCTACTTCAAGCTCCTTTAGGCAGCACATATGTTAAATTATGATAGATAATAGAGTCTGAAAAAATATTACTTCTATATTACATGCTACAGATGTGTTCCAGACACTGTTTGAATCTGGCTCTTCCCATCTTCCACAGAAAGCGCCGGGTTGATGTACATCTCAAAGCCCTTCTTATTTGTCTCTTCCTTATCCACTTCTGCCTTCTTGCAGCACTTGCAGCAGCAGCAGCAGCGTTTCCCGCAGAAGCCCATCACCTTGGTGACAATGCGGTCCCACGGTTTGAGCGAGTGCAGCGGCCGGGGAAGGAAGTCCCAAGTGCGCAGGCTAGGAGGAAGGTATCGTGGGCAGCGCGACTGCATGATGTTCATCACAATCACGAAGATCATCAGGACCACAATGGGAACACCGACCCCCACGAGGTACTGCCAGCCAGCGATGGAGAGCCCCAACACCCCCAAGGGCATGATCAAGAAACAAGTAACCAAGTAGATGATGGCAAACCAGCGGTACTTGGCTGTGCAGTCACCCAGGCCCTTAGCCAGCCGGATAGGCACACGTGTGAAAGGGACTGGGTACCACAGTAATATGCCAAAGATGTTGAAAAAGAAATGGCACAGGGAGATCTGTAAAGAGTCAAGATTCGTCATGAGTTGGGTTCGAAGTTAATGCGACCAAATGATGTTGGATCAATATATTGATATTTAGAGGGCTAACCTGTAACGAGTTTGCCAGTGTTTCTCCAGGACTTGCCATGGCAGCAAGAATAGCTGTAGTGGTTGTTCCAATATTGGAGCCAAGTGTAAGGGGATAAGCTCGCTCAATGCTAATAACACCAATACCTAAAAGCAAACAGGAGTATTAGCTTTCAAAGTGAGAATTACTCAAAAAATTTGTAGCTTAGTTGTAGAAAAAAAGTGTTTCAGCTCATACTTACCAACAAGAGGTGTAATGGCAGAAGTGAAGACTGAACTGCTTTGTACGATGAAAGTCATTCCTGCCCCCACCATGATAGCGAGGTAACCAGTGACCCACGCAAAAGGAAAGGGGAAATCTGCAAAGAAGACTTCAGCATTGGTACTCAAACCATACAGTACACGCATTCAGGAAAAGCCGTCCAAGTCTCACGTAGTAAGAAAAAGAAATATTAACCTAACAAAGCCACAACTCTAATCAGCTAATTTTGTTTTACTCATGTACCTAAGCACTCTTTGTGACACATGACATGCTCAGAAATAAAAATAAAGAGGCCCAGGCTCACATTTTCTGTACCTGTCCAACTCATCAAAGCCTGCCCTGACTACCATTGACAGGATATGTACTGTACACTAATCCTTGACTGTTACAGGTTTTATTGCTTTCTCTTCACAATTGTTTGCTTAATAAATACCAAAGCTGACCACCTAAAACTAAATCAAATATCCAGATTTAATATTAAATCCTTTGTCCACTGGCCCAAGAATGCATTTCAGTGCAAGTGTCATGACAGCTATGCAAGTTAATCATTTCAGCAACCTCACCTGTGTTAAGAACCTTCTTAATGACGACGGCCACCTGACCCTTGAGCATGGAGTTCAGCAGCTTGACGATGAGAATGAGGCATGTGCAGAGCACCAGCAGGGACAACGCTAGCAAAATGAGTCCCACGGCCAAGTCTGGCAGATTTGCCGATGCAAAGAGGTGACCACCTGGAGCAAGAGAGAAGTGTCAGGTTTTTAGTAGAGCCTCAGTGAAGGGGGAATGAGCACATGGTCATTCCATTCATCATTTGGTGATATCAAGTCAAGGATCCTGGGATTATACACGTTATACCATTTTATTGGATAGCTTAATCAGATCTAATACTGAAGTAGTAAAAGAGTAGTAAAATCATCTTTAAGGTCCTAACACGTCTAGTCACAGACATTATATGAAAACCCTGCCTCACTGAACGGCTACAGGATGGACATAAGCCCTCCTACCACCAGCCACCTGCAAGCAGGTTTAAATTTCCCTGTCGATTATAAATATGACCCCAACCACAAGCTTTCTTCTCTATTCGACTTGGCCTTTTTTGTCCGGTTTTGTGGCCTCAGGTAATTCTGCCCAAACAGAAGAATAGCCCTATTGAGCACATAAGAGTATCGTGAGAGGGAGGGGATAGATGTGTAAGATCTTTGCCGAATCATACACCACTGAAAGAAAACCATTGTCCTCATGGCGAAGTAGTTAACGGGAAGGACCGTCTAATGGTCTGAAGTATGAGCACAGGAATGAGTGGCAACAATGAACCCTGTCTGATCTAACCTTCCCACAAAAGGACACCTCACTCACATTTCTCTAAGTTGATGGTCTCTGATATGTTCCTCTGTGTCACCCATGTCTCGTTGTTCACCATCCAACATGGGACACCAACTGTGCAGTTTGCTGCGCTGCCAACCGTGTAGTTCTCCAGGCTCTGAAATAAAAACAATAAAAGATATAAGCTTGCATTTATGTCAATAATATGTTTTCATCCAGAACAGCTAATACACAATGAAGTCAATGCCAAAGTGCATGCTATCAGTAACCAGTATTTAACTCCATGCCTTTTAAAGCCCTTAAATACCTTTCAGTGCTACACAAAGGCTGATACTTATTAACACAAGGCAAATGCTACAATCTAATATAATGTAATTTCATAGTTTTGCTGAGATGCAATTCTACTCCATGGGTATCAAGTCCTTACCGTGATTTTCTCCGTTTTGCACCATATCTTGATCAAGCTCTTGTTTCGAGCATTCTCATCACCAATTGCTATGTCATTGATGACAGAGCTGTCCAACTAGAGAGAGAAATTTAAGTCAGAAGACCAAATTACAACTACAGGACTGTTATTTACAGTAGATTTAGCCTGTGCAGGTCATACACATGAAAATAAGATCAGTAACTAGTCTAGAAGTCATGCTGTTGGTGGAAAAACAGCAACAATCTAGAACAGCAGTTCATCTGAGATGGATTTGATTTCATTGATAGGATCAACAGGCAAATCATAAACCAAGCCATTCCAAGTCATTCTTGTAAGTCACAATTGATTGCTTCCTTTATCTTGAGATGCTTCAGTTTACCTCAATGATGTTCTTGGTGAGAGGTTTAGTAATGACTTTAAGCAGGTCTGGGGCATCCTGGCCTGTCTGGATGTTAAACGAGTCGATGAGGAGCTTGGTGAGCTTGTACAGGACACCAGTGGCCGCTTCCAGAGGCAGCAACACCAATACAGACAGCCAGTTAAAAAAGTCATGCACCGTAGCTCCGGCAAATGCCCTGGCAAAAACAAAAAGAAATATAGTTACAAACAAAGATCAGTGGGTCCAAGAACCTGAGCCATCGCTACTTGGGCGCGCCATACAAGGTGTTTGCTTTTTGAGCATGTTAGGAGCTCCAAAAAGGCCAGATGATTGTAAATGTAAAAAAAAATTAAAATCCTTAGAAAAACAATAGGACTCTCACGCACTATGACATTTGCACTATGAGACATCGACACTATCATAGCAAAGTGATGACCTCGCTATAGTCACTATGATCTTATAGTGCTGATGTCATAGTGCTTGGGCCCTAAAATACCCCCAAAAGACAATGAAAAGCTGTTTATTTGATGGAACATACACTACCATTCAAAAGTCTTAGAACACTTTCTAACTCCATGATGGTTCCTGATGTTTATTTCTTTCTACATTGTAAAGTTTTGCTGAAGGCGTCCAAAAAATGCATGAATCTCCTTTGAACAGTTGATATTGAGATGTTTCTGCTACTTCTGCTCTGTAAAGACTTCATAACGCCTCTAATCTGAGCTGCTGTTAATTGGTCATTTTTCAGGCTGATAACTCTAAATGAACTTCTCGTCTGCAGCAGAGGTAGGTTTTGGTCTCGCCCTCCTGGGACGGCCTTCATGAGAGACAGTTTCATTATGGTGCTTGACGGATTTTGCAAATGCACTTGACAATACTGTTCCTGCAAGAACTATTACAGAAAGGCCGACCTCTGTGTCTTAAAATAACAACTAACTGGTGTTTTTCTTGTTGTTATGTAATTACCTAATTCCATATGTGTTATTTTATAGTTTTGAAATGCGCAGTATTGTTGTAGAATGTAGAAAATAAATCACTAAACAAAAACAAAGACATTTGCAACTTTTGAATGGTAGTGTAGTTGGACTATAGTATATTTTGACTGCCTGTTTAGACATAACATGAAATTTTATTAATTGAATTTGCAAATTGCAAATTAATTAGCAGGAATGCCATTTCTCAGGAAAATTTAAAGGACAACTATATTTGGCAAAAGTTCAATATATTGTTGAAAAGGCAAAGTTCAGGCAAAGCCTTGAGCAGAGAGAGAAAATGGATCTTTAACCTCTCTAATGAGACTTGCTTTTGCTTTACATGTATGCGTGCTATACACACACGAATACAGACACAAAATAAAATATATTTTATGCACACGCACACACACACACACACACACACACACGTGGTCACAGTGTTATTGTAAACAGTACATGCGTGCACGTATGTTGATTATGTCAGTAAGAGACACTAAGACCCAGCAGGGGAGACGATTACCCACAATTACGCAGCGCAAGAGAGAGAAAAACCGTTGGCTCAGTTGTGATCATGTGACGCTCAGCGTCAAAACAAGAAGTGCATGTGTGATACATGATACTCTGTGCTCTTGGTGTAAACCAAGATTTTTTCGTTTTCCAAGTCAAAATTTATTAAAAGTCTTTGCTCGCCTTGCGGAACACTCGCAAACCACGTTACTCGCAATCCGAGATTTCACTGTATAATTGTCTGACAAACGCAGACTACATTTTCCTACTTGGTCAATTTAGTGTAAAATCTGCAACCCTCCAAGGGTTACTACACTAAAGTTTACTAAGATGGCCTTCAAAATGTTTGAGCAATCCAAACTCTCGAGAGAGCAGCTTCTACAAATCTGGGTTATGCCTACCTGCGGAACTCGTTACGGTCACCGGCCTGCATCACAGCCACGATCGTGTTGGTGATGGAGGTACCGATGTTAGCACCCATAATGATAGGGACTGCTGATTTCACCTCCAGTACTGAAAAAAAACAAGCCACAAGACCATTCGCCACAAGTTCCTATGAACCACATACTATATTTAACATTTGAAGAAAATAAAAGGTGCACTCACGTCCAGATGACACCATGCTGACCACAATGGATGAAGAAGTGCTGGAGCTCTGAACCAACACCGTAACCAGGACACCAATCACCAGGCCGGCCACAGGGTTGGACAATACCACGTTGTCTTGAAAGATATCTCCAGCTGCTTTTCCTTTAAAAAAAAATGAAACAGAATGATAAAATGTCACCTATGGACAGACACATGGCTCACGTCTCAGCAAATCAAAAGATAAGAATATTTCAACACTCATTAACTACATTAAGTACAACCATGGAAGATAGCAGTAATGAGCTGCACAAGTGTTGACCTTACCATTTAGCGTTCCATCTAACTTATGAATCTGACCTGCACGTAATAATAATAATAATAATAATACCCAATATAATTCTTCTCACTTACCACCAACAAGCTGAAATGCTGAGCTTAGAATGTCTAGTGAGCAAACGAACATGTAAAGAAATCCAAGCAAGAGAATGAATCTTCCAATCGAGGTCACGACTCGGAGAACCTTGCCCTTTGTGTCCAGTTCTACATGTAAGAACCAGAAATTAAAAATTGTTTCTTACCCAGCACTCATTTATCCATATCCCACATCATTTGTAGACAGCTGTGCAACAAAAACTCAAGGCAGCTCACCTGACCATTTAGGCCCCATGTCCTTGAGCTCTGGAAGGTCCCATGGGTCGTTAGAGTCAGGATCCGAATCCACGAGAGCCACAGTGGAGTACGCTGGAAGCACCACTGCATCTTTGATTGATTCTGTTTAAAGGAGAAGAATTATTATGGATTTTGAATGAGGAAAGGAAAAGATAATTAAGAAAATTGGAAAAGTTTTCATGGCGGCTTTAGTGAGAGAAGACATGTACCAAGATCCAGAGAAGAGACTGAAGTGTCATTTGAGATCTTAGACCGTGGAGCCATTGCCTGGAATACAGCAACGAGGTTAAAAAAAGGCAAGTTTATAAAAAATATTAAGCAATGGATTCATTGTAGTAGCTTATCTAAGGCCTATTATACAGCATAAGAGTTCTCTCACACAATTCAGGTAATATACAGAACATGTCCTAGTTTAGTATCATTTATCAAGGTTGTTCAAGTCAAACCAAGACTTTTAAATGTGCAGAACACAGTTCTAAGAGTAAAAACTCCATTTATCTATCTATATATAATTCCCTGCTACATTAATGCACTTTTCCCAGTGTTTTGTCAGTACACCATAATGCCATAATTGGACTGCCTGCTTCTGCTTCACGTCTGAAACTCTGGCCTCCCAGGAACTCCCTCCATGTGCCAAACATGTTGAAATGGTTTAAAGTGATCATGTTGGGACCATATGTGGTAAGTGGATGTGACAATCCGCCATAGTCCCAATGTGGAAGTTGTTTTGCTGAATGATCATGTGCACAGTTCCCACAGACAGATAAGTCTCTTCTGCAGGTTGGCGCGAATTTATCCATTGATTCTCACCGATCAGGCGGTCCACCCGCTATACTGTATGTTCTTTTATTGTCCCTACAAGTCTCATCACCATACCGTGCTTGAAGGCGTCTGTACAGTAAATGTCAACTGGATTTCACTTTGACTTGAACATGGTGCAAGTGTCATAACAGTACAGGACAGTCGGTATAATAAAGGCAGGTTATTAGGCATAATTGTATTGCAGCTTCAAAAACATTGAATTTCTTTTGAAAATGAGTTTTTCAATTTTATTTTTGGCCAAAATACTCTAGAAATCGTTTGTTTAAGTTGAATGCACTTGATTGTACTTGGCTGTTCACTGTAAATTATTTAATTAGAAATAATTAAAGCATTTAAATTGAGCTGAATTTAAATGATAAATCACGTGAGATTGTGTGTGAACTTAAGACAGGCTATAAAGTAGGAATAAGATGCACCTGTTCTTACCTTCTGGATTGAGCTTTAAGCAGCTTTAAGTCCTGAACAGCGAGGCGGAGAACACCTTGTCGGAGTCGGGGCGCGCGCGCGGCATTTTATACAGCACACCTGGCGCTCGAGCCGCACCGCACCGCACCTCCCACCTCCGGGCGCGCGCACATCCATCGCGCGCTCTGCAGCCGCACGGGGGCACGTTATAGATTTACGAGCGCCAATAAACAGCCTTTGGACAGATTCAATAATGTGATAAACAGTTATAAATGTCGTAACGCTGTAACCTGAAACGCTGTTTTTTTTTTTTTTTTTGGACATATTAAATTTGTCCCCTTTATTACGCCAAACACTGCCTGATCAGTTCAGTGCGCCACCTGCTGGTTGAAGCCAGCATACTTTATTATTAACTAGCCTATGTACCCAGGTAAAGAAGTTTATTTATTTAAAATACAATATAAAATATAAGTTTACAATAAATATATAAAATATAGCTTTATAATTTTCATGTTGTATATTGCAGAAAGGCACAAGTGTCAAGAATCTGGTTGATATGTTATCCCAGTTCCATCTGCTGTGGGGGGTATAAATAAAAGGGGAGAAAGGACCCGCCACACCCATTTCAGTTCTTGAACGAGAAATGTAAGGGAGATACAAGGTACACCTAAAGCCAAGTGCCGAAAAATGTGACGTCCACCTCTGTTACACATCCACCAACAACTGTTTCCTGAGGATCCATACAGAATAATGCTTACTATGCTTTGTAAAAAAAAAAAAGAGAGAAACACAAATTCAACCAGTACCCCACAGGAACACACATTTCATGATTGATATATTAACAGGGACGCCAAAGCTCCCAAAAACTATTGTGAAATTTTTTTCCCCTTTTAAAATAAAAATGTATGCCACAGATGGTTAATAAAAAGAAAGAAAACGTTGTAATTTACGCCTTGTTTACGCTAATTTGTCCTTCTTTCATTGTCAGCCAAATATGATTCCTGCTCAGTAATTAGAGAGTGAATCAGAAATGAGAATTTGAAAAAGTAGATGGGATAAATGTGATCTAATTAGGTGAGTTTAATTAAACTTTTAATATGAAAGATTTCCTCATTGATTGAACTATTCTATGTTTATATTTTTCTTCTGCTGATCTAAAATCTCCAATGAACTGGCTATGTATAATGAAATGCATTAAAACTTAAAAATGAGTTTGAGTTTTGGTGTATTTTTGACAAAACTTTGAATGCTGAAGCTGATAAGGGGTTGTAAAACCATTATGCCTAATAATCTACCTTCATAATGCCGACTGTCCTGTGTGTTGTTATCAACTCGTGGATATTTCAAGGACATTACTGCCTGAGGGTCTGATTAAAATACTTCACTGGGGCTCTAGTAAGACAATTCGTTGTTGCATATATACTGTAACTAATTGAAACCAAAAATGTTGTTGGTCTTTCGGCTGGGGTCGCCACGGCGGAATATCCAGTCCGCAATACGACTTGGCACAGGTTTTAATGCCCTTCCTGACCGGCACTGCATCCAGTGGCTGGGGTTTGGGCACTGGCTGGAATCGAACCTGGGCCTGCAGTCACAAAAAATGTTAGATAAATCCAAATCCTAATGATTTATGAGGTTTCTACGTTTGACCGTAGAGGTGCACCACTCAACTGTTTCATTGGCATTAAAACAAGTAACTTCACTTGTGCTAACAGAAATGAGTTGATAAAGGGAATAATAATAAGATAAATTCAAACTGAGATTCATGGTTTGAGCAGTAAAATATTGGTTTATGATTCACAGGAAGTGGGTGAGCTATTGTGAAGTGACCATTTTGAGTTACCTTGAGCCACAGAGCTTTGTCAAATAAAGGCAATTGACAAAGTTTGCTTAGCATTAGTGAAAGTAAAAAAAAAAAACAGTCAAAGAAATTCATCAAGGTAAGGAACTGAATATGTGGTCATTTGAGCTTGCTCTGCCTTTTAATGCCTGTAGGCTGGATAATAATATAAAGTTCCTGCAGATGGGTCAGCAAAAACAAAACGTTTCCATATGTGCTCCATTTTAAAAGTATAAGTCAAGTTCAGATTCCTATGTTAGTCTCATTCCCACATCTTCATGGCCTTGAGGCCTTAGACTTGCATGCCGAGTTCATCTACTTCAGCCACACAGCTGATCAGGGTTCGTCTCTTATCTGCTGCTTTGATCATGGGGCGTTGATTATTTCTGATCTTCTTTTGCTCATCATCCAGCCCCACCCTGTCCAATCCCAGTGATTTTCCTTCAGATATTTTGCGTGTACTTCATTTTTATCCTTGATCTGATGCATATTAATTGAAGAGTGTTATTTCTTTCTGAAAAAGAGTTCATCTGATACATTCGACTCAGATAATGGATTTACCTGCATTAACCACGTCTGCCTGCGTTTTTGAACCTTGCCTTGGACTATGACTATGTTTCATGGAAGATACAATAAAAGGACTTTCATCCAGCTGTTCCCAGCTCTTTTTGACACTCTACTTTAAAGGGAAAGTGTCTGATATAGGTTGACCTCTTCAAACTTTTTCATCTCAATAGAATTTTACCATCCACTGGGACATTACATAAACCTTTCCAGTATAGAAAAGACAAAGCTACCTCTTTTAGAGACTTATAACCTTTTAAATAATGTATTTAAAAAAACATTTAAACAGATCTTATGCAGAACATGCATAATTGGATATTTTAATATTTGCATACTAGTGGACGTTTGTATACCATATTTCTGTACTTTATAGCGTACTTTTATACTTGCATACTGTATGCTTGCAGCCGTATCCTTAAACAAATAATTTAATACCTCCATTTATGTTTTTTAATGGCATTCCCTGTCATTAAAACAAGTATCACTATTTTCAGACTAAATTAACATTATATAATATTTTAAAAATAAAGATAGTTGAACTGAACAGAGCTGAATTTGTTTCAGAGATATGCTGCATTGTTATTTATAAGATTTAGTTCCTGGTGTAGTAAATTTTTTGACATATTCAATGAAATAAATCAACTAGTTATGTATATGTTTGCTACAAATACCTTAAAACGAGCATCTCACCTGGCCTAGTTTATAATCAGTACTATTTATAGCTAGCTTTATTTTACCAAAAATGATATTATCAAGATGATCAAAGGAACTAGCACAATACATTTTTACTGTTTTTGATTATTTTTGGTTATGTGATATTTTTATATAATAATGACGCCTAAATTATATACTGAAACAGAATTATCAATTTAAAAGATTAACAAAACTTTAATGTTTTTATGTAAATAACAGTTTAAATTTTAAGTATTGGGAATTAAATGCTAAAAACAACTAAAAATTATTATTACTTAGTTATTAATAAAAAGAAATAGCCATTTTTAAAGAAAAAAATAATGGTTGCATGAGAAGAGTTAAAAGTTATTTTTTTTACTTTAATGTGGAAAGAAGATGTTAAGCAATCTCAGTGAAACTGCAATCACAGAATCAACTATATATTAAAATAGCTCCATAAGGCTTTACGGTTTTATGACTGAAATCAAGCCATTATGTTTGGTTGCTGATTAATCTCAGATAAGTGATATGTTTGATGCTCGATGTAATGGAGTGGAGTTGATGAAGTTCTTAATGCCCTTTGGATCATGAATGTGTGGCTTATCAGCTATTTACATGCTAATTATCAATACTCATCAGTAGCTTGTGTTAATTATGGTATTTATACGACAGGGCTTATCACCAAACATCATCACCATGTGATTGCTTGAGGACTAGAACCCAAGGTTATGTGTGTGCATGTGTATGTCTTCTTGAGAGATAAGGGACTGGAGACTTTGTAGGACATAAAGACGCCAATTCTGTTTACAGACGTGATCATGAGTGGCCCCCGTGGACTTTTATTGCCATTAAATGTCTGACATTATCTGAAGTTGTGCCTCTGTGAAGTAGTTAAGTTTTTCCCATTAAAGTCAGTTTCCACTATTGTTTATTATATGATACCATGGACCATAAATGTAATGGATATTAGGTGCCCTTGTGTAAGACAAAGGAGCCTTATATGCCCTGTAAATTTACAGTGTCTTCTTGGTGTCATAATTGGCAACGGTACCTACTGTATTTAATTTGTACAGCACATTGTACAGTATTTTTAAATAAATTGCAATAATGTGTCTTACAAGCACTTGTTGGTAATGGTACATCAATGTGGTGTTAGTGTTGTTTCATTCATTAAAACAACATGAATGATACTAAATATGTATCTTACTTTAGTTTGACATTCTTGAAATTCTAAAAGAGCATTCTGATCATAATGTGTTCACATTTTGTTACAATTTAATTTCGCAGAAGAACTTCCCAAATATTTTACACACAATTTTGCAATAAGGACTTCATATAATGAACAATGAGAACAACATGGCCAAAATCAATGGTTCACTTTCTTGCATTGGAATAGTGGTATATACTGTATTTAAATATCTTACAAGTTGTAATGTTTCCAAACATTAGCTAACAAACAGTTTAATTCTTTAAAATAGATTAAGCTAGTTTGATAGATACATAAATTACAAAGAAAGAAAGAAAAAAAATATGGAAAAAACTTCATTTTTGCGGTATTCAGGTGTTTTGATCAAGTATTGTAATCACTGTTTATCTTAGCAGCTAATAGCTCTTTGAGTTATTTTTATCAAGTTGATATCATTTTATTTGGTATCAGTATCAGTTTTATCACATTATGAAACAGGCTAACTATCATGTCCTAGCTAACATTGCCTAGATTGCCTAGATCCTGCTTGTTTCAAATTGTTACAACATGCAAATGAAGTGAATGTGTGCATCTCAAAACCTGGACTGACAAAAATAATTTAACACATGAAAAATGAAAGAGTTTACTGCACAACTCTTTGCTGCACCCAATGTTGCAAAGCACCCAGTGTTGGAAAAGTTAATGATACTCTATTTTTATGGTGTTTTTACAATACCGTCACAGCAGTGTTATTATAGCCACACACTAAGGTCATTATAAATGTACAGTACAATCTACCAGTACTGTAAATATTTTCCACTCACGCTGCTATTTTTAATGATGCAAGAGCTCAAGTACAGTGTTACACTGTAGAAATGATAAAAAAAAAATCTTGTGTCAAATCACAATGTATAGTTTAATGTAAATACAAATACAAAGCATATATTATTGCTATTGTTGTTGTTATTATTGTTGTTCATTTTGCAGATCAAAGGTCAGTTTCTTCCACAGTGCCATGGTCATTCAAATTCAACTTGGTGATGAAAATCATTGTCATTGCCTTAGTTAAGGAATGCAACACATTGGGGAAGTATGCTAGTATAGAAAAACAATCCATCATAAGTTGGCTATTATTCCTTTTTATACCACGTCATCTTGTCCATGGTTGAAATCTTTGAACTTTGTACAGATTTTGTATTTGTTAATAGTTACATTTATGAAAAATCTGCAGGACATTCTAGCAATATTATAGCAGTTATAAACAGTCGCTATCTCACCCATGTCTTTTTCCCCGCTCTCTTAAAGTGAACAAAATTTTGTCATGGTAACAAGGACCTGAAAAGGGCGAAGTCCTTAATTCTGAGGAATTTTCCATTGTTAGACATTATGATTACAAGACTCTGACAGTGGAGACTGCTACGGAAATGTCTCCTTACAGAAAACGTCACCATATCAACAACAGTATGTTTATTTTTTTTATTAAACAGCTTCTGCTGTACAAATCCATGTGTAAGACGCTCCTATTAAAATAAGATTTTATTGCCGTTATATATTATAAAATACAGTGTACTATATATAAGCCATCTCAAGTAGTATTGGTTGTGGGTTCAATTATATTTTTCTGAGGTTCTCAAAAATCCTCAAAAAGTTAAGTTGTTTCTTTCATTTTAGCCCTTTGATGTACTGTAGTCTCTTTAATTGATTGTTTGTTTATAAAATACAAGTGGGCCTAACAATATCCCAAACAATAAAAACATACAAACATCACTTCCAAAAATTTATTAAAACTAGTTAAAACAATGATCGGCATAAAACAAGAACATACAGGTTCTATTTTGCTTAAAGGTCAATAAAATATCTGAATAACACCAGATGCTTATCAGTCTCTTACTGATTCTTTTATATTACAATATTATAACCATTTTTTAAAACTAGCAAAGATGAAAGTTTTCCCCCAATGTGTCAGACACACAAAAATAAGATTTTATCGCAACTAGAGTTTGTTTCTTAGCAGGAGAATCAGAGGAGAGTGTGTCTCTCCAAGTCCAATAGAAATCGTTTGGATGGCTTCATACTGTACGTATGTAGTAAGATATTGAGAGGTAAGGGAGTGGGCACTTTCTAAGACACAAAGACGCCAATTCTGTTTTCAGATCTGACCATGAGTGACTCCCGTGGATTTTATTGCCGTTAAACGACTTACGTTATCTTGTGATGTTGTGTCTCTTTGATATAGTTGAGTTTTTGCCATTAAAGTCAGTTTACACCATTGTCCATTATGTGATACAGTACCACAAATCATACATGTTTTGGATATTAGGTGCCCTGTAAAACAAAGGAAGCATATACGCCATATGAATTTATATTGTTTTCTTGGCATCATAATTGGCAGTGATTAATAATGGATTTTAATGTCTTAAATGTCTTTAAAGCATTTCTTGTTGGTAATAGTACATCAATGTAGTGTTAAAGTGTTGTTTCATTCATTGCTAAATATGTATCTTACTTCAGTGTGACATTCTTAAAATTTTAACAGAGCATCCTATTCCTAATGTGCTCACATTTGTTACAATTACATTTTTACAGAAGAACAATCTCAAGATTTTACAGAGTATGCATTTTCTAAAATGTTAGGAGCTCATAAAATGAACAATGAAAAGTTGGCAAACATTCGCTAACAAATATTGCTTAGCTTTACCTTCAGCTTAATGCTCTAAAATAGATTAAGTGAGAAAGCCAGATACTTAAAATACAAAGAAAAAAATAATTAAATGCCTATTTTCTTGGGAATTCTGTGTATGCATTGTATTCAGGTGTTTTTCCCTTGTTGTAATCCGTGTTTATCTTAGCAGCTAATAGCAGTGTGAACAATTGCAGCCAGTGTGAAATGCAGTCAGTGAGTCACTTTTCTGATTAGAACAGAACAAACAGTGAACAAACAAGAAGAAAATAAACTATATGTGCTATTCATTTAATACAATATCCTGCTAGCTAGCAAACATTAGCTAGCTTATACCACTTAGTTTTACCTAAAGTTTAAGTCACTACAAAAAATGTATCTAGCTAGAAAAAAAATAATAACAGCATTTCTTTTCGAGGTATTCAGTATTTTTGTCAGTGTTGTGCTAATTGATTAACTTGGCAACTTAATTTCATGCAATTTCTGTGCGCAAAAATATTAGCAAGTCAATATATCTTAGTTTCAATTGTGAAATGAAATATATGACTTGTTATCAAATCGTGGGTAACATTGCCTAGCTTTACTTGCTGCTTTGAAGTTGTTGAAACACATACAGTAAATAAACTGAAGCTACAGTATGCACCTGATAAGCTTTGACCCACTAAACAATGTAAGGAAAAAATATTTTGTTGCTTGGAGAAAATGAAAAAAAAAAAAAAAAGTTAGTGTCACTGTATTTTTATTGTGTTTTTACAATACAGTTCCAGCAGTGTTATTAGAGCCACACACTAAACATACAGTACAACCTACCAGTTCTGTAAATAGTCCTCATAGTTTCATATGTTGTATAGTTTAAAAATTACAGAAATAGTTTACAGTGTACAGGTTAATTTCCCCCAAAACAGTGCATTAATGATAGCTAAAGAATTATTATTAATGTTTTGCTTGTTTACACTGTTTTTTGTATTGTTGTTGTATCTACGGATCGCTTATGCTACTCAAACACTTCAGTTATGGTTACATTTGTAAAACATTATAGCAACATCATAGCAGCTATAAAAGCTTGCTATAAAAAAAAGTTGCTTTGTTTAATGAGGAAAAAAAGCCTTACAGATCAAGAGCAAACGCCTTCATTTTGATAAAAATTTCCCATGATGGTAAACCTTTTGTTAAAATAACCTTTGTGTTCTTGTACTTCATTTTCTCAGACTTAAATGGTATCTAAAATTTGGTTAAAGCATTTAAAAATGACTTGTGTAGTGTTTGTCAATGTTTCATAAGTTTAACCTGAAGACACCGATTTTATTTTTACCATGATTTATTTTCAACTTACATATCTTACTTAATTTAAATAAGTAAATACACAAATATATATTTTTTCCAGTGTGAAGCTAATAAATACTGGAAAGCACAACTTCAATAGCCTACGGCATGTCTGCAGCCTCATACACTTGCTTTAAAATATATGTTCGGCTATAGACTTAAGTTATCATTATTTGTGTAAAGGCCATAAGCAAGTTTGTGATCTTCCAGAATATGTTTACTGCAGGTAAAAATGTAGCTTTATTATTTAAAACAACAACAACAACAATAACAACAACAACAACTATTTGACTGTGAATTGCTTAATGGCAACAATTTGCTTTAATGCTTTTGGACATACTGTAATTCCATACAAGTATAAATCATAAAATTAAAGTAGAATAAAATGGTTTTACAGTAGTGCTCTCTAATTACTGTGTTGTAGTAAATGATTCACCGAGTGCTTATTAAAATAGCCGGGTTCAATCAGTTCATGACTGAGGTCATACAGGACAGCTCTCATATGAAACTGCAGTTTACCACTTGCCTTGGCTAAACGTTTTTAAGCAAGTTTTTCCTTCTCTTTAAGTTTGAAATGAAAGCAAAGGTCATGGACATGTCACGTATTACTATAACTAAACTAACCAAAGAAAATTCCACCTGCTTTTACAGAGTCAAACTGAAATGATAATCATACAGTCAATTAGAAATAAATAAAATGATGTACAATTAAAAAAATAAACATTTAGCAGCTGAATTTGTATTGTAACCTGCTCTAAGTACTACATTATGTCTTAAGTATTATATTAAATGCTGTTTTTGGACCACAGTGAGTCACCACAGTCCCACAACAACATGACGTTATGCTAAAGTCAGTCTCTTTTCTTTTCTTTTTTTAACTGCAGGATGAACCTGGAGCAGATATTTACTATCCATCATACGGATAACTGTAATGGAGTGCGCACACTAATAAACATACTGTGGTGGATTTTTTATTCTCCCCACACCGAAGTTGCCATAATTTAGAACATTAAACAAATACTGTAACTTGAATAAAGAAATCAAAGAAAGACTCTGGATTCTGACTCTGATGCAGATCTAGATGAAGTAAGGATAAGTTTTATTGCAACAATAGAACAAAGTGAGCCTGTCTTGACAATGCCTTAGATGTGGATCAGAGCATCACCAAGAACAGACTGATCTACTGTGACATACGTGCCTTCTTTTACAGTTTTTCAAGGGGCGGGACACTCATCTGGCCCCCTCATTTGCTGAATAATTTTTTCTGGTTCCTTATCAAATTTTTCAACCAATAAAATTACATTTGCATTATACGTCATATACCTCGTTATCTGACTCCATCTTTTACCAAATTTGCTTCCAATATAACTTATTTTCCTTTCAAATTAGTTTCCATTATCTTTTCACTTTTTTTGTTCAACTTAAAAAATATTGGGGTTATAAGAATATTTTTATTCTTATAGCTAATCGCATCACCACGTCGCTTTGGACGACTCGGACAGCCAGAACAGTCCGGCTCACAGTCCTACTGACTACACTCCTACTGAACCTGTCATGGTCCGGGCCTCGGTGAGTTTTACTGAGGATGAGCCCGAGCCATCTGCATCGACAGGGCTCACTTTTTCCAAGAATGTTGACCCCAAACCGGGTCCTTCGAAGAGGCCACGTGCGGATAGCCCTTATCCATTTTCTTTTAGGCCTGTACGACCTGAATCTACAACGCCAGCTCCACCAGTCTTAAAACCTGTTTGTCACGTAAGTGTTGGCACCCAGACCGATGTTAAAGTGTCTTTTGGTATCCAAACAGATTTTCCTTCCGCACCTGTGCCAAATCCAAATCGCGGCATTTCTGTTTCTATTTCCTTTCACTGATTTTTAAATTGGTGTTGTCCTTCCTCACAGGAGGTTTTGCTAATTGACTTCTTATGCATTTTATTTTGCTACTGGTGCTTACCCAGGCCCCATGTGTTTTATATACTTCTTTTATGTTGGGCCTAATAGTTTGTATTGTATAATATTCACTATGTAAATACACATACTATTTTGTGTCTATTTCTTTATTAAACTTATTATTCATATCACTGTGTGTGTGTTTTTTGGTTATTTAATTTGACATGTCGCTTGTGTATCCAATGCCTGTTACATCACAGTTAAGATCACCCCATGTCTGAGATTACATCATGTCTGGGGCTATGTCATATCTGCTGATCTGGTGTCGTTTCTAGGGTTACTATGAAATCTCTAAGATGGCTGCTAGTCTAAGGTTCGTTGGGTACATACTGTATACTGAACATCACATGATGTCTTTGGTACTATGACATCACATTGTCCTTGGCTCAACTCTGTTCACTTCACCTCACATCCATAAGATTAAATTAATAGTTATGCACAAATATATTTAATTAAAATATGCTTACAATACTCACACCTATGATTTTACTGTGATACATATAGTGGAGTCAGATGAGGTAAAGTATAACATTTGATTTCTTTGGCATTTGATTTCTTTCTCGTGATTGCCCATGACTCAACCAAGTACTCATCCGCACATTTGATCACAAAACACCTGAGCGAAAGTTAAAAGAGACAAGTGATATTCCATCAACTAATCAGAAAAGAGCTAAACAGTCAGCATAGGTAGTATGAATAAGGTTTACGCTAAGAGTAAATTTGGAAGAGATTTGAAAAAAGAAATACAAAAGCTAAAGTTATAATAATAATAATAATAATAATAATAATAATAATAATAATGTAGAATTAAATTTCCAAAAAAAGAAAAGTAGGAAAATGTATAAAAACATTGAAAAATTTAATGTCAAAAGATTAAAATGAGTGTATTCATGTAATAATAATAATAATAATAATAATAATAATAATAATAATAGTAATTCATTAAAACAAGTAAAATATTAAGTAATTATAGATAAAGAACAGAATATACAAAAAATACAATATATAAATGAAGAATAGTTAAATTGAATACATTTTGCACAATGCCGTTTGATTAAACATAAATACAAAGTAGAATTCAATTATACATTAAAACAAAGTAGATTAGATTATACAACATACTGTAGAATACAAAATTAGAAATTTTTATAAAATCTTTCTATAATTGTGCACAAACCTAAGTTACAGAAATAAAGTAAAACAGAATTTATGTAATAATAAACATAAAAATAAAGTAAAAGAGAGTGAAACAATCTAAGTAGACTAGATTTAAAAGAAAACATAGAATACAGAAGAACAGAAGAAAGTGGAATAACATACCACTAATGTATAATAAGATGAAATTAGAATTAGAGTAAAAAAAATAAGAGAACATAAAAGAATACAAAAACAACACAACTTAAAAACAGAATATACACATGAGAAAGAAGGTTGAAAAAGAATTTTATAGAATTTTATGAAAAATATTTTAAAAAATTGTAAAAATATACATTTCATGAATATAATTTTCATTATAAACTTAAAAAAAGATGAACACAGAAATCTGCACACTATAATCAAAATTAAATGGATAAATAGAACAGAATCTAAAAGTGAATATATATATACTGTACAGCTTGGGTGAGAAATCAAACGAATAGAATAAAATAGTAAATGAAATGAATGAAAAGTATGAAAAAATGCAAATAAATAGTAAATAAATATTTTAGGAATATAAACATTACAGGAAAATGTTTAAACAGCTAAATTCATTGCAGAAAAATCAAGTTGAAAAAATACTCAAATATAAAATGCAATTATTAAATATTGTAGAGAAATCTAATATAATAAACCAATATAATCATGTTTTAAAGCAAATATTATAAAATAGCTAAAAATAAATACAGTGAAATTCATTAAAGAGGGATTTATATAAAATACAATGAAATTGGTATAAAAGTGTGGATGGTGTGTGTGTGTATGTGTGTGTGTGTGTGTGTACAGTATGTGTGTGTGTGTATGTGTGTGATCTAAAGCATGGAAAGTGCTATTACTCCAAACACCTTGCAGCCTAAGAGAAGTAGAGATGTGAGTTAATGTCAAACTATAGTGATTTAAAGTGTGAAGGAAAAGGAAAACAACCTATTTAAATTATCGACCTACTTCACACACACACACACACACACACACACACACACACACACACACACACACACACACACACACACACACAACATCAGGCTAGTTTACGTGTTACTACATTACTGTGAGGTCAGTGCACACTTTCCGGGTTTGATAATTAAACGTTAAGTCATATGAGCTAAGTTGAGGCTACATCACAGTGTACTTTAGAAACCACTGGAAAGTATGAAGAAATTTTAAATTGCACACAATTTCTGAATCTAAAGTTGAATCCGACTTCAGACTTGGAAGATCAGAGAGTCAGATCATAGGTACAGCATTTACACACCGATTGCGCTACTGAGTCTCTGCTCGGTATTTGTAAGAATTTGTAAGCAGTGCGTAGAACAGTGAATGATTTACAGAAACAAAATGCCAGGAATAAATCACACACACACACACACACACACACACACACACACACACACACACACACACACACACACACACACACATCAAAAATAAATCATAAGGTTATACTATCATTCTAAATATGTATACACAAATGTTTCAGAATCACTTATGTCGCAATATATTTAAATTCATAGAGTATTCTAAACAGAATCCTTTTACAGAACAGGTTTCATTATAAATATTTGTCTAACTGAACACAGAATTAATTAATTTATTACTTTTTGAATAGTCTTAATTGATTGTGGAAATCGTAAATGTGTCCCTGTGTCCCTGATATTTATGTCCAGCCTCTCATTTTAGGGGAACTGGCCCTGACATCATGACGTCACCATCATTATTTTGCCTTGCTTCAATGCATTTACATTTACACTGGCAAATTTACATCATATATTATTGGTAGTTTAATGTTATCAAGCTTAGCTCGTCCACCATGTCATAGTGAAATCTTAATTAATATTGAAAACATTTCAGAAATGTAAAGTATATGTGATAAACAGTACGCAGTCAAATTCAACAGTGAATGACTTTGCTAACTGAAAGTCCACAAAGTGCTCATTAAATTCTACCTTTAATATAAAAAGTTCCACCCTGTTATGGTCCACTCTTTCATCAATCGGAAAATGTACATTTTATAGTCACTATGTGATGAAAATGACTTTACCTTATTAGCAATGACAGGTTGGACAACCCTTAGCTTGACCAACATGCAGTCTCAGGTCTACTTAATAAACTTAATCTGAAATTATAATGAAAATCTCACTTATCACTTAGTCATCACTTAGTACTTACAGTACTGTACTTTCTCTTAATTCAGTAATTTCTTGACTATGCTCTCTTTTTCCATTGGTAAAGTTAAGAAGCCACACACAAACAACTCAGCAGTTTACCCTGTTTCCACGAAAACGCTCAACAAAAATTCCACCCATTCATGTGTAGCTGTTACTATAATAATAATAATGTAATGATATTACACAATAAGATAATAGACCTCATTTTTCAAGTATACAAGGTGTTATAGTATTATGCAATTTTATTCTGTATAATTCAAACTTTTACATCACATGCATTTTACTCATACTTGTGGCGTTTTTATTACACTCCATATTTATTAATTAGTGCCATCTATTTTCAAAATCTATGGTTGCTTTTGTACACTCTATGTCTACAAAATAGAATAAAGCTATAATAGTTTAATATAAATAACAGTAATATACAATTTGAACATTTAATGTCAAAATGTTGATGTTATTGATACAGTCAACCACTAGATGTCGTGCCAAGATAAAAAAAAAAAATCTCACACAAAGTTGTACCAACAGGACAGATACTGCTGGTGATATTATTGAAGCACCTTACTGTACATACAATGCTCACTTTTCTTCTCAGATTAATGTGAGACTGTTTTGCATCAATGTGTGTAGAAAACTAGTAAAGTTGTGGGTGTTGTGATTATGACTTTATTAGTGTGTCTGTGTTACAGTACAGTATGTACAGGAGAAGGACATTGCATGTACAGTACCGTATATGAATGCAGGATCCCTGAAGTAAACTGTTAAATGTGAGAGCATTTTCTTTGTTGTAGTTATTTGAACGTGTCCAGTTTTTTTTCCCTGCATCATTCATGAGTATTGAATGTGAGGTAAAATAGTGTAAAAGTATTTGTGTGTATATTAAAGTACAATATTTTTGTATATGCGTGCGCTTTATATTATTTTATATATTATTTATATTATTTTCTTTTACAGTTTTTTTCAATCGCTAACAAGCTCTTACCCATACTTCAGATACTTTTTCTAAACTCTTAACACAGACTCACACCTACAAAACACAATTGGCCAAATGGATAATTTTCTTATCAAAAATACATTTTGTTAAATATATACTAACTCTTCATTTCAAAATAGAACACATCTTTCTCTGCACACACTAACTTTACAAAAACACTATATATCTGACTCAAAATGAAATTATTCTGTCAAAGAATAACACTTGTTTTCACTTCACAAGGTACATGCAGTCAATCAAAGTACACCAGGTTTCAAAATACTGGATATTATTGACATTACAAAAACTGCATAGACTTTTATGTTTCAGTTTTACAGGTATTTGCATGCAAAACATGCAATCCACCATTTTGACACCAGAAATGTCTTGGTTGGTAACTGTATGTCCACATGTACAGTAATGTTCACATTCAAAAGCATTCCAGTAAAAAGCAAACAAGTTTTTTTTCCTTTACTGTTTACTACAGGAGGTACAGTAGAAACACGGTATGATAGAACAGAAAAAGTTTTACAGTATTGCTTACAGTGAACAAAATATCCATGAAACACACAAGAGCATTCTGAACAAAAAAACAACAGCAAAAAGCCAAGATAAAAAGGGGGGGGAGGGGGAGGGGGGCTAAAAAAAGGCAAAAAATTTGCATCTAATCTCTGCGATCCTCAGGGTTAGGCCACATGTTTTCATCAACATCACATCTGATGTTATCCAAGTCGATGCACCTGGGATAAAACCGCCTGGTATGTCGAATCCACCCTTGGCAATCATCAACTGTGATGTCCCTGGAGCCAGCATCCATGGCTTCAAGGAGGGACATCTGGTCATGTGGCTGATGGTCATAAACCTTCCACCTCCATGCAGAAAAGAACTCGTCTATGGGGTTGAGGAAAGGTGAATAGAGTGGAAGGAAGAGACTTACCAGTCTTGGGTGGACTTCAAACCATGTTGTTATTGCTTGCGAGTGATGGAAAGCCACATTGTCCCAGGTAATTACAAAGGTCCTCATGTTTTCACCCTCCTGACCCTGCTCTGGAACCAGGCGCTGGTGGAGATCATTGAGAAAGGCAAGCAAGCGCTCTGTATTATAGGGTCCAACCTGACATCTGTGAAGGAGTAATCCTGCATTTGCAATTGCTGCACACATGGTAATGTTTGCCCCTCTCTGTCCTGGCACATCAACTGTGGCCCTTTTTCCAATTACATTTCGTCCACGTCGACGCCTTTTGGCCAGATTGAATCCTGCCTCATCGATGTATATGAATTCATGAGGGGCCTGGTTGGCCTCCAATTCCATAACTCTCTGAAACAAAGTTTATGTAAGTCATGTTATTACTGTATACCGTACTGTACTGTAACCAAGTATTGTGTAGGTTACCTACTTGCAAAGTGCAAAGCTTATAGAACTGGACATTGAATTGAATATACACTATACCTGGACATATTGTCGTCGTAGCTCCTTGACCCTCTCACTGTTCCTCTCAAAGGGAACAGTGTAGAGCTGCTTCATCCGCACTCTGTGTTTGGACAATGTCCGCGTAATGGTTGTGAGGCTGATTCTATCGATATTGTCAAATATCTCATGGTCCGCCACAATTCTAGTTTGAATTTCACGCAGTTTTATTGCATTATTTGCAGCAACCATTTCTACAATGGCAAGCTCTTGATCATTACTGAGGAGCTTTCCTCTTCCCCCAGAGGGTGGAAGATGTTGCATTCTTTAGAAAAACAAAAAATTCAACATATGCATTACTGTATGACCATATTGACATGTCAAGTGAGAATAGAAACAATCCATGTAAAATGCAATACTTACCTGTTGGTTTGTTGAAAGATGCGTATAATGGAGGCAACCGTTGACCGCCTCAAATTGGGCTGCACTCTTTCACCAGCCTCTCTTAGTGAAAGACCATGGTTGATTACATGGTCAATGATAGTGGCACGAATTTCATCACTGACTACTGTTCTTGCAGCCCTTGGAATGCCACCACCACGCATTCTTACACCTCTACCTTGCCCTCTCCTTGGGCCTGCTCTTCTCCCTGGGCCCCTTGCTCTTACTCTTCCTCGACCAGACATTACAGTGTTTGTCTTTTTTTGGTCTCCAAAAACATCACTCCTCAAAGTCTTGCCTTATAAACCCCACTGAGTCTAAGCCAGAATGGAATAAGCTGTGGTTGGCCCAATTTACCCAACATAAATCAGCTGTGTGTCAATTATTCAATTGTTTGTTTATTATCAGCTGAGATATATTTTTGATATTGATATTGTTTTTGAACTGATATCATTGCAGAAGCAGAGGTTTTTATACTGTATCTAAGGTTTGGAATATTGTTTTTGCTATTGTGGGATGTTGTGTGTTAACATTCGTAAATACTACAAAAACAGTCCATAATTTTGTTGGGAGGTATAGCTTGTCTGTTAAGAAAATGTAAGCATTGTGGAAATGTGTTCACTGACTGCATATTGGGTGAAAACGACATGAAATGTGTGAATGGTATGGCCACAAAAGACCGATGCTGTGCTAATTGTGTTTAGAGTTTTGAAAATGTGACAACTGTTTGGACAAACGCTTGTTAGCGACTGAAAAAAACTGTAATAAATTTGTGTATATGAGGTAAAGTATTTATTATTCTGTATTTGTCAGACAAAGAAAAGCATATTCTAATGTTTTGCTTTTCTAAGTGTGAGGAAAACTAGAAAATATTAGAGTTTAGCTTGAATGTGTAAGGTAAATTAAAACATTTTTTTAATTAATGTGTGAGTATTTGTGTATGAATGAGGTAAACATAAATATGAGTGTTTTTGTGAAATTGTGTGAAAGTTAAAGTAGTGAATATCAGAGTATTTTGTGTGAATGTTTGAGTTAAAATACTGAACTATTAAAAAAATATTATATTTTTTAAAAAGGATTTTGCATGGATGCTTGACAAATATGAGACAATTATGTGTAATAAATATAAGTGTTTTGCTTAGTTGTTTGAGGTAAAATTCTGACATTCTGACATGAGTATATGAGGTAAAAGTAGATTGTTTGAATATGTGAGGTTAAACAAGAAAAAAGAAAATATTTTGTGTTTAAGGTTGAGGCACAGAAGTGCGTATAAGGATCCTTCATATTTGTTTAAAGTAAAAAGATGAATGAGTGTGAAAGTAGGAGGTAAAATAACAAATCTGAATTTTACTTAATTTTGTGATGTAAAATGCTGATCTTCCAGGATTATATGAGGTAACATGTTGAATATGAGAATATTTTTGTGAATGTGTGAGGCATAAGGTGTATGAGCATCTTACATACATGTGTGAAGTAATATTCTATTTAGGAAAGAACCTTATTTTATTTAACTTCATACTTCCACATAATGAACTTTTTACATGATCGGATGAGGTCAAATGTTGACTCTGAGAATATTTCGGGTCAACTTGTGAGGTAACTATGAGTTGTTTTTTTTAATTGACTAAGGCAAATGAAACAATCATGACCATATAAGGTAAAAATATGTGTAGAGTTTTTGGGCCAGTGTGTGAGGTAAAATAATGAATTTAAGAGTATTATACGTATATGAACGTCTAAATTCTGACGTTCATACATAATATGAATGATAGTATTTGCATCTTTCATATTTGTGTGAGGTAAAAAGTCAAATATGAGACAATTATGTGTGAATATATGACATAAAATAAAACATTCAAGCAGGTTTCATGATTGGGTGAGGTAAAATTTTCAATATGAGATAATGCTGAGTGAATTTGCGAGGTAAAGCAAACAATAGGAGAGTGTTTTGCCTTACTGTGCGAGGCAAAATTCCATGACTCATTAAGTTTTTACGTAAATTCAAACAAGTGGGAGCATTTTTTACTGATTGTCTAAGGTAACGTGCAAAATGAGAACATTTTGTGTGAAAATGTGAGTAACAATGTAACAAATTATCAAAAAGTAACAAATGTAAGAGAATATGAGAGTCTTAACATGGTACTGTAATTTGCCTAATAAAAGAGTGCTGTTGTCTGAACAAGTTCATCGTTTGGTGAAGTGTAAACTGAATGGATCAGGGCGCAACTAAACTGAGAACATGAAAGTGAGTGTCATTAATATGCAGAGGCCATTTGATTCCTAATATTGGTAATACAGTCATTCTGCACTCTTATACTGCAGCAGCTCCCTGATGCCTGCAAAGCATATAAAATGTCCTAGAAAAGAATAATTTTTTTAGACCAAATGAGTGAACGAATGGGAGATAGAGCAAGAGAGTGAGAGAGAGAGATAGAGATTCATATCTCATTTTCCTAATAGGCGTGGCTTGTAGAAAGTGGAATTTATCACTTTTCATACAATTTACACTTAACCCATGTAAAAATAATACCAGTTTTTTTTTTATTGCCCATGGTGGGTTTAATGTATGTAAAGGTGAGTTTAACACCCTCATTTGTTAAATAGCATTTGATACAGTAGGTAACATTATTTAAACTAACTTACTAGTGTTCCCCATGTGATGAAGTTATCTTCATGATTACTTGGTTAAAGATCTAATAGAAAATATAAACGACTATAAATGACCCCATGTATTCAATGCTGTTAATGATATAAGAGAATACTGTACGTAGGTATTTCCTGAAAAACCAAAGTATCACAGAGAAGGTTACAAGAGCTGAGGTACTTTACATTCTTTTATACTTTATATTCATACTTTACAATCTGTCGAGCACAAATATTCCAGGTGTGTAAGCAATTGGGCAACTATTCAGGATAATGTTTACACATTTCTCATGGGTGGGCATGGAGGGGGCATACTGGTACTGATGAGGTTTTGCATGGTAAGCTGAAGAAATATGCTACCTATCACTTTAGTCAAACCAGTCAGAGATAAAGCGAATCATATGAGAATCAGATTTCTCAGGTGAAGCGAAATACAGCAATGTTTTTTTTGGCAGTTATGTCCAGTGCAGGTGGGCTGTTGATGGGTGGACAGAAGGAGGTTCTACTGCTCAGACCGGGGAGGAAAAAAAAACTTAAAAAAAAAAAAAATGAACCTTTTTTTTTTCGTTTTGTTTTGTGAGAAAATGAAAATTTGTGAACTATGAATGTGAACTAGTTCATTTTAATATGTGTAAACTGATCTTTGAGCTAAAGTGTGACCTTGCACAACACTGATAATTTGTGTGCACGTTTAAGGTAGTACAGTAGCATGTTTTCAGTATAAATGATTATAAATTAAGCTAAAGTAGCAGCTACAGTATGAGAGCATTGGTTACCAATATGTGAGTTAAATGCTAACGTTGCAGAGAAAGAAAGATTTACACACAAACTCACAAACACAAGAAATACTGTCAAGGATATTTAAATGAAGATATAAAGTATGAACAGAACAAAATGTACGTAAGCATGAATAGTTCCAAAACACTCATCCCATCCCATGATGTTTGGCTGAAATCTATCCTGAGGAACTTCATCAAGCTAACAGAGATGTTGCCAGATTCTAAGAAACTGACTGATCCTATATTTAAGAGTAAATTCGATCTTTTCTATGGTCGATTTCCTAATCCACTAAACTATAGTGTTGTTGCGAGAGCCTTTTTTGTTTTTCCAAAGTAAAAGTATCAGTTATGGTTGAAATGCATGCTTTACCCATTTCACAGTTGAGTCTTTGTGCTTGTTTCCTGGCAAGGCGCTCACTCAGGGGAAGCATTCACGATTCGAGACACAGGTTTTTGGGCATTTTGGAGCAAAACAAGCATTTTCAATCTAATCTATGTCTGTACAAATACCACAGAAGAACGCTTTGATATGTTTCCCTGTGCTGAGAAAAGAGCGGAAAACCAGTGGAGACAAATCTCATTTATTATGGAAGCCTGTGAATAAACCTTCAAGACTGCAATTGGTACAAGTCAATCTAGTTTTATACTACTGTTGCACTGTTTAATTATTAGTTTTGATGGTAAAATTGTGTTTAATAATTTAGCATTTTTTGGCCGCTTTGACAGTAGTACAAATACAGTATATTACATACAAAAATACTATAAAGTAGTAAGGCAAATACACGTCATGAGGAAAAAAAAGCAAAGAAAACTAAGGAGATTTAAAAGTTACTTTATTTGGGTTAAGAACTCTCCAACGCTTGGACTGCCAACTTCATTAAAAAATCTGGTCAAGAAAAAAAAAAAGTATGGAAATTAATAGAAACAATGTTTGTTGATTTGGTGAAGATTCCTGTGAGGATTTTCCCCCCTATACATTTTATTGAATGAGATTACAGTCTTAGCCCTTTGAAGTAGTCAGAGGTAAACATGTAACTTTTTCGAGCACTGGACAATTTTCAAGATGGAAAATCATTAGAAATTCTGAATTTCTAGTCATGATTTTTGTCCTCGCAAAGACAAGAAGTGAACAAGCAGAAAAAATTATAAACTTGTTTCACAAACACTTTGTGTAAATTGTATAAAAAATATAAAAGTATAAATATAAAAGTAATATATTTTTTAATGAACCAAAAGTAATTGTGGACAAATTTTTGTTGTACATTATGTGAGGAATAAAACACTTCAGCATGTGTCTTTCATTTAAAGAAGTAGTTCTCTGAAAGGACGAAGTTTGCCAGTTGAAAGCTTGAGTAACAAATACTGTTGAATTATGATTTATTGATAATATTTTACAAAAATGAATGTAATATTTATCTGTGGGATTCGATAACCTTCTTTACATTTTTATCTATGGTAATCACATATATGCTATATAATTAGGTTTAAATAAACGTTCGTTTACAGATTGTGTAGTCTACAGTCAGAGGTGGAAAGAGTAATAAAATTTTGTACTCAAGTACAAGTACTGTTACTTCAGTGAAATTTTACTTACGTAAGTACAGGTAAAGTTACCATTATAAAAATATACTCAAGTAAAAGTAAAAAGTAGCTCATAAAAAAATTTACTCAGAGTAAAAGTTACCGAGTTACTTTTTTATTTTTTTAACAGCGGGGGTGGGATGAGGCATTCTAGCGTAGTTCAAAAAAGATGAGCAGATATAAATCTCAAACTAGTTGTTTTTAACTGAAGGAACACCTTTGCATAATAAAGCTGTTGTCTTTCTTGTGCTTGAAAATCAAAGTGGTCACTTAAATATGGTGTTGCGTCCCAGTCTAGGGCCAAACAGCAAAAGAATGGTTCAGGGTTCTATTTTAAACTGTATGGAAATGGTGGTATATGGCAGAAAGAACTAGATCCAATCATTAACTGATGAAATAATGAGGTTTGTATATACAAACACACACACACACACACACACCAGGAGGAGGATCAGATTCAGGATGGACCCAGGCCAAAATAATAAACAAAATGGTATTTATATTTAGTAGCTAGATTACCTGCAAAAAAAAAAAAAAAGCACCAACAAAAATACAGGTACCTTCCCGGACTCCCTAAACCAAAAACAATGAAATTATCTACAAATATATACAAAGACCAACCAAATCAAAGGGACAAAGCAATAATCAAAGTCAATGGGAGGCAAAAAGTCAAAACCGGAATACACAACCAAATATCAAAACGCTAAAATCAGAACCTCTTTCATCTTTCCCGCGTCTCTCTCCGGTTTATACAGTGGTGTGAAAAACTATTTGCCCCCCTCCTGATTTATTATTCTTTTGCATGTTTGTCACACAAAATGTTTCTGATCATCAAACACATTTAACTATTAGTCAAAGATAACACAAGTAAACACAAAATGCAGTTTTTAAATGAGGGGTTTTATTATTTAGGGAGAAAAACAATCCAAACCTACATGGCCCTGTGTGAAAAAGTAATTGCCCCCTGAACCTAATAACTGGTTGGGCCACCCTTAGCAGCAATAACTGCAATCAAGCGTTTGCGATAACTTGCAACAAGTCTTTTACAGCGCTCTGGATGAATTTTGGCCCACTCCTCTTTGCAGAATTGTTGTAATTCAGCTTTATTTGAGGGTTTTCTAGCATGAACCGCCTTTTTAAGGTCATGCCACAACATCTCAATAGGATTCAGGTCAGGACTTTGACTAGGCCACTCCAAAGTCTTCATTTTGTTTTTCTTCAGCCATTCAGAGGTGGATTTGCTGGTGTGTTTTGGGTCATTGTCCTGCTGCAGCACCCAAGATCGCTTCAGCTTGAGTTGATGAACAGATGGCTGGACATTCTCCTTCAGGATTTTTTGGTAGACAGTAGAATTCATGGTTCCATCTATCACAGCAAGCCTTCCAGGTCCTGAAGCAGCAAAACAACCCCAGACCATCACACTACCGCCACCATATTTTACTGTTGGTATGATGTTCTTTTTCTGAAATGCTGTGTTACTTTTACGCCAGATGTAACGGGACACGCACCTTCCAAAAAGTTCAACTTTTGTCTCATCGGTCCACAAGGTATTTTCCCAAAAGTCTTGGCAATCATTGAGATGTTTTTTAGCAAAATTGAGACGAGTCTTAATGTTCTTTTTGCTTAAAAGTGGTTTGCGCCTTGGAAATCTGATATGCAGGCCGTTTTTGCCCAGTCTCTTTCTTATGGTGGAGTCGTGAACACTGACCTTAATTGAGGCAAGTGAGGCCTGCAGTTCTTTAGATGTTGTCCTGGGGTCTTTTGTGGCCTCTCGGATGAGTTGTCTCTGCGCTCTTGGGGTAATTTTGGTCGGCCGGCCACTTCTGGGAAGGTTCACCACTGTTCCATGTTTTTGCCATTTGTGGATAATGGCTCTCACTGTGGTTCGCTGGAGTCCCAAAGCTTTAGAAATGGCTTTATAACCTTTACCAGACTGAAAGATCTCAATTACTTTTGTTCTCATTTGTTCCTGAATTTCTTTGGATCTTGGCATGATGTCTAGCTTTTGAGGTGCTTTTGGTCTACTTCTCTGTGTCAGGTAGCTCCTATTTAAGTCATTTCTTGATTGAAACAGGTGTGGCAGTAATCAGGCCTGGGGGTGACTACAGAAATTTAACTCAGGTGTGATAAACCACAGTTAAGTTATTTTTTAACAAGGGGGCAATCACTTTTTCACACAAGGCCATGTAGATTTGGAGTTTTTTTCTCCCTTAATAACGTAAAACTTCATTTAAAAACTGCATTTTGTGTTCAATTATGTTATCTTTGACTAATAGATAACGGTTTTTGATGAGCAGAAACATTTAAGTGTGACAAACATGCAAAAGAATAAGAAATCAGGAAGGGGGCAAATAGTTTTTCACACCACTGTACAGTATACAGTATGGTCGCGCTAGTCGATGACGTCACTCTCAGGGCGGAAGCGACCGTGTGGAAGGTCAGGGAGATGCCGATGTCAGAAAACCTGGAGTGGAGTCTGGAGCGGCGCGCGACCAGGACATGATACACACACGCCGCGCAACGGAGCATTTATACAAAGCATAATATATTCATTATTTTATAATTTTCATTCATTTATTTTTTACTCAGTAGCGAATATGATTTAAAATGTAGCGAATTACAATACTTCAAACAAAACGTACTTAAGTAAAAGTAAAATTACAGATTTTTAAAACTACTTAAAAAAGTAGAAATACACAAAAAAAAACCTACTCAATTACAGTAACGCGAGTAAATGTAATTCGTTACTTTCCACCTCTGTCTACAGTACAGTATCTCTCGAGTGCGTACTGCATCTCTGTCACAGAAAAGAACATGAATAACTGAAAACTAATCATTTTCCTCCAGTAAAATCTGCTCCTAGCTGATGGCTGGTGTGATTTTCTGATTAAAAAAAGGCAGTTATTACTGTATATCATCTAGTTATTCCCGGAGTCTGTCTCGGCCACCCACGGTCCCATTGCCACATTTATATGCTCCCTTGTGTGAACTGGATAAAACAGTGACAGTAAGAGTTAGGTTAATATGTCCTGATATGTTCCATACCTTCCTGAACCATATATTCAGTCCTGGAGGTCTGTCATTCTCTGAATTTGGTACATATTTCTCTGTCTACTGGTTTCCAGATTTCTGGTGTGGGGGGGGGGGATCTCGCACGGTGTAGGTGATCTCGCACGGTAAGTACATTCTCGCTAATAGTCAGTGGTCTAACCTTGGGCAGAACGCTGAGCAACATTCTACTTGTAGCCGCCAGACGGCCAGACCCTCAACACACACACACACACACACACACACACACACACACACACACACACACACACACACAATCAGAGGTCAAACGTTGGTGAATGTTTCTGGGGTTTCGACTGAGCTTCCAGAAACACAGTAGCCTCCACCACACCGACCCGTCGAGACTCAAAAGGCCGGAAAACTCTTCTGACACTAATCGCTTCTCTCTCTCTCACACACCCACACACAATTATCTTTCTTTTCCCCTGCCACACACAATCTCATCACCCTCCTCTGTCATCTCAAGGCGATATGAAAATAAAATAAATGGTAAAAAAATGAGAGAAACAAGGGGAAAATCCATATTTTTCCATGTCAGGCCTTCTTTTTTGATCTAACCTCCGTGGAGTCAGAATGGTAGCAATTTTAAGTCAAGGTTAGACATCAAGAGTAATTTATCCAGCTTCTCTCTCTCTCTACACTTCAGAAAAAGAACAATACTAAGATGTATATTATATCAGTATAATATTAATAATTTAATACTATTATTATAATTAAATTAAATATATATATTATTATAATTTTATACTTAACATACAGCGATACATTTAGTGTTAAAATATTTATACGAGTTTATAATTTCTTGAAGTGTGTATACGTTTTACGCTGCAGCTTGGACTCGACTGACCTACGGCATGATTGATCTGAGACATTTCTGCTTCCCCATATGTGATATGTTTGAATGAAAATAGCACTTTGAGGTAATGTTGTCTTAGCAAAATAATCAACAGCACAGTGATGTGAGTTACGAGTTACTGTCATCACCTCATTTCCTACAACAACATGTCTGGAAGTCCTCATACAGGTTACCTTAGCCATTTACTAATGATTGCGAAGTTGAACATTGTAGGAAAATACACATTGGATGTTCATTGTATGTTTGTGAGTGTGTGTGTGTGTGTGTGTGTGTGTGTCACTGCCCTTCTTTTTCTCACTGGCTTCATGTCGGAATATTTGGGAGTTTACAAATATTGTGTAAATTAGGAAATTAAAATGACTAATATAATTATTAATAAAGCACATCATTATTCTCCATTATGATATGTCAAAAGGTGTTGAGTAATTTGTTTACTAACATATAAGGCAAAAACCTAAGGTTTATGTCATATTACTGAGACATTCTATGCCTATTAACATTTCTGAAATTGGGACCTTCCTAAAAATAACTTATAATAATAATAATAATACTAGGCGGCACAGTGGTGTAGTGGTTAGCACTGTCGCCTTGCACCTCCAGGGTCTGGGTTCGATTCCCCGGCCAGGCTCGATTCCCGTCTCTGTGTGCATGGAGTTTGCATGTTCTCCCCGTGCTTGGTGGGTTTCCTCCGGGTACTCCGGTTTCCTCCCACAGTCCAAAGATATGCAGGTTAGGCTAATTGGCGTTCCTAAATTGCCCGTAGTGTGTGATTGGGTGTGTGAGTGTGTGTATGTGTGTGTGCCCTGCGATGGATTGGCACCCTGTCCAGGGTGTACCCCGCCTAGTGCCCGAAGTCTCCTGGGATAGGCTCCAGGTCCCCCGCGACCCTGAACACAGGATTAAGCGGTACAGAAAATGAATGAATGAATGAATAATAATAATAATAATAATACAGTTCACACAATCATTCACCTACACCACTTGCACATTACAGGAAGTCGGCTGGGAGTTATTGCCGCATCCTCCTATACTTTCCTGACCATGCTCCAAACGATTTCCACATGTTTGGGCCACTAAATGAGTTCCTGGGAGGCCAGCATGTGCGACATGAAGCAGGCAGTCTGATCACGGCTCTGGTGTACCGAGAAAACTTTCCACCTTGATGGTGTCCAAGCACTAGTGAAACACTGGTATAAGTGCATTAGTGTAGTAGATTATATAGAGAAATAAAAGTGTGTTCTGTTATTCTTAGTTTGACTTGAACGTCCTGTTTAACTAGAACATATACATTTATGAATTGAATTACATACATCACTGTTCACACCTTCTGACCAAATATATTCAACAACTTGACATATAAGCACTCTTGAAAAATGTAAAAAGTATCTCAGTTATTTAAAAGAATTTAAATTTCATCATTCCTTAAACACCAGTGTTTAATAAAAGCAAGATATCAGACCAACCTGACTTAAAAAAAATCCTTTCATGCTGAGTCAAACCGTCTGGTCAAACCTCAACGATTTGCTTTAATCAAGAATATTGAATAAGACAGAAGATCAACACGCCTGAGAAGTGCACCACCATGTAGACGTGCCAGTGGTTAGCTGGCATGCCATGAAAGTTAATGTATAAAGCACACATGTGCTTTCAAATCAAGACTGACAGCCTAATGCAGAACCGAATAATGGGTTTATTAAGGGGTTAGTGCACACACTGAATGGGTTTGATATCCTCGCCAGTCATCCAGCAATCCTTGAGAGATTCTCAGTACTTAAGCATGACCTGGGAGACAGACAGGGAAAAACAAGCATGAAAAAGGCACAATAAGGTGATGTAATGTTTAACATGATTATTAACCATTGCATTGGATTTATTCTTAATTATTCAATATTATTATGCCATACTCTTTATTCAGAAGGGTACGCATGTTATTATCAGCAGATGGGGTGGTATTTTGGTGTGTGCGTGTGTGTGTGTGTGTGTGTGTGTGTGTGTGTGTGTGTGTGTGTGTGTGTGTGTGTGTGTGTACAGTACTGTACAGTATGTGTGTTTTCGTTCACCTCATCCAGCCAGTCATTGAAGGCTGATGTGCGGGTGAACACTGTAGGTTTCTTCAGTTCGTTACAGTTGGTGGACGACACAAAACTGGTGACGCCCTGAACGTACCATCTTCCATCTTTTCCCTTACAGTTCAGAGGACCTCCAGAGTCCCCCTATGGAGAGAGAGAGAGAGAGAGAGAGAGAGAACAACAAAGAGAAAAAATATGAGATAAAGATGATAAAGATAAAGGTGTAAATGTAGCAAAAAGACACAAGACACATAACTAATATATAATTCATAATACTTATTATAATATAATACTACATAATCAAAAAATCTGAATGTTACCTAAATCTTTACAATTATTTAGAAAATTATTCCATATTTAATTTGCTACAGTTCAGTCATGAGACAGAAAGACATACAGTAAGTCTGTTGATTGGGAGGTTAGGAGTGTGTGTGTTTGTGAGTGTTAATTTGTGTATGTGTGTGTGTGTGTGTGTGTTTGGAAGATCTCTGTACTGTCCTGTAGGGATATTTTGGGACACTCACGGTGCAGCTAGAGCGAATGTCTCCTCCTGCACACACCATGGTGGTTTTCACGTTTTTGCCCCACCAGTCACTCTGACTACACACACTGTACTCCACCACCGGCAACATGGCCTGCTGTAGCCTATCAGGTATGGGGCCATGTGCTACAATGGACACACACACACAAAAACACACACACACACACACACACACACACACACACACACACACACACACACACACACACACACACACATTAAAACCTTGTACTGTACATGTTAACCAGTTAGAGCACAGTTTCTAGCTCGACACCAAGGTAACTACAAGAGCCGTTAAAGTCAACTTGTGCAGAATAACAAAATACAGATAGAAGAGTAAAAACTCACTGTATTTCTCTGTATAATCCCCAACTACACTAATGCACTTATCCCAGCATTTTCACTTATGCTTGGAAAACATCAGAGTTTTCTCAGTCAATTTGCCGGCTTCACTTCTGAAACACTGGCCTCCCAGGAACTCCTTAAATGGCCCACACATGGAAATGGCTTGGGGTGAGGTCAGGATTGTGCAGGGGTCAAGATCTTCTGATGTCCTGTTTCATGTGTTATGTTTATGTGTTTGTGTGTGCGTGCTCAGGTGTGTGTATGTGTAGAGGCTCACTGTCGAGGTCGCCCCAGCCAGAGACGAAGCAAGGTGTGTCGTGGGGTAGGATTTCTTCAGCAGGAGGAAGGCAGGCTGTCTGAACGCTCGCAGTGAGAACAGGAGCTTTATCAAGCTTCAACAGAGCAATGTCATTACTGTAACAACACACACACACACACACACACACACACACACTTTTTATAGACATCACTTGACACTCCAGGTCAAATCATGTGACTTTCTTATAAAAAGGATGTAAATATTTATACAATCAATATTTATGCTTTAAGATAATTTTTTTTTTTTGTGACTATTTGTACAGAATTATGGGTGTTTTGTTTATTTTGCATAGATTCATGATATATAATTATCAGTTGTGTCCATTTCCAGTTTGAGGTTGTTACACTAGGCAATGTATCAAATTGCATATTTGTCATACACACTTAAATGATTCAGATAAAACTACCTTTAATTTTACACTAAGATAACTCAAGTAAATTCCAAATGCAGTTTTTAAATGATGATTTCATTCCTTAAAGGAAAGAAGCTGTGCAAACCTGTCTGAAAAGTAATTGCTCCCTAAACATAATAACTGGTTGTGCCATCATTGGCGGTAACAACTGTAACCGAGTCTTTCACATTGCTGTAAAGGAATCTTTACCCACCCAAAAATTAGTGTGATGATCTCACTTACTAATATAGTATTCAGAGGTGGAAAGTAACGAATTACATTTACTCGCGTTACTGTAATTGAGTAGCTTTTTTGTGTATTTCTACTTTTTAAAGTAGTTTTAAATATCTGTAATTTTACTTTTACTTAAGCACGTTTTGTTTGAAGTATTGTAATTCGCTACATTTTAAATCATTTTCGCCACTGAGTAAAAAAATAAATGAATGAAAATGATAAAATAATAAAAATATTATGCTTTGTATAAATGCTCCGTTGCGCCGCGTGTGTGTATCATGTCCCGGTCGCGCGCCGCTCCAGACTCCACTCCAGGTTTTCTGACTGTCCCCACATCTTCCTGACCTTCCACACGGTCGCTTCCACCTTGAGAGTGACGTCATCGACTAGCGCGACCATATATAAACCGGAGAGAGACGCGGGAAAGATGAAAGAGATTGTGATTTTAGCGTTTTGATATTTGGTTGTGTATTCTGGTTTGACTTTTTGCCTCCCATTGACTTTGATTATTGCTTTGTCGCTTTGGTTTGGTTGGTCTTTGTATATATTTGTAGATAATTTCACTGTTTTTGGTTTAGGGAGTCCGGGAAGGTACCTGTACTTTTGTTTGTGTGTTTTTTTTTTTTTTTTGCAGGTAATCTAGCTACTAAATATAAATACCATTTTGTTTATTATTTTGGCCTGGGTCCATCCTGAATCTGATCCTCCTCCTGGTGTGTGTGTGTGTGTGTGTGTGTGTGTGTGTGTGTGTGTGTGTGTGTGTGTGTTTGTATATACAAACCTCATTTTTTCATCAGTTAATGATTGGATCTAGTTCTTTCTGCCATATACCACCATTTCCATACAGTTTAAAATAGAACCCTGAACCAGTCTTTTGCTGTATGGCCCTAGACTGGGACGTAACACCATATTTAAGTGACCACTTTGATTTTCAAGCACAAGAAAGACAACAGCTTTATTATGCAAAGGTGTTCCTTCAGTTAAAAACAACTAGTTTGAGATTTACATCTGCTCATCTTTTTTGAACTACGCTAGAATGCCTCATCCCACCCCGCTGTTAAAAAAATACAAATAAAGTAACTCGGTAACTTTTACTCTGAGAAAATTTTTTAATGAGCTACTTTTTACTTTTACTTGAGTAGATTTTTATAATGGTAACTTTACTTGTACTTAAGTAAAATTTCACTGAAGTAACAGTACTTGTACTTGAGTACAAAATTTTATTACTCTTTCCACCTCTGATAGTATGTGACAAATATGTAAAAAAGTAAAAATTCAGGAAAGGGAAAATCCATTTTCAAGGCACTGTATAATGTCAGTACTCATTAGTAATATACTACTAGAAGTAGATCTACACTGTAGGTCTAGAAGAACCTCTACATCGGATCTACATCATTTTGGAGCTTAAAGTAAGAGTAACAGTATAGAGTTCGGGGTTATAGATTTTGAATTGTTTGAACATGCTGATATTTTGTTAAGGGGACCTGGCAACCCTATAACAAATGGAAATGCCACTATTGTATGCACACACAAACACACACAAAAGTAATCCTTTTAGAATAGCTCTTGCCCACCCGCACGCCACACACTCGATGTTCCATTTCGGATGGACGACGATGCGGAGGATGTCTCTGATCTGTTCCGTGTCCTCCTGTATGCTGAGGTCATGCTTTCCCAGGTAAATGCGATAAATATCACCTGGGCTGTGTACACAGAACCACACACACACACACACACACACAGATGGTGGTCATAATGTTCTGTAAAGCATATTGAATAACCATAATCATTAATATTAAATTTCCCTTTAGAAACTGCTGTGTTCCGTCAGGTACTGGCCAACTCTGTGGTTTCTTTGTGGGGTCTGGCAACGATGCTGGAGCTGTAACTGGACCCAGTGTGAATGGAAGACGCTCGGTACCGGGTGGCTATTTTATTCAGACGCACTCGAGTCGATGACCGTTTAACCACAATCACCAAAAAATAAAACCCGACTGGAACATCAAAGAAGTTCCTTCAGCTACTAGTCCTATCACTTTCACATCACTTATTCATCTAAAGTCCTACTGTGAGACAGAGTACTCTGCAAATATCCCAGTTCACATATAGAAACACTTATAGGTTTGTCAATGAAGATTTCTAGATAAAGGTCTTAGCAAGCAGATCTCTAAGCTTATTACAGTAAATCTTCCTTACAATTGCTACGTAAGATGCTGTTTAAATCACATGAAGATGGAATATCAGCTTTCATATGTTGTAGTAATGTAACATGGTGGGTTAGTGGACAGCACTGTTGCCTCGCACCTGCTGGGTTGGGGGTTTGAATCTCGCTTCAAGTCTGTGTGCATGTTCTCAGTGCTTGGTGGGCTTCCTCTGGGTACTCTGGTTTTCTCCTACAGTCCAAAGACATGCACTGTGGGCTGACTGATGTTTCATTGTGTGTGTTCGTGTGTGTCAGCAGGGTGTCCCCTGTCTTCAGCCCTGAGTTCGTTGGAATAGGCTGGAATAGTACTCTGCTTTACTTAAACATTAATTATGAATTAGGCCTCTATCACTGTTTATTAGTGTGACTACTTACACTAAGCTTATGTCACATAATCTAACCTGGTATTAAAAGTTGATATCTGAGCTTTTTTTAAATACATGTATGGTATAAATGCTGCACCTATGGCTGTAGGCAAAACTGTCCGTGTCAAGTCCTAAACCTAGGCTCGGGCTATCCACGACTGAGTCAAGACAGAGTTCTAAATATGATGAGGCCACGTCTAAATGAAACTTACAGTAGACTAAGTCAAGACAAAGACAAAGTATCATCAGATCTAAGGCTTTATTAGCCAGTTTCATGATTCAATGATTCAGCTGTTTTCTCAAACTAAGAATGACTTCTTGTGAAAATTTGTGCACTTGAAAAGAACAGACTAACATTACTTTGTACAAACTCACAGTCAACACCAATGCTAAATTTAGCGAGACCAATGTCCAAGAGCGCAACACGTTCCAGTAAAAATGCTAACAACGGAAAGCCAGTACAGAAAGAAAACAGGGTTAACTTCCAGGAAATTTGCTCTAACCTTTAACAAATTCAGAGAAAGTTTCTACACATTATACTGTATATACGTATATACACACGTCATATAAAAAAACTGCATGAATCTCCTTTGAACAGTTGATATTGAGATGTTTCTGCTACTTCTGCTCTGTAAAGACTTCATAACGCCTCTAATCTGAGCTGCTGTTAATTGGTCATTTTTCAGGCGGATAACTCTAAATGAACTTCTCGTCTGCAGCAGAGGTAGGTTTTGGTCTCGTCCTCCTGGGACGGCCTTCATGAGAGACAGTTTCATTATGGTGCTGGACGGATTTTGCAAATGCACTTGACAAAATACTGTTCTTGCAAGAACTATTACAGAAAGGCCGACCTCTGTGTCTTAAAATAACAACTAACTGCTGTTTTTCTTGTTGTTACATAATTACCTAATTCCATATGTGTTATTTTATAGTTTTGAAATCCGCAGTATTGTTGTAGAATGTAGAAAATAAATCACTTAAACAAAAACAAACGATATATACACACACACACTGTGTGAAACATGATTTTTTAAAATAAGAATTGATCATATACAGTATTATGACAAACTAAGACTTCTTGGGTCCTAAAGCTCTTTTCACTTACAAAATGCAGTGTCCAGCTGTCAGAACCCAGCGTGGAGCGATTAGAGTCCCACCACAGGTATGATACCAGCGGGTGCCATGTTTATACTGGAGTGAGATCTGTATACACACACACACACACACACACACACACACACACACATACAGTACACACAGAGGATGTATCCATATTATATATTTAGTTCAGGGAGGGCAGTGGTGGCTCAGTAGTAGATGTTTCGCCTGTCGTGTGAAAGGGCCCGGTTCGATTCCCAGCCAGTGCCCAAACCCCAGCCACATCAGGTCCCAAGGGTTGCGTCAGGAAGGGCATCTGGCATAAAACCTGTGCAAAGCTTGTATGTGCTGTGGCGACCCCTTGCCGAGAGCAGCCGAACGACCAACAACAACAACAATATATGGTTTAGGACACTTTCTACAGAATCCACTATTTAGATATGATGAGTAACTTAAAACGGCAGACGCTTTAAAGAATTAGTCTGCTATCTCTAGTGCTAAGCTAACAACCAATCACATACATTAGAAACAACATAGTGGTCAAAACTACAGTATAGTTTTATTCTTCTGTTTCCAAGATAAGCGATTAGCAAGCATTAGTGAAGTACCTGCCAGGGCCAGCTGTTAGGTCGAGCTTCTTCTCCGTTTACCACTCGGCCCGGGAGCGGCTCAATCTCAGGAGTGCCACATCCATAGGCTAAAGGAAAGACACACACACACACACACACGCACAAATCACAGAGATAAATTTTGTACCAATTTTCTTTCATATAAAATGATCTAAAAATTAGGGATCAGGTTACGGACAAGACCATTTTTTGGATTAGATCTACAGTACATCTTCAGCTGGTACCGTACTCACCACAAGCTGATAAGAGCACGAAGAACACCAGTCGTGTTATCATGGTATGTATTTGTGTCTGTGGTTACGCCTTGAGCTTATATATCTGCCGCTGACCTTCACACATTAAAGCAATAGTTGCTTTACACAATTCCACACAAATTCAGCCACTTATCCAATTCAGTCAGCCAAGATGATTAGTTTGTTTCTCGTTCTGCAACATTTCATACTAGAACGTACTGATTTAGCTAACATTTAAGAAAGGCTATAGAATAGCTACCAGTTTTGTGGTGCAGTTACGTAGTCTATTCATTTTGGTTTAACTGTTGCTTTAAGGCAGGTAGAGGGGTGTAGAAGGTTGGTTTACTGTATCAGTGCTGGTTATTGATACAAGCTGAGAAGAATCTCACGACACACACATGCGGACAGAGTGGTGTGAAACTAGAATATTCACATGGCATACACTTCGTCTATACAAAAGCTAAAATGTGAAAAATATCAATTTCTATTCTGCTATTAATATTTTGCAAGTCACTATATGCGTTACATATGTTAAGTATTGGCCTCGAACCAATGCAAGTTTACATTGCCAAGCTAAAACATTAGTTAGCCAGCTTAGCCTAATGAATTAACAAGAGAAAATTCAGATATTGAGGTCTCATACTGTAAAATGTTTAATTAAAATCAGAGCATTAAATGTCACTATAACTAGATAAAACATGAGACAAAATTTTATTAATAACTAATTAATAAATGCTATAGGCGGCGCGGTGGTGTAGTGGTTAGCACTGTCGCCTTGCACCTCCAGGGTCCGGGTTTGATTCCCGGCCAGGCTCGATTCCCGTCTCTGTGTGCTTGGAGTTTGCATGTTCTCCCCGTGCTTGGTGGGTTTCCTCCGGGTACTCCGGTTTCCTCCCACAGTCCAAAGATATGCAGGTTAGACTAATTGGCGTTCCTAAATTGCCCATACTGTAGTGTGTGATTGGGTGTGTGAGTGTGTGTATGTGTGTGTGCCCTGCGATGGATTGGCACCCTGTCCAGGGTGTACCCCGCCTAGTGCCCGAAGTCTCCTGGGATAGGCTCCAGGTCCCCCGCGACCCTGAACACAGGATTAAGCGGTATAGAAGATGAATGAATGAATGAATGAATGAATAAATGCTATGAATAGTAAATCGAAATTAGCGGGTAACAGTAACTCTACTTCATCACATCACAGGAACCAGGAACAGGACATCTCCAAGTGTTTCAGGAACCAAACGTTATATTAAGGTAGATTATGTCTGTATCGAGAAGATCTGCATCGTACTGCATCTTACCATAGGTTTATAGCTACTAAACAAAAAAATATGGAAGTAGAGGTGGCCTTACTTAAACTTCTGAGTAAGAATGGTGTACATATGAGATTTTAAAAATCGCAGAAACAAGATCCAACTTTTTCCATAAACAGAAAAACACAGAAACAGATCCATAAACAGGAAACACTGATCAAATACTGACTGATTGTTAAAACCTATTTCCAATTTTTAAACAATACACCTTAATTATCCATTTGTTTTCCCAGCAGGAACCCAGACGTCGCATGAGCATTATAATATAGTATAGTACAGTTGTTATCATATAGTTATAACAATGTTGAGATGACACTCACCATCAGGACACTTTTGTTTTTGGAGGTTTAGAATGACTTTGATAAAATGATGTTAAGATAATGTTGAATGAACGATCCAAACACCACATTGCACATACAACCTCAAAACAACCAAATTTTATATATTTCGAGCATTTATGCCAATTAACATCCATTCGCACCACGTCGACGGAGCACTAAGTTTCTAACAGGGTTTAGAATTATATCCTCCTAGTACACAGTATACACCTCCTAGTGTCATAATGGTTCTTCTTGGTTTCATTTTCTTTCTCTGAGGTGCATCAAATGACTCTACTGTAATATGGTATTGTGGTGCTTGTTGTGTTTTTTACCAGTATGCCCCCTAGTGGTCCAGTGATTACCTCACAGTGCTCTTACTACAGTGACAATTGCGGAAGACAGATCGATAGAGACAGATGCACACATAGAGCCTTCCAGGATTGTATTATTAGTGCCACTGACACACTCACACAGGCGTGACTGCATAATAGCCTGGCTTAGCCTGACACTGGCTTTCACTCAAGACCAACAGCCCTGTAACAACTTTTTCCTGCGTTAATAAATAACGCAGCGCCGTCCTCCAGCCCTCACTGTATCTAGAGTACTTTTTGTCTACAGCTTTCTGTCCTTCAATCTTTTTCCCTTTCCAGCTCTCTCTTCTCCGACAGTTCTGTTCTCTCCAGGGGAGAGTTACAGTTCTTTGAGAAACAAGAGCGCTCTCATAAATCCCGAGTTTAAAGAGGCACGGCGAATCGATGTTTGGCCAAACAGCTAAACGGCTCTGTTTGTTTTTGGGGCCTCGTTCGGCCAATTCACCACGGCAGATATTTGGTGGGGCTGATTTACTGTACGCAGCAGACATGTGTGCCGTGTTTGCATAAGCGGCGTGGGATGCCGGGGCACCGCGGTACAAAGCTGATTCGCTCCGGGACATGCTGTCCCCGTTGTCCTGTACGAAACAGTTAATGTAAGGAATATGAAATCTCTCCCCAGGTGGGCATAAAACACTTTGAGCAAGGACACCCATCTCTAAAGGATTACCTTACACAGGGAAGCATGCAGGAATGTCTGAGAATGAGCGCCTCGAGTAACTGTGCAGGCTGTATTTTTGGTAGAGTACACAAAGACACATTGCAAGGTCACATAAGAGTCAATCATTTAATTTTATATATATATATTATTTAATTTTATATATATATTATGCATACCATTTAGTATGCATTATATTTGCTAAATAATGAAGCAAAATTTATATATATATATATATATATATATATATATATATATATATATATATATATATATATATATATATATATATATATAAAATTATATTAGCTAAATAATGTTAATATATATATAATTACAATTTTTGCTTCACTATTTAGCAAATATAATGAAAAAAGTTTTAATTATTGATATTTATTAATTATTTATTAATTATTAATAAAAATGTTTTATTATATATATATATATAAAATTAAAATTTTTGCTTCATTATTTAGCAAATATAATGCATACTAAATGGCTTTACACATGTACAAAAGGCAGTGATTCATGCATGAACACTATTACACTGGGCTGTTGAATTCTTGATGATTTCTATAGTAACAGCTGCGTTTTTCACACAGTCATCCAGTTTTTTGCAGAACAAAGAAATGGGAAAGTCTAAAAGACAATAAGCTGAATTGTTAAATATTTCATGATGCTAAACATACAGTAACTATAAATGCATACACAAGGAAGCCATTGCAAAGGGATTTAAGCCCTGTGTGTTTTTTTTTTTTTTTTTACAGCTAAGGAACACTTCCAGTGGACCATTTCCCATGGAGCGGGTCACCAAGCCGCAGTAACCGCACCACTCCCAAACACACACACACACACACGCACACACACACACTGTATATAGAGTACTGTATACTGTATATAAATCATGAGCGGCTCTGTAAGAGTAGCCAAGAGGATCTGCTGAGGTTCCCGTACATGGCAGAAATCCTCTGAGGGAAAAACATACCAATTGAGGCTTTCATTTGTAAATCATAAGTCAAACTCTGGAAGAGGCCACAAGCTTATTTAAGTTGATTGGAGTGGTCACTTCCTGCATGTGAAGCCCTCACTTCCTGTAAGCAAAGCCTCTACTTTATGTCACTTTCTTATTCTTGACAGAAACTGTTAATAGCTGAGATTAAGGGGAAAAAACTTGCTTACAGTACATCTCTCTCCACTTTAATATTTCACTTAAATTACAGGTAATTATTTAGCGTGGAGTGAGGAGGGGGGGGGGGGGTTGAACGTAATGATCGACCAAAAGTGGAGTTGGACGGCCTGTAGAAACATGATTCATAAATTCCACACCACAATCACAAAGGTATTTCAAGTGGGCAAATTGTCCACATGGATTTTACGTATTATTATTATTATTATTACCTTAGGATCATTTCCCAGAAACAAACATATGGATAAATCATAAATGTCTGGATAACATCAATAATCATTAATGCTTTATATGTTTGATATTAAAGATACTTGATGGATAGAGTGATAGTGAAATATTAATATTTTAACTATAATATTCCCATCTAGCAACACATAATTAAACAGCTACTACTTGATTTACTCAAGTTTGAGAAATGATGGATTGTAATTGTTCCAAACCTTTGTACCTAAAATAATACTATTACTAAGCAGCAGCTGGAATTCCTTTATGGAAGTTCTGAAATAAATCCTTTAAAAGTTGTGTTTAAGAATATACAGTATATAAAAGAAAAAACATGGGTTACATAAAATAACAAGAAACAGAGAATAGTCTATATATAGTACATATATTATGTATTACAGTAATGTATTAAAAATGATACTAATAATAATTTTTCTGCTCTAGATGACCAGCATGGACTTGACGTAACAATTTGCAATTACCCACTTAACCAGTTTCATGTCTTCACCTTTTTTGTCGTACTGTTTGTTGTTACTTTTCTATACCTCTATAGCGTAATGATTTATAATCCCACTATCCGGTGTCACCCAGAAGAGTTCCCTTTTGAGTCTGTTTTCTCTCATGTCTTATTTTTCCTCATGTCTTGTCGGGGAGTTTTGCTTACCCGCTGTCACCTTCGGTTTGTTCATTAGCGATCGAAATATAAACTCCATCTGGATTTCTGAACAGCTGCTTTGCAGCAATGTCTATCGTTATAGTCTACATTCTATCCAAAATAAAACTGAACTGAAAGATCGATCAAATGAATCGACTGCAACTGAGCTCTTTTACTCCAGTTTCTCTTTCTGTCTTAACTTATAATGCGTGTATTTTCCTGCGCCAAGTGTAAAGAGCTTCTTTCAGAAAATTACGCATCCAATTACAATCGAGAAGACGACTTCTGGCAGCGAATGAAAAACGGCAGGATGGACATTTTGATATCGGAAGTCAGCGTGTGTATACGTCTCATTTCAGACAACTGAAAATTACATGCTCTTGGCCTTGGATCACACTGCTGACTCCTAGCCATCTTCTCCACCTATCCGGGCTAATGAGAGCTAAAGGGGGAAAACCAAGCCTGATCCCCCAGGATTGGCAAACTGATGCTAGGCCAAGCTTCATCCCGCTCCCCTTCCCCTTAAAAACGCCATTTGCTGGCTGTGCATGGAACATATTACACATAATCACAGCCCCAGATGTTGGCTGCATCCATCGATATGTGTGGCTGATGGAGCCTGTAATGCCTAGACAACGGTTTGCCAGTAACAATATGACAGAGGTGTTTAAAGTGGGGAATTCGGAAATGTGTGGGGGCAGTCATGCTAAACAAAGTGAACTGTTAATAAGTATAGACAGAAGTTTGTTTTAAAGCAACTGGGATCATTTGTTGTCCGGCTACAACAGAGAATAAATGTTTTCACATTTCAAATGCACATAAAAGTACAACTCTGTGTTTTCTTTTATTAGACAACTGCCGTCTGTGATTTCAGGACTCCAAAGTATATAGGCCAAATTGTCCAGGGAAAAAATATATATATTTTTGAAATCTGTCTGTCTATTTAATGCTTCATTCATCCATTTCCTCACCAATTCTATTATTACCTCTTTTCCTCTCCAATCTCATTTAATCTTAAAAATCCATCATGACGTTCAAATAAAACAATGCAATATCTGGTCTTTTTTTTTTTTTTTTTTTGTAAAACCTTTTTTATTGTAATACAAGACTCAAAGTATGGAGGGAGGATACTCAAAATGTAATTCCCATAACAGTCCTTGGCCTGTTTTTCCATCCACCCATTCTCACTCATTCTTTATACCACTTATACTATGCAGGGTCACTCGAGGCCCGGAGCCTTTGGGGCACCAATCCTCACAAGGCACACAAGCATACTCACACACTACAGGGGGATTTGGAAAAGCAGGAAGCAACCCCTTGAGATCCCCTTTTCCATCCATGCATCCATTAATTTATCGTTCCTTTTATCTTGCCACCAAACCTTAAAAACACCATCAAAAGTAAATATATATTTAAAATAAGTCCTTGCATGATCATCCACCCATTCATCTTCTTTCCTATCAATAAATATTATGGTTCTTAGTCTTATCATCCATCCATCCATCCTTCCATCCATCCATAAATTTGACTAACCCTATCAAAGTTTAAAAACTAACCTGTTCTTCAATACACCCATCCACCCACAAGTTGCTACAACTGGTCTGATTGGCAATTTGCTTGTGATATCATAATTGCAATAAACAGTTGTTCTTTGACATGGACTTCACTTCTGAATATAAAACACCAACCCAGCTCGAGCTAAACGGATTAGTTTAGACCAGTTGAAAGTTCACGCAGGACGCACCTGGAGATCCGAATGTACCACTGCTAAAACAAATAGCGGCATGATCACTTCATCAAGCTCAGCGATCTTTCCATCCTTGGCAGTAATAAGAGCTGAATGTGTTTTGCTATCATATGTCCTGCTCTGATTGGCGCCCAGCGGTGAGGTCATTGGCAGTGATCCCTTTGAGAAAATGAACTTGGATGGACGGAGAGCAGGAGAAACAAAAACTCACACGGCGCTGTCTGTCACGGGGCTTTGAGTCCAGGAAATGGCAAAGAAAAAACACAGGAGAAGGAAAGAAAGAGGAATTCATAACAGGCCCATCATCTCCTCCAGTGATAATTGGCCGTGCTACATGAAGGCAATTTCAATCCAAATAAACATGGCGTCCCTTGAGCTTTACCACAGAGAACTTCACCTTCAGGAATTAACCTCACAGAGCCCTTACTGTCCCTCTCACACATGCACACACAGCATAAACTGCCTGGCCAAAAAAAGTCAAATTATTGGCCTGCATCAGGCAAAGAAAACAACTATGGAGATTTAAACTGACTGGAATTGGGTTAAGAACTGTAAAAGACCTAACAAAAAACTGGGAGGACAATGCTGAACCATCAACTTTGGTTGGAAAACAAATTATGAATGCAGTTTACTTAAACACTTGGAGAAGTTGCAGCATAAACAAATCAACAGTAGAAACCATGCTTCATAATGAAAGTAAAAGGGGTGCCAGCAGTGGTAATGTTGTAAACCAAACCCCTGTCCACACACACTGTGTAATGAGAAGTCACAGGACTGGGATTAAACACTTGTTAATGAGACTAATTTAAGAGCCTCATTAAAGACCTTGGAGCAATGGAAAAAGGTCTAGTTTGGATCTATTCCAGAGCGATGTGTCCATCAAGGTAAGAAGAAAGAGTGGTTCTGGGACCGTGGACCATTTTCGTGTACAAACTGGCTGTGATGCTAAATGCGGTCAAATGAAATCTTTAACTGGTGAAATGAAAACTAATGTAATTTCTTCTTCATTTCTTAAAATGTTTATCTTTTTTCTTTCCAACTCTGCAACGGCTTCTGACCCCCTGTTCCTTGTATTTTCCTCACTGTCTCTCATTTTCTCATGGCCTGTCTTTGACACCCAGTCTCTTGCTCTCTAACCCCCCCTTCTCTCTCTACCAGGCTTAAAGAAAGACGTTTTGTGTGGTAATTGGCTCCATTTGGGCACCTTGAAGCTCCTGCAGTGACACTTTCGACTTAATTCAACCTTTACCCCCTCCAAAAACCCCTCCTCTCCCCCTGTCTCTCTTTTCAAAGTCATCGCCTCATCATGCTTCCCGGTATGCCAATCTCTGCTTGAGTCCATGTAAGGAACTTTAACCAAAACCGCATTGGTAAAATTAAGAACGGTTTAGTCTGCTTTAGTCTGCTTGTCTGCCTTGGATCACAAGACCGTAAACATCAAGTGCTTTGGTCACTTAAGACACAAGGCCTCACCACACTTCATAGTGATTATCTCTGCTTTTTTAAAATAATAAAGTTAACTACAGCTCATTTTTTTGGGACCACCAGGACTTCGAAATATTAGAGTCATGTCAGTCTCTAAGGAATAGACTGCAGTAAAAAGAAACATGGGTTTGAGTTTCTCGTGATATTCTGTCATAAGTCATAGGTCATTGTTGCTGTGTGCGACTTTAGGTCAAATGTCCCATAAAGGGAAGTGATGAGTTTCCTTGATTCCTTATCTGAATCAAGGAAACTTAAAACCTGGCCATATTTCGGAAAGCTTCAGAGGGACAAATGGTGCGAATTATGGACGTTACAATGTCATGCAACCTCTCAAAACTCACAGAGAGATTTTTCTTTTACTAAACATCTAAATTACTCATGTTAATACCAATATTTGTCTTGTGACAGAGAGTGCTTGTCATGTTATTCAAAGGGTGTTAAAATGAGTTATGAGACTTGAAGAATAAAAGAAACTGGCACTGCATGCTGCCATGATTGGCCATAATTTAAGCCAAGCCTCCTGACATTTACTCTTTCAAGGACCTCATGGGCACCTGGTTAGTGTGAGGCTAAACTGACACAAACAGACCCACCATCAAAGGCAGCAAACTTCAAACAGCCAGCTTAGTAATCATGCATTCCACTAATAGCTAACAATCCTGAAATGAGCTGCCAGTTCGCATTACAGGGCCTCAAAAAGCCTAAGATAGATTAGATGAAATGATTCAGACAATGGGAGGGAATTGTAGACCTGGTCTACAAGGTTGAAAGAAATCGGAGAATTCAAGAAAAAGAAACAAGATGTGTGGATGTGAAACATCCATGGTAGAGGTGAAGTTCCATAGATGAAAAATTGCCCACAAGGAAGTTTTCTGCCATCCATTCATTCCATTCAACCATCCGTCTACTCTCCCATCCATGAGTACAGATTTTCCCATGGCATTACGTGAAAGTCTAAAAACCTTGAAATTACAAGGTTGAACAAAGCATTACAAGGTTGAACAAAGCCTAAGATACATATAACGACTGAGACAATGTGACGAAGTTGTAGACCTGGTGCACAAGGTTAGAAGAAATTGAAGAATTCAAGATAGAAAAAAAAGATGTGCGTAAATGTGAAACAACTGTGGTGGAGGAGAAGTTCCATGGAAACACAAAAGTCCAAAAACAAGAGCTCAGCCATCCTTCCATTCTATCCATCCATCAATTCACCCACTTTCCTTTCCATAGGTGAGGTGAAGTTCCATAAGTTTCCAGTCCAGAAAGAGGGTTTCTGCCATCCATCCATCCATCCATCCATCCATCCATCCATCCATCCATCACTTCAATGAATACAAATTTTCTCCTTCTCTTTCTTTCATCTTCAGAAATGCTTTACTTTGGTCAGAGTATCCAGTCTATCTTCCAGTATAATTTTTTGGAAGATGGGAGGAAACCAAAGAACCTGGAGAGCACCCTTACAGACACAGGAAACAATGACCTGAGTGTAGGATCAAACCAGGATCAAACTTGGATTTGTGAGACAGAAACACTACCTGCTGCACCACCGTGCCCCCTCCTACCTTTCCACAAAGGCTTAAAAGCAATCCCAAAATATCCTGCCACTTCACATTACAAGGCCACAGATAGATTAGGTATAATAGGAGGGTATTGTAGCTCTGGTGGACAAGGTTGAAGGAAATCGGAGAGAGAACCAAGAGAGTTCTAGGAAGAGAAACAAGATGTGTGTGGATATGAAAGCTTCATAGGCACCATGCAGGTGGTGACCTAAAGATAACAGGTAGACTAAGTATTGATGATGTGCTTTTTAAAAAAAAAAAAAAGCATATAACCTTGAACTTGAAGAATAGAATGTCTACTTGTATTTAGTTCCTGTCTGAAGAAGACATGAAGTCATGACTTATAGCCAGGAGAAATACAGCCCTGTATTTCAGTAATGGAAGACAGGTCAAGACAGGTCATTCATCATCCTCTTCACACTGAGGTGGCCTTGATCACTCTTGTTTACGTATGACCACTCTGCTGGAGAGAGAGAGAGAGAGCGCAAGAGAGATAGAGCATGAGAGAGAGAGCGAGAGAGAGAGAGCAAGAGAGAGAGCAAGAGAGAGAGCGAGGATGACTGATATGACACTGGCTGGAGGATTCTTCCTGTTGTAAACAGTTCATAAATATTGTTCATTTTTCCTACATAGATTAGTGAAGGAATGTGACAGAAGACACAGAGGAACTACAGATAATATACTTGCTGTGCTCAGCAAGGCCACTGGCTGTCATCCATTTATCCATCCATTCTCCCATATCTCCATCTAACTACCTCTTTGTCTAACCATTAATTTCTCCAGTCCAGGGCTTGTGCTTGCAGCATCTGTTGGTCTGTTGATGGCTCGAGTCCTTGGGTTGATTGATAACAGGTAGACTACCAGAAATGCACATGTGGCCTCTCATACCCTCTATCACCCCGAATGCACCTTGGTGTTGACGGATATCTGTATCTATTTCCTGAATTCATAAAACACTACAGACAATAAAATTGCCTGAAGACATTATTAGCATATGACAAAGCCGTCAACGGGGGTTTGTCAGGAAGGGGGATTGGCGCAAGAGAAGAAAAATACAACATACTGTACGTAGGTCTTTAGCTCAATCTAAAAGAAGAGTAAGACAAGATCAACTCCGTAGATTAGATCATAGCATAGATCTTAACACATCTTCATACCACATTATTACTCTCATTTGATCACTCAGGTTTGTTGACGGTGAGGTGATTGTTTGCTTTACATCTCAGGGACCCCTCATGTCTATGTTTCCTTCTGGCTCTCCCTTTTAGTTGTGCTGTCATAGTTAGTCCTGCCGAAGTCCCTGCATGCACTCTGCACTAAATATACATTCACCTTATACATTATGTGACTGTCACCATACAGTACCTAACTGTTATCTCTCCTCTTCTGCTCTCTCCTCTCCTGTTCTCTCTCCCCGTCTCTCTCTTCCCTCTCTCTGTCGAGCTACACATGTTGTACCTGAGCTGCCATTGATCCAGACTCCCACTGCCCTCTAGACCTGTCTGACTCATCCTGGTGCCCCGCATCTGGTTGGAGATCTCGTCACATGGATCTCGCCCCGTGTGTCTCTTTGGGATGCGTCTGGTGTCTGGGGAACGTTTCACTCTACCATGAAGACGGTTCTGGCCTCGACTGATGTTGGCAACTGTTTCCCTGAGGACTTTACTTAGTTGCAGTTGCTCAATAGTTCAGGACTGGAATTTCCTACGAGGCTACCAATAACTACCATATTAACATAAATTAACATCAACTGTTATACTGAACTGCCTGCCACCTACAGTACTGTAACACACAGTATGAATGCAGATCAATTCCTGCTTTCTGTTTCAACCAAATGAGGATGGTTCCTCTCAAGGTTTCTTCCTATTGCCATCTCAGGGAGTTTTTCCTTGCCACTGTCGCCCTTGGCTTCCTCATCAGGGACTATCTGACTAATTCTAGGACTTGCTCATTTTTACCCTAAAAAGTGATCTACAAAGTGAGGACTTAACATAACAATGGAACTCATAGTATATGATGCTTGGACCTGTCTAAGTATTTGGTAAAATCCAAGCTCCTTCAAACTTGGGAATCTCGTCTTGATGAGATTTGGAAACACTTCATCACATAAACTCCCAGCCTGCACTGTAAAAAATGAATACTGAAAATAGTTGTTGGAAAAAAGAAATATATGTTGGGCTAATATAATGCTTGTGTCAAAAAAGAAAAATATGTTTTCTCAATGATTGTATAAATTTCATTACGCAACTACGAAAGTTTCATCAAGGCAACGAGTAAAACTGTGTTCATGAAACATTTAACTGCACACAAACAATTTTATGTTGGACGAACAAGAGGGACCTCTGCGCATGCACAAAAGCGTTCTTCCAGAATTTTCGAACTTCCTGCTATTTCCTCCCGAAATGGTGAGTACTTCATGGAAACTAACTGTCCTGCAAAGTAATCAGCAATTTTAGCTTTATAACATATATATTATCCAGCAGCAAGCTTTAGAACATTATATTTTCGAGTGTTTATGTATATAATTTGGAGTGTTACAGTAGTTATCTGACAATGCACTCGTTTCAGCTCCTAACGCATTTTTTTTTCAGATGGTCTGTACATTGACATTAATGTTAATCTATGAAACCGCTAAAATTTACTTACGTTACATGAATTTTAATCATTTTAATGACTGATAATTTCAAAGGCTATTTGAAAAAGACGGCGCGTTAGTGAGGGAGCTTAATGTTCTCACTCCTTCATCATTCATTAACCTTATAGTGTCTGAAAACGGTTATAATGGCTAAACGCACATTTTTTGTCTAGGATTTTTTAAATTATTGGCACATTTCACTATGGTTGTTTTATGGTTTTGAACTACAAACGGTAACTTAATTAGTTATTCATATATTTTTCTTTTTGTATTTCAGGTATTAGGGAGAATATCTGGGAAACAGTGCTTACTGCATCTGCAAACAATCTTGGAGCTTGGCAAAATTATTTCACAACATTTTTTTAAAAAATATCTTAAACCATTTCTGAGTTAAAGCAAATATTTTATTTTCAAATAAGCCACTGCACGTTTTTACTGAGAAATATCAGTATGTTTTGTTCCTCAAAGCAGAAGTCTATTTATCCAGTATACTGTTTTGACTGAGTGTGATATTAGTAAGCTTTGTAACATGAATGTTAAGGGCACAGTTTCATTCTTGCATTTTGGAATGTTATTTGCATATTTTGTTATAACAATGCAGCAGTTGTTTATTTGTTGAAAGAGTAGCTGGATTGCACTTAATCAATGTTGATAGTCTTTAACAGGTGTTTAAAGTTTACATTAAAAAAATATTAAAATTTAGAAGAATGTGTCATGTTATTTGAAATGTGGCCACAGTGAATAACCTACTCAAGTAAACTTTAAGATGTTAATTTTATAATTATGCAAGCATAATTTCCAATTCAAAATATACCTTTCAGTCAACTTGGAACATTTAATTGACACAACATTATATTTCAATTTGAGACTGCTTGTTGGCCTAACTAGGCATGTTTATTCAGCATAGAACATTTAGTTGACAGAATGTTTTATTTCAATTTGTGTGTACATTTAGAGGTAGTCAGCACAGCAAAAACAAAATAGTTTATACAACTTAAATTGAGCCAACTAAAAATTTTAGGTGCAACAGGTCACTAGAAATTTTTTAGTTGGAGTAGCAAGAATTTTTTTACAGTGTGTGATGGAGCATGTGCTTGTCATTTTTAAAAGCCTCTTCATTTGTGTTTATATTTGTATGAATTATGCTTGGCGAGAGCATGAGAATCTAACTGTGCTAAACCTGTGGGTTAATTTATGACTCTTAAGCACAAACATAAACATGGGATGTTTGCATTTGTCTAGCATATTCACTTCCCGCACTTGCTTCTGTAAGCAGTTTTCTTCTGTTAGATGATGTGTGTGAACGTGTGTCCTCAGAATGTCACTGCAGTGCAAGTTCGCTTCATAATGGGGCCATTGAGGTTGTCCAGCTCACCTCACACTTTCCCAGCGACACCTGCATCACTCTGCAAATTGGCAGCCAAGTATAGTTTAATATACTGCTCCGAGAGGACTGTGTAAATCACTCTTTCAGCGTGCTAATACCCCCACATCACGCCCCGGGAGCGCCAAGGGCAGCCAACTGCTCTCCCACAGCTCGCTTAATCATTTTAGCATAAAGTCACACATTCCAAAAGGCACTGCCATGCGCACTAAGAGAAGTGGCGACTGGTCTGGAGGCTAAAATGTCATATCTATGCATAGCTTGACAATGAACTCATGTTTGAGTAACGCTTATATCATAAGGTCTTATCAATGACATAATGAATGTGTAATCCCAGGTTCAGGGCTTGAATTCAGGTTTGTTGATGGTGAGGTGATTGTTTGCTTTACATCTCAGTTCCCCCTCATGTTTGTGTTTCCTTCTGGTTCTCCCTTTTAGTTATGATGTCATAGTTAGTCCTGCCGGAGTCTCTGCCTGCACTCTACAGTAAATATACATTCACATTATACATTATGTGACTGTGACCATACCTAACTGCCATCTCTCCTCTTCTGATCTCTCTCCCCCTCTTTCTCTTCCCTCTCTCCCCCTCTCTCTCTTTCTCACTCTTTCTCTCTCTCTCTTTCGAGCTACACATGTCATTCCTGAGCTGCCAGTGATCCAGACTCCCTCTGCCCTCCGGACCTGTCTGAGATGGAGGTCTCGTCACATGGATGACACGTGTGTCTCTTTGGGATTCGTCTGGTGTCTGGGGACTTGACAATTCGATAGTTCAGGACTGGAACTTCCTACAAGTCTACACGAGTCTCCAATAACTACCTGGACTCCATTTTAACATCAATTAACATCAACTGTTATACTGTAGCTGAACTGCCTGCCACCTAACACACTGTATAAATGCAGATCATTTCCTGCTAACTGTTTCACCCAGATGAGGATGGGTTCCCTGTTGAGTCCGGTTCCTCTCAAGGTTTCCTATCACTTATTTCTTTTTTCCTATTACCACCTCAGGGAGTTTTTCCTTGCCACTGTCGCCCTCGGCTTGCTTTAATCTATACAAATAAAACTGAATTGAAATACCTTGGCTAACAGAAAAGTTTAATATTTTTTCTTCACTCACTCACTCACTCACTCACCAAAAGGCACACCCACCCAACCAAACTTACCCACCCACTTACCCTCTCGCTATACAGTTTATCTTGAAAAGGTTCAATCCATTGGAGAGTACACACATGAACACAATATGGGATATTTGGAATCACAGATGTTTTTGGACTGTCAGAGGACACTAATGTACCAGGAGGAAATCCACCAAGCGCAGGGAGAATTCCGCACACATGCAAACTCCGCACACGCAGTGTCTCAAGCACCGCAGGTTCAAGGCCAGTGTGCTAACCACTACACCACCACGACGCCCACCCACCCACTACCCCACTATCCTATATCATAATTCAATTCTATTTTATTTGTATAGCTCTTTTAGCAATTGTCATTGACGCAAAGCAGCTTTACACAATCAAAAGAATTATTGAAGTTGTATGGAATGTGAATGTGTATGAATCAAAATAGTCAGATCGTCCCTGGTGAGCAAGCCGAGGGCGACAGTGGCAAGGAAAAACTCCCTGAGATGGTAATAGGAAGAAACCTTAAGAGGAACCGGACTCAACAGGGAACCCATCCTCATCTGGGTGATAACAGATAGCAGGAAATGATCTGCATTTATACTGTAATATCCAACGTCCAAGCACAACACATAAAGGAAAGTGCAATCCACCCTCCTCTGCACTCATGAGTTTGCATAATTAGTTATGTCACTTTGATTGACAGGTGAGAGAATATGCTATCCCAGCCCCATAGACAGTTTCGCAAAAATGACTGTGGCATCGTCACCTGCAAAATGCGAGACCAAATCTGGTGCTCTTGTCACTTCTTCTAATCATCTGACCTGATTGTTGCATCGAACTCCAATCTGGGCAAAAAAAGAAATCAGTCTCACACTTGCTTCCTGCACATTTGTAACATCTTGTGTAATTTTCAGACACAGACAATGGTGGCGCTATTGTGCTCAGTTTCACATTTTAAAAAAAGTTGACATCATAAAAAAAAACCTAAAAGTAAAACCAAGCTGTAAAGTAGCACTTTCTCACACACTATCTCAAGCATTGACGTGGAAAAAAAGTCAGGGTTTTGAGTCAGGGAAAAAAATGATGAAACCTCAATTCTAAGGTCACGGAATAATTAAACAAATAAAAAAGACAACACATTCATGATTCCAAAAACCTTCGGTAAACCTCTACAAATCATTAGCCTGAAGAAGGCTCTGATAATACCTGGTGCAACAACCTGGCCTCCATCTCAGGCAGGGAAATACACCTGCATATTCCTAGTTGAGGACGTTAACGTAGATAAACACTGCACCTACAGTACTGTAATGTCTGACATAAAGTTGGAGACTGCTGAGTAACTAATGCCAAAGTTTCAGAGCTACAGCATAAATGCTTCACAAAGAGCTTACTGTAGCTTTATATGTTTAGCACACACACACACACCAGACATAACATTTAATTCTAAAGCAGTTACACAAGTACACTATGCACATAAAGTAAAAGTTACAGTATACATCAGCATACGTTTTTATTTATATAAATATCACAAGGTCTCAGAAGACAGGCTTGTTTTGCATGTTTTCTCCCTTTCACCATGTGCTAGTGATTTTACTGGCTGAAAAACTCATATGTTTTAGTTCCCAGCATCGCTCATGTCAACCAGGGGATCGGCAAAGTTGATTGGCCGTGATATAAATCTGTTTCGGTGAAGACGAAACCTCTGGTTGGCTGATCAGCATTCCGTGGTTTCACCCCCGAGCTGTCGGTTTTGCTCTGTTCAGTTTTACGGAAGGTTACGCAGCGAACAGTCCCCGAGGGGCCGAGGGCTGTTTCCTAATTGGAAGTGGACTATGTGAGAAATCATTGGTTTTGGGTACGAAGTTTGTTTCAGAGATGGGACTGTGTGTCCTGCCCAAACAGACGTGGACGGTTGGCTTTAAGACCAGAACAGGTGCAGAATCCCACAGAGGTCATGGTTTCATGTTGTTTTTAATTAAATGTTCAATTTTGGTTTCTGGTGCTGAAGGCAAAATGATTCAGGACTCCACTTACTGTAAGATGGGACCTACAAACGTGTCAGTTCATCTATTTCTTTTTCATCTGATAGTCTTAAACGTATTTACTATAGTACATGCAAAATGGAAATTTCTACTCATTCATTCATATATTTGTTTCAGAGACAAGCAGCGAAGTTTAAAAAGTCACATATTTTACTATTTCTATAACTCATGCCACAAACCTCCCCCACAATATGTCAGTTAATGCCCCATGTGAAATACTCAATGATAGGTGCAATAGGAAATACGGCTAGTGCCCCAAAATGTGAACCCTGTACAGAAGGGTTTGATTTCCGTGGTGGGTCTGTGTGCATGGAGTTTACATGTTCTCCCTGTGCTTGGTGGGTTTCCTCCAGGTATTCTGGTAGATTAGGCGAATTGACGTTCCCAAGTTGCCTGCAGTGTGTGAATACGCATGGATGGAGTGCCTATGTAAATGAGTTACTGCTTTGTCACGCCCACTCCTGACAACAGCAGAACTGGACTGTTATAAGCTGGGGGAGGGGCTCTTCTTATATGAGGTCACAATTGGGGGGGAAATTCTTGTTTAAAGGACAGGGAAGCTAAAGAGAGAAAGATCTATAGGTGGTGGTGCCACTTACAGAACTCCAGCTAAAGATGCAAAGTGGTACTGAGAGGAAACGCGTAGAGAAGAAAGAGTGTGTGGAATGCTTAGATGTTTTTAAGGAAAGCTGGTCGGGACAATGAGGGAGATTGGCGGTAATGTAACCTACTTTATTCCAACTGCTGTTAAACAACACAAAAGGAGAAATATGAGATATGAAAATTAAAGAGTGACTAAAGAGTGAATTTTTTATAATAGGTCGACACCCCCCCCCCCCCCCCCCACACACACACACACATTTCCCGGTTCCTTGGTGTGAGATATTAATTCACCATCCGTAAAATGTCTTTTTTGTGTCCGCCAAGACCTTATGTATAAGAATTTATATTTTTCTTTTTTATCTGAAGAACTATAACCAGATTTATTATACTGAGCAGCTGCACTTTGTGTAGTGAATAAGTTGGGGACTTTTCTCCCTGCTGGATTCCAATGAAGCCCAGGTGTATGTTTTTTATAGGATCGATCCTATGGCTCATGTCTTGAATTCGTCCCAGTTCATCATCATCATCATCATCATCATCATCATCATCATCATTCCAGTGTGCTGTGGAAAAAATGTAGACTGAAATACCTGACAAAACCTGTTTAAAAAAAGGAAAAAAGGCAGAGACATATTTCTGAATGCCAATGTGTGTTTCTTCTTCTCAGCATGGCTTTCCATGGCTGTTTGAATCGTAAGTAGAACTACTTCAAGTCTACATCACCAGGTTCAATGGCACAGTAAGAAAGCCTGGCCTCCATCCAAGTGAAGACAGGCACAACGTGCCAGCAATGAATCACATTCTACAGGAGTGGAACTGAGTCTGCAGCCCCCGTTACAGCTTCTGGATCTGAAATGAGCCGATGCGACAACTCCAGACTGGCTGGCGTACCTTTTGATCCGAACTGTTTGGTGTTTCTGGTCCTTTGAAACTCTGTGGTTTATTCACTGCTCTCCAGTGTGCCATTGCTTGCTGATTTGTTTCGCCCTTGGCTTGCTGTTTACAGAGGCACTGCCAGACGCCTGATGCTTTTTGTCCGTCCGTGGCGGTGCGACATCTTCTCTGAGACGCGACAATAAGCCAAAACGGCAAGGAAATGACAGACCTCCCTGCATGGCTTTTGTCAGCTACAGTACAATTTTTTTTTCCCTTCCAGCAACCTTTGTTTAATATCAGAAAAACAGACATGCTCAAGGCCAGCCAGTGCGTAGACATCTTACAGAGAAATCACATACACTTCAAATGTCATTATAGGACCGATGTATGGAAAACTGAGTGAGGTTCACCGTTTCTTGATGATGGTGGTGGCCGTGGATCTGGTGGCTGTAATTGCAATGAGATTTGCAGTCCATGCTTGGCACCAGGCTGGAATGCAATGAGATTTTCTTTATGAATAGAAGTAAATATTTGTGTCATTATGTGAACAATTTGAGAGCTAGTGGTAATCATATCTACAAATAAAAAAACGAATAGATCCTTTGGGGGAAAAAAATCTATATAGACACAAACTACGTGAATTATTAATATGCACTGAAATGTATGCACTACATGGGAAACCATGAATTACATGAATCGCAACATGAACAAAGAAAAACACTTCAAATGAAATGAAAAATCATATTAAAAATAAACATGCAGTATAAGTGAAAAATCACAGGAAAATAAATAATTTATTAAAAATCCCACTTGGAAATTAATTACAGTATATGAGTGATGTGAAGGTGTAAGAGTTAATTAATTATATGAGGAAAATCAGATCAAAATCAAATCAGCATAATATAAGAATAAAAATAAATAAAAATTAAACTGCATGGTCTACGCTTCAAATTTTTTTGGGAACAAATAATTTATTTATTATTATATGAAAACAATTATATGTGAAATAAAAAATGAATGACGATAAAATGACAGAGAAAAATCAATGGAAAAAGCATAAAAATCACACATGCATAACTGAATGTCGAAGTGTGTCAATTGAAAGAAAAAAAACAATTATGTGAGGAAAATTGCATTAAAATAAATAAACTATAAGGTAAAATAAAATCGAATGTGTAAATAGAGATATGCCCAAGATTTAGACAAATGAACAACAGGTACATCAATTATTTATGTGTAAAAAAAAAAAAATAATGAGAAAATAAATGAATCCTAAATCATAAAAAAAACATACACAATACATGTAAAAATGTGTACAAATCATGTGAATATGCAGTAAATATATGATACGATTAGAGTAATTTTAAAGAAAGATTAAATAATAAAAACACACACTACATTCTAAGGATTTAAATGTAATGAGAAGAGAATTATGTGTATAAATTAATTATATATATATATATATATATATATATATATATATATATATATATATATATATATATATATATATATATATATATATATAATTGTATTTAAGCTGCAAAAAATAATTATGTTAAAATGAAATAAAAAAAAAACATGTTCAAATCATGTGAAAAATATTTTGTCAAATAATATTTGAATGTTTTAATGTTTGATGTTGATGTGACTTTTCTGTGCTGTACAGCGTGGTCACTGGTGATTAAGGAAACAGAGAGCAAACCGATCGACCTGATCAGATGCTCGTGATGGAGAGGAGACTCGTCTGAGGGTGTGGAGATGTTCCATTAGATGGCAGTGTGTCTCAGCTGTTCTCTTCAGCTCATGAAAGATAAAGCGATAAAGATTCAGGGGTGAAAGGACCAGCCTCAGAGCACTAGAGTCTATAACATTATTATATATATATGACATTTATGGCTTTTTTATAGTTATGTATACCGAATATGTTCATCTGGAAATAATAAGATTTAACATTAATGTGACAGAAATTAGGCTATACATCCTTTTAGGCTTATATTTTATGTTTAACAAAGGAATTAGAAAAAAAGTGTTCAAGACTATTCTGGATTTTCGATTGCAAACATTCGAACATTCTTGCATATCAAATATCCGCCCTGTAAGTGGAAAGAACTGAACTGGATTTTGTGGTTAAGCCTTTAAAAAAAAGGAAACCTGATTCTCCATACCTGCTTTCTTCACAGCTCCTAACTCCATCCAGGCACCGACGGTCATGCTCTTTCAATCTCCGTCCAATCTTCTTCAAACGCAACGCTTCTACCCGATCAACCCGCATGTTAAATAACTCCATCAGGCCGACCCCCCCGGAGTGTCACATCCTGAGATAATGAATTTACTTTGGACGCAATCTGGGCCGGGTTTGACACAAATGATCTGACAGAAAGGTCACACGAGGTGGGACAAACAGCAAGATGTGAGCTTCAGAAAGTCAGATTGATGGAAGGATATCGCTGGAGATCTACACTTCCGCAGGTCATATGTACGCCGAGTCTAACATGAATGTGGATGTAAAGCAGTCCACGGGTCTTTGTTGTCTTAGTTTTTTTCTTTTACTTTTTTCAAACGTTTTTCTCATTTAGCTCTTTGTGGAACTGGGTCCTTTTGATATTTTATCGGATTTGAGAAATCTGTTTTATGTTTGACACAGGAACCACACCCTGACTGTATTTCTGAAGTAATTGAAACATCTTGGTACGTGGCACTCGCAGTACAATAATTCGCAAGCAAGTCATTTTCATTCTTAAAGGTTGAGTGAAAATCTCGACTGAACGTAATTATCGATTGCTACGTCCCGTGACTTGGCGGTACAGTTCTAAAAAACGAAAAGCCATAAATCCTAAAAGTATTATTCAAACACAATTAAAGGACTAAATATGAAACTTTAAGCTGAAACACATTAAACACGCTTAGACTGAGATAATGCTCATGTGTTTGCGGGCTCTGGTGTTAATCTGTTGGTCGGCGCAGTATTTTTCATACTTTCCCAAAAAGTTTAGCGTGCTAAAGTCACAGGGGTACATTTGAACAATCGCAGACGTTAGAAATTAGCATAGTGTTTCGCTGTTAGCTAAAACAAGGCAACAACAAAAGGGATTATTTTCTTACTCGTTTTTCATTGACATTTAACATCATAGTTTGAAATCAAGTGTAAAGTAGCGGCGCAAAAACAAGTGATTCAGCAAATTAACGATTTAAGTGATTACTAGCGTGACGGTGCTGATGGCGTCAAAGTTAAAGTTTTATAAGCTTCAAGCACAGTGTACAGATTAAAAGATGAAAAAGCTTGACAGACTAAAGCCCTGCTGCATCGCTTTTTTAGGGAGACATCATTTTCCATTGGCACTATAAGGCTATGAGCAGGCCGTCATCTGCAATCTAGGATGCAGTGAACCAAACTTTTTTGGAATGACTCCTGATTTGTATATCAATTACAGTACAATGCAAAAGTCTTGAGCCCCCATTTCAACATTTATCCCGTTTCAATACTGCTTATTATATATACAGGAATTAATGGGAAATAAACTCTCGACCCCAGAGATATCATTTCTTCATATTTTATCATTTCTTCACAATTTTAACGATGTATATTAAATGAAAAAAAAGGGGGAACTAATGTTATACCGCAAAAAGCTGCCTAAAAATACAATTTAAAAACTGGTTGTTTATAACATCCTCAGCAGCGACCTCATTTCCTCACATCTCTCGCCAGCATCTCCAGTATACCAGTCACCAACCTGATCATCATCTGCATCTGTTTCTCACTGGTTGATGCCTTAAGTTAGATGTTCCCTTTCAAAAGCTACACTCGATGCTGTGTGAAAACGCTATGGGAACATTTTTCAGTGTTGCTGGTTGTGAAGCATGTGTGTATCAAACACGCCAAATCTTGGCCTTGCTTTCTTTAAAGGGAAACCACGACCTGCGGCACATTCCTGGGGTTCACGTGAATCTGGAAGAGGTGCACGAGACGGAGTCTCACCTCTTTTCTCTTGCGCTCTCACCGGCTCGGGGAGTTTCTTCGTCTGCCTCGCAAGAGCGACTTGGCGCTTCTTGTGATTGCGCAGGAGAGACCTCCTCCCTTGCTTCTGCAGAAATGGAAGTAGTTCCCTCAGAACCCTCCTCTATTGCTGACAGAGAGTTTGAGGAGCTACTTGAAGTAATAACACGCGCAGTCGAGTGGCTGCATATTGACTGGCTAGATGACTAGATGACAGATAAACTAGATGACAGATTTCTGTCAGGTGGCCAGGAGGCGGAGCCTCAATGACGCTCTCCCCTTCTTCAGTGACCTCCACAGCGAGTTAACTCGCTCTTGCAGCAAGCCTTATTCATCTCGTCTTTTCGTGCCATTGACTTTATTCGAATATCGTTGATGCGGAAGTGCGGGGTTATATGATGATGCCTCAGATAGAAGAGACGCTTGCGGGCTATCTCTCTCCTGGGACATCATCTTCCCTGAAAAAGCCAACACTTCCCTCCAAGCCATGCAGACTGTCATCTGCCTTGTTGGGAAAAGCTTTCCAGGCAGCAGGTCAGGCTGGTACTTCTCTGCACACCATGGTGGTCTTGCAGGCGTACCAGGCTGATCTGCTAAAAGATAATGGCACTGGTAGCACTGTGGATGATAGGGCGTTTTTAGAATTACTGCGAGCAAGCAGACGGCCCATGCTATCGGCTGTTCTATGGCCTCCCTGGTTTCCGTGGAGAGACACCTGTGGCTAAACCTTACGGGCATCAAGGATAAGGATCGTGTGTTCCTTCTTCTTGGCCGTCGCCACCAGGTTTAGGGAGGCGAAATTATACGAACAGGCCTTTGGAAAATTTCTTCCCCGCCGTGCCCAAGAATCGGGATTGTCGGCCACCCAGTCTTGACCAGGTCAGACTCTCTCCAGACGAGAGTCGCAGAGAGAAAGCGCTAGCATCCGCGCAACCCGTCGTAAAGACTGGGGTGCGGCTCACCGCCCTTCACAAGCTGCCTCAATCAGGTCGGACCGGCGCACTGTTTTCTTCTCTAAGAAGAAGTCCTGAGGTTAATTTGCCCAAGACCGTGGGGGTGGCTCCCCCCGGGGAAGGGCGCGTAGGATTCCTCTCAAGGATGAAGTATTCTCCCTTGCAGCCCCAGGAGGTTGGTGTTTTTGCTCCGCCACCACTGGTGTTTCGGACGACACCGGTCTCTTTCCTGCTCAGAACACAACATATTGGGTGTCACGTAGGATTCGATCGCAATGCGGGCACAAGTGTCTCCTGCACGTGTCGAATCCATTTCCAACTTTGGTTGTAGACCAGACCATATGGGGGGGGGGCAGTCAGAAATGTGAAGGGGGCATCATGTGTACACATCGTGTTCGAGCACTGTTCTTTCCCCAGTGCTTATAGTAACAGTATTGTCCTTGCTGAATTGTGTTGTTAGCTGCATCCAAAGCCTGGAGAAGCAGATTGCACTTTGTCAGGCCTCTACCTTCAGACCTGTCCAACTTGGGTGTCCCACTTGAAGAGAAGACTAAGCTCCTGCTGATATAGATCTTAAAGCCCCCTGACCACAATAAGGTGGCAATCCCTCAGGGGGGGAAATAAAAACATTAAAATTAACAAACATGCAAAAGAATAAGAAATCAGGAAGGGGGCAAATAGTTTTTCACACCACTGTTCACAATCACTGCTTTGTGATTGGATGGTTGTTGGACAGGAAGCGTATCTACTGTATAAACCCCATCAATCCACATGCACTTTGGATATATTTATATACTGTATATGATCATGTAATCATGTCAAGTGCATGATGCAATATCCTAATTTGGCATTTTAGATTTACAGTATACTCCTTTTCAGGTTTATGTCTTTTCATGTGAAATATAAACCGACAAAGTTTCATCTGAATGACAGTTGAAAGATTTGAATTCAAAAACTGTAACGGACGCTAAGGACATAAAAGGTCATGAAATTGTATTTAGTGTAGCAAATGTGTTGCTTTTTATCTGATAAAAATATAAATGTGTAGCATATTTACAAAACAATAAGACATGCATCAGGAGATAAGAAGCATTAAGTGTTATGACAAGTGGTGTTACTGTATATGAGTCGATCTGAAAATTCACTTTTTCACCTACTATAGGTGAGACTTTTTTATTACTGATACCATGTTTTGGCCGTGCCCTCTAATTAGGATACAGCTGTTAACTTTATCACCAAATGATAAAAATAGTTTAAAAACAGAAATTCAATAGAAATATATACTGTAGATCTCAGACCCTTACTGGTGCATGCTGCTGACTCCTAACCACTGGTTTACTGTATGACCTCACACTTCTTCCAGGAGTTTAACCCCACGCATGTCAGCGCAGTTCACGTCTCAGGCCTTTTCTCTTTCTTCATGACCTTATGACTTCTCTTAGCTTATTAGCTGCACACTGTTCATGACCCAGACTCAGTTTACGACCTCAGCATGGACTCTTTGTGCTACAAACCATTGTGCGCCCTCACACTCAATCGATTGCACATGGAGTTGTATTAACCATGTCTCTCACAAAATGCAGCTTCGCCCATGTAACTGCTAATCTCGACAGACCGTAAGCCTCTGTCAGCAGGAACGGTTTGGAACTAGCATTACGGCGAACGCTTTGAAAGCCCTGGCACTTTGACACAGTGCATGTTCCCACCAACGAGAGCTGAATCAGATGAAACATGGATCCTTAGATGTTTCTCATGCTGGTGTAACATACACCGAAATTACACCGGATTGCTTCCAGAACATTGTTCTTCTTCTTCTTCTGATTCTTCTCGTTCTTCTTTTTCTTTGGCATGATCGAGAAAGCACGCAGCTCTGCTTAGTACCAAAACATACAAGCATGTCTGACGGAAATCTGTTTACAGTCCTATTTTCAGAAATGTGAGAATTGTGATCGGTGTGTAAGTGTGCGTGGGAGTAAGCTGAAGCATAGATCACTTCCAGAAAGCGCGTAATAAGACGCAGATCACCTCAGCACACGGCAAACTAATAAACACGGACAAACGCAGCGTAATCGAAGCTGACGAAAAGTGACAGGTCGCTATTAACCTGCCGTCCAACCAACGAACGCTTGGCTCAAAAGTCACAGGGACCCTCAGACCTTCATGGAAGCCATTATGTGCCCTTCCTGGTCCTGAGAGGGGAAAAGGGTCAAAGGTCAACTCGAGCATTAGCAGCCTCGATTACAGGTTTCTGTTGATCTCACACAAGATCATTATTTCTGCAACTCGACACTATTAATTGCTCAAAAGTCTAATAGAATATTAAACACAAAAACAGGAGATTTATATTAAATGACAAAAAAAAAAAAAAAACTAAATATTTATTAATATATTATATTTGTGCATAAAAATATGTGCATAAAATGGTTATAATTTATCATTTAAAGAGTATATATGGCTATTACAGGTACATGTATTACAGAATATATTTATATATCACGCAAATATATAATGATATATAAAATACTATAAAATACATGCATGTATCCATCATTGACGGGAAAATAAGGAAGAACAAACATATACGGATGAGCCATGGACCCATCGCGGACAAGGACGGGTCCTGCCATGGACCGGGTGGCTGTTTGAAAAGGCTTCTACTGTACATTGATCTGTCCATACATCTTTGAATGTTCAGTTTTGATAGTGTACTTGCCTTTTTAGAGTAAGCCATGCTGTGTCGCGCGTTCATTTGAGTTTCAAACCCCAGACCATCGGACCTGTGGCTTCCACATACTCTTTCTATATATGGTAAAATATGATTAGCTCTGTTGAGTGATGTGTATAGACACGCCTACCACGAGAGAAAAAGAGATACTGTATATTCGTCCAAAAAAGCGCTGGATGCTGTGACGCAATCTGACACACAACTGCTCATAACTTCACTTCTACTCAACATTTTGATTTCATTTATGGCACAGCTTTGCGTGATGCTGTGACAAAATCGGCTGGACAGCGATACAGTCAGACGTGCAGACAGACAGACAGAAATTTTTCCGAGACTGGTTTCGGGTCCTCCAATGTATGAAACGAACAAATCATTGAAAGAAATGGTTCTGACCAATGTACAGACAAAACCTCTCTTATTTATATAGATAATTTAGTAATTATTATGACACTCTGAATGTTTAAACCATTAAAATACACCATATGTTTTTTCATATAATTCTATGTCACTGCACTTTATAACTGATTTGCCTGGATAGTTTTTGATAAGTAGGTTCGATTGAATAAACAAAATTGGAAAGCTTATTTAAAAAATAAGAAAAATATTGAATAAAATTGAATAATCGCATATTTAGGGCGGTGCGGTGGTGTAGTGGTTAGCACTGTCGCCTTGCACCTCCAGGGTCCGGGTTCGATTCCCAGCCAGGCTCGATTCCCGTCTCTGTGTGCATGGAGTTTGCATGTTCTCCCCGTGCTTGGTGGGTTTCCTCCGGGTACTCCGGTTTCCTCCCACAGTCCAAAGACATGCAGATTAGGCTAATTGGCGTTCCCAAATTGACTATAGTGTGTGAATGAGTGTGTGTGTGTGTGTGTGTGTGTGTGTGTGTGTGTGTGTGTGTGCTCTGCGATGGATTGGCACGCTGTCCAGGGTGTACCCTGCCTCGTGCCCGAAAGTTTCCTGGGATAGGCTCTAGGTCCCCGCGACCCTAAATACAGGATAAAGCGGTATAGAAGATGAATGAATGAATGAATCGCATATTTAAAACATTTTATATTGCAGTGAAAGAAATGCAAATGTTTTTAATATACAGATAAGTTAAATAAATGGATGACATTAAAACACTCCCTCATTCCTGTATACAGGGTGGCGGGGGCCTGGAGCCTATCCCAGGAGACTTATAGGGCATGAGGGGGGTACACCCTGGACGGGGTGCAAATCCCCGCACATACACACACTCACACACTCATTCACAAGCTAGGATGCTGTTTAAATATACACTATATAATCCATACGCACACAGACCCAGCCCTTTATCAGCTGCTCGGCCGTTCTCTGTCTAGTCTTGGAAGCTGTTAGGAATTCCTCTGACCTCAAAACTCCTGATAATAATCCCACTGATCACCCTGAACAGCCTCCCTCATTCAATCGTGTATTAACTGATCTGTGATCAGGCCCAGAGGGACCGCAAAGGCTTCCAGGCATTACTATGGTGAGATAAGCCCTAGGCGAAACACCATGGGTGGTTCTTAAACGACTGAACAAGTGACGGGAATCAAACCGAGCGCATTTCTGATGTGTGGGTTCTCCTGATGATGCTGGGGACCGAGACCCTGAGGCTCTGTGATGTTTATGGAGGAAGGTGAGAGCGGCGCGCCATGTTCGTTCGTGAGGGAATAGCGCTAACGCTCGAAAATGTGGCAGGGAAAGGGCAAAGGGTCCTGACGGCTGGAATTACAGCTAATCGAAGAGGTGGTTCCGGATCAAGGAATCAGTGGAATAGCAGCCAGACATGCAAACACTGTTTGGTGGAGGTTTTATAGGATTAGTTGCTGATGGTGAAGCATATTTATGGTGGGACGTCACCTCTCTCTCTTTCTCTCTCTCTCTCTCGCACATGAGTGGAGTCGTGATGATGCGCAGGCATGTACTTTTATCATTTTACATAGACACTTTTTCTGCATCATTCATCATGTCCTTTCCCACTGTATGGGACAGATGTGTAGAGGGGGAGAGGGTCGCTGTGTCTGTGCTCGCAGTGTCACAGTCAATAAAAGTTCATTAGAGTTGACAACTGAGCGGGTGGGAAACATCTCTCTCTCTCTCACACACACACACACACATACACGCACACACAGACTACAAAAACCTCTTTCAAGATGTGTTTAGATGCACTCTCTCTAACACACTACATCACAATACAGTGTGTGTGTGTACATGCGTGTGAGTTTCTCTGAACCCTAGCCGAGGTTACAGTTATGACGACGACCCCCTACACCAACGAATTAAACCGAGCTGCTCCAAATGCTCACAGCAATTGGCCCGGTCCTTAATTTGACCCTCCATCAGGTAGTGTTTGCGTCTGCTGGGAGTGTGTAATTGCAGAGGTTCGGCTGATTATCTGACAGCGCAGTGCAGTGGCCTCAGTGAGGCAGAAAACGAGCGGTGATTTAATTAGAGTCGCGTTCTCGTGCACGGAGTTCTGCCACGCTCTATTAAACACAATGAGTGAGAGACTGCAGTACTACAGTGCATGCACACACACACACACACACACACAGCATGCACACAGAATGGTGCGTCTGGAGACAGTAATGGATGTAAAATTACTGCTGGTGTTACTGTTCACCTGCAATCTGAACTGAGAACTGGGTTCAACATTAAAGGAAACGTCCACCATCAAACGAACGCATTAGTCGTTATCCCCAAATTTGTTTCATCTTTTGCCAATCCGGTTGAGTTCTAAGTGAGGCCACATCCTCAAGAAAGATGATGTTTCAGGCGTTTATGTTGCAATCAAGGAAAGACTACGGTGGTCTTGCTGCTCTGATGTCACATGAGGATATTAATATAACACAAGCTTATACTGTAAGATTAGATAGAAATGATTTATACTGGTCAGTATAAAGACAGGAGCTACTGTAGTTCATTACTGAAGCTATGTTCTTAGAATACTGGAACCCCAAGTTTTCCGTACACACAGCCTGATAAACGGTCTGGTCCAGACACCCAAATTAATTTGGAAGCCATGTTCTAGATGAATACTGTATTATCTCAACTCTGAAAAAAATGTGAGGGGCGGTGGTTCGTATTTTTATATGAAATTTTTTGATCCAAATTCTGTCTCTGGAAATGAGTATGCTCATGAACATTACTTCCTGTTTAAACCTCCTAAGGCCTGAATGGCCTCATATGTGGACATGACATTTCATCCCAGTTTAACAGTCTATATATTTATCCTTGTACCATCCTCTTATAAAAGAACTGTATAATTCTTTTGCCAAGTTTCTTCCTGGTTGAAAACTTTGATTCAATTATATTTATCAGCTGTAAATGAAGAGAAACAGTCAGAAATTGCAATGTCACAAGAGTAGAGTTTGGGCCTCAGGAGGTTAAAAAAACTAAATAGTTCCGCATGATGCCGCTAGAGGGTCAAAACCAAAACGGCGCAACAGGTTGAAAAAATTGAAGTGCACGCTGTTATTTGTTTCGTCTATTTCAAGGAAAACGATGCGACGGAGATTGACGATGGACTGGTTGCCGTGTATGGTGACGAAAGCACTTTGTTTCTGCTGGCATTTTATGACGAAGAACTTTTCCTCAAGAGCCAAAAAGGAGGCTTCTTCATAGACAGTCTTCACCAGCTCATGTAGAGAAGGACTGAGCTCACGAACACCGCTGGTTTTCATTACCTTATTTCTTAATAACAATAATAACAACTTTATGACTGCAACTCTATAAACTGTAAGCTAATAAACAATTGATAAAATGTGCTAATATCAATGTGCACTACTGTAGTTCATAATCTATCTATCTATATATCTATCTATCTATCTATCTATCTATATATCTATCTATCTATCTACAGTAAGTACCGGTGTTAACATTATCAGCCATTTGAGCTACAGTAGCACTTCTATTGAATCAGACAACACAGGCCAACCTTCACTCCCTACGTTCATCAGTGACCCTCGGCCACCCATGACCCTGTCGCGGGTTCACCATTTTCAGTTCCTTGGACCACTCTGGGTACGTCCTGACCAGTGCGACCGAGGATCGTCCCACAAGCTGCAGTTTTGGAGTTGCTCTGATCCAGTCTTCCGGACATCACAATTTGGCCCTTGTCAGAGTATCTACAGTTAGATTATCTCACGACTGTGGAATATACTCAGAATATACAGTATTAGGCAGCACGTGAACATTTTGTCCCTAGTGTAGTACCGCTTTAGAGTGGGCGGGATTACTCACGTGTCGTTTTAGTTGCGGCGCCTCAACTGCCGTGACATCATCGTAAACGCGCCACAAACAAACACACAACAATGGAGCATATCGACGGCATGGTGTTCTTCATTCTCGGCATGTGGATGTTTTTAACAGCGAGACGAAGGAGTTTGTTTCAAAAGAGGCCGACAGCAGCCAAAGAAAATTTTTGGTTAATATGAAAAGGTGCGTGCGATCCTTCTCTGGCTGTTCTAAATATAGCGGTTCTGTTGTGTCTCGTGTCGCAAGTTCGGTGACGCAGTAATGACGATTTTCTCTCCGGGCCAATCAGTGACCAGCAGAGTTTACACGTCACGTTTTGGTAACGGTTCGGCGCGCTCGGAACCTCGGCTGAGGTGGTACTAAAAAAAGGACCAGGTACCATGTACTGTTCCCAGTGGAAAACCCCCCAAAAGTGAGTTGAACTGAACCGTGTCGTGCCGTACTATGCAGTGGAAAAGCGCCATTAAGCAGGTGGTCATAAATGTTATGGCTGATACAGTAGGTGTGTGTGTGTGTGTATGATGTTTCTTTCCAGACAAATTTCAGACTGAAAATATGTAGACAATGTCAACCTTTTTTTTTTTTTTTTTTTTTTCAATTGTGGGAAAAAAACTATTTTCAAACTTATTGTCATACTGGAATATGTGGAAAAGTTAAAAGGGGTGTGAATACTTATATAATACACACTATATTGCATACTGTAACTACAGTATAATTTGAAAGTAAAAATTTTTTGTTGGGATAATCCTATAGTCCTGATAATCACTGATAAATAAAGGTCTTTAATATGAGTTGTCAATGCATAATTAACCTCCAAAACATAAAAAAAATAGTTTGTTTGTTTAGGGGGTGGGGTCAGTCTGCTTGACACCAGCGTTGTGGCACTTTAACTGCCACGTTACTTAAAATAAGTCTGACATCCTTGACCTAAAGCACCAGTCAGGCATCCCAAAGTAGTCTGAGCTCACTGAACTCAACACAGCCTCTGTGTGTGTGTGTGTGTGTGTGTGTGTGTGTGTGTGTATAGGTCGAGGAACAGCAGCCAACCAAACCAATTAGTGCGCACGGTGAATACGAGCAGCTTCATTCTCAGGGTTATGCTCTCTGCCTCTCAGGCCCCTGCTATAATTCATGGGCCTGCTTGGTGAGACAGGCAGAGATGAAGTTCCCAGCACCTTCAACTGCACAGCCATATTTCATCACAACCTGGCAATCCCTGGAGGTGTCTTAAACACATTATATTGCCTCGCAGTTTTGTCTATTTTTCCCTCTCTCTCCATCTCCCATTCCTTCTTTCCCCCCTCTCTCTGTCTTGGATTAACAGGTAATTGCTTCAGATTTTTCCCCCGTCACCCTTAGAGACACCCATATCGAGGCACTAATAGGGCCCCTAAAGACGTCACAAAGCAGTAAAAAAACAAATGAACACAGTCCCGAAAGGAACAGCGAAAATTACCCTACGCCGATAAAATCCTGCTGTGAGAACAATTAGGTGCTCTGATAGATGAGGTCGAGCGCAAACTAGTGCTAGTTAGGGACCCTAATGAGGGAGAAAGGGCTTCGTCCCAACGGACTCGGACAATGTCCCGAACAACATCTTTTACGAAAAGAAGAAAGGGCATGTGCTTTGGAATGGAAATCCCCACCGGACCTTTTCTACCGTGCTCCACTGCTTCTGGCTTTGCTGTTAATTGACTTCAGTTTCAGCTGGCAAGGAAAATAAAGTATCAATCTGAAAGACTAATTGAGATTTTCTTTTTTAAACGTGAAATCTTTTAAGTTGGTCCCGAACCCTCAGCCTCTGTCTCTTGTTTTCTTTGGGAGTTCCAAGTCGTGATGTTTGCGTTTCCCTCGCTTCCAAGCTGCGGTATGCAGAGAAGAAAACAACAGCATCCCGAGGCCCCTCCTTTCCCTTCCTCTATCCCGTCGCCATTTGAGACGGAGAGTCACCAAGGGCCGGGGTCCAAGCATTCTCTCAGGACTAGTTTATAGGAGCCTTGCTCACTAAAGCGTGTAATTCCGCTGTTGGTTTTAGCCGGGAGTTGCAGTTGGCGCAGTCAATGGGGCCGTTCAGAGCGCTCTCCATCAGCGTTGTCTCCAGAGGGCCGTGAATGCCTCATAAAAAAACATACGTTAATGACCACGGACTAGACCCATGCACGGAGGCACATAATACCGTTTATTGCAGGGCATGGGCACTTATACCATTTGTTATAATGTACACAGGCACAAGAACACTTGTCAGGCACTTAGACTGGACTAAACTCAATACTTGCCTTTGTACGGTCTCCGCAAAAAAGTTTTAGGAGCTGGACATTATTTATGCTTTGCTACTGTATAAGTAATTAGTAATTGCCACGTCACGGAAAAAGTAAGTTGTCTGTCAGTGATAATGAAAAGCGACACCTTATTAAAATTTGGTTACGCAAGTATCTATCCACTATACTTGCACTGCATTTGTCAAAATGATTCACGAGGGAGCTGTATTACTTATGAACGCCACATTTACAAACATCAAGGAAAAAAGGAAAGCCTGATCGTTCAACATTTCCTACATGTACTGCAGCTATGCAATGGAAATCTGCCTGCAGCTTGTTTTCTTACAATTAGATCCTTTGAGCAAAACTGCGCAATGGAATCAAAGCAAAAATAGGTGTTCAATGTAAAAGCAAAGTGTGAGCCAAAAAAAAAGAGAGAGAGAGAGAGAGAAATTGTAAAGGAGGTACACTGCCATGCCTGTTCACACATACCTTGCATTGTTTCTTATAACCACTGCTTGCTTTACAGTCTGGTTTCAAAGCCCCTGCCTATAAAACCATCATGCACAACCTCCCTGAATGAAGATGTCTGTGATAGATTTATGACACGTCTTTACCCGAGCGGGCAGGAAAAAAGTGTATCGCTCCAGCCCCGGCTCACATCATAACTCTAAACGTCGCCAAGCCGGGCCTGGCACAGCGGCCAGAGCAGCTTAAGAATGTCTGAGTAAAGATTTGTCATGTTGAATTCTCAGCAGAGCCAAAGGCTGACTGGCAGAGTTTCATCACTTAGTTCTATCCGACTGGGCTCGTTTCCTGAAATCACCACAGCGGTTAAAATCAACGGAACGCTCTATGTTTCTTTTGTTCCTCTTCTACTTGACGAAGAAAGAGTTAGACTTCTCATAAAACGGAGGTCTCCGTTTTGGTCAAGTCAAGGTGAGACAGACGCTTGTCATTTTATGAAGAGCTTATAAATCATGTCTGTACCTACTACTTGTATCAAGTGGAACCAGTAGGAATTCACTGTTACCAGAAGAGAATGGTGCAGCGGAGCTAAAGTCCATCTAGCTCTTTCACTTCATCATCTATAGCCTGTGTTCAAAAAATGAGCTTCTAAAACTTTCATGCCAATACCACCATGGCACTCGTCTCGTAAATCTCATAGCTGGCTACACACCCAAGGTGTCAAGCTACCTTGTGGAACATTGAGTCCACCAGTGTTTCCCCTACTAGTACAGTGGTTTAGGGTTAGGGTTGTTAATAGTCATTGGAAAATTGTGAGCGAGAAAAGCAATACATGCTGGGTTTTTTTTTATGATTATTTATTTTATTAGGAGCTAACGGTAAAACCTGGCCATTATCACTGATCATTAAACAACATGACTGTGACTTTCACCCCAACCAGGAACAACAAAAATACATCACTAACCATCAATTCAGCGCCAGAATCATCGAACACATGACAAATATTGAGGTTTCCTTTAAACAGTCAGCATTTTGAAGATTGTGCTGTGTGCCATCAAACTGCCAGGAAGCCTGCTCTGCTTCTCTTCTCCAAAGACAAGTAAGTGCGTGAGCTTGTTTCTGATCAGTCTTGGCCTCCTGGCATCTATTAAGTCCTGAGACTTATCTGACTGGGATTCCCTTCGGATGGAGGATCAAGCTAATCATTCCCACCGGAACCTCAGCAAAGAAAGCGAACGGCTGCTGAAAAGACCAGAAATAACCAGAGATTGATGCATCTTTCACGTTCTTACTCGTTGGCCAATTAAAGCAGATAAACAGCCATGTTGGAAAAGAATGGAGAAGACCTCCTCATCAAAACGGAAAACTAGTCCTGGCTGGGCAAAAGAGGTCAAAGTGATTTGTGGTTCTTTCTTTGCGATGAATGCTAGTGGACCCACATGGAGAACGAGACAGAGCAGCATTTACAAGCTGACAAAGCCTAAACATGGTGACACCCTCCCCTATTGGGCTGACGAACATCTATCAAAAGACATAGTCATTTTGCGAGTTGAATGAATAGACACGAAGGCGTCCCAAAAACAACTTTTTTTTTATACTGTAGCGTGTGAAAAAACACCTCCCTCAACACATTCCCTAAGATGTAGCAACTCATCTATTAAGGTTTGGCTGTTTTCCTAAACGGATGGTCACTCCATAATAATGTCATTTCCGCATGGGAATAATAACGTATGCGTGAGTTGAGAGTTAATGAAGCACTTCTCAGGCTCTGGCGAAGAATAAAGGAAAACGCGTGAAAGAGCGGCGGAAATCAACGCCAAAAACTGATGCCTTATTTCAAACAAACCGGAAATGAACACTGGCCAAATTAGAGGGTTGCAGAATAAAATAAAAAAAAAAAACAGAAAGTTGGCACAGGCTTCTAATTTAACTATAAGAAGCAGGGACCTGGAAATCATGCTTGAAACCCCAGGTCCAGTAAGAAAGCATGAGTTCATAATTTGTACGGCGTCTAGCAATCATGATCTTTTTTCATAATTGTTTCCATTGGCGCCAGCAGCAGAGCGTTCACACTTTACACCTCGTGTTTATTGCGTCATGCCATTCGTCAGTGTACCTGCAAACACTCAAGTCCTGCTGAAATTCCATCCGACCTATCCATCTCAGCAGCTCCTGGTGCTGAGCTACAGTAGGATTCGCATCATTTACCCTCAAACCTCAGCAACACCGGGGGAGAACCGTGTGATGGACTCATTCCAAATGTAGAACTGTCAAATAATTTTCACATTCTTCTAACATGTTTTGACGTTTTCGTACAAAATCCGAGTTTATCACTGCGTTTCATGATTATGTTTTATTGCAAGCCTTTCAAAAAAAGAGATGGAGATGAAGCGCTTGGTTGAGAATCACAAGCACCGTTCTGCCCTGGAAACAGCATGTGCCTCGGTACATACCCTTGCTTGTCTTGGAAACTTATGCATACACACACACGCACATTTCTGCTTGCCAAAGCCCCCAAACATTCACACCTGTAACCCAAGCGCTCAGCAAGCATGGGCCTTCGAGCCTTGAACTTTTTACAAGACTCTGATCCACATTCAGGCAAGCAGAGCTGAGCTTTCTGTTGCCCACACAAACACACCACCAGCCGACTATCACCATGCTGGCTTTGTCCAGTTTATGTTTATGGACAGTGCTCATACTGTGGAGGGACCATCAAAGGACATTAATGGCCATTAGCAGCAATTTAATATTGCACCATACTGTAGCTCAGAGACTTGCCAGCTCCCTGGCTTGATTCATCTAGAACCACTCAGAACCTCACGAGAAAGAGCGAGCCAAAATCACTGAAACTTGATATTAGAGTAAACATAGTCCAACAACTTGCTTAGAGGGTCATATTGTGAAAAACTGGATTCCTTCCAACTTTTTTGTTTCTTGCCATGTCTGAGGTTAGGGACGCAGTTCAGCTACAGAATCACCCTCTAAATAAATGTTTGTTGATATGAGCACTGACTTGGTCACTGTCCTTGTGGTCTCTGTTTCCGATCCATTCGTTTTCCATGGATGAGTGATTAAGCACGTCCTTACTGATAGATGATATGGTTGTGGTGCTGTGGCTCGAGGACTCAATGGAAAGACAATGGTGAATTGAGAGTGAGATCCATAGGTGATGATGATTTACGTAACTTACAGAAGGCCAACCAAAGAAGCAGAGGAAAAATTTGGAGAGAAAGATGGAGTGTTTGGAAGTGCCAGATAAAAGAAGATGAAGAGTTTGAGACACAGAGCAAGACAAGACAAGATTAGGTAAAGGAGCATTTGATGAAGGCTTGACTGGACAATCGACTTTTAGAGGTAAGGATGATGAGCAAGAATGAGGCCTACATGCGGAGGTACTGTAACCTACTGGATTCCAACTACCATTAAACAACAAGGACGAGGAAAAAGAAGAAGACGACGACACTGGAGAGACTATTTGTTGTCATGGCTGATGTCATCATTCTGAGTGAATTCTTCGAGTAAATTCAATATTTTGTTTTCAATGCAGTGGAATTGAAATAGCATTACTGATCTGTCTAGATGTTTACAGGAGATGTGAGAATGCATAAGGAATCAATGGACATTAAGTCTTGTCCTTCATTGTCATTTTTCCACTTTCCATCTCTGCTTGTACATTCGTATAATGAATATTCATTGGTGTTCCTTGCCTAGTTAAAGCACAACCCCAATCCAACCCCCTCCCAGTTTGACCCAACTCATCATTTAACCTCAGGAAGCTGGAATTATTCAGCTCTCATTATACTGCATGTCCTCATCAACCTTGACAAGTCCATGTTTATCCTGAAAGGATGAAGTGTCCTCAGGCGTCAATCTTTTAGTGGAGTTGCCAGTCCTCAGGTTTTCTTAGATGTGGCAAAAAAATAAAGCTGTTGATATTAATAAGCCGTGGCAATTATCCCTGCATTCCTCATGCGTGATTGATGGGAAATGACCTGGCGTGGCGATCGGCCATGCCTCTGGTCTGAACCAGCCCTCCTGTCCTTCAAGTTGATGTCTAATTAAACAGAACCAGCGAATCAGGGGTTTTTGTCTGAGCACATTCTTCACATTCTGTATTTCGGTTTGTTCCTTATAAAAGATTGTAGTTATTTATCACTGCCTACTGCTTCACCGTGTTATTAAAGATCGTCATCGGTCTACCCTTCGCCGGTTCCTTTGCCCGAGGGATTCCGCATTCCAGATTACTGGAGAATTAAAGAACGTTCTGGAAAGAGCAAGCTCTACGTTTTATGGGTAGAATAATAAGTCATTCGGGGAGTGTCGGCTCGCAAGTGTATCGGAATTGGAAAATGAAAGGGGAGATTCAGAGGAGAAATGTGCAGCCTTGGCAATTTCTTTTCAACAAAGAAAAACTCATTAAACTAAAAGGAAGCGGCCAGTTTGCTCTATTATGCAAAACTAACTGCAGTATACAGAGCATGAATCAAAGAAGCTATTAGACTTTAGGGATCAAGACCAGTGAGTGGATGGAGAAAAAAAAATTGGGAAATTTGCTTCATTGTATCTGAGAATAACATTTAATGTCGATAGGTCATGTGACTGTTTTATTTATAGGAAAATAATTATAGGAAAATAATTAACAATATAGTGGTGTGATTTCATAATACCACAAAATGGAGAAAAATGTAATTTATCTCTGCCAACTGTTAAAATATTTGATATATATACTTAGACCCCTGTTCAAAGGCACTACATGATGTGTTGAACAAGTGATTGTACACCTTACATAGCGCACTGGCTTTCCTTTCAACGCTATTCGGGATTCAACCCAGAACCCGGAGGTTAATGGAGCTGATATTCTAAAGTGGAATAAGTGGACATGTCCACTGTCCACCACCCCAATGGTTTATTCTGCTCACCTTTTGGCTACAGAGTACCAGTAAGAATTTAAAACTACTTTTCACCCCTGTTAATTACACTAACTGGCAGTCTTCAGCTCTGACACTCGCAGTTAGTTAGTTCCATCAGTCACGGAAGGATATTTTGCGGAGCAAAATAATGGTGTCAATAAAGAAACACATCACGATATGTTGATTAATGGTGTTTGTGAAACCCTTGTATAAAAGCTAACCCGATATTCATCATAACAGCACTCCATGTGTGATATTGCTTAAATGAACAGCTAGTTCCTTGCATTTTTGTTATAATATAATGAGGGTCACATTGTCAAGAAAAAAATGGCAAAACACCCTGACACTTTGATTTCACTGAAACTGGAGACTAATTAAATTAATTAAATGTGAAAAACAACTACTCAAGAGTATCCATCCATCCATCCATTTTCTTCCGCTTATCCGAGGTCGGGTCGCGGGGGCAGCAGCTTCAGCAGGGATGCCCAGACTTCCCTCTCCCTGGCCACTTCTTCCAGCTCTTCCGGGGGGATCCCAAGGCGTCCCCAGGCCAGCCGAGAGACATAGTCCCTCCAGCGTGTCCTGGGTCTTCCCCGGGGTCTCTTTCCGGTGGGGCGTGTCCGGAACACCTCACAAGGGAGGCGTCCATTATTTATAGTTCACTACAGAAATAATATTTTTGACAAAGCACGTTTGTCTGCACATATTTTGATCTAACATCCACTTTTTTATGATAAATTGACACATATTTAAGCAATATAGCTCAAAGCCAGCACCACATTTGGGTCCCTTTAACCCACACAGTCATTATGAAAACCGTAGACCTGGAACTGTTGACAGTTTGAAGTTGGAGGATGTCTTTAGTGCTTCCTTCATCAAGCTTGAACGGCCAATCGCCTGCTGAGAGATGAGAAGCCGCTAGCACCGAGCTAAAATCGATAGCCACCACTCAAGCTTCATCAGTGCAATTTAATACCACCTAGGGGAAGCTGGCTCAAGGTCCAGCGTTAGATAGATCTGTTCTGACAGTGCAGTTTGGTTAGGCAGCACACGCACATACATAACACACACACACACAGGCTTCTTTCCTCATCTTTTTCATTGCCACTCTTCAATACAGTACCAACACAAACACCTTAAAGCCAGTTTTACACTACTGTATATAACGATGTTATAAAATGAAAATAATTATATAAAAAAGTTTCAATAGTTTCAATTTTGCAAACAAAAGTCACACACTTTAAAAGATTTCTTTTGGTTCTTGAGTTGAGAGCACTGAAACCCACCAAGCACGGGGAGAACATGCAAACTCCATGCACACAGAGACGGGAATCGAGCCTGGCCGGGGAATCGAACCCAGACCCTGGAGGTGCAGGGCGACAGTGCTAACCACTACACCACCGCGCTGCCCCTAAAGCATGTGCCTTGAGCGGGAATCGAACCCGGGGCTACCGCGTTAGAGCGCGGAATCCTAACCACTAGACCACAAGGGATTAATTTCTAATTAAATGTTTAAGCAAAATAGCTTCATGCATTTACTTCATGTTCACCAAAAGGCAAAATGTAAATGTACAGTATAGCTATCTATAGTCTATGAATTTGTTGCCATAACAAAATCATGGACTGTTTTTGAAATCTGAATACCGACGCACTAAAATCATGATAACCTTTAAGCATTCTTTAGTGTTTAGTGTTTAGAGCACATTTTGAGTCACTATATCTTATTGAAAAAAATTATACACTCACCTGATTGAGTCATCTCTACCACTCGGTTGAGGCCTGCTATGGTAAAAAAAATCCACTAAACATTGTTGTGTCTTTAAAAATTCAAGATCATTTGTTTTGTTTCACCGTGACACAGCTAGTGAAACTTTTTTGTTTTTTTTGTAAATGTATTGATACTTTTACCATGGCGCAACATGTCAACCATTTGGAAGAGGCCTAAACTGAGGGCTGTTTTAAAAAAAAAGTCCATAAATAAGCAAATAATAATAATTATTATAAAAGAAATCTATCAAACTGATTATTATACTTGTTGCCGCGAGTCATGGCAGAGTGTGGCCGGGATGGCACTCTGTCAATCACTGATGATCATCAATCACCTGTGTGTGTAAGCTCGGATAGCATGTGTTATGCTGTGCTGTAACGTATGGAGAAATAAAAAAATTTAATAAAATCCAGACCAGGTTGCAATTTTAATACTCAAGAAGAGTGTTAAGTTCTTTCCAAAATAAAGTTGATCAAAATCAGTGCCAGGAGACGACAGAAACACTTCCACATATGAAGGCTTTAGCGTAAGAGTTGATTTATTTGTCTATTTATGTAAGTATGCTGCCGTGCACAGTCCAGCCTGTGATTAAAGTGTTTAAATGACTCGCACGGGCTCCTGCTGTTGTTCATAACGTGTTGGTCCAGGTGTTGGCATGTGTACCGCAGTGGTGACGGAGGGCCTCATTAAAGGAATCCAGCGCTCAGTTCAACAGAAATCTCCGCTCATCCATCAAACCGTGCCGAGTGCCACTACAGCGCCTGCGCCCCGCTGCGGCCCAGCACCATGATAACGAGACAGCAGCAAACCAGATGTGTTTGGGTGTGAGAGTGAATGTGAGTGTCATCCGTATACTGTAGCATCCGTACAGAATCGGGGTTGATAATGCATGTGTTTGTTGAAGAGAGAGGCTTATGGATTATGTGAGACAGGTAACCTGCAGGAGAACCCGGAAACTACTGTATGGCAACGCAGAAAGAATCTGCAGATGTAGAAATTGCAAAACTTTATTTTATACGCATGTAAATGAGAAATAAACAGAATAGCTCCACCACCTTTGGTAGACACATCAGGCTGTTGCTTAAAACTACTAACTATATATTTACAGAACTGTATTTTAGTCCATCAATACATCACTACATCGTAGGAAGCTATACTAAAAGCATGCTACGGTTACTGCATCCTGGGTCATGTGACCACATTATATCCTCTTAACCGTTCCTCTTGTGACATTTAAATATAAATCCCTTTTTTTTTTACGCCATCTATCCAGAAACACACCCTGCGGTGTGTCTCATTCGCAGGATTGGTTTACGGCTGGTCACAGGAAGGTCAGAGTCAAAATCAATGAAGAAACTGCAACTATGAGAGACGGATAGAAAGAGAATGTGACGCACTACCAGAGAGGGTTTGGATGCTTTTTTTTTCTTGTGTGTGTTTTTAACAGAATTTTTTTTTAAAGATGTTTTACTTTCCACATGAGTTCTTAGTGAGACAGTGCAGGACATGTGAAAAAGAACAGCGATGGGAAAAAAAAAAGAATTGATCGTAATAGAGACGGAAAGAGAGAACAAGAAAAATGTGTGAGAGAGAGGGAGAGGCAGGGAGGGAGGAGAAGACATGCCACCGTGCTGTGCAAAGCCAGGCTACAGATCAAATGGAGGTAGCGGTTTTATTGGAAACATTTGTCGTGCGAAGCAAAATTCCACCCATTTCCAATTATATCTTTTGCATGGGCACATTAAATTTTACATACTAGACGGAGGGAAGGAGCCAGGACGAGAGAAATTTGAAGCTAATATTTTGCAAATGCTATTTATGCATAATAATTCATATTCCTTGCCTTGGTGCCAGACAAGGATAAGCGGAGTGATATTGGTTCCTGGAAAATTGACCTTGGAATTGTTCATCAATGCTGCTTTAACTTGGAGCGCCACTTAAACGTGATTCCTTATGATTTATGGAAGAAACGAGAAAAACCGTTGTGAGAAAATTACATCTTTACAGGCGTCCGTTGCGTTGCATCGTTGCCATCTACTGTGCATTGTGAGCCTCCTAACAACTAATGCACTAACAAATCTGTATTTTTGACTATGCATGTGGCTCTGAGGAGGTTAACACGCCATCGTCTCCAGAAATGAATTCCCTGTCTATTTTGGTGCTGACAGGACAACCATATCCAGCAAGTCCAGGTTTTAGAGATAATGGATGAGCTCTGTAGGTTTCTTTTAAAAATTTTTAATTTTATTTTAGATGAAGCTGTCAGCCAGTTGGCTGTCTCGTAGTACGACTCAACGGGGCCTTGGACTATGGCTCGTCATCATAGGAAAGGACGCAAGGCCAAACGAGCACAACCCGCTGGTCACTATTCCTACCTCGTTTTGTAATTTCACCACATCATTCATCACGGGGAAAAAACATTACTACGAGAATGCTACGAGATATTAAAAATAGAGGATGCTAATCCGATCCAGACGTTGCAGTCGTCCATGAAACGGGTGAAAGCATCCTCCCTCCCCTCTACCTCTATTTTTTCCTTCAATATCCCAAGCTCATTTTCTATATTCCGGCACCGTCAAGCGTCAACACAATATAGAAGAAAGGATGTCACTTCAGAACACCCCAGAGGGGTTGCTTTCATAATTTTTTCCCACCCTCCTTTCAATCCCATCTCCTTACATTTTTAACCCAAGAGACTGGCTGATATTACGAATTTGCCTCCTGGGGTTTTGTTTATGAGATCTCAAAGTGAAATATTAGCACCGCTAGGTGCTAGCGACTAGCTGGGAGATCTTGACAGCTCTGCAGTTTTTGTTTTCCAACAGCGATCAACTTGACAGTGACTTCCCATAGACATCCCCGGCATTCTTAGCCTGCTAGGAACAACAATCCCGAACTCTGACTCTCCTCCGTAGATAGCAATAAATAAAACAAATAGTGATGTCATGATATTTGTAGCTCCCTTGTGTACACAGGAGTAAAGTACAGATTTATTCATCTTCATTACCGTTCAATTGAGCATTAGATTTGGTTTCAGTCCTGCAAGGTATGGTGGAAAATTTTAAATAGACAGCAATACCATAAGGACTGTTGAGGTTCCAGGCAAGAATCAGCATCTGTCTCTTGGAATATGATGTAAACCATTAGCTAGAGCAGAGGGAATAGATCATAAATACAGTATGCTATGTACCATTTTGGTTTGGGCTTCTCTCTTAACTGATTCTACTGTATAGTGTGCAGGAACAATTCGTCTTGTTTTCTGTGGAAACTCCATGAAGTCCCTATGAAATGGTTTGGAAACCATTTGAGTGTGTGTACAAAATATTACAATATACAGTATTTCCTTTAAAAACAGTAAGTCAGACTAATGATGTCGTAAACTTTGCAATCAAACTAACAGTAACTCAAATATAGCTACAGTAAGTCAAGTTTTTCTACACCTTCGCCCACACGTCTATTTTAATGAGGAGGATATGTAGCTCAACTATCAACAGCGTCAATGGTGGCTGAGAGCTGGGGGATGTTTATCTGATATGTCTTAGTGATCGAAAATAAAATTTACTTTCTCCTCTTCATGAACTTGAAGGTACAGTAGTGGTGCTCACTCCTTGGTTAAAACCCAGCAATTTCAGAAAGTCCATCCTCTTCAAAGTGTCAACCCTTTATTTTCACCAAGCAATGCTTAGAATAGGAAATAGTCGGTTGGAAGATGCTCAGACAAGAACACCCCAAGATACCATGCTTGATGCTAACAAGCTGTTACAAAGGCTTTGCTCAAGGGCCCAACAGTGGCAACTTGGTGGTTGTGGGATTTGAACCTGGGATCTTCCGAACCGTAGTCTAATGCCTTAACCACTGAGCTACCCCTGACCCCAAGACCTGTACAGGATACATCACCAAATTGTCATCCACAATGTTAAGTAACATGTATAAAAAGCCCTAAAAACTCAGTCTTATGATTTCAGGGACCCTAAGGTCTATTGTCGCTATTAGACTGTACGAGTTTCTACACTGTACTCCATTACAAATCTATCCAAAAGGAACTGTGAGGAGCCCATCTTGGACTTTCTCCCATTCTTATTTCCTTACGTTCACCACGTTCTGGCAATGTTGTCACATTTTACTCCATGCGCTCTTCTTGGCCTTCATATTCACTTTTTCAGAATTTAAAGCCCGCATTCTTTCCTCTAACTTGTCCATTTCAGCATCTCGACTGCACATGTCCTCTTTTAGAACCCCCGACCGTGAACGAGTTGCTGAGTGTCAGGGGGGAGCACGGCCGGGAGGATATGAGCTGACAGGATTTTATGAAGTGCTCTCATAAATGCCACTCAACTTCAAATACTCCTCCTCCCTGAGCTGGACTGGTGCATCACAGTTGGGTCTATTGCTTGGATTCTGGGTCTGCAAGCACTGCTCTTTCGAAATGGACAATGCTACAAGATAAACATGGTATGCACTGCTGAGATGTTTGGAGTGTTTCTGTAAGAACTTGTTGTCATAGTGCAAGCAGTGAAGTCGTGTTTATTTATGAGGCTGGAGATGTACTGACCCCAAACCCTTAAGAAACTCTGAAGCTGCTGCAAGGTCAATCCCACCAGCCGTAGGCGTTTATTAGCAATGCTAATAGAAGCTGCAGGGTTTTGTTGACCTTAGGAACTTTGCAGATACCGAGTGTGAACCTTAGGACCCATGATTCAGATCAATACTAGCTGTCAGAAATGAAAAACATCAGTAGCATTTAACAAGAGAAGGACAACCTTCCTATTTACGCCTCCCACTTGTAGTTCTTAGTGTAGAGAGCAGGAATACTAAAATTCTGGCATCCAAACTAATTCATCAATATCACTTTATTCTGTGTTTAGGGTCACGGGAGGCCTGGAGCCTATCCCAGGAAACTTTGGGCACAAGGTGAGGTACACCCTGGACAGGGTGCCAATCCAATCCATCCACAGGGCAAACCCACATACACGCAATTTGGGAACACCAATTAGCAGGTCTTTGGAAGGAAACCCAGCAAGCATTGGGAGAACAAGCAAACTCCATGCACACAGAGACAGGAATCGAGCTTGGCTGGGAATCAAACCCGGACCCTCGAGGTGCAAGGCGACAGTGCTAACCACTACACCACTGTGCCACCTGGCATCCAAGCTATTATTTCAAAATTAAAAGAGAATCAGATGTTGTGGCCATAAAATAGTATTTTCACTGTCGTGCATTGGCAGGGTCGGTGGTTGTTTGGGGACATTAGAAGTCTTAAAGTTTTTCAAAGCATTTCCTGGTTTCCAGCCACCATCCATGACTACCGCTTACCCAACATGGACTTGCCAGGGGACAAAGCAGACTCTCAGAACACCACAATATAAAACAGTGGCTGTTGGATGAAACAGTAATTAAACCCATACTATGAAGCATGTGCTGATGAATTCAGGATGGACTCTGGGTGGGGTCATGCTGGGGGTCAGGATCACAGGTTACGTTGTGGGTTTTGCTTGTTCCATTAACTTCTTTTTGTGACTCCTGAGTGGAGCTTGATTGAATCCAGATCTTTTATTGGCCTGGTGGGGATTAGTCTGATTAACACTTTGTGACCTAAATGATAGGAATTAGGGTGAAAGCTTGGTCATGGGCAAAGCAGAGACAGGTGCTGCCTCTCCTCCTGTGAAACATAAATGTTTTAATGTAGACCGCTCCTAGGATCAGTTACGTACATGCCAAAATGCTTTTAACCTCTACAGAAATGCACTTCTTTAAAGATGTATTTCTCTTATCAGGAAGATTATTTCATAGTGTGTGTGTGTGTGTGTAGGTGTACATGTGTATATGCCATCATAGGACCAGCTCACGCTGTACATTACCCCTAGTTTGGTTATGGGATCCTCCTGTGGTGTTTTTTTTTTATTTTTTTAACAGTTTTATTGTAGCTGTCCTTCCATTACTCAGTGATAGAAGTTAACATGGAGTGAGCAAGTTAGCCAATGTAACAAAATTTCTAATTCAGTTAGTTATAACAGGTGATCAGTTTATAAAATATTATTTAGCTGTATTAGACATCATCCATACTCCTTTATCGTGTATAGAGGGTCATAGGGGATGGACATCACATGTGAATACATCACAGGGCACACACACGCTATGGGCAATTTGGGAACACCAGTTAGCCAAATCTGCATGTCCTTGGACTGTGGGAGGAAACCCACCAGGGAGAACATGCAAACTCCATGCACACAGACACCGAGATGGGATTCGAACCCAGACCCTTGAGGCAACAGTGCTAACCTCTAAACCACCATGTCACCTAAAAACTTTCTGTATTTTTTCAATCTTATCTCAAAATAATCTTCAATGGTTTCCTGTTGGCATGTTAACATGTTAACTGGGTACCTTTTACCTTTAGGCTTCACTAAGCTGAACGCTGTATTGTTTTATTTATAATGCTAATGCTATGAGGCAAAACTACCTAGCTACTTTTTACTTATATTTATTATTTATTTATTTATTTTTACACTTCCTTGTGTGATAATTAGACTGTATAAATACAATAACATTATGTATTAGTATGTTTTACATAAGCAGCATGGAGACTTACTGTAGTGGTTAGCACTGTTGTCTAACAGTCTGGGTTCAATTCCCGCCACATGGTCTGTGTGCATGGAGTTTCTATGTTTTCCCTGTTCTTGGTGATTTTCCTCCGGTTTCCTCCCACATGCAGATTAGGCTAATAGGCGAAGTTCCTTTTATTACCCTAAAGATGATTGTTTTTCACTAAAATTACTCCCCAAAGTGTTTCATTTCTTTTACACCCTTTTTTCAGAGTTGCTGCTATAGAAAATTAATCAACACCTGTGATGTAGTTAGAGGTCCGACATTATTTCAGTTAAGATTAATGCTAAATGTTAAAGATCAATCAATTTCAATGAAATTTTTATTATTTTATTATAAACCCAGATAGCAGAACAACATTGAATCATCGTTGAATCAACATTAAAGCATCAACCAACTTGTTATTGAATCAATGTTGAAATTTCAATGTTAAATGTTGATTTTTCATCAGGTTTGCACCTTGAAATAATGTTATTTCAATGATGAAAAATAGATCAAGATGGGCATAAAATCAATGTTTGTTCAACGTAAATTCAATCACTTATTTTACATTGAATCAACATTGAATCAACATTGAAACAATTATGGTTTAGTCTTGCTTTATGAACAGCAAGATTCTATGACAGTAAATCATGTCCGTTTTGATTTATTTCTTTAAATCAGAGACCATGTAGGGCTGAAAATCTTTTTTTTTTTTTTTTTAAACAAAAAGTCAGTAACTCAACATCCTTCAGTTTACATGTAAACATATTTATTTATTTATGCTCCATACCCATTTAAACAGGAAGTAACATCACAATTACAATAAAACAACTATATAATAAAACACACTACAACTTACATACAAATTATTATAAACTGGATGACAATATGACTTTTTAGAAGTGAACTATTAGAAGAGATTGTTAATTCTGAATTCATAAAACAGAATCTAACTGCCAAGAGAAGAGACTGGAAAACCATAATATAAAAATGGCAGCCTGCCTCAGCAAAATTTAGTCAAATGCAAATAGAAACAACCAAGTCAGAAACACAACAGATACCACATTATTCGTAAGTTGAAATGTATTTACTCAGCAAAACAGATAATAAGACACAAGTCTGAACTTATGGTTTTCCACCACGAGCAATTCCCCCCAGCCGTTCTGGGGCATAACGAAGCCATTTCTGAACTGTTGAAGCAAAGAAACTCTGTGGCCTCCTTTTCTTCAGCTTTCAGCTGTTGTTGTAGTAGTGCATCTAAAGAATGAAAAACAAACAAGAGGTTAGAACTATACAATGCTCTAAAAACTTGGAGTGGTAGTTGTTTATGAATGACAGAAGGTGGGTCCTAAATTTTTGGAAATGTGACTTTTACAAATGTACAGATATGCAACATATGTTTTGAAATGTCCTACAATCTTCCATAGATACAATGCACACATTAGATTTTTTTTAATATACAGGTCCTTCTCAAAAAATTAGCATATTGTGATAAAGTTCATTATTTTCTGTAATGTACTCATAAACATTAGACTTTCATATATTTTAGATTCATTACACACAACTGAAGTAGTTCAAGCCTTTTATTGTTTTAATATTGATGATTGTGGCATACAGCTCATGAAAACCCAAAATCCCTATCTCAAAAAATTTGCATATTTCATCCGACCAATAAAAGAAAAGTGTTTTTAATACAAAAATAGTCAACCTTCATATAATTATGTTCAGTTCTGCACTCAATACTTGGTCGGGAATCCTTTTGCAGGTACTTGTGTCTTGTGTCTCAACTTTCTCTTCACAATATCCCACAGATTCTCTATGGGGTTCAGGTCAGGAGAGTTGGCAGGCCAATTGAGCACAGTAATACCATGGTCAGTAAACCATTTACCAGTGGTTTTGGCACTGTGAGCAGGTGCCCGGTCGTGCTGAAAAATGAAATCTTCATCTCCATAAAGCTTTTCAGCAGATGGAAGCATGAAGTGCTCCAAAATCTCCTGATAGCTAGCTGCATTGACCCTGCCCTTGATAAAACACAGTGGACCAACACCAGCAGCTGACATGGCACCCCAGACCATCACTGACTGTGGGTACTTGACACTGGACTTCAGGCATTTTGGCATTTCCCTCTCCCCAGTCTTCCTCCAGACTCTGGCACCTTGATTTCCGAATGACATGCAAAATTTGCAACCTGTAGCCCATTTCCTGCACACGCCTGTACACGGTGGCTCTGGATGTTTCTACTCCAGACTCAGTCCACTGCTTCCGCAGGTCCCCCAAGGTCTGGAATCGGTCCTTCTCCACAATCTTCCTCAGGGCCCGGTCACCTCTTCTCGTTGTGCAGCGTTTTCTGCCACACTTTTTCCTTCCCACAGACTTCCCACTGAGGTGCCTTGATACAGCACTCTGGGAACAGCCTATTCGTTCAGAAATGTCTGTGTCTTACCCTCTTGCTTGAGGGTGTCAATGATGGCCTTCTGGACAGCACTCAGGTCGGCAGTCTTACCCATGATTGCGGTTTTGAGTAATGAACCAGGCTGGGAGTTTTTAAAAGCCTCAGGAATCTTTTGTAGGTGTTTATAGATAATTAGTTGATTCAGATGATTAGGTTAATAGCTCATTTAGAGGACCTTTTCATGATATGCTAATTTTTTGAGATAGGGATTTTGGGTTTTCATGAGCTGTATGCCACAATCATCAATATTAAAACAATAAAAGGCTTGAACTACTTCAGTTGTGTGTAATGAATCTAAAATATATGAAAGTCTAATGTTTATGAGTACATTACAGAAAATAATTAACTTTATCACAATATGCTAATTTTTTGAGAAGGACCTGTATGTGTTATTTCACAATCTGCAAATGTTGTCCTACAATGTACATATTCAATGCTATGAAAACAAATATACTTAATGTAGCAATGTAGTCTTTTATGTGCAAAAAAAAAAAAAAAAAAAACCTGTAGGACCAAATAAATAAATAAATAAAAAAAAAAAAATCAATCCGTGGCGACGGTTTTGCAATTTGTCCCCCGCACTCACAAATACTTAAACTGTTCCCTCAGTTTAACAAATCGTGGCCACGGATTAACAAACTGTATGCACAAATTTCCAATCCGTACGCTCAGATACCGTACTGTTTGCGTATTTATTCTTAACATGAAGACTTATTTTGGTGATTTTATTATAAGCTTTTTACCCAGAGTTAGATGCATGCTGCACTGTTAATGTTATTATTAAATAACGCCTATTATTACATTGCATTTAGTTTGAGAGCAAAGTAATGACAACATAAACTGTACATTATTTGTTTTGCATTGCTTTTTACCTTCTCCTCAAACTCACACTGCATGATTTTCAAAGTCATCGGATCACCATTGTTTTCACATTGTACTATCTGTGGTAGCATTTAGTTGCTGCTGTGTTCACACTGCACAATGAATTGGCGACAGGAGATTACACACTGCATGACTTTACAATAGGATGAATCGCCAACAACTCTGTCTGGTGTGCAAGCTACAGCCAAACGCACACAAGAAGTGATAAGGAAACAACGCAAGATCATGCTGACATTGTGGTCTATAATTCCTCCCCGAACAAACAATAATTAAAAAAAGATGACATCCTTGTTTAAGATCCCATATGGTCAAAACTGAAATTTCATGGCTTTTTTCATGGTAACTGAGGTCTAGGGGCTATGTAACTACCATATAAGTTTCAAAACAGTCAATCCATAATAGAATGCACACAGCTTGCATAAAGTAGCTCTGCCTTTTCACGAGCTGCTGTGATGTCCAATCTACTCAGTCACCGCTTTCAGTCACCATCAACCACCATCCCACCCTTCTTTTGCCAAAACATCACGTCCATGCCATTGCTGAACAACAATAACATGAAAACAAGTCGAAAAAACGCTGTTCAGTCGATAGATGTCGAAACTACATCATTACACAGGCTTCCGAGCAACATTAATATAAAAGACCATTGGCACGTCAGCTTCAGCATCTTTCACACAGCCATTCCATTAAACTTTAAAAATTTACATTAAAAATTTTATTTAATTAATAGAAGTTAATTGATAAAGAAAATCTATTTATGACATTATTTTTGACAGCATTATGATTATTTATTAAAACTTCAGACAACAACAATTAGTGCCACGAGGTTATTTGCAACACTATATGTTCTACAAAATAGAGGACTACACACCTTACAGCGCAATATAATGTGGCTTTAGAAGAGGAAAGGTAGGATTAAGAAGTGAGCAAGTGATGAATTAGTATTATAGGTCCCAAGCAGATACAGTAACAATAATGGGTGCTCTACCTTATGCAGTCTCCATTGATGGCTAATAAACATTGATACAAGTAGGTTATGGTTAAAGTTGTGAACTTATAAAGTCTTAAATGTTTTGTTTTCCCTTCTCAACGCATTATGCATTTACTCACCAATAATGGCTACCTTTTTAATTTGGTCAAGTCTCCAAGTCGAAGGTGCCCAGCAGCAGATTCCGTACCATGGCAGTAGCAGAGGTGGCAAGGCGGGCTGCTCTCCACGCTTCTGCCTGGCAAAACACCCCAGAGCCCTTTATAACTTCAATCTGAAAAATTATTTCACATCACAATATTAATTTATTGGCAACTTTTAGAAACTTTTCATGTTTCATACTGATTCTTATGTTTAGCTTCCCAATAGTTAATAGGATTTTATGTATAAATGCAGATTAATGATAATCTGGACATTTGTTTACATGCAGGGTAAAACTGCAACAGGAACAGTACAAAATAAAAACGGAAAAAAGACGGACATTCAGAGTAAAACAGTGCAAGATAAAAAAAAAAAAACTGTACAAAACATACATGCAGGGTAAGCATTGGTGGGAGCAATGTCCAAGCAGTGTAGAGAAATATTTCTGTACGACTTCATTGTTTTGTGCTGTGTAGTATAGTATTGTAATAGCTGATCAGAGTGATCAACTCCCCATGTGCTGGTTGTACGCAGTCACAGGACATGGAAATGTCTTTGTAGTCCATGTACCTTGTAATTTCACCCTCATCTTCACCGCGTCTACTGTAAAGCAGAATGGATGGTAGAACAGGTAGATACTTCTCGTGTGTCCATCCACTTCACAAATACAAGAGGTCCATCTGAACGGAGCTTGCGTGTCCTGATGTGAGGGGCTGGTGAAGGCAAGGGTGATGCAGACACATTCCTAAAAACAAATTAAAAAAAAAAAGTTAACCTATACTGTTCAGAGTAAATGGATGTGCAATTAATATGGATGCACAATATATACAGTACAGAGATGACCAAAAATGTATCCACACTTCAACATGAAAAATATACACCTCTCTTCTGTAGGTCACATAACAGCATCAATGATGGTGATAGATAATACTACACACTGCAGCCATAATTCAATTTGAGTTTTAAAAAACACCATCCACTGGACATTACACACATATTGAACACATTCTAAACAATTACATCTTATCAGGTATTTCTAAATACACGCTAAACAAAAGGGATTATATACATTTACACCAAAGAAATATTCATAAGCATCACTTAGCTACATAAGGCAGTATTTTAGCCACATGCAACTTGCTTGTTTGTGCTAAATAACATTACTGATAGCAGTGTTATAAGCTAACCAAAATGGAGCCAAATACACATTAGCAACCATAATCTAAAGCTATCCAAAACAAGGTGAATATAAACATCTGTAAACTCCATAAGGCATTAGCTTAGCCACCGGGAAATATCATGTTTGTGCTACATGAGGCAGCATGCTAGCATGATTTACCTAAACTATATAAATGGCATTGAAAGCGAATGTGTCACAAAAGCTGACAAGAGCTAGCTGTAGTGAGGAAAATATTTACTAATATTAGTTTAATATTATCAGAATAAGAGTTATATAAGACTTAATAACTTACCCAGTGTAGCATGGGTCTATTCTCTGTTCAAAATGCTCCCGTTCGTCGTCGGAGTCACACAGTCTTCTTCTGAGGTAAATGTAATCTCCTCCAACTTTCCAGAACATTCTGAAGAGTTTCCTCGGATGTGTAAGCGCGTGCCATCTTCCAAAACGTGCTGAAAACTCACTGAATCTGAGTATTTTCAAGCCTGTATGTGTGTGTGTATGTATGTGTGTGTGTGTATGTATGGGTGTGTGTGTGTATGTATGGGGGTGTGTGTGTATGTATGGGGTGTGTGTGTTTGTGTATGGGGGGGGGGGGGGGTGTATATGTATGTGTGTATGTATGGGGGGTGTGTGTGTATGTATGGGGGGGTGGGTGTGTGTGTATGGGGTGTGTGTGTGTATGGGGTGTGTGTGTGTGTGTATGGGGGTGTGTACATGCATACACATTTTTATAGAAATGCACTTAGTTAATTTAATTTGCCTTACATTGTTGAATGGAATGGCTTCCACAACCAAAAATCAACATTGATTCAATGTTTGTCTTTTCAACACTGAAAAGCATTGAATTATCAACATTGATTCAACATTATTTAGCATTGAAAAATCAACCTCAACCAAAATGATGATTCTGATGAAATTTCAACATTGAATCAATGTCACCTTGCTATCTGGGAAGTTATAGTCATATAACATAAGTGCAGATGGTAATAGAAAAGAATTAGAACCATCTGTAGTATAAGTTCTTTTAGCAAGAACATATACATCACCGAGGCACCCGCGGTGTTGATTCGGTCTGGTTTTAGGTGTACTTCATGACGAGAGTGATTAATTCTGGGGGATAGGAGACCGTTCCATACAGATGTGGAAGGTCATGTTTAATGGTGCCCTCACCATCAGGAGGATAGATGGAGAAAAATAAACAGAATTACGAAAGGGTTGCTGAGCCATGCATCTGGATTAGTGTGTTTGGTGTAAATCTTTAGGTGTGCCTCAAATCAAAGCCTACTTGTTCACGCAGTACATTAACTACCATTGCTAACATCTGTGTAGGGAGCCAGTCAATTAGCAGTTAGCTGTCAAGGATGTAGACTGTTTACATGAGATTTCAAGTTGCCGGAAGTGTTGCGTGTTTGAAATTAGCTAAATCTTACATACGTACAGTAGGTTTATCATCTTGAAGACTAGCATACGGAAAGAAATCACACGCATTTCAGATGTGAACATGTGTTTTTCACATGTGAGTGATAATGGGAGTAATAAACATACAATGTGAAAGAATTGTGTAACAAAAATCACATGCAGATATTAAAGAATCATCTGAAAAAAATCATATGTGATCATTAAAGAAGCATTTAAAGGAAAAAAAAAAGTCACATGTTAACATTACCCTTTAACTGGGCAAAGAACAACACTGGTAACGTTCATAGTATTTGTATATTTGTATAATTATATGATATATGTTTGGGATATTTGTTTTATTTTTAAAACATATATACAGTATATACCTTTAACTTCATTTGTGATTTAAAAATGTTTTTATATGTACACATTTTGGAAAAAAAGATTACCCTCGATGGGAACCACATTCATTGAAATGCTTGGAAATTAAAAATGTAATATTAAAAAAAAAAAGCGTCACTGTTGTTATTTTTAGTTTGCAAATCAAGGTCAGTGAAGTTACCATATACCGTATGGTTCCTCGAATGGTAATAGGTTCTAGGGAATAGACAGATGAAGCAAAAATGTTTAGCTTAAAAATGTGCAAAAAATAATGAGAATAATAATAAAAAAAAAAACAGGGTAATTTTAAAATTACAGTATGTACAAAAATCACAGATCAAATATGACTGAAAAATCACTGATAAAATAAAATCAACCATGTACAAGAAGTGGTAGAAAGCAAAAATCATGTGACCAAATAAATAAATAAATAAAATCAGATAAAACAATGAATCATGTCAAAATAAATTAATCGCATGTGCAATACAGTATACAAGCTAAAAAGAAAGTTCAACAGCTGTAAAAACTAGACCATATACGTACAATGGGGAAAATAACTATTTAATTCCTTGCAGATTTTGTATAGTTGCCCATTTACAAAGAAATAAAGGGTCTATCATTTTTTTATGATATTTTTATTTAAAGAATAGAGACAGAATATCAAAAAATCCAGCAAAAGCACATGATACAAATGTTATACTGTATATTGATTTGCATTCTAATGAGTAAAATAAGTATTTTATCACCAAGCAAAACTTGACTTATTGCTAGATGGAGAAACCCTTGTTGGGAAGCACAGAGTTAAGACATTTCTTTTAGTTGTTTACCAGGTTTGCACACATCTTTACAGATCTCCTTTAAACCCTTAAGGTTTCTTGCTTGTCACTTGGCAACTCGAAGTTTCAGCTCTGTCCATACATTTTCTATAGGATTAAGGTCTGGAGACAGGTTAGACAACTCCATGACCTTAATGTACTTCTTCTTAAGACACTACTTTGTTGCCTTGGTGGTATGTTTTTGGTTACTGTCATGTTGGAAGATCCATCCACTTTCCATCTTCAGGAGGTTCTCATCCAGAATTTTAGAATGCATGGCCCCGTCCATTGTGGCCCCTCAATGCGGCAACGTTGGTAGAGAAATAGCCCCAAAGCATGACGTTTCCACCTCCGTCCTGGACTGTAGGGATGTAGGGATATAGACAGTATTTTTCATCCTCCAAACACGACGAGTTAAGTTGATGCCGCAAAGCTCAATTTTGGTCTTATCTTACAACACTTTCTCACAATCTTTCCCTGTCCATTGGAAAATTTCAGACGGGCCTCTACATGTGCCTTCTTGAAGAGGGGGACGGGTTTGAATGGATGATAGAGATTCTGTGGACAGGTGGCTTTTATAAACAAAGTTTTTGCTGTTACGAGAACCTTCTTAAATTCATCTGGGTACCACATTAACAGTCTGTGGAAGCTAGAATTATTGTCGGGTTGGGTGGGGATCAAAAACTTATTTTACTCACTGAAATGCAAAAAAAATGCAATTTATAACATTAAAACTAATGTGTTTTTTTCTTTATTTCTGATTGATATTCTGTCTCTATCTTTTAAAAATAAATCAATGAATTATAGACTCAATCAAATAATTATTTTCCCCATTGTATATACTGTACAGTATACACACACACACACACACACACACACACACACAGCGGAAAACAATCAACACCCACGTGGTGTGATGCGATCAAAGACAAAGTTGATTCTTTTCCAATAATATTTTTGCATTTTACACAATTATAAGGCTTTAATAAGGTATTCTTTATTACAGACTAACATATGGTTAAATATTCTATCAATTTATAGTTATAATAATTAGTAAGAAACAATTCTTGTTAATAAGCCAGCAATATCATATTTCTGAGACACTGCACATCACTTTTGATATTAAAGCTGCTGTAATATGATGGTCATACAGTATGTATACCTTGCGAGGAACGCCTGATGGGAACACGAGGAGCTGTGAGTGCCAGATCATGACAAGAATACCATTTACAAAGAAATTACATTGGTGGCATTTGTTTCGTCCGTGTGGTTTGGAATCCGAACAAGAGAGGAATTTTGTCAAGAAGAGAGAGACGAAGCCAGTCCAGACTCGAGATCAAACTTTTCCTTGGATGCAGTACACACTGCAGGGAAAATGGGGAGAAGATTAATGCAGCTCGTGTTGAACGCTGGGAAATCTGTGGACTGGCACAGAATGAGTTTTGGGGGTTCTGTGGGTCACTAGGGCGGGGAGGAAAAACCACTTCCCCTGCTTGTTAAGAAAGATCATTAAAAAGTATTACGCTCCGGCTCTGCGCTCTACGCACGTCATCGCCTGCATCTGTCACAGGGCGTTTTTTTTAAGATCCTGCCAGCATTTCTGCATCTTACATTCAATTTTTTGACCGGACGGCACTCGTTCAGCAGCCCGGATAAAAATATCAGCGACATTGACAAACAGCAGCCACTATTTTATCATCGAAACTGGACTAGACGAAGAAGCATGCACGCTACTCCTAATAAATTTCTGGTCGTTCCGGGAAAGCGTGCATGTTCATCATCAGAAAACGTAAACAACACCTCGGATTGTTTTAAAAGAACCAGTGAAGACTTCTCTAATCAGTCGCCACAACCTGACAATCGTAGTAGATTGAATTATGAACCATTTCCGAGCAAAGAATCTCAACTTACATGCATTTGTTTTGTCGGATCAGACCAGCAATGTTCAAATATTTAGGAGTTAAAATGTAGTTCTCTTCAAATAAGGCATGATAGATTCGACTAATCCCATAATCAAAGGCAGATTTTGCGACTGGTTTCACTAAGTCCAGTAAAAAGAGCTTGTTCTTGTCTCATTCTTGCTTTTTCTTTCTAGCAACTTTGAAAGCATGATTGCAAAAAACAAACAAACAACCTGACATTTGGAAACTAGCATGCAGCGTTTGCAGATGCAGTACAGTGTCTGTGTCTTTGAATGCTAATCGTGTTAGAAAGTAGATTAGCATTCTAGTCGCATTTCAAATAACTACAGAAATTGATTAAGGACTAGTTTGCCGACTGGAAAGGAGTTTATTTAAAGCCTGGTTTTAATCCTTAGTGCTAGCTAGCATGTTTTGGGTGGCCTTTAGCTATTAAAGAAATGCTATGCTGCGCTCGGGATGATATGAAAGTGTGAGATTTGTGTGGTCAGAGTGGGGAGCGGTGACCCAGAGTTCATCTTTTTGTTTGTTTCCATGTGTGTGTGTGTGTGTGTGTGTGTGTGTGTGTGTAAGTAATGCTTGGAGGATTAGCCGAGTCGTCCTTACACGGCTCCTTCCTCTGGTTTCGCACACTCGGGTACTCCAGAGGAATCTGGCCTCTCCGCAACAAGCCGCGCTTTTTTGAAAGAAGGAAACCGAGGAGAGCTCGTTTCCCAGAAACGCATAGCAAGGAGCGGAATATTCCATGCAAGATTCCGAAAGGAAAGGTTCAAGGAAGTGTGAGTGATGAGGCTCATTAGACATTAAAGGAAAACTCCACCCTGAAACACATTGCATATTATCGTACTGAAATGTTTATGATGTGTTTAGTGAGGGTGGTGCTAATTCATCACTACGTTCTATATTTTCATCATTATTATGGGAGAAGATAGCGTTTCTGGATTGTTCTGATTCCACAGAGGGGATGTGGTTATTGCTAGCGCAGTTGCGCTCACTGTGAGCTACTAAAAACAACAACTTTTTTTTTGTCTTTTCTTAACATTCTGCAACAATGGGGATACTGGCGCGAATGCTGAACTCCATATCCCATGATGCAATGCAGCTGCGGGAGGGTAAAGCACTCAGACTTGGCTGAGCTAGTTAGCGATCTGAGAGTTAGCAGGCGAGATAGAAAGTGCACTGGATCGCTTTTTTAAAATAGAGATGAGGGCTAAATAATACTATCAGAAAGTAAAATAGCATTATGGGTAATGTAGGAACAAAAACTAAAAAAAATATGACATCCATCCAAAAGAGAAAGTGTTTTTTTTTTTTTTTTAAAGAAAGATAATTATAATAAATCTGTCATGAATGTTAGATATACAGTACAGTAAGAATACTCTTACTGTATATTTCTCTTTCAGACCATTTATCTGAAATCACCAGGGAGAAGGAGATGAGTGTACATCCCTCAGAAACAATCTCTTGCTGCCTCTCGTCCAATGAGCTCCCTGCTCGACTGCATTTGCCTCGCTTGCACAAAGCACAAGTCCATTGTAAAGCAAGATGGAGTAGACCAGGATTAGCGCTTCATCTCGGAGCACTGTGATCTTCACTCGTTTCATCATCATCATCATCATCATCAAGTCCTTGTGAGCGCTTGAGATGGGAGCGAAAGGAAGAATAAAAGAAAGGCTTGAGAGTAGATTGCATGTTAGTCTAATCCCTGCACACACACACACACACACACACACACACACACACACAAACCTCGCAGTCGCTCACCAGCTAGTTTGGAGAGTTGAGAAACTTCCCATTTGTTGTCATTTAAAGCGCTATCATGGCTAATAACAGGGAGGATTAGAACGGTTGCCTTTTGATCCCATAATCCCCTGCCTCCCGCTCTCAGATCATCAAAATACCACAAACTCAAGTAGATTTCAGAAGCATTACAGGCGAACTGACCCTACATAGATTGCAAAAAAATAGAGAAACGTTTCCTTTTTCCGTGTATTCCTCACATACGAGCCTGCCAGTCACTATTTGCAACAGCCGTCTTAAAGTTCCCCAGAACACATCAAGTTTAATCACTAAAACTAATTATGCAGAAGATTTAATTATATAAAAACTGCTGAAGCGACTTTAAAATATTTGAAACATATTTCTAGTGAACAACTTGGAGCGCTTACATAAAAAGCGTCATCATGTGACTTTCTACACGTAGTGATAAATACTATTCTTGGTTTTGTATGTGATTATTTATTTATTTATTTACAGTTTTTAAGATTAATTAAATTTTTATTTTCATTAACTATTTCAGATGAATTTATTTTCACATTGGTATTTTTTACAGTATATACAGGTACATTTGATTATTTACATGATTTACCCCTTTTTTATTTTTAGCAATTTTTAAAATAATTTTTGTAATTATCACTGATTATTGGGGATCAAAACTGAACAAAACTTTAACAAAGGGTGCTACATAAGACTTACTGATACTACACAGGTGCTCGTTATCCACCAACGTGCCTCAGGTGCCCTTCATTACAGTAGGGGATCTTCCTATTTGAGGTCACATTAGGGGGAAAATCGACCGTAACTGGCTGTTTAAGTTCTGGAACACTGGAGACCCATCCTAATGTATAAAATGAAGAAAAACAATTTTCAAAGAATTTTGTTCAATAGGTCCCATTTAAAGTCTAGCATAAGATACCAATCTAAGCTTTTGAACAGAAAAATGGAAACATCCGGCGGCACGGTGGTGTAGTGGTTAGCACTGTCGCCTTGCACCTACAGGGTCTGGGTTCGATTCCCGGCCAGGCTTGATTCCCGTCTCTGTGTGCATGGAGTTTGCATGTTCTCCCCGTGCTTGGTGGGTTTCCTCCGGGTACTCCGGTTTCCTCCCACAGTCCAAAGACATGCAGATTAGGCTAATTAGCGTTCCCAAATTGACCATAGTGTGTGAATGAGTGTGTGTGTGTGTGTGTGTGTGCTCTGCGATGGATTGGCACGGGTGTACCCTGTCCAGGGTGTACCCTGCCTCGTGCTCTGAGTCTCCTGGGATAGGCTCCAGGTCCCCGCGACCCTAAATACAGGATAAAGCGGTATAGAAGATGAATGAATGAATGGAAACATCCATGTGGTGTGATGCAGTTTATTTTTATTTTCACATTTTCTTTTAATTATCCATACGATTATGAAGTGAGATTAAAGCTAAGAGAAATGTCCTGCATAACAAGCTGGACTAATAACTAATTTATCAAACTGTATTTCATTCACAGCATACTGTATTTTAGCAATGGCACCTAATGCACTATTAAAAATAATTGAAGACCCTACAGGATAGTAGAGTGGGTGAAGACTGCATCATGGTGTGTCATATAAAGATGGACAGCGTGAACATTAATAGCACGACCGCTCATTCCTAAAGGACTCAGCTTGGGTTTCTGCCTTCTCCCCTAAAACGCCTGCGGGATTATCACTACGATCCCATTCCCCTACCTCGTTCTCCTTCCCTCGGCTCATCCCGCTGGCCCTTTTTCCTCCCCGCCACGAGCAACCACACCATGAAGATCAGAGCTGACGGTGTTTTCGATGCTAACAACGGGGAGGAAGGGAAAGGGAGAGAGAGAAAGAAAGCTATTTACAGAAAAGGAAGCTGGCACGTGTGTGAACAGCGGAACTAATTAATGAACAGGGCTCCGGTTTTGTAGGGCAGCCAAAGTGCTATAAAGGAAAAAAAGAAAGAAGAGAGCAAACCAGAGGAAATTATAGCCTCCCAAAAAAAAAAAGGGAATAAAATGTTTGACCAAAACGAGGAAAGCCAAACATGTTCCTTTCTTATTAATTGCACTTTTTCTTGCTTTTTTCAACTGGAGTTTCATGTAGTGTGCAGAACTGCTGGCAGAGGTTCACACGTTGGCTTTTACAAAGAAGAATTCCTTTCTGACATGTGGATCTGAACAGCACTTTTGCATGCAGGTAGTTATTCTTTTATTATGCCATAAGACATTTTACTATGGTATTTACCATAGTAAGTATAGTTACTATACAGTTGTATTACTGTGGTCAGACATTACCATTACATCAAAGTATACAGCATACTACGTACTGTACTCTACTGTTGTGGTACCATATTATGTACTTGCTGAACTTTTGGGTTGCCACAGTGCTACCCAAGTCCCATGGTACAGTATTTACCAGAGTATAGTGTATCAACTTTTGGAGGCTACCATAATGTGTTGAACTGCACTGCAGAAGTCACTATAAATATTATGTGGCACTTTTTTTTTAAAGGTATCCTGTTAATCAAGAGTCAATTACAGTGTTGCTGTACGAAGAAGTTTACTGTAGGTTTTACACATCAGTGAGACCGTCTGTCTTTTCCACTGACGATAGCCAAGATATCTTTCCCCACCATAACCAGAACTTGATATCGGATGCAATGTGGTCAGTAAGGGCCAATCAGTTTACTGTATAAGCAGTGACAAGAGGTGACACAAAGCAGAACACATCATGGTTTGGTAGAACCGAGCCCCAAACTGCACTTTTTTTTTTTTTTTTTTCAGAAGGAACCAGGCAACACTTGTGTGGACCAGTCTCAGGCTCGGAGACACACTTCACTGCAAAATATTTAAAATGTGAAAATGACCTTGGAAGAACATAATAGTAGTTCTGGTGAGGCTTCAGCTTGAGTTCCTGCCAAAAACGTAGAAACACTTGAATGATGACCAAAATTAACAAATGAATAACTGAAACATAGTTAAAGTTGGTCTTTGTAGAACAGTTTTCTTCCTTGTAATGATGTTTATATTGTAAGTACTTTTTTTCCAAGCAATATGTCTAGCCAATACCTTATTTCCCTTCAAGTCTTTTTATCTGGGTTATTCCATCTTTGAAACCATATGAATTCTAGCAGTTAGAGAGATCATATGGTAACTGTATAAAAAACAACACCAGTTCCTTAGGAGTTTTTTTTTTGTTGTTGTTGTTGTGGATAGTCATGGTTTGTAATGTTCTTTTGTACTTGTACGGCAATGTGCACAATTCACAGTGGTTCAATTAAAGTGGTGAAAAACTCCAAAGCTAACAAATCAAGACCATGTTTTAATGACTAATTCGATTGGGTTTCCTTTGGTTTATCTTGACCCCTTGGAAGCATGGTTTGTGGTCTCAAATTTTAAAACATGAAAAACTGATTGGAATTATAATTTATCAAATACAGTATCAGCCACATAGTAGCATGACCTGTGCCTTGTTTTTGTCCAAAGTTGCTAGCTTGCTCATGTTTGCAGTTTACAGAGTAATTACGTTTCCAATAAAACCACAACATCCCCAAACCACCATAGAATCTAGTTGACAATAATAAAATAATATGATAATACATTAACAGTTAACATTTCTGTCTATCTGTCTTCTCTATTCATTGACCATTGTGATTTCCAATAGTGTTTCAAGCCTTTGTTCATGCCTATGAATCTACAGTAACTAGCAAAGAAAACTGGTTAGAAAAGCTGATTTAACCAGCAAACATGAATTTACATGAACCAAACTGATCTGGCTAAGATAGTGGAGGATCTGAACCTGTTCTTCCTAGAAGCAAAGTCAACCACATTGCCTTCCCTTGCAAAAAATCAAGTTCTACCAGGAGGATGCTGATGGTTGCTTGTTTGCAACCATGTGTTAGGCTCGTCCAAGCCATTTAATTTCTCCTGAAATGGATTTTCTTAACGATTTTTGATCATAACACATCATGATTGGTTTTGTAAACATTTTGAGGTCGAGATTCCTGAGCCTTAGGGGAAAGAAATGAGGTTCTGGAGGGCCTCCAAAACAGGAAGTGGTGCTGAGGTTAAAATTGGGGGGGAGCCCACAAGAAAATGTAGCAGCTGTAAAACCCACGCTGGGTTCTTGAATACCTCTCTGATGGATTTATATTCTTAAAATGAGGAGGGGGAATGAAAGACAGGGTTGAGAGCAGACTGGAAGGCAGGGCATGTGGTATTTACTTTAGATTCTGAGATGCGACCTGTTTTTTAAGCCTGACCACAAAAAGAGATGAATGGAGCTGCCGAGGACCGGAAGCCACAGGGTAGCCATGTCAAAAACGACCTCAGTGAAATACAGCTCAGAGCACTGGAGAGGGAGTAGTGAGAGTGAGGAGGATTCAGAATGATACTGAGTCTAAAGCTGAACTCGGGGTTAGATTTTTATGGGAGGAAGTTATTAAAGGAAGGTCGGGTAGTGAACCACGAGCCAGGGTCGTAACCTCAGCTTCACCACCAACCGGGCCATTGCTCTCTCCATATATAAAGGGATGCAAGTTCTTTTAACCACCAGAAGAATTTAAAATACACCATGCATGCCCCATTCCCAACTCTGCACGTGGCCTCATATACAGGGGGTCCTCTGTGTTCTGCAGCTCAGGAATGGTTGATAGAGAGCCACGGGTTGTTAGAGATGAGTAACGTGTCAACTATAGGGGGTCACTCAATCTCATTAGTCCAGTGCACCAGGGCAATCTGTTATTTATGCCACAAGATTCTAGTCCTTCAGCACTTTGCACAACCTCTCCCACTTATAACTCCTACAGAGTTTTAAATATCTCAGAGCTCTCGGGTAATATTAGTGTAAAAGTTTTCCAGTCCATCTTAGACAAGATGCCTCAAAGGCTTAGCAGCTGTGCTCTTTGTACATGCTGTGTTTCAACCAAATATGATATCTTTTTGATCAAGATGCACCTTAGTGTTCCCGTACTTTCTGGCTTTTACTGGCTTTTACATTTATTTACTGTCATTTAAAGAAATGGGATTTCATGCCAAATAACAAGAGTGTTACTGTTGGTTGATGTTTTTTTGGGAGTAGTCAGCAAAAAGATTCCATGGACGCCAAGGTCTTCAATGTAATCAATTCTCATGCTCAGTGTTTTCCAAAAGAACTCCCCATCTACAGTAACCCTGACCAGAATAAAGTGCATGCTGAAGGTAATTGAATAAATGAATGGATAAATGAATGACCACAAGAAGCTATTAACTAGAGATGATGCCCCAAATCCTCTAAGACAAATAAGCTGTTATGGGTTCAATTAGTTATGGAAAACTGGCCATTGGCAGGTCTAGCTGAAGAAAAGAAAAGGGAAAAAGAAAAAGATTTTTCCATAGCTGGAACACAGCTGTAATGTTGGGGGTTTTGAGTGTTTAAGAAATACTGATAAACGTCTTGTGAAGTGTTGTGGAGAACTTTGCACCAGATCAACCATTCCCTTTTTGTTCCAACTCAGACCAGTTACTTTCCCACCACAATTACGGACACGTCCCTTATTCATGCTGATGGATAGCGTGTGGCTTTACATTCAAACAGCACTTTTGCTCGAAGTGAGAGTGAGAGTGAGACAGCAGGCACAGTGGGTGAGCTTTCTAAGGCCAGACTAAACACTGGGTAAAAGCAGATGAACTAGGAGTCCATTTAGCATGAGTACACAACACCAACTGCTGATAAGATCTGAGCCAATGGGACCTGTTTACCTTGGGATGTCCAAGGTTTTAATTGTAGCAATGACTCAAAACTCTGTTAACCCCTTTGAGTACAAGTAGTGTGTTCACATGGTTCCTATTGATTCCTCAATGATGTACTAGAATTACTACCCAATAATCATGAAATCAGTTTGGTTTAACCTGACATGTTAGTAAACTGCAGAAATTCAGGTACAGTAGTAGCCACCAGCTTAGTGCGCAAAATAAATCGAGATCTAGGCTGTGTTCTTGAACGAGCATAGACGGCAAAACTGAACTAGTGTGAAAGGGCGGAGACCATTTAAGAAGCCACATGGTGTAGCAGACCGAGCCAATATTCTGGTTTTGTGTTTCCCAAAGAATGTTGTCTGGCCCTGTCTAATTCATGAGCTGTAGCCTTTCTGAGCTTTAATGGACTCCTCAGGTACACGCAAAACAGGCACATAAAATGTAGCTTTCCGGCAAGCCATTGGGGTTGACCCTGGCTTGACCGCGCTTCTCTCAGTGATTCATGGGATTACAGGGGTGATACAGTCAATTCCAAAAATTCCAGCACGAACGTACTTAGCCTTGACCCAACACCTGAGCTGTACATATCACAGAACACAGGAGCACTATAAATTACATTGTGTGTGTGTGTGCGTGTGTGTGTGTATGTTTTCGTTTATGGCTACATGGCTTCATTCACCAAGAACTGTCCAGGCCAGTGTAAGGATAAAACTTTGTTTTAAAGTCTTTTATTCTATCGAAAAGAATAATTTGACTGATTTGGCGATTCTTTGCAATTCCAAGCAACGTGAATCCTGATTGGTCTCTATTATGTTATGATGCGGCGGCGCGGTGGTGTAGTGGTTAGCACTTTCGCCTTGCACCTCCAGGGTCTTGGTTCGATTCCCCGGCCAGGCTGTCCAGGATGTACCCCGCCTAGTGCCCGAAGTCTCCTGGGATATGCTCCAGGTCCCCCGCGACCCTGAACACAGGATTAAGCGGTATAGAAAATGAATGAATGAATGTTATGATGCATCGACTACACAATTTGCCTGATACATTATGGAAAGTTTTGCCGTTTATAGAAGATGTCTTGAATTTCTCAGCTCGAATATTTGAATTTTTCAGTATATAAGACAAATAATTGACAAACTGCATTTTTTTTTTTTGGTATTAAAATAAATAGAGAGTGAGAAAAAAGAGAGGCTGGGAAAGTGAAAAAAATCCCAAGTGACAGACATTGTTTTGCAGAGGTTGGACAACATTGGACAGCACAGTCAGTATAAGGTCAGCACTGTGGCTTCTCACCCCCAGGGTCAAGGGCTAGAGTCCCGCCCCAGGTCTATGCCTGGAGTTCTCTCTGTGCTTGGTAGGTTTTCCTTCCGCAGTCCAAAGACATGCGGATTAGGCTAATTGGCGTTCCCAAATTGCCCATAGTGTGTGTGTGTGTGTGTGTGTGTGTGTGCACGCAATGTGGACTGGGTGCCAGGGTGTACCCCGCCTCCTGCACAAAGTCTCTTGGGATACGGTCTGGGCGGGATATGAATAAATAAACATTCAATTGATGAATCTAATTAAAAGTTATGACACTGTCATTCTTAAACAAATAAACAACTGCAAAATGTCTGTAGAATTAGGACAAAAATTTCCACATAAAATGTTTATGGAAAAAATAAAAATGTCCGTGTCCTCTTGTTGGGTTAGTGGTGCCTCAAACGGTTAAAGTTTCTTCTGATTGGAAGGTCAGGGGTTCAAACTCCAGCACTGTCAAGAGTTTACTGCTGAGCCCTTGAGCAGGGCCTTTATCTGCTCCAGTGGGTGCTGTCTCCTGGCTGACCAGGAGTTCTCACCCCAGGGGGACGGGTCTTTTCACTGTGCTGTAAGTTACTTGTAACAAAAAATGTAATCGGAATCTTAGAACCTGATGATATTTCAGAGATTATGGTTCTTCTGTTGTTGTTTTTTTCTGAAGACCACTTCAGTCTCCTGCCCCATCCTGGTCTGGAGAGCTATTTCACATACAAGCAGAGTGTCTCTACCAATATCCACGGCCAGATGTTGCCTATGAGGCGTGTTTGAGTGCTTGCTTTTTTGCTATCCTGAAATTTCACTTCCTTCTTCTTCAAGAACCGCTTCATCCTGGTCTGGGATGGGTTGATCCTGGAATACCTGCAGTATGCAATGCCTGAATGGGATGCCAAAGCATCATAGGGCATTTTACACACACATATACACACACACACACACATTCACACCTATGGTGTGTTTAAAGCAGCCAGTCCATGTACTGAAAAGTTTTTGAAGTATGAGGGCCCCAGAGAACCTGAAGAACACCATACAGTGTTCATGGAGAGAACATGATCCTGAGCTCAGGATCGAACCTGGGACCCTGGAGCTGTAAGGAAGCTTGTGTTACGACACACACTCTTTGAGGATGTGCAAAAATCTCTTAATCACTGATCATAAAAATAAAAGATTTGCTTTGATTGTTTGGGAAGCCCTTCTGTGCGAGAAGGAAGGCCTTAGGCTACTGTACATACGTGCTGCCTCTATGCATGCCTGTGGCCTGTGTGTAATGGCTGATAAACCGCTCCCAACACACACACACACACACATTCACAGATGTCAGCAGCTATGTGCATCCCTCCTTCTCCTTTATCCTGCATGCGATTGGCTTTTACACAAAAGCATCTTTGACTTCCGATCAATCGGAAACCCATAGTCTCCGAGGGAGAATAAAAAAGAAAAGAAAACCTCACGTCTCTCTGCACATGGCTAAGTGTTTCTATATGTCTCTGTGTGTGTCCGTGTGTATGCGCATACATGATTACCCGTTCTGACACTCATGTCACGCCCGACAAGACGGTGATTAAGTCTCCAGCGAGGCCCATCTCTCGATCTGCGCTGGCTTCAAAGCAACGTCAACCAACTCCAACCTATTATAGAGTCAAAGTGGCCGACGTTTCCTGGATTCAGCTCCCCGAATCCAAACACTCGCGCTCTTTACTTTGGCGTGTGAGAGCTGGAATGAAGCTATGAACTCGAATATCATTTTTCACAACTCTGCTGAGAGTTGAGAGCTGCGAGCAGCTTTCCATCAATTCAGAGGTGGGCTGCCTGTGAAGAGTGTGTGTGTGTGTGTGTGTTGGTGGGCGAATGAGTCCCAGTGTGGCCTTTTGATGAGAAACCATCCTTTGCTGATGTGGAATATTATTGATGCGGGCTGATGAGGTGTGTGTATATGTGTGTGTGTGCGCGCTGAACTTATCCGAACTTGCAGAATTTCTTTCCTGCTTCTGCGTCTCTCTGCACACACACACACACACACACACACTCACTATAATCCGTTCCCACTCCATCAACCCTTAGCATAATTCCCATCCATTATGATTTAATTCACGTTACGACAGAGCGGTTCAGCTTTCAGTTCCAACGCCTCACTGTTCGCTGCTTCACGATGTCACCGATCTCACGGTGACCTCATTCGACTTCTTCCACCAACGTGAATAAGAAAAAAAAAAACGTTATGTAAGTTTTTTTCAAATAACAACTACTGTAGATCAACACTATATCGCTTTTCCCCCCTTGAAATTCCTTTTGCGTTCGTGTCGTTTTGCTCCGATCTTATCTGAAGCGTCTCCACAGCGGTAATTTCAGACTTTCAGACGTGTTTCGTGCTAACCCTGATGGTAACTGAGGTGAAAGCCAACGCTGTGTGCTTTGCTCCCTGTGTGTTTGGTACCGTACATTTATTCAAGTTTGAATTCACTGCAGATCTTAAAAGCAAGGTTCAGTTGGCTTAAATGTGCATCATTGTGCTATATTGAGAGAAATTCAATACGATAACAGTTTATGGGTTAGCCTTGTTGCCTTGCAGCTCCAGGGCCCAAGTTTGATTCCCACCTTGGGTTTGTGTGTGTGGAGTCCAAAAAGACATGCAGGTTAGACTAAATTGCCCAAAGTGCCTGAATGAGTGTGTCCTGCAACGGATTGGCACCCCATCCATGGTGTACCCTGCATTGTCCCCCATGTCTCCTGGGATAGACTCCAGCGCCCCCATGACCCTGCATAAGGAATAAAGCGGTATAGACGATGAGTGAGTGAGTGTAATTCCGTTATACCAAAGTGTTGCTGAATTCTCAATTCTAATTGGTTAAAAGGCGTTGAGTAAACTTTTATCAGAATATCATTGACTGTAATTCCGAAAGCAAATCACAAGGTTTAACAGGTTTCCATAGTAATACAATCAATAACCAAATTGAACAGTGTTGCATAACACTGATGTGGTCATGTTTATTCAGCATATGCAGAAGGAGACTCCAGCGTCACAGTTCATCTCTCTCTCTCTCTCTCTTTGAGGAAAAGTAAAAGCACATTCAAGTCCTTCAAATTCATATTCATACATTATGAGTTTCCTTCATATTCGTCTCATGGTTTCTCTTATGTGTTTTCTTTTTTTTTTTTTTTTTGTATTTCATGGAATTTCAGGACTTTTCCCAGGATGCACTGCACCTCATCAACCACATATTTCCAATCGTTTCATCTGTTAATTGTCATTCTTTATTATTTTGTTTATTTTTTTAATTTATTCTTCCGATGGTTACAGTGATTTCCACAGTCATAGTCCATGTTTACTTCCGTTTATTTTTGGTATGTTTAATGTTTATAAAGTCTGCCTCAACCTTCATCTAGAAAAGGTAGAACGAATGCCTTGTTCCAGAATGGGTGGGTTTTTAACACTGTCTAGGCGGGAATTTGACAGTGTGATCTGGCAACCCTGGTTTATACTATATGCCACTTGATATACTGAAGAAACAAGGCACATATTATGCATGTATTCTGTTGCTCTCTTCATCATGGTCATGTCTGTATCAAACCATTTTAAGTGATTAACAAAGCCAGCAATGTTACGTATGCAATGGCTTTAAAAGGGTTCAAAGGTAAGAGCCAAACATAGAAGTTTTCCTTCATTTTCCTTTATAAAATGGAGGATGCTAACTAAAAAGAACAAGAGGAAGGAACGTAAAACTATTAAACATGACTATACGCAAACAAAAAGTACATCATTATTAAACCTTATTAAATATCACCATTATTGGTAAGTTGCTTTGATTTATCGATTTGCTTTGAACCTTTCAGGCTCAGAGGCAGCTAATTCGGGCCACATCACACCACACTGTTGTTGATTATTTTCCCACAACAGCACATATTGATTTACATAATAAATGTGTTCATCTTTAATTAATGTAAAATGCATAATAAGTAGTATAAATATATACACAAGTGTTTGTGTGTTTAAGTATGTAAACCCTCTGCGTGTTGCCCAGTCGCTCCCTAATACATGCAGTGCTAATTGAATTGGTAGGGCACTAAAGTAAACTGAACACAGAGGGGTGGAGGGGCCCAGCAGGGGCCCACGGTTCGTCAGAAAGACGCTCAATAAGGGGGAGGGAAGAAAAAGAACACACTCTTTGTGCTGTGTTTCAATCAGAGAAAGCCGTAAAGCAACTAAGGAAATAAAAAGAGATGGAGGGAAAGGGGGAGAGATTTATCTTTATGTTAATCTTGTGGTTTGTGGGGTTTTAATGCTTATGAAACGAAATAAGAGGGCATGTTTTTGCACCGTTCATCGTTCAAAGAAAAAAAAAAAAAAACAACGGAATTGCAATATAAGCTATTTAAGTCAGTGTGTGTGTGTGTGTGTGTGTGTGTGTGTGTAAAACAATTCCTCTTTTATTACTCCACTCCCAGGTCCCATCAATGATGTAATATCTCAGGCATACATATTTAAAGAGTTAATAAAAGCCCTTCGCGTTTGCGTACGCGCTATATGACAGCGCTTTGATTCTTATGAAGTCTTATTAAAATTATATCGACACATAAAGGAGTCTTAAATCTGTGGGAACTGAAAAGTCCAAAGACAGCTGGGTGATGCCTCATGTGTGTGTGTGTGTGTGTGTTGAAGTGTGTGGAAGTGCGTGCACATGTGGGAATTTATAGCTCGTATCATGTTGCCTTGATTAGCTTAAACATAAGGAGTGACAGATCCGGGATTACAGATGTTTCAGTTCGTGTCCAGAGCACGGGATACACGTGTTGCATATGGGGTAACAGCGTGTTGCGGGCTGAGTCTCATTTCTCAGATTAAAGGGGGGGGAAAAAGAGCAAAGGCATTTTGTCCAGTAGGGGGCATGTGAGAGCAGGAGAAAAGCTGTTCTGAATGATGGATGCTAAGCACGAACGGATTTCTTAAGCAGTATGAGCGCTTCGTAGCTGTGTAACTAGCAATTATTACAGTGGTTGGATTGGCATCTCCACATACCATTATTTGCTGAATGAAGAGTGAAAGTAAGAGAAAGTTAGATAATAGCTTCCTAGTTTAATAGTTAATCAGCAGTTTAGACGAGGCTAGCGCAAGTACAGTACCAGTCGTTGACGGGTAAAGAGACAGGTAAATAGTTAAAAGGTTAAAGAAAGAAATAATCTGATGAGCTTTAATGTATTCAGTGATATTATTATTATTATTATTATTTGAGGTTGAAGTCTCAACCTCAAATAATAAGTTAGACAGACGTACATGTAAGGTTGAGTATCTGACGCCTTGTTTACACTAAGTTGTCCTTCTTTGGTGCTCAGACAAATACACTCCCTGTTCGGTAATCGGAGAGAGAATCACAGATGAGAAATGGAAAAAGTCGATCAGATAAAGATGAAGTTTTGCCTTAAAACGACTCCAGCGTGTTAAAATTCACTTATATCCACTTCAGCGCTGTTATTTCAGACAAAGTGAAAATATCAAGTAATCCCAGTCAAAATATTCACTTTATCTTTTCTAATTAATATCTATTGGTGCAGGTGTTTGTTTACATTGAGACAGTAGCGCATTAGTAGATTATTATACAGTAGATTATTCAATCCTACACATACGTAACTGTTCATAACATCACTTTTACTCAACATTTTGATTTCACTGATGGTGCAGATTAAACGTCAGCCGGATATCTACTGTAAGTACCGCAGAAGTTTCATTAAAATCTGTCCAGCTGCCGATTTAATACAGACAAAACTGCTCATAACTTCACTTTTACTCAACTCTGATTTCATTTATGGTGTAGGTGGAACTTCAGGCAAATACCTAAGGACTGAGAAAGTTTCAAGCTGGACAGACAGACAGACATAAATTTGTCTGAAAGTGTTTAGGGTTCTTCAAATGCATGAAACATGAAGACATCATTGAAAGAGCGAGTTCTGAACAATGTACAGTCACCACCTGCAAAGTCTGTCAAATTTTTCCTAACTAATATTTGTTTGCAATTTTGCGGAAAACCTCTGCAATTTTTTAATGACTTTTTTCATGCTAATATATACGTTTTCATTCATTCATTCATTCATCTTCTATACCGCTTTATCCTGTGTTCAGGGTCGCGGGGGACCTGGAGCCTATCCCAGGAGACTCAGGGCATGAGGCAGGGTACACCCTGGACAGCGTGCCAATCCATCGCAGAGCACACACACACACACACACACACACACACTCATTCACACACTATGGTCAATTTAGGAACGCCGATTAGCCTAACCTGCATATCTTTGGACTGTGGGAGGAAACCGGAGTACCCGGAGGAAACCCACCAAGCACGGGGAGAACATGCAAACTCCATGCACACAGAGACGGGAACCCAGACCCTGGAGGTGCAAGGCGACAGTGCTAACCACTACACCACCGCGCCGCCATATACGTTTTCATGCATTTTAATACTAAACTTTCAGCTATTTTTTTTTTTTCACGATTTGCGGGGGCTCTAGAAACATAACCCGCGCGAATTTCAGGGGTCGACTGTACACACAAAACCTCGCTTTTATTTATATAGATAGTGGTTTAATTTAAACATATAAGCTTTTGGAACACACTTTCATTAAAAATAAGAATACAATTAATTAGTTTCTTTACTGTGAGCTGTTAAAATAAAAAACAAAAAAAAGTCTGATCCTGGCGGCTATTATAACAATATCAATAACCAGGACTTACTGTACAACCACACATAATCACCAAATGTTGATTTAATTTAAATCTCTAAAAAAAAAAAAAAAGGGATTCTGCACAATAGTCCATACCACCTGACTGCCATGTTTCTGTGAATTATGGAACACACACACACACACACACACACACACACACTAAAACTCGGTCTTGTCATAACTGATTTGAATGTTGTATCTGCGATGTTGCTAAAAACCGATGATCAATCCGACCTCTAATCAGACATGAGTTCTTTTACTCGGTTCTTTGACGAGAGCTTTTTATTTGACATTTAAGATAAACATGAAAAGAAAACATATATCGTCAAACACGCACACGCATAACAGGAAGAGGTCGCCCTTCTTTTGTTTATCGTATCCTCATCTCTTCCTACATATTTACCCTTATCTCACTTCCTCCATTAGCCCACCTCGACCTCTGACCCCTGACACGCATACATACATACAGTAAGACAGAGTAGAGCAGATGTTAGGGACGGCCACTGGTGATAAAAGCGGAGCTGGAACCGGGTACACTGGCCTCTGGGGGAGGGATATAAAACATTTTCAGCGACACTACAAGCATCTAATCTGTATCTGCAAGCACGACCTTGTAGGTTTTTATGATTTTTTTTTTTTTTTTTTTACAGTTTTCTTAGGATTTCTATTTAAACATTCTTCTAAATAGCTGAAGGGCAAAAGGTGACTGGTCTGTGTTTAGTTAGCGAGGAATGTACGAGTCGAAGATGGAGAATGTTTTCACCAAGAGAAAAAAATATTGGTAAAATGTTTCCTATATGGTTTAACATTGGGGTTGTGGAGAAATGAAATGAATCATTCAGTGAAATAGACGGATATAGAAAATCATAAAGCAAACTCAGAGCTGTGAATCCTAGACACTGATTGGTCAGAAGGTCTTGACTTTTCTGTAGCAACAGCTCTGAAAATAGGGTTAGCTCTAACTCAAATCACTTGCTTTAATACAGTATTGTCTCTATGGCAACAGCTGATTTACGTACTGCGCTGTATTCACATAATTCCTAGAAAGAAACTGAAAAATGAAAGACAAAGAGGAAAGAAATGTTGAAGTTTTCTCTTTTGTTGAAGGAGTCTCCAGTGTCGGTGATTATAAGGATCACTTGGCATTAACATGCAATTTCTTATCTCATTCCCTTTAAAAAGAGATAAGGTAAGATTACAATAGGCTACAACTGTTTACACATTCCACAACGTTGAACATACAGTAACTGTAAACGGTCAAATACTAGAACTACGAATAAAACACAAAAGCAAAATAATTCATTATTATAGCAAAAAAAAAATTCTTTAGGGAGGCAAAATAGCTTCCTTTTATATTTCTGCCACATCACACCACCAGGTTTTTTGAAAATTGTCCTATAACAGGCCACCTGCAAGTGTTTTATTCCCTATATATACAACTGGCCCATTTTATTGCTGACCCACACACACACACACACACACACTGACCTGAGGGTGTGCGATGAAGAATATCAGGCAGGTGTCGAATCAGACAGACTGTAGGATTCCCGCTGGGTTGTGAACTTGGCTCGGCCTTGTCTCAGGTCAGTGTCGGGTCACGTCTTAAATCTGTAAGAGCGCCAGACTCCTGACCTCCATCACCTGACGTCCGTCAAACACCGATCCTGTCTTCTCTGCTTCTCCCTCACTCGTCTTTCATATACACAGTGGCACTCTATCTCTCTCAGATTGACCCCTTAACATGCACACACACACACACACACTGGATGGTTTTGAGACCCCCCCACCCCCACCCACCCCATTCACTATCTTGTGTCTGGGATCTGTCTGTATCTGCCCATAAAGCTGTTCGTGTGAGGTGCACGTGAATTGAACTATTTCATTAATCTTGAATCAGACAATGCTCTGGTAGTTGACATTACGTTTGTTTAGAAACTACAGCAGCTCAAGCGACATTGTTCACACAATAACACATCTTATCTACATCTGGAGGGTTAAGAGAAACATCTTCTAGACAGCACGTCAGAGCTAAATCATTCCTGTTCATGGGACTCGAAGTTAAACTGTACATTGTTTAGAAACTCAGTTTCTCTAACACGTTGTATGTGTGTGTGTGTGTGTGTGTGTGTGTGATTGTTGTTGTGGGCACAATCTCAAATCACAATCTCTAACTTACATCAAAAAGCATACAGAAGATACAGAAGACTAGGACCAGATCTTTAGGTATGTTTTAAATGATGCATGCATTTTTAAAAACATCAAACAATAATTGTAAAATGAAAACCAGTTTGTGTGTAAGAACTGAATAACAGTCTGAAACCGTATAAACGTATGCAAAATGAAACATGAGGTTAGTTACGGATGCGATGTCACATGGTGCTGGACAAGCAATGCTCCGAACCACCACATGATAACCTTGGCAGTGCAAGTATGTATTATGAAAGTAAAATAACTGATGTCTCATGTGATTATTCTACTGTATGTATACTAAGTTTTGAGGAAAACAATTTTTTTTTCAAATGAAGCAAAATATGGCTAATAGGGGAGACTATTTTGTGCATGTTTTACTCAAAACTTTTCCGCAAAAGTGGATTTGTCTCATTTTGATGTCAAACTGTTCATATCTATGCATTTCTGGCATTTTTCAGAAGTTCTGTTCAAATATTTTATACCACTGGGACGGAGTCAAACTGTCAGATTCATATCTCCAGCATAAACATGGTTTGATCAGCATCACACCAGTGCTTTAAAGCTTTTTTTTTTTTTTTTAAGAATTATTTCAAAACATGCACAAATATAGACATTTCTTTCAATTTGATGAAATAATATGCTGTTCACTAGAATAATCTAGTAACTTAGAATAATCACATTAGACATCAGTTATTTTACTTTCATAATACATACTGTACTTGCGCTGCCAAGGTTATCATGTGGTGGTTCGGAGCATTGCTTGTCCAGCACCATGTGACATCGCATCCGTAACTAACCTCATGTTTCATTTCGTTAAGACTGTTATTCAGTTCTTACACACAAACTGGTTTTCATTTTACAATTATTGCTTGATTTTTAAAAAATGCATGCATCATTTAAAACATACCTAAAGATCTGGTCCCAGTCTTCTGTATCTTCAGTCTGCTTTTTGATGTAAGTTTTGATGTATATTGAGTCACCAGATTGTTTAAAAGTGCAAAAATGACAGAATATTTGTCGAAATGGTACTGTACGTGCTCTACAGTTTAAGGGCGACTTACTGTAGCAAAAAGCTACAACTCTACCTCACACAGTTTTGTCACAATGGATAAATCAGCCTGCAGTTTTGTTAGTGGTTATCCAATTATGCAATTAAGTATCAATAATATGTTGGATGAGTTTTGATTAAGAAAATCCATAAAACCAAAGGTAGTGGCAGCAAATTACACCTACAGTAGGAGAAACGTGTTGAGTTTTGTTGGACACAGAAGCATTTTAATTACAAAGATTGTTACAGATAATGAGAAACAATATAAGCAATACAGAAACTTTAATTTACAGCATCATCAGCCACAGGTTTAGATTGACTTTGGTACATGACGTCTGCTCTCCATCATAGTTAACCAGCAGCTGCCCACACACAGCGCATGCATCTCACGTCTCTTGTACACAAACAGTTGACCTTTTGTAACAGTATTTCTCTGCTTCACCACAGTGTTTATACTACAGTATCAAACATTGTTTTGTTAAGGATGTGATGTTGTGTCCGAACAATATTCAATTGAGATAATATCCTATTTCACTGAATGGAATGATGCATACCGGTCATTCACTATTGCGAGAGTGTCTGTCTCACAGTAACAGAGTGATGAAACATAATTTTCTTGGCTTTAACATTCTCCAGAATCCATTTATACACATTAAGACCACTCACGGTAGATGCTCGATGCAAAGTATTTTTGCGTCACCGACCACAAGACATAAACATGGACGTTTAAAATATCTAAAATAAGGGTATGTGGCATTTTACAAATTAAATGTTTTCTCATAGACAACCTTGTGTCAGAGTAATAATTTGCCAAAATGAGTCCAAAACTGGCATTTATCCTGTTTTGCTGTGAAACTGTTCACACGTTCAGACTCATACAAATTTAAAATTTTTCAAATTCAAATTTTATTCGTCACATACACAGTCATACACAGTACGATATGCAGTGAAATGCTTACACGACCGCCTGTCACGAACGCAGGCAGAACGGTATGAATCCAAGCGCGGTTACTGACTGTATAGAGATGTGGGGGCGTGGTCGGGGGGCGTGAGCAAGGGTCGAAAGCCGTGAGTCCATCAGCGAAGCTTCCAAAGCAAAAACACTAGACTAGAGCCGTAATCAAAAAGGGAAAGCGTGAGGTCAAAACCGGGAGATCAAAAGGGCAGGCGAACAATCCAAATCGGCAAGCAGAAGATCAAAAACGAGAAAAAACAAAGCGAGGTCGTAACGTGAAAGCTAGAGAAAAGAAACGCGAGAGAATCGAGGTAAACACACACAATAATCCAGCGTTCTGAGCAGCGCGCCGCGCATGCTTAAATCGCTGGAGTAATCAGTCAGGGAATGGGAAGCAGGTGAGCAGACGGGGCGGAAACGGGGGCGTGAGAGCGCACGTGACGGCTAAACAAAAACATGAGCGCGTGGGGGAGTGACAGCGTGGGAAAAAAGCCGGCCGGCAGACCGTGACTCGTGACAGTACTCCCCTCCTTACGAACGCCTCTGGGCGTTAGGACGGGGAGCTTCAGGGAAACGTTTGTGAAAGTCTGAGATTAGCTTGGGGTCTAGGATGAACTTGGCGGGGATCCAGCTTCTCTCCTCAGGGCCATAGCCCTCCCAGTCCACCAGGTACTGAATGCCTCTACCTCGGCGGCGAGCTTTCAGGAGGCGGCGGACAGTGTAGGCTTCACCGCCGTCAATGATACGGGGAGGAGGCAGAGGGTGGGTGGGGGGACTTAATGGGCATGAGATGAGGCGACGTAGCTGGGACACGTGGAATGTGGGATTTATTCGCCGCATCGTAGAGGGAAGCAAAAGTTTGACCGCGCAGGGATTGACAATCTTGGTTATGGTGAAAGGGCCGATGTAACGGGGTGAGAGTTTGCGGGACAGGGTCTTAAGAGGGAGGTCTCTGGTGGAGAGCATGACTCTCTGCCCTATCCTGTACTTGGGGGCCTGAGAGCGTCTGCGGTCTGCTTGCTCCTTATAAGTTCTGCCTTGTCGTAGCAGCGTCCTTCTGGCCTGAGTCCAGGTCCTCCTGCAGCGGCGAATGAAGGCTTGGGCAGAGGGGACGCTGACCTCCTCTTCCTGAGAGGGGAACAAGGGTGGTTGGTAACCCAGGCAGCACTGGAAGGGGGACAGCCCAGTAGACGAAGAGACTAGAGAGTTGTGGGCGTATTCGACCCAGGGCAGGAATCTGCTCCACGAGGTGACATCCCGGTAGGTCATGCATCTCAGGGCGACCTCGAGAGCCTGGTTCTTCCTCTCCGTCTGCCCATTGGATTGAGGATGGAAACCTGATGACAGGCTTGGGGTGGCTCCGATGAGCTTACAAAATGCCTTCCAGAACTGAGGTGAACTGTGGGCCCCGATCAGACACGATGTCCTTAGGCAGGCCGTGGAGCTTAAATACATGATTAATCATAAGTTCTGCAGTCTCCTTGGCGGACGGGAGTTTTGGTAGGGGGATGAAGTGAGCCGCTTTAGAGAACCGATCAACCACGGTCATGATGCAGGTGTGGCCGGTGGAGGGGGGTAGTCCGGTGACAAAGTCCAGGGCGATGTTGGACCAGGGGCGATGAGGGATGGGCAGGGGTCTGAGGAGGCCAGCCGGGGCCGTGTTGACATGCTTAGATCTTATGCAGACATTGCACGCTGCAACAAAGTGAGAGGCGTCCTCCTTGAGGGTGGGCCACCAAAACCGCTGCTGGGCTAGTGCCAGAGTTCTGGCGGAGCCTGGGTGGCAAGAGAGTTTAGAACTGTGGGCCCACTCCAGGACTTGGGAACGCAGATCGAGGGGAACGAAGAGGCTTGGGCTTGGTCCATGGGATAGGGCTTGCTTGACACTAGTTTCGATGTCGAGCTCGGCCACGGCGAGCAGGCAGGGGGGTGGCAGAATCGTCTCACATGAGGCAGGGTCTTGGGTGGTTGTAAATAGTCTTGAGAGGGCGTCCGGCTTGGTGTTCTTAGAGCCTGGTCGGTAGGAGAGGGTGAAGTTGAACCTCGTGAAGAACAGGGACCACCGGGCCTGACGAGAATTGAGCCTCTTGGCGCTTCGTAGGTACTCGAGGTTCTTGTGATCGGTCCAAACTAGGAATGGGACCTCTGTTCCCTCTAGCCAGTGTCTCCATTCCTCCAGTGCTAACTTGATGGCTAAGAGTTCACGGTCTCCGATGCCGTAATTGCTTTCAGCAGGAGTTAGGCGGTGGGAGAAGAAAGAACAGGGGTGCAGCTTATTATCCCGGTTGGATCTTTGTGAGAGGATGCCTCCTACTCCGGTGCTGGAGGCGTCGACCTCCACGATGAACTGCTGTGACGGATCTGGGATGGTGAGGATAGGGGCGGAGGTGAACCGTTTCTTCAGCTCGCTGAAGGCTTTCTCAGATTCCTGGTTCCAGCAGAAATGGGTCTTGGTAGAGGTCAGGGCTGTTAGAGGGGCGGCGATGGAGCTGTAGCCTCGGATAAACCGACGATAAAAATTAGCAAAGCCTAAGAATCTCTGGAGTTCATGCCGAGAGGTGGGGGTGGGCCACCTAGTGACCGCTTGGAGCTTAGCAGGTTCCATCTCGATGCCCTTGGGGCTGATGGTGAATCCGAGGAACGTGGTAGATGTGGTGTGGAACTCGCACTTCTCCGCCTTGATGAACAAGTTGTTCTCCAGCAGCCTCTGCAGCACCTGCCTGACGTGATGTTGGTGTTCTTCTGGGTTGTGAGAGAAGATCAGGATATCGTCTAGATAGACGAATACGGAAGAATTGAGGAAGTCTCTGAGAACGTCGTTAATTAAGGCCTGAAACACTCCGGGGGCATTAGTAAGTCCAAAGGGGACCACCAGATATTCATAATGTCCAGTTGGCGTGTTGAAGGCCGTTTTCCATTCATCCCCTTCCCGGATGCGGACAAGGTGATAGGCGTTGCGCAGATCGAGCTTGGTGAAGGTGCTGGCCCCCTGAAGGAGTTCGAAGGCAGTAGACATTAGGGGAAGGGGGTATCGGTTCTTTATGGTGATGTCGTTAAGGCCCCTATAATCAATGCACGGGCGAAGGGAACCATCTTTTTTGCCTACGAAGAAGAATCCAGCCCCTGCCGGAGAAGAAGAGGGGCGGATGATTCCTGCGGCAAGGGATTCCGTGATGTACTGGTCCATAGCTTGGCGTTCCTTGGGTGACAGAGAATAAAGACGACCCTTGGGGGGGGGTGGTGCCTGGAAGGAGGTCAATGGCGCAGTCGTATGGTCGGTGGGGGGGAAGAGAGACTGCACGTGATTTGCTAAACACAGTCCTGAGGTCATGGTATTCTGGGGGAACACAGGTGAGGTCCGATGGCTCCTTTGTGGGGGTAGGGTCGAGGCAGGGCGTAGTGGCGGCGCGTAAGCATGACGTAGAACATGACGGGCTCCAGGCTACGATCGAGTTCCTGACCCAATCAATGTGCGGGTTGTGTTGGATTAACCAGGGGAGGCCTAGGACGACCGTGGCATGTGACCCCTCCATGATGAACAGCGACGTCTGTTCTGAATGATTGCCGGAGACTTTTAGACCAATGAGAGGGGTTCTGTGGGTGATAGGTGGGAGCGGACTCCCGTCGAGGGCCTGGACCTTGAGGTGGTTCTCCAAGGGCAGCGCAGGAATACCCAGGATTTGGGCTGAAGCCGCATTCAGCAGGTTGCGATCTGAACCCGAATCGACCAGTGCCTGCAGTAGGTGGGTCTGTTGCTCATGGATGAGGAGGATGGGAAGCAGATGACGTTGGTCTGGGAGCCTTCTTGGAGTCTCGCCCTCTAGTGCTCCCAGCTGAACTAGAGGGCGCTCCCTTTTGCTGGACAGTTCTTGAGCAGGTGACCTGGTTTCCCACAGTAGAAGCAGGCCCCCTCCACTCGGCGGCGGTGACGCTCCTCTGGGGTGATGCGGGTTCTGCCCAGTTGCATGGGTTCCTCCTGGGGTTCAACTCGTGGAGGTGGGAGTCGCGGTAGAGCTCTGGGTGGAGAAAACCGGGCTGACCTACGAAGACGGAGACGGGCATCTACTCGACCGGCCAGGTCCACAAGCTCTTGGAGAGACGAGGGGAGCTCTCGTGAGATTAGCTCATCTTGGAGCTTCTCTGTCAGGCCCTCCAAAAAGACGTCGCATAGTGCTCGGTTGTTCCAACCGCTGGGAAGGGCCAGGGTCTGGAACTCAATGGCATAGTCATAGGCAGAGCGCGAGCCCAGGCGGAGATTCAGCAGCCTTCGGCCCGCCTCTCTGCCATGGCATGAGCGGTCGAACACCCTCTTCATCTCCCTGGAGAAGTCCTCATAACTGGAACAGCAGGGGTCGTGGGCATCCCAAAGCGCGGTGCTCCATTCCCGGGCGCGTCCAGACAGGAGCGTGATGACGTAGGCCACCTTGGATCGTTCAGTGGAAAAGGCGGAGGCTTGGAGCTCGAAGATCAGGGAACACTGAGATAGGAAGGAGCGACATGTGCCTGGATCTCCCTCGTAGGTGGGGCGTGGTCGGGGGGCGTGAGCAAGGGTCGAAAGCCGTGAGTCCGTCAGCGAAGCGTCCAAAGCAAAAACACTAGACTAGAGCCGTAATCAAAAAGGGAAAGCGTGAGGTCAAAACCGGGAGATCAAAAGGGCAGGCGAACAATCCAAATCGGCAAGCAGAAGATCAAAAACGAGAAAAAACAAAGCAAGGTCGTAACGTGAAAGCTAGAGAAAAGAAACGCGAGAGAATCGAGGTAAACACACACAATAATCCAGCGATCTGAGCAGCGCGCCGCGCATGCTTAAATCGCTGGAGTAATCAGTCAGGGAATGGGAAACAGGTGAGCAGACGGGGCGGAAACGGGGGCGTGAGAGCGCACGTGACGGCTAAACAAAAACATGAGCGCGTGGGGGAGTGACAGCGTGGGAAAAAAGCCGGCCGGCAGACCGTGACTCGTGACACCGCCAGTGACCTTAAAAAGAGAATTAAATCTTATAATAAGAAATAAATATGAATAAAGAAATACGGTAGGAAAATTTTTACTTAACTAGAATAAAAAATAGAAATTTAAATAAAAGTATACTGTACATAAAATAGAAATAAAAATAGAAATATACTGTACAATAGAGATTTTTTTATTTATTTATTTATTTTAATTGAAATTTGGCGGAGGAAGTATGGTGTGCAAGTATGCATAGAAACGTGTTACCTGAAATGCATACCTAGTTTTCCTATTACATTGTTAAATGTTAACGTAAATTTAAATTTTTATGTCCATTTTCTGCAGCCATCGATTTTGGTTCTTCACGTAGAAATACATAATGTCTCCAAAACATCAAATATGAAACAAGGCTATGAACTGTCCGGACTGCCAAAGCTCTTTATAAATGATCTCGGCCACCTGTCGCTAAGCAGCGCATTCGCCAAAAGCCGTGTCAGGAACCTTCCATCCTTACGCATGAACTGGATTTCATCATTCAAACCTGTCACTGCACCGTCGATAAAATGATAAATTTGCTGTTGTGGTTCTGGCGTGTAGAGCTTTATGGGAGACGCAACGTGTCCGATGTGAGCCAAGTGAAATCAGCCTTAAAGCAAAGTCCTGTTGGTCTGACGGGAAATATCCTGGCTGGATGTGAAGAAGAGAATCATTTGGGTGGTTTAAAAAAAGAGGAAAGGAAAAAAAAAAGGGGGACAAGGACGCTATGTTCTCTAAAAAATGGCGGCTTATGGAAATGTAGTTTATATTAGGTGCTGAATTGTACATATTCATTAATGTCTTTGGAGTCATGAGTGACTTTGAGACAGAAATAAGCATAGACATAGTGACCAGCCAAGACTGTCTTTGGTTCCTGACACCCTCGATATATTACAGATCTCGTGAAATTAAACATACTCTAGAGCTTTCGGAGCTTGTTTCTTGCACTGAGAAATACATGCAAGCTCACATTAACCTTTCTTCTTTTTGATGTCCTCAGAAGAAGCAGCTAAAACAGTATTTATGTAACAAGGGTGGGAATAATTCCAACATCTCTTCTCCATTTGCCTTGTAAAAGTAGTGGCTGGAGTGTTTTTTTTTTTTTTTGTTTTTTTTTGCCTCTCCAACTTTAGCTCCTATTAACATAAGATGTCTAATACATTTTTATGATTACTTGAAGAATGGGGGAAAAGATGTATATGTGGATTTGCTGCTCTAGAGTGATGAAGCAGTTTAAATAACTTTTTTTAAAATATAACTCAAGTCTTTTAATTCTATTATAGGACTGCAAATCTCTAATGCAAATTCAAAATGTAAATATTTCTTATTTTAAAAGAGCACATCATACTTTTTCACCTTTGTACTTAGACTGTAGCTGTAGCTTTTAACTTTCGCCTATAGAAATAATAACTTCTAAGAATAAGTGCTGTTACACTTCTGAGCAATCAGAATCAAGAATTCAACAAGGATCGAAAAGAAAACCAAAAGACAATTTGAGTGTAAATCAGTTAGTCCTTCATGACCACGAAATGAGGAATCCGAGTTTTATTAGAACGGCTACCACATCGTTTGTTTATATAATCCAAAGCTGTAACTCAACAAACCAGAAGTTCAGAGAGTTTTTAGAAATATCTACAGAAAAGGTCATTAGGGATGAAGGTGACATCTGCGGAGAAAGAGGATTACGCGCAAAGCCAAACATTTACCGAGCTACTTAAAGCATCCCGCTGAGCATACGAGATGTGTGTGAAGTTAATTAACCCCTGGTGTCACTGCCCTCAGGGCCGATTCTTTAACTTTTAATTACCCTCATCAAAACATACAGTAATCCTCTCAATCCGTCTGCGTGTGTACAGTATATGTTAACAGTCATCTCTCTTGATCAGCCTCGGCTCTGGTAATTAGCTGCTCTTCCACTCGGCTGCGGCTTTCCAACTCCAACATGATTTCGAAATGGATTCTGTTCTTGCCTATACATCAGGATCAAGCTGAAACTTCACGGTCTCAGTAAAATGCATTCTGTTCTATAAAGCGCTTCACATACTGTACTTACAGCTCAAATTTTAGAAGAGATAAAGAAATAATCAGGCTTATTCACCCATAATCTAAGGAAACGTGATAATCGGATGGACATCCTAATTGTAACTTTACAATTAACTTAATTGTATTCAGTATATGATTTGTATCCCAATAAACGAACAAATACAATCCAAGCAGGTGAGACTGACAAACGGATTAGGAAGACTTTGCAAAAAGAATGGTTGGCTATAACCTGCTTAAAGATTCTAAAAGCAGGAATTAAGCCGAAAGTGAATGACACAGATCAGGTAGTTCTCTGGTGAGTTCTCAAGCTGGTCTGCTTTATGTCCACAAAAGACATATTACAATATGGACCCAATCTGGACACATAAACAAAAAAAACAACATAAACATAGATTTCTAGCAAAGAGAGCCTTTTCACTCATTTGGAAAAGTAATAGAATTAAGTTTATTGATACATAAAAATTGCCTCCATCTGTAATGAAATCATGGTTCGTTCAATCATTGATTTTTACTCATAAAGCACCAGTGAGTACACTTGTGTATCTGACATGTGGTTGACACTACTAGAACAATGTTTCTGAGTTCATTATGTTGTGGTTCATGTGCTGCCATTTACAGTATACTGCAGGAATTAAAGCCAGCTGCATGCTTTGTTCCTGACCCAATATAAAAGAGATGAAGGCAGATCCTTTTATTCGGTCATAAAATATGAAAAACAATCCTTTTTCAGTAACACAATTCGATTATAAGCAAAAACGTGCAGCCTATTCCCATGCTACACCCAATTAGTCAGTGAGCGTCAATATACTGTACAAAGATGCCTTTTTTTGGTGGCTCTTTTGATTGTTGGTCCTGTTCAGGAAAATGATGGAAAGAAAATTCTGGCATAAAAATGAGGCTGGGAAAGTGAAGAAAAAGGAAACGATGGGTGAAAATGTCTTCAGAGTATTATTTGTACACACAGGCAAACTGAGAGCAAATGTGTACTGTATGTGTGTATGAGATGGCATTACTACATGTCTGTGTGTGTGAGTTGTAGAAAGCATGTAACACAGGAGCTGTGCTGTATTTCATCAAATGGATAAAGCCCTCCCGGGAGCTCTAATGGATGATACTGTGTAATCTCTCCACCTGCAGCTGATCCGCAGAGCCTCTGTAGAGGATGTGTAGCACTTTACAGTCAGATTTAACGTTATCCTCCGCGCACACACACAGCTGAGCTGGTTATCAGATCAACGGCCTTGAGTTTGTGGTGGACCTGCAGTGGGTGAATAATCTCATGAAATTCAGGGCAGATTTGGATCAGTAATCGCTATTTGATTAGCAATCTGTACTGTATCTTTTAGAATTTTCCTGCAAGTTAATTGCAGTTAGTCCTTCTTTAAATTCACCTGCAAGTTAAATTGAAATTGCATTGAAAACACATGAGCCTTGTTGTGTTAGAAGTTCTGGTGTTGTCCTCGTTGGATGCAAATATTCTTCAAAATCAAGTATTACTATCTAAATCTAGCATTTATCTCATTTTGTAAAAAAAAAAAAAAAAAAAAAAAAACACAAATACAACTACAGGTAATAATGGTTCATCATTAATATTTAAAACTAGTTTAAGTATTTTGATGGGAAAAGTTTTTAAAAAGGCGGCACGGTGGTGTAGTGGTTAGCACTGTTGCCTTGCACCGCCAGGGTCCGGGTTCGATTCCCGGCCAGGCTTGATTCCCGTCTCTGTGTGCATGGAGTTTGCATGTTCTCCCCGTGCTTGGTGGGTTTCCTCCGGGTACTCCGGTTTCCTCCCACAGTCCAAAGACATGCAGATTAGGCTAATTGGCATTCCTAAATTGACCATAGTGTGTGTGTGCTCTGCGATGGATTGGCATGCTGTCCAGGGTGTGCCCAGAGTCTCCTGGGATAGGATCCAGGTCCCCGCGACCCTACGTAAATAAGGATAAAGGATAAAGCGGCATAGAAGATGAATGCATGAATGAAGTTTTTAAAAATAGTTAAACAGTTTTGGTATCCTGTCCAGGGTGAAACCTGCCTCGTGCCCGAAGTCTCCTGGGATAGGCTCCGGCATGACCATTTTGATTCATGCACACTCACATTGCATACAAACTTAAATATTTTTTTTATTGCATAAAGCTGCTTTGCGACAATGACAATTGTTAAAAGCGCTATACAAATAAAATTGAATTGTATTGATGTAATCAGTGATATGATTTCACGTTGAAGTCCATGTACACATTTCAATAAGTTCTGTTCAGCAGTCAATTTAAGATGTGCCCACAGGTTGATGTGTGCTGTCAAAACTTCCAGTTTGTAATATTCTATAAAACTGCTGATTTTTTCAATGAAAGTTCATTTTTATTTCATTTATGTCACACGCTTAACTATAGCTATCAGGCATAATAATAATAATAATAATAATAATAATAAAAATAAAAACAGTGGATGGCCAGAAAAAGCTAAATAACATGATGGAAAAATTCCACAGTTAATTGTTTGCTAGTTAACAGTTGAATAGCTGAGCTGATCAATATTAGCATGGTAATACTACTTTTCTATGGAAAATAAAACATCTATTTTATGTCTAATCTTACGTCTCCCATCATTTCCAGCTTCTTGACGAACTGCTTCCCCTTAGTTCCTGATTAAATGAAACACTAAACATTATTATATTTTTAATATAAGTGCAAGCTCCACCCATTTGGGACAACATAAAAAAATACCCCACTTAAACTGAAATTACAGGTCAACGCATTGCACCGCTTTTCGGATAACCAGAGGGTTTAAATAAGCTTCTTAGTAACCAAGCACAGGTGTAGACACTCGCTCATTACCTGCTTATTTTCTGTGTCTCCAAATCCAAGTCAACTTATTTATAGACAACACCAGCGTTTAGAATCAATTTACAAGTGATTTATTTGTGGAACAGATTCATGGTATAGACGTCCAGTCAGTTTACTTTTACTACCTTAAGTGCAGTGTCTAATCCTATCCAGTGTTCTTTCTGTGACTATCATAAAAACATCTGGCTCTATAAAAATTCAGAGAACAAAAAAGCATCATGAACCATCCCAAAAGAGCAATATGAAAAATAAGTGTAATTCAGTCCAGGATACGTTTGTGCCGGGAAAATGGGCCGTGTAGAAAATCTCGAGAGTGATCGCGGCCTTCACCGCGCCTCGGGATCGAGGTCCAGATCCTGGCGCTCGGGCATCCTGATCCGACGCGAATGAAAACAGACAAGGAATCGTGTAATTGGAAAGTACACACGTATACACACATGCACACAATCTAACATTTTGGGTGATGAAATAAAATCCCACTCTCTACAGACTCCCAGTGTTGGGCCATGTGTTGGATGTGAAACATTCCAGAGTTGTGGAAGTGTTCCTGCGGGAAACACGATCTGCACTCGTGTGTGAAGGCGCAGCCACACATAGTCCTGAGCGGGAGTTCAAAGTTGTTTACTGTGTCGCACGGCCTGTCTTCCAGTTAAACAGTCCTGATTGTTGTGTCTTAATGTCTTTGATGAATGAACAGCCTTCCAGTAAGATATTCATGCAGTCCAAACAACGCTAGAATAAACCCAGACTCATGAAATCATATAACATATGTGATATGGTCTTATACACACACATGTGCTTACAGTGTACGTACGTGTGTTTGACTTTTATAAAGCATGCAGCGCATATTTATTTCACATCAAACATATTTATGCAGCTGATATTTACTTTGATATAAACACAATATAGAAATATATAAAGATATATAATGTGGCTGGAACTTATCAGGTATGATAGGCAGATTGTGTCGTAGAAAAATGCGCATTTACCTCATGTCAGTCTTGCCTTTTTTTCTGGTTCACTGACAGGTTTGGCTATTATTAAATAAGTCAATGAGAATATGAGCACACAAATCCATACTTACTGAAATCACATGCTACTTGGCTTTCCTGTAACAAATGCGAGAAGACGCACATATTAGAACAATGTGCTAAAATTCATTCACTTTCTATACCGCTTAATCCTGTGTTCAGGGTCGCGGGGGACCTGGAGCCTATCCCAGGAGACTTCGGGCACTAGGCGGGGTACACCCTGGACAGGGTGCCAATCCATCGCAGGGCACACACACATACACACACTCACACACCCAATCACACACTACGGGCAATTTAGGAACGCCAATTAGCCTAACCTGCAAATCTTTGGACTGTGGGAGGAAACCGGAGTACCCGGAGGAAACCCACCAAGCACGGGGAGAACATGCAAACTCCATCCACACAGAGACAGGAATCGAGCCTGGCCGGGAATCGAACCCGGACCCTGGAGGTGCAAGGCGACAGTGCTAACCACTACACCACTGTGCCGCCTGGCAAATAAAACTTAGCAACAGTAATCATTAGCAGGTTAGCAAAGCAAGCTAATTGTACTCACTATATCCACTCATTAGAGGCATGAACAGTTTCTGCTTCTTTTCAAGTTTGAATTTTCCTCATTGTGTCTCTATAAATATTTAAATCTTAAAATCAAAATCTCTAAAAATTCACAGAGCAATAAGTTAGCATAAACTACTGTACATAGTTCCTCATGCAATCAAGCTAGCTGGGTTGAAATAAAATAAACTTATTGGTATACGTACAAGAAAAAAAAAGCTAAATAACATTAGATAAAACTTTCAGTAAGCAAGGTGTTAATTGTTGTTTCTTTTTAATATTTTAATAATAGTTAATAATAAAAAAGAAAAATGCTTAGTTACTAATTGGCAGCTACAGTACTGTAGGTTAGTGAAGCAAGCTAAGCGTAATAGCTACATTCACTTACCAAAGGCATGAACGATCTCTGCAACTTCATTTCAAGTATGCATTTTCCTCATATCAACCCTAAAGATATTAAATCTTATTAAACCTATAAATCTTTTTTTTTTTAATCATCTTGCAATAGGCTAGCATAAACCAGTACTTCATTTTAACTAGCTGGGTTAAAATAAAAAGAAATAAACTTATTGGTATGTGTACAAGAAAAAAAAAACTAAATAACATGTTAGATAAAACTTTCACAGCCTCTCTTTAATTGGTTATATATTTATTTCTTTTATTAAATGAATTAAATACATTTTATTTTTATTCATTGGCAGCTAGGTTAGCAAAGCAAGCTAATAAGCTAATAGCATACTTGCTATATCCACTCATCAAGCACGTGAACAATCTCTGAATCTTTAAAAATAATCTAGCAGACTCTGAGTGGCGTAGTGGTAAAGCGTTCACCCTATCATCGGGAAATCGCTGGTTCGAACCCCGGGTGATGCTGTTTTCCTCTCACAGCCGGAGGCACAGAGAGAGCTGATTGGCCGAGCTCTCTCAGGGGGGAGGGATGAGAGGTACTTGCACTCCCACATTAATCACGGTGCTACAGCCAAACAGGGGGCATCAGTGAGTTTGCGCATGCGGAAGGAGCGGCTAGCGCTTTCCTCCGAGTGTGTAACTCCGCCCCTAATGGTGCGTGAGCAAGCAGTTCGAAAAGATGCGGTCGGCTGACGTCACGCGGTGCAGAGGAAACACGGGATAGTCTTCGGCCCTCCCGACTAAGTGGTAGTAGTAGCCTTAATGTGGAGCCCCCTAGTGACGGGGAGAAATTGGCCACGACTAAATTGGGGAGAAAAATTGGCAAATTTTTTTTTTATAAATAATAATAATAATAATCTAGCAGAAACTTAGCAGAAACTAGTACCATACAAAAAAAATGTAATTAAATAAACAAAATAAATTACATTTCATTTTATTTTATTAAACAAATATATTGGTACAGTATTGGTACTTACTGTATATGTTCCAGCAGAAAAAGCTATGATGGATAAAACCTTCACAGCTAGGTGCTAATTATCTCTTTTTTAAAAATTTGACCCATCTTTTTTTTTTTTTCTTTTGCAATGCTTGGCTACTCATTGGCAGCTAGGTTAGTAAAGCAAGCTAATGATACAGGATAAAATGAAATCACACTTTTATATTATGCATTTGTATAAACTGAAAATTAATGCAGATCCTAAAGTGGTTAACGACTGTACAGAAAGGTCGGACCATGTGTGTTATACTGTATGATCGAATATCAGGAATCGTTCGAGCCAGTGGGTTAATTCTTATGAGTAAAAGAGTAATAGTTTAAGTTTTTTTTAACATTGACTAAAAGTGCTGACTCATGATTACTCTAAAGGTCACTCCAAACAAAATGGCTGCCAAAGTTCAGTTTCAGTTAAGAATTTAGCTGCGAAACCCTAAAGACACGATGCATCAAGTGCTGAGAAAAGGTTGTCGTTGACTGGAATGACACACACACACACACACACACACACACACACACACAAAACCTTTCCTAAGAACAAAGTAGCATTAACTAGTACCACTTGGAGAAAAGGATAGCCACATGTTTGCTTGCTTGTTCCCATTTGAGCAGAACTCCTTCCATTTGTACATCTGTGGGAGACTGAAAGCAATCTCTCTTTTTTTGTCTCATTCTCCCACAAACACCATCATTCTCTTGAGTTTATTGTCATTCACCAATAGCTGGGCATTTTGCGCTGGACGTGCACTTTATTACTCCCTTCTTTTCATCTGTCTCTGCTCATCACGTCATGTCTTTCCACACCTTAATACACCTCCCTCTTTCTTGTCTTACCTCTTCCACTCATTTTTCCTTTATTTACACACACACACACACACACACACACACACACACACGCACACACTGGATAAGTGCAGCTGGAGACTGTAAAAATAAACTTTTAAAGGGCAGAGATTAGTTGCCTTTCATAATGCCGACTTTTATGCCTGTGGGTTGGCAAACATGTGACCTAATTCTGAGCAAGGATTATGTGGAAAAAGTGATAATTGGCCAGAAAGTGGTAAAAAAAAATAAAAAAAAAAGTCCAGCGTCCATATGTGGATTTGTGTCCTGTACATGCCTCGGCTGCACACGGAGATCCGGAGAAACTACCCCAATCAATATCTGACAAATGACCACAGTACATTGGGTTCTATTGTGGTTTAGTCTGAATGTGAATTGCCTGCGAAATTTGAGGTTATGAATAAAATATACATAAATAAATTGAGTTCTATAACGTCTGCAGTCAACTGCCATGAAATAATTAATTCTATTAAACAAGAAAAAGGAAAAACTCTCTCTGAAATGAAATGAAGAAAAAGAAGAACTTATCCTCTTCTAGGTGACACCTGAAAATCTTCCTGGAAGGCATGATGTTTATTCAATGCATAGCTCCAGGGTTCCTGCTTTGATTGAGAGATTGGGCTACCGACTGTCTGAACATGGATCTCCATGTCTGCATGGGTGTTCTCCAGATTCTCTCTTCCAAAAATAAAAAATAAATAAAAAATGCAAACCATGGATAGATGTGAAAAAGTGTGTGAATGTGTATGTGCATGGTGTCTTGTAAGGAATTGCCATCCCATTCAGTGATTCTGGGACGGATGATGGATGCAGCGTCACCCTGACCTGAACAAAGTTGCTTACTGAAGATGAATGAAAGAATGGATGAATGAATGCAGCAGCAGAAGCTGAGTCACAAATGCAGAAGCTCAAAGCACAAGTAGAACATCATAATAAATCAGGCAGAGGAGTCACAGCAGTAGAAGTGCGTCAGGTTCTGGCACTGACCCCGACATATTGTAGTCATTTTTGAGCTGTGTTTGAGGTCGCTTTTTAAAAATAGCCCAACACACGTATCAAGACAGCAATCACAACCATTTTACTCCCAGTAATGGTGTTTTCACCAGTGAGGAACTAAACATCACTTGTTAAGGTTTTCATGGTTACACGTCTCTCTGTGACGTTAGGAATCAACGCGCACAACAGCTTCCTGTTCTGATGTGGACAGGAACCATCAGATAATAAGCAATCAAAGGAGACAAATGCAGCTCATTGTTCATTCATTTATTCGTTCATTATTCTGACTCACATGCAAGATAAAATAAACTATAGAATAGAACATTCATCATTCTCTTAATCTCTATGACTGGAGTTTAGTGGATACAATGCAACAAAAATGCTCTTTGTAATGTAAATGTCATTTTGGAGGAGGAGGCAAAGATTCAGACTATGACATAACCCGAGAAAGAGAAGGAGATGTACGACTGTGTAAGACTGAATTTTTTTATTTTTACGGCATATCTCATCATGATCAGCTTTTTAAATGATTGGAGGTCTAGAGGAAGACCAAAGAGGAGATTTATGGATGCAGTGAGAGAGGACATGAAGTTAGTTGGTGAGAGAGAAGAGGATGCAGAGGATAGAGTTAGATGGAGGCAGATGATTCGCTGTGGCGACCCTGAAAGGGAACAGCCGAAAGACAAAGAAGAAGGAGGCCTGCAAAAAAGAATTTCAAATAGCTGGAACCGAGATAAGAACTTTCCAATACGTTATTAAACCCTGAAAGGATAGTGCTGATCTGTCAACTTCATGGTACTGTAGAAATGCACAGTAATAAATGCTTGGTGAAGTTAAAACATCAAAAGTAGAAATCACAGCTATGTTTATTTGTGAATGTAAGTGCATTTCCACATGCACGATGTGATGAAACTTTACAGGATTGGGATTAAACAGCCGTGTGTCCATAAGAAAACCATTTGTAGCAGAAAAAAGGCTTCACTTTGCTGGGCAGCATAAAGTTTGGACTTTGGAGCAAAGGAAAAACATCATGTGGTCTGAAAGTCCAGATTGACCCTACTGCTGAGAGATGGGCGTGTCAGGGTAAGAAGGGAAGCGCATGAAGCAATGCACACAGCATGCACTGTACAAGCCTCTGTAGGCAGCGTTAGAGTGGAAATACAGTATACTTGCTGTGTGGTCACATTACCAACCAGCAATGTTGGAAGTATACTGTATTTGTTCGCATGCTTGCCTACATACTCCGCAAGTTACTGGTGGACGCCAGTAGGGGGCAACCAGAAGTTTTGAACAGACTCCAGTTTTGCATAATGTAACCAAACATTGTGGCACTTGAGGAGCGTGGATTCCATGTATACATTTAAGAGAGCGCCCATTTCCCCACCTAATGTTTTGGCATGCATATATTTCACTGTGCATTGGTACCGGTGGTGGTATATTGTATATTGGTGGTATATACTGTTTTTCAGATCTAAGCTTGTCTCCCACACCATATTGTTAGTTTTTGTCTGGAAGTGCACATACAGTAGTATGCCATTTATGACTAAAATGGACATAATAAGAACTTAAGTCACCATAGTGATCTAATTGAGGTGATTTTTCAGCCTCACTCATTTGAAAATTAAATTGTTTTACATTTGAATTTCATGGTCACTCTCTTTCATAGATCTCGAGAAGCTTAGCATGTGGTGTCAATTTAGCAATTTGTAGAAATGAGATAGTTAACTCATGGCAGTAAGAAACTTCAAACAAACTTCAGTATATTACTTTGTAGTCTCACCATATATATCTAATAACCATGTTATGGATGTAACTTAATACAGTACCAGTTGGATTGACCAGATTCTAAACTGATAAAAATAGGGATAGCATTTAATTTTTGTTTGCGTTTCCCCCCCATGTTTATACTTTTATGCTCGCGAGCAGCCAGATATAAAGCTCATGGGAGTGAAATGTGAACCTTACACAATTATTAATGCGACTAATGTATTTAGAATGTTCATTTATCCATCCTTAGTAATCGTCTGGTGAGATTTGTGGTCATGTAAATTAGACTAAAAGTTAGCTTATATTGCAGAACTTGAGGTTTATATGGTTTTCTGGTTTAGACCACATTCACTTTGAGTCTAAAATACAGTACAGTGGTTCCTCCGCATGCGAATTTAATCCGTTCCCGAGGCGAGTTCTTAAAGCGAAATTTTTGCATTGCTAAATGCATTTTCCTATACGAAATAATGTAAATCATGTTGAGTTTAAAACTGAAAATGGCTCTGCCTTCTCCTTCCTACTGTATTTTTCCTGCTAATATTCATGATGCTAGGTCTTTACTGAATCTTGCACAACGTGCAAAAAAAAAAAAAAAGGGCCAAGTGGATACATATACACCTATGCTATCTCTGTACATATCGAATGCTGGAGAATATTTCACTACTGGGCCTAAATGAATACTCTAGTCCACTTCATGTCCCAGCATGGTCGAGTAACATCTGTGAAGTTCAGGGAAGTTCAATGCCATCATTCCACAGTGCTATGCATAAGGGTAAGATGAACATAAGGTAAACATGGGCTGCCATTCATTTGGTCATAACATTTGTGCTGTTTTAGGAGCCTCATAAATATGATGATTGGGACAGAGGAACCTGTTCTTGTACCCGATGTGTTCAATGGAAACAGGTGCCTTGGTCATTAGAAAGGTTGATCGGAACACAGAATTGGTTCCTGCTGTAAAAGACCAGAGTCTTGTTTATAAGTGAGGTGGAGTGTTGAAAAGCACGCCTACACATTACAAGTGTAAAATCTGTGACTTCATGTGTTTTAATGAATGAAAGGAATGAGGAGAGTACAGCTGTTGGGTTCTGTGTGTTTGAGGCCTGTTAAAGAGGCCTCCTCCTGAGAGGAGTTGATGGGAGGAGGTGCTTGTGCACTTCTGACCTTCATGACCTTATCAGCGTATGCCTTGCACATGTGACCGCATCTGCTATTTAGTTTTCAAAATACATGTAGGTAAATGTGGGTGAGCAAATTTATTCATGCATACTGCACCTTTGGTGGAGCTACAATGTGTACAGGTGTGTACAAATTTATTTGTTAATTGTTTGCAAGAAAATTTACACAAGAAATGTGGCATTCACAAAAATCCACCTAGTTCTAGAAAGAAAAAAAAATATCCAAATGCTGTTGAGTTTGTGTAAAATTTATATTTATGAAAGTTTTCTAATGTGAACCGTGAAAAGTCATTTTCAAATGAAATTACTGTGTATTTTGTATACCGATTACAGTGACAATCCATAATTAAAATTCCATGAACTAGTGCTAGTCTGTGGTAGTCTATAGTGCTAGTCTTCTTCTTCTTCTTCTTTGTCTTTCGGCGGTTCCCTTTCAGGGGTCACCACAGCGAATCATCTGCCTCCATCTAACCCTATCCTCTGCATCCTCTTCTCTCACACCAACTAACTTCATGTCCTCTCTTACTGCATCCATAAATCTCCTCTTTGATCTTCCTCTAGACCTCCTGCCTGGCAGTTCCAACCTCAGCATCCTTCTACCAATATATTCACACTCTCTCCTCTGAACATGTCCAAACCACCTCAATCTGGCCTCTCTGACTTTATCTCCAAAACATCTCACATGGGTTGTCCCTCTGATGAACTCATTCTTGATCCTATCCATCCTTGTCACTCCCTAAGAGAACCTCAACATCTTCAGCTCTGCTACCTCCAACTCTGCCTCCTGTCTTTTCTTCAGTGCCACAGTCTCTAAGCCGTAGAGCATTGCTGGTCTCACCACTGTCCTGTACACCTTTCCTTTCATTCTCGCTGATACTCTTTTATCGCACAACACACCTGAAACTTTTCTCCACCCATTCCAACCTGCCTGTACTCGCCTCTTCACCTCCTTTCCACACTCTCCATTGCTCTGGACCGTTGACCCTAAGTACTTAAGTCTATAGTGCTAGTCTGTAGTAGTCTATAGTGCTAGTCTGTAGTCTATAGTGCTAGTCTGTAGTAGCCTATAGTGCTAGTCTGTGATAGTCTATAGTGCTAGTCTGTGGTAGTCTATAGTGCTAGTCTGTGATAGTCTATAGTGCTAGTCTGTGATAGTCTATAGTGCTAGTCTGTGATAGTCTATAGTGCTAGTCTGTGGTAGTCTATAGTGCTAGTCTGTGGTAGTCTATAGTGCTAGTCTGTGGTAGTCTATAGTGCTAGTCTGTAGTAGTATATAGTGCTAGTCTGTAGTAGTCTATAGTGCTTGTCTGTGGTAGTCTATAGTGCTAGTCTGTAGTAGTATATAGTGCTAGTCTGTGATAGTCTATAGTGCTAGTCTGTAGTAGTCTATAGTGCTAGTCTGTAGTAGTCTATAGTGCTAGTCTGTGGTAGTCTATAGTGCTAGTCTGTAGTAGTTTATAGTGCTAGTCTGTGATAGTCTATAGTGCTAGTCTGTAGTAGTCTATAGTGCTAGTCTGTAGTAGTCTATAGTGCTAGTCTGTGATAGTCTATAGTGCTAGTCTGTAGTAGTCTATAGTGCTAGTCTGTAGTAGTCTATAGTGCTAGTCTGTGATAGTCTATAGTGCTAGTCTGTAGTAGTCTATAGTGCTAGTCTGTAGTGGTCTATAGTGCTAGTCTGTGGTAGTCTATAGTGCTAGTCTGTGATAGTCTATAGTGCTAGTCTGTAGTAGTCTATAGTGCTAGTCTGTAGTAGTCTATAGTGCTAGTCTGTAGTAGTCTATAGTGCTAGTCTGTGATAGTCTATAGTGCTAGTCTGTGATAGTCTATAGTGCTAGTCTGTAGTAGTCTATAGTGCTAGTCTGTGGTAGTCTATTGTGCTAGTCTGTGATAGTCTATAGTGCTAGTCTGTAGTAGTCTATAGTGCTAGTCTGTAGTAGTCTATAGTGCTAGTCTGTGGTAGTCTATAGTGCTAGTCTGTGGTAGTCTATAGTGCTAGTCTGTGGTAGTCTATAGTGCTAGTCTCTGATAGTCTATAGTGCTAGTCTGTAGTAGTTTATAGTGCTAGTCTGTGATAGTCTATAGTGCTAGTCTGTAGTAGTTTATAGTGCTAGTCTGTGATAGTCTATAGTGCTAGTCTGTAGTAGTCTATAGTGCTAGTCTGTAGTAGTCTATAGTGCTAGTCTGTGGTAGTCTATAGTGCTAGTCTGTGATAGTCTATAGTGCTAGTCTGTAGTAGTCTATAGTGCTAGTCTGTAGTAGTCTATAGTGCTAGTCTGTAGTAGTCTATAGTGCTAGTCTGTAGTAGTCTATAGTGCTAGTCTGTGGTAGTCTATAGTGCTAGTCTGTGATAGTCTATAGTGCTAGTCTGTGGTAGTCTATAGTGCTAGTCTGTAGTAGTCTATAGTGCTAGTCTGTAGTAGTCTATAGTGCTAGTCTGTGGTAGTCTATAGTGCTAGTCTGTGGTAGTCTATAGTGCTAGTCTGTGGTAGGCTATAGTGCTAGTCTGTGGTAGTCTATAGTGCTAGTCTGTGGTAGTCTATAGTGCTAGTCTGTGATAGTCTATAGTGCTAGTCTGTGGTAGTCTATAGTGCTAGTCTGTGATAGTCTATAGTGCTAGTCTGTGATAGTCTATAGTGCTAGTCTGTGGTAGTCTATAGTGCTAGTCTGTGGTAGTCTATAGTGCTAGTCTGTGGTAGTCTATAGTGCTAGTCTGTGATAGTCTATAGTGCTAGTCTGTGATAGTCTATAGTGCTAGTCTGTGGTAGTCTATAGTGCTAGTCTGTGGCAGTCTATAGTGCTAGTCTGTGATAGTCTATAGTGCTAGTCTGTGATAGTCTATAGTGCTAGTCTGTGGTCGTCTATAGTGCTAGTCTGTGGCAGTCTATAGTGCTAGTCTGTGATAGTCTATAGTGCTAGTCTGTGATAGTTAGAGTGCTATCCTATGGCAGTCTATAGTGCTAGTCTGTGCCAGTCTATAGTGCTAGTCTGTGGTAGTCTATAGTGCTAGTCTATGGTAGTCTTTAGTGCTATCCTATGGCAGTCTATAGTGCTAGTCTGTGGCAGTCTATAGTGCTAGTCTGTAGTGGTCTATAGTGCTAGTCTGTGATAGTCTATAGTGCTAGTCTGTGGCAGTCTATAGTACTAGTCTGTAGTATTATACAGTGGCTTGCAAAAGTATTCGGCCCCCTTGAACTTTTCCACATTTTGTCACATTACAGCCACAAACATGAATTCAATTTCATTGGAATTCCACGTGAAAGACCAATACAAATTGGTGTACACTTGAGAAGTGGAACAAAAATCATACATGATTCCAAAATTTTTTTACAAATAAATAACTGCAAAGTGGGGTGTGCGTAATTATTCAGCCCCCTTTGGTCTGAGTGCAGTCAGTTGCCATTAGACATTGCCTGATTTACATTTACATTTAGGCATTTGGCAGATGCTCTTATCCAGAGCGACTTACATTCTTACAGTATCTCATTCCACATCTGAGCAGTTGAGGGTTAAGGGCCTTGCTCAAGGGCCCAACAGTTACAAATTGGTGGTTGTGGGATTTGAACATGGGATCTTCCGAACCGAAGTCCAATGCCTTAACCACTGAGCTACCCCTGGCCTGATGAGTGCTAATGACTAAATAGAGTGCACCTGTGTGTAATCTAATGTCAGTACAAATACAGCTGCTCTGTGACGGCCTCAGAGGTTGTCTAAGAGAATATTGGGAGCAACAACACCATGAAGTCCAAAGAACACACCAGACAGGTCAGGGATAAAGTTATTGAGAAATTTAAAGCAGGCTTAGGCTACAAAAAGATTTCCAAAGCCTTGAACATCCCACGGAGCCACTGTTCAAGCGATCATTCAGAAATGGAAGGAGTATGGCACAACTGTAAACCTACCAAGACAAGGCCGTCCACCTAAACTCACAGGCCAAACAAGGAGAGTGCTGATCAGAAATGCAGCCAAGAGTGACTCTGGACGAGCTGCAGAGATCTACAGCTCAGGTGTGGGAATCTGTCCATAGGACGACTATTAGTCGTGCACTGCACAAAGTTGGCCTTTATGGAAGAGTGGCAAGAAGAAAGCCATTGTTAACAGAAAACCATAAGAAGTCCCGTTTGCAGTTTGCCACAAGCCATGTGGGGGGACACAGCAAACATGTGGAAGAAGGTGCTCTGGTCAGATGAGACCAAAATGGAACTTTTTGGCCAAAATGCAAAACGCTATGTGTGGCGGAAAACTAACACTGCACATCACTGTGAACACACCATCCCCACTGTCAAATATGGTGGTGGCAGCATCATGCTCTGGGGGTGCTTCTCTTCAGCAGGGACAGGAAAGCTGGTCAGAGTTGATGGGAAGATGGATGGAGCCAAATACTGTCATACACACTCAATCTGCGCCCGGCACTAGGACCCGGAAGTAAGACGGGCGCAAAACCAGGAAGTATAAAAGAGGTAAACAAACGATGGCTTACCGCTCAGTCATTGAGTTCGGCCCATGTCAGCTCCAGCTGTCGTTTCAGCAAACCGTGAGTACTCACATGTTGGTTCCGTTTGTCTTTGCTATTGTGTGTGTATTTTTAGGACGCGGGTTAAATTTGTGTTTTTCCCTTGCTCCGCTTTTGTGAGAGTCCTTAAACTAAATCGCGTGGTTATCCTGCCTGCTCGCTTCTTTTCCGCGTTTGGGTTTATCCTCCACGCTACATTGGGCTAACCGCTAAAGCTACGTCTTCTGGTCACCTCAGGTTAGTCCATCTTGACAGAATGACTGAGCCCTCCGCGGTAAACCCAGCGGATTATGCGAGTCTCTGCGACGTTGTAGATCAGCATGCGGCGCTAATCAATCAGCTAACCGGGGATCTCGCTTCTCTCCGCCGCGAGGTCGCTGAGCTCCGGCGGGAGAATACGGATCTCCGCGCAGCTGTTGATGGCGTCACTGCTCGATCGCACGCCGCGGAGGCCGCGGCGCCGCATCCCCCCCCCCCCTCCTTCTGATGTTTTTCTTTCTCTACCAGAGAAGTGGAATGGCACGGACGGGAAGTGCAGCGTTTTTCTGACAGCTCTCGATCTGGTGTTTGAGTTTAATGCCACCAAATACTCCACCGATCGCCTTCGCATTGCTCTTCTCGTCTCGTTGCTAAAAGGGCAGGCAGCAGAGTGGGCCACGGCAGTTTTACAGGCAGATACAGACACCGCCCACTCTTACAATGAGTTCACCCACCAACTCAAACTCACTTTCGAACATCCAGCGGGCGAGGTGGAGACCGACACCAGACTTTATCACCTGAGGCAGGGAGGATTGCCCGTGAGCCGCTATACGGCCGAGTTTCGCACTCTCGCCGTCCAAACAACGTGGGGCGATGCAGCACTCCGGACATCCTACTACGAGGGACTGGCTTCTCGAATTAAGGACGAACTAGCCGGGCGAGAGCTTCCTGCGACCCTGGAGGGCCTGATCCAACTCGCTCTCCGGATCGACCAGCGCCTCCTCTCTCGTCCGAGGCCAGCCCCTCGCACCCTGCCACCTGCACACCTTCGCCGTCACCACTTCACGACCAGCACCCGCCTTCACTGTCACCACTCCACGCCCCGCAGACTCCGCCACCTACGCCACCCCGGGACATGTCGGTTCTCCACCTCCTGCCGTGGTTGACACCGGAGCCGGGGAACCCATGCAACTAGGACGCGCCTCCTTGACCGCTGCAGAACGGGAGAGACGCTTTCGTGAAGGGCTCTGTGCCTATTGCGGGTCAGCTACACATCACAGGGCAACCTGCCCGCTCAGACCGGGAAACGCCCAGGCCCGGTGAGAGGAGAGAGATACTCGCCGGGTCACCTTCGTCTCTCCGCCATCACCACCAACTCCTCCCGTCTCACGGTTCAGGTACACCTCCAGGTTGGCCACAAACGGGTCCGAAGTGCTGCGTTCATCGACTCCGGGGCAGCAGGTAACTTCATTGACTCTGCATATGCCAAAACCCTGGGGGTAAAACTCGAGGCGTTATCCCAGCCCGTTCGCATCACCTCTGTCGACGGTCGCCCCCTCTCCACCAGCCCAATCAGCACCCGAACAGAACCCATCACCGTCTCCATCAACCAACACCATGAACAGTTAAAATTCTTCGTCACCTCCATCTCATCTCCACCCATCATCCTTGGTCATCCCTGGCTGCTCCAACATGACCCTCTAATCTCCTGGACCCAGAATCGGATCCTTCAGTGGGGCGCGACCTGCAACGAACTATGCCTACGGGCAGCGGCTGGGACGTGCTCTAGGGAGTCCGAGGCCCCCGACGTCGACACCAACTCCATCCCCGAACCGTACCGAGACCTATCGGAGGTTTTCTGCAGGCGACGAGCCACCCATCTTCCTCCTCATCGTCCATACGACCTCGCCATAGACCTCCAACCCGGTACGATCCCCCCCCGCGGCCATCTCTACTCACTCATACCCACCGAGACCCAGGTGATGGAGGAATATGTAAACAACGCCCTGCGCCAAGGCACCATCAGGCCCTCCTCCTCACCTGCCGCCGCGGGGTTCTTCTTCGTGAAGAAGAGAGGCGGTGAACTTCGCCCTTGTGTCGACTATCGGGGGCTCAACCATCTCACCATCAAAAACCGACATCCTCTGCCTCTTACCAACTCAGCCCTGGACGCCCTCTCTGGCGCCACCATCTTTACGAAGTTGGACCTCCGGAGCGCCTACAACTTGGTACGCATCAGAGAGGGCGATGAGTGGAAGACGGCATTCATCACCCCCACCGGACATTATGAAACTCTTGTCATCCCATTCGGACTGTGCAATGCCCCCGCCGCATTCCAACACTTCATTAACGACGTCCTTCGGGACATGCTCGGTCGGTGGGCATTCGCATACCTGGACGATATTTTAATTTATTCACGCACCATGGAAGAACACACCCAGCACGTCAGGGCGGTTCTAAAGAGATTACTCGCCCACCAACTGTACTGTAAGTTGGAAAAGTGCGCTTTTCACGAGCGCTCCACCACGTTCCTGGGTTTTGTCATCTCGCCCCAGGGTGTGGCCATGGACCCGCAGAAGCTAGAGGTTGTGCGTCATTGGCCCCTACCCAAGACCCTCAAACAGCTTCAACGGTTTCTCGGGTTTGCGAACTTCTATCGTCGCTTTATCCGGGACTACAGTACAGTTGCCGCCCCCCTAACCGCTCTGACCCGTCCCTCCTCTCTCCCTTTTCACCTCAACCCGGCAGCTGTCTCCGCTTTTCGATCACTGTGTCACCGCTTCACCACTGCACCGATTCTCCACCACCCAGATGTCAATAAATCATTCGTTGTGGAGGTGGATGCTTCAGATGTGGGCGCTGGAGCTATCCTCTCACAGCAAGGTCCAGACCAAAAACTACACCCTTGTGGTTTTTTCTCCAGAAAATTTGACTCCACTCAGCAGCGATACGGGGTAGGGGACCGCGAACTGCTGGCCATAAAGTGGGCTCTGGAGGAGTGGCGTCACTGGCTCCAGGGCGTCAGTGAGCCATTCATAGTCTGGACGAACCATCAAAATCTAATCACCATCCGAAACATTAAACAGTTAAATCCACGACAGGCGCGGTGGGCATTATTCTTTGAGAATTACAACTTCCACCTCTCATACCGCCCGGGGCCCAAGAACACCAAAGCTGACGCCCTCTCCCGACAACTAGAGGTGGACCCCCCCCGGGCGGACCCCGCGCCTGTCCTCCCCTCTTCCAAGATCATCGCACCCCTGCAACTGGACCTGGAAACGAGAGTGCGCCAGGCACGAGGTACAGAGACCGAACCGGCAGGTGTGCCACCTGGACGACTCTTCGTGCCTGAAGGGATGAGACCCGAGGTTCTCCACTGGGGACACTCCTCCCCAATTTCGGGCCATCCAGGCACCCGACGATCCCTCCAATTTATCCAGCGCGACTTCTGGTGGCCATCCATGACGAGGGACGTCCAAGAGTTCGTTCAGGCATGCCCAGTGTGTGCCAGGGCAAAGACCACCAACCGACCCTCTCCAGGAGAACTGCAACCCCTTCCAGTCCCTCGACGGCCCTGGACGCACATTGCCGTGGACTTCATCACGGGCCTGCCGGCCTCCGAAGGAAAGGACACCATCCTCACGATCGTGGATCGGTTCTCTAAGACCGTGCATCTGGTGGCTCTCGCCGGACTCCCGTCAGCAAAGGAAACAGCAGAGCTGATTTTAGAGCACGTAGTCCGTCTGCATGGGTTCCCCAAGGAGATCGTCTCGGACAGAGGGCCCCAGTTCACAGCCCGGTTCTGGAAGGCCTTCTGCCGTCTGATCGATTCCACCTGCAGTCTGTCCTCCGGATACCACCCACAGACTAACGGTCAGACGGAGCGGACCAACCAACAACTGGAGCGCTACCTGAGATGTTTCGTAGCGGACCGTCAGCGCTCCTGGGCACGCTACCTCATTTGGGCGGAACTATCACACAACCTCCACATCTCCTCTGCCACTAACCTAAGCCCATTTGAGGTATGCCACGGTTTCCAACCCACCGTGTTCAACCACCCAGAGCCGGAGGTTGATGTACCGTCAGCCCAACAGTTGGTCCGCAGATGTCGGCGGCTCTGGACTACGACCAACCAGGCCATCCAACGTGCCAATGCCCGCTACATCCACCAACATCGCCGCCGACATCCTCCGGGACGACTATACCACGTAGGTGACAAGGTATGGCTGTCCACAAAAAACCTCCACCTCCGCACCGAGTCAAAGAAGCTTTCCCCCAGATTCATCGGACCATACCACATCACTCACAGAATTAACCCTGTCACCTACCGGCTCCAGCTGCCTGCGGCGCTCCGGATCCATCCAGTCTTCCACCTGTCCCAGTTCAAGCCCTTCATCACCTCACCCATGATTCCACCCACTCCCCCAGCTCCTCCTCCCCGGATCATCGACGGCGGTCCCGCCTACACCGTGCGCCGAATCCTTGACTCGCGCCCTCGGGGCAAAGGTACGCAATACCTGGTGGACTGGGAGGGCTATGGCCCCGAGGAGCGATCTTGGATCCCGGCCCGGTTCATTCTCGACCCCCAGCTAATTCGGGACTACCGTCACTGGGTATCCTCCATCCCAGGACCGTCAGGAGCCAGTCCTGGACAGGGGGGTACTGTCATACACACTCAATCTGCGCCCGGCACTAGGACCCGGAAGTAAGACGGGCGCAAAACCAGGAAGTATAAAAGAGGTAAACAAACGATGGCTTACCGCTCAGTCATTGAGTTCGGCCCATGTCAGCTCCAGCTGTCGTTTCAGCAAACCGTGAGTACTCACATGTTGGTTCCGTTTGTCTTTGCTATTGTGTGTGTATTTTTAGGACGCGGGTTAAATTTGTGTTTTTCCCTTGCTCCGCTTTTGTGAGAGTCCTTAAACTAAATCGCGTGGTTATCCTGCCTGCTCGCTTCTTTTCCGCGTTTGGGTTTATCCTCCACGCTACATTGGGCTAACCGTTAAAGCTACGTCTTCTGGTCACCTCAGGTTAGTCCATCTTGACAAATACAGGGCAATCTTGGAAGAAAACCTCTTGGAGTCTGCAAAAGACTTGAGACTGGGGTGGAGGTTCACCTTCCAGCAGGACAACGACCCTAAACATAAAGCCAGGGCAACAATGGAATGGTTTCAAACAAAACATATCCATGTGTTAGAATGGCCCAGTCAAAGTCCAAATCTAAATCCAATCGAGAATCTGTGGCAAGATCTGAAAACTGCTGTTCACAAACGCTGTCCATCTAATCTGACTGAGCTGGAGCTGTTTTGCAAAGAAGAATGGGCGAGGATTTCAGTCTCTAGATGTGCAAAGCTGGTAGAGACATACCCTAAAAGACTGGCAGCTGTAATTGCAGCAAAAGGTGGTTCTACAAAGTATTGACTCAGGGGGCTGAATAATTACGCACACCCCACTTTGCAGTTATTTATTTGTAAAAAATGTTTGGAATCATGTATGATTTTCGTTCCACTTCTCATGTGTACACCACTTTGTATTGGTCTTTCATGTGGAATTGTAATAAAACTGATTCATGTTTGTGGCTGTAATGTGACAAAATGTTGAAAAGTTCAAGGGGGCCGAATACGAATAGTCTATAGTGCTAGTCTGTGGTAGCCTACAGTGCTAGTATTTGGTAGCCTATAGTGCTAGTATTTGGTAGCCTACAGTGCTAGTATTTGGTAGCCTATAGTGCTAGCCTATGGTAGTCTATAGTGCTAGTATTTGGTAGCCTACAGTGCTAGTATTTGGTAGCCTACAGTGCTAGTATTTGGTAGCCTATAGTGCTAGCCTATGGTAGTCTATAGTGCTAGTATTTGGTAGCCTACAGTGCTAGTATTTGGTAGCCTACAGTGCTAGTATTTGGTAGCCTATAGTGCTAGCCTATGGTAGTCTACAATGCTAGTTGATGGTAGTCTATAGTGCTAGTCTGTGGGAGTCTGTAGTGCTAATATATAGTACTATGCACACAGGATTAGTATTATCTGGGGACTTTGTATGATTTAGAACCCCCTACAACCCCCCCCCCCCTTCCCCCAACATCCACCATCTGAGTTTCGTGTGGTGCATTCGCACGGGATAAGCGAAGCTTGTGATTTTTCTTGAATTTACTGATTTATCTCCCAGATATTTTGTTTCTCATATATATAAGTATTACATTCATGTTATATTATATATTACATTTATATTTATATTACATATTACAAATAATATTACATTTCATACAAATAAGCTCTGTTCGCGTTTTTTCTCTTTCTGCATATTGTATTGTTGTATGGTGTATAGCGATATGACCCAAGATACTTTCACTACAACGCAGCCTCCATTCTTTGCAGAAGATTAAAAGTTGCAAAGGAAACAGAAACCTTGAAAAAATTATATATGACCCCGTCAAATACTGGCGGGATTAAAGACTTGCACGAGACTAATATTATCACAGGACCTCTGTGTTTAGCAAATGCATTTGTGAGGGAATTTTTACTTTACAAATTACAGACGTGGCTGATTCACACAGGATTAAGATCACAGACAACCTTCGCAATTATTACAATTTCTCAGGAGGTCCCCAGGTAAAACTAATCTAATAATATGTGTGCGAATATGAAATATGAGTATGGATGTAGTCTGTAGTGCTAGTCTATGTTAGTCTATGGTAGTGTGAGTCTGTGAGAGCCAAAGGGGGACTATAATGTAACTCTAGGTTAGTTAATGGTCCATGGCAGTCTGTGTTAGTCTAGAGTGTGAGTCTGCTGCACAGTATGTTAGTCTATAATGTAAGCCTCCGTTAGCCTATAGTAAGTCTGTATTAGCCTATAGTGTGACTCTCTGGTAGTCTATAGCATTGTTAACTGTGAATATGTGTAAAAAAAAAAATTGATCAACATACGCACAGGACTCTGAAGAAAGTTTCTGTTATGGAATAACGTTTTAAAAAGAAAAACATTTACGTAAATCTTTTCTAGCATTGGCTCTTCAATGAAGCCCATTCTTTGTCAAAGATATTATCAAGCACAGGAAATGAAAATATGGCCTTTTTCATGACTGATTTGTTCTCCAAGTTGAATACGGCACTCACCTTTCAAACAAACATGCAGGTCTTTCAGATTTCAACCGTTCATTTTAAAGCAAAAGGATAATAAAACAAAAGAGACCCCACCCCCCCTCCAAAAAAAAATCTGATTTCATATCTTTGAGCCAATGATGCAGAAATAAACCACAGTTCAAAACTGAGCTACCCGCACCAGCTCCTAACGTCACCTTGTCCCTCACATCATCACAGAGCAAATCAACACCGGCCTTGACAAAACATCAAACATTACAAGCAGAAATCAACCACAAACAGCAGATAAAAGTAGATGTCATCGAGGCCGGATGGGAGCCGAGTGTCCGATGACTGCGACTGAGAAACATCCATCACGACCTGCCTTGCGGACAACAGAGACCTGTCTGTCTATCGGTGGATGACGTCAACCGGAATAAAACACGTCTTTCAGTGCGAATCGAATGATGTCATCGGTATGTTGTTTCAACGTAGGTCGTCCATGCAATCGTTGAATTAGTGAAGCGCAACAGTTGTACTGTCACACAGTGTTCCAGATACAATGATAGAAACATTATACAGTCTGCAGGGTTGTGTTCAGTTGTATGGTTGTGTTTGTGCTGCCTGCTGTTGTGAATCCTTGGTTTTCTCCTGTATGCTAGACCGCACCGTGTCCTTTCCCTTTTCAGGTCATGACCGGGTCTGCTTAATGGTGATACATGAGCTGTGAAGTGCTGGGTCTGTTTCATGTGCCGCGATGGTGTTATCTCCCGTATTACAGCGAAGCGGAGCAGGCAGAGAAACTTGGACAGCGCTGATAAAAGAGCCTGAACACCTTACGTCGGACAGGGTACATTCATCAGAGCACACACACACACACACACACACACACGTACACGCATGCACATTCCGTAGATGATAGTTAGAATATACCTTTCCAGACAACAGAACAATGGTCTGAATGAAACACACCAGCAAGTCCACCGCGGAATGGCTCAACAAAACTAAATTTTTTAGAGTGGCCTAATCAAAGTCCTGACTTTTGATTAGATTCCGATTGAGGTAACCGTAAACATGCTGTTCAAGCTCGAAAATCTTCCAATGTGGCGGGATTAAAACGCTTCTGCATAGTGGGCCAAAATACCTCCACAGTGATGTGAAAGACTCATTGCCAGTTATCTTGATTGCAGTTGTTGCCTTCAAGGGTAGCACAAGCAGTTATTACATTTAGGGGGCAATTACTTTTTCACATAGGCCCAGGCAGTTTTGGACAGCTTTATGCAGGGTTTTTTTTTTTTTTTTTTTTTAATGGAGATTTTTATCTGTGGTTTTGGCCTTTTGTCCACATGCAAATGCAATTTCGGATGTTGAAAACGGAGCTTTTGGAAAATGAAGATTTCAGTGGTGTTACTGAGGAAATGGAGATTTAGGCTTGTTGTAATGTCACCAGTGGTGTCAAAAGTATTCACATTCATTACTTGAGTAGAAGTATAGATACTAGGGTTTAAAAAGACTTCTTTAGAAGTTGAAGTACTGTATCAACTCAAGCTTTTTACTCAAGTAAAAGTGTAAAAGTACTGGTTTCAAAACTACTTAAAGTATAAAAGAAAAAAGTAACGTAAGGGGTGAAAAAAGCATCAAGGATAAAAGCTTAGGCTGTGCCACGGGTCTATATACTGCACTACTACTTTTTCAAATTAGACGGCGAATTTTTGAAAGCCATTAGTTCGTGGTACTTGGGTGCACAGAGCTTGCAGCGCATTCGAAACCATTTCGAAAAATTCTTCCAGGTATGGCCAGGGCTGTATAAGAGTTGGCTTGTCTTCCTGGCTACCAACCTCCTCGCTGGTGCTTGGTTGTGACATTTTGCTTGAATCTTGAGTCTCTATCACGGACATCTTCGTCTACTTATCACAACGCTATCAACCGAAAATGCTAATTTATTCAAACGTCCTCGCTGGAGTGTGTGACATAACATCATGTGCAGGTGCGATGGATCGCGTACCAACCAACGGGGTGTAGGACTGGTATGTTTATACTTCTCATCCAACCACAATCGAATTCGCTCCATCCCTATGGCGCGATTTATCCGGATGTTTTTTTTTGTTTGTTTGTTTTTTGAATGACAAGCTGAAATAAAATAGGAGTAACGAGGCTATTTTTTTAAATGTAAGGAGTAGAAAGTACAGATAATTGCGTGAAAATGTAAGGAGTCGAAGTAAAAAGTCGCCTGATAATTACTGAAGTATACTGTAGATACCCAAAATTTCTACTTAAGTAAGGTAACGAAGTATTTGTACTTTGTTGCTTGACACCTCTGAACGTCACCTTGTGTGCCGATGATGTCAATGTGTGTGTGCTAGTCTCCTTGATTTGATGTCAGCTTTGTTTACAAACAGAGACGGCGGTTTTGGATGAGACCCGTCGGACTTCTAGAAAGCTCAAACGGTAATGACATTTCTGGCTTCTGATTGGCCCCCTGGTGATTAGGGATGCTCCAAACAGCAATTTCATGTGGACAAAGATATTTTTTAAACGTTGCTCGTGTGGACAGAATTATATATTTTTTAAAAAAGTCGAAAAATCGCAGTTTTTAAAAGTACCCGGCTACGCGTGGACACGGCCTTATTACCTTAATAAAACTGCAATTTGTATTTGCTCTGATTATCTTTATGTAATATAAAAATTTGTTTGATGATCTCAATCATTTAAGCGTGACAAATATGTCAAATAAAAAAAAAGGAAGGGGTGCAAATACTTTTTCACGGCACTGTACCAGGTCCGTAATATAATCAATCCCTCCGCTTCAGCAGGCTCCCCACAGAGCCTTGACATGTGGCTTATGGAGTGTGTGTGTGACCAGGAGTGTGTGCCAGCTTTACGAACTTACTTGACAGGCTTTCAGTGTGTGTGTGTGTGTGTGTGTGTGTGTGTGTGGGTGTGTTAGTGTACTGAATATCATCCTCATTAGGCCACTCATGAGCCCTGATGACATCATGTATTCCTCGATGCTGCCACCTTCGATTTTGAAATAATGATCTATTTCTCTGGTTGTGTGTCGAGTCGTGTCATGTGTTTGGATTATAATAAATGTGTGTGTATACTTTGGAAATAAAGTTCTACAAGATGTCATCCTTTAAGGGATTCCACAGAGGAGCAAACCTGAACTAGGCTACGTTATGTTTAATGTATATGAACAAACTCATTATTACATTCACACATGGCCTCAGCCGAGCCGTGGCAATCAAATCGATTTTATGAAAGAAGCACAATAAAGTACAAGGCTAAGTACAATAAAGTACAATAAGTACAATAAAGTACAGGGTTACTGTGATGCGTCTAGTGTGGAGTGATACTGTACACTTTACAATTCAGGTGCATCGGTCTCTCCCATTGTTCTGTCTTCAATCCTCTCGCTTTCTCTCAATCTTTCTCTTTCTCTCTCTTTATGAAATGACTTCACCATGTGGCACAAACGAAACTCTCACTAATCACCAACTGCGGGACCACACACACACACACACGCACACACACACACGCACACACACACACACGTACAGTACGAGTTAGATGACAAGTAGCTGAAAGTACACAAACAAACTCCCACATGAGGACGCAAGGTGCCAACCTTCCATGCACACACACACACACACACACACACACACACACAGAAAGAAACAGATCCGTTTTCAAAGCCACGCGATTCGCCAAGTGCCTGACATCAGAGTATCTGCTTTGGGGAGTCTTCTTATGGCTTTCCATTTTTCAAACACAATTAGATCTGATCGCTCAGCGCACACACACACACACTCTCTCTCACACACACATAAACACAATATCACAAGACACGAAACCCATGCTATGTTTTTATTCACTTCAGCTTAATGCACTTGTTTTCCAGCTGTTTATTTGGCCTCCAGCCGCTCGTGACCGTGAACTGGCCCTTTCTTGAGGGCGTGGTTCGTCATGGTTCAGGTGGGCGGGGCTCTGTTTGGGCTGCCTGACCACCCACTCTAAAGCCACCTTTAATTGTCACATCTGGAAAATGAACCACTATTAAAACCAATGACTGCCATTTAAGCAGCCTTTAGAGATTACAGCACATTTGTGTGTGTGTGTGTGTGTGTGTGTGTGTGTGTGTGCGCGTCCTCCTGTGTATAGATTCATGAGGCTGGGCAGTAAGTGACAGCACTCGCCCAGATGTACAAGGTCCTAAACAAACAGCTAGTTACAATCTTTCGCTTTTGAAACACCACTGAGACGAGGGTAGATTACAACCACCTGCGCTGGGCCTCAGCCCTTTCAAAACACCGAACGAAATTCATTTATATGTTGCGATAATTGCCCCTAATTGTTTCTTTGAAGGAAAGCAGCGGGGCAAGCAGCATCTGGCACACATATGCTTGCACACTGAGTCCGAGTCGGTGCCCAGCGGGATGCCGGGGTGGTGCTGCACTTCGAGCCAGAATGGACGGAGCGCACCACTGGGTTCTTTTAGGCCATTCAGGATGTGCGTTGACCCGAGTTTGAAGATGTACAGTGGAAGCCACGGTCCCTCTTATCCTTTATCACCTGCTCTCTGAGATGTTCTGACCTGCGCCAGATGATGAACCTGTGCTGCTAAACGGCTATAGGGTGGCAGGTCTCCACAGGGAACCTACAAGTGTGCGGAGCTCCAGCTCCAGCTCTGGAATGTCTCCTGCGTTATGTCTCTCCATATATAAGAGTAGAGGGAAGGCTCACTCAAAGTTGCGGTTTCAAAAGTCCGTCTATAATTATGTACTCAGACGCACACACAAACGTACCCACATACAAATACACAAAGACAACCGCATATCCATTCAACTTGCGTGCCATTAAAACAAACATGAACACCTATAAAAACAGGCACAGAGAGAGAGAGAGAGACTCTGCGAAAGGTTTGGCATGCAGTTTATTTCCAACCTGGCCAGGCCTCAGTAACGTCTCTCTTCACTTACTTAGCAGATCTTCCACCTCAGGCGTGTTGATGTATTTCTCCCGTTTCTTCTGTCTCATAATCCCCCCCAGATTTCAGATCTTCCTGATGGAATCTTCCCAATACCCAGGAATGTCTGCGTTCTGAATGCACCTGGTGTCCAATCAAATCTCCAAATCAGGGCTTAATTGAACGCAGTGCTTTTCTGCAAGACGTTAAGGATTAGACAATGTTCTCACGAATAAGCTTCGGATCCCTCATGACCGAAGGTGGCAGTGCTTTGGAAGAACTCGAACAAAAAACAAACCGTGTGTTGAAAGGATATTCAGTAAAGCCGCAGGACAGACTTTATGATTACGACAGCAGCTTTTAGATATAAATAAACAGTTTGAAGGTGAATCAGGGGGAATTCTTTGATAGCAATGAATCATTTTGGAAGCGTAAATACTTTTAGGTATTCACGTGAGTCCATCCCCAGCAGCGCCAAAGAAGAAAGAACAGAGGTCTAAATGTGTTCTATTGGGAACATTTCATCTGTTTGCTAATACGGTCTTCCATGCTAAGTCAAGGCATTAGCATCAATCACAAGATAGTGGAAGCGACCGCAAAAGCTTTCCCCGACCCAACAAAACTCTGAGGTCATCCTGAACACTTCGAAAGAACACCATCTCTTAGAAACTACAGTGCTCGGGGGAGCTTCGGTGCGCTAGACTACACTTAAATACTAACACACACACATAATTATATAACACCGCTTGTCGAAAAAAGGTCTGCTCCTACTTAGCCCTGTGCCTGGCCCAGCTGGAATTGTTGTTCCTGAAAAGAGGATGGAGCCAATTCCTGCAACATGCTTCTAATCATGTTCAAACCGGACCCTGCTTTTTCGGAGCCGAGAACAAAGAACGCTCTTCAAACTAGAGAGTGGAAAACCGAGCGCGAAGCTCAGGAGAGATCTCGTACATGTGCATATGTCATTACCCATGTGTCCCATTACTGCAACGCAATTCAAAACACCCAAATCGGCTCCAATCGCAACACAGGTGGGGGGATATGAAAGCGGCACGCTCCTCTGTAGCTCTCTAGAGTTACCTATTGTTTTTAACCCGCTATGACAACAGGATAAACCGCTATTACGGAGGATAGGGGCTCCTGCCGAGACCTGAGGGGCTACTGAAGCTCCTGCGCCGCTTTGAAGATGAGGAACTGCTTTAGAAATGTGTTAAATGAGCGATAATCCCTCACAAATGTTCCTTCGCGATGCTCCTATCCCAGCTCACCAGGGGTGGCAGGAGAGCACGTGAAAAAGTGCCGGATGTTCAACGGAAAGACATGGACGTCTACCGTGTCTAAGTTATGGCTTTTCAGCAGCACTGAAACAAGGCCTTTTATGGCTTTATTTGAAACATGCTCCCGCGTTCCTGTTCAGTGCAAAGTAGCCAGAGATTTACTGGGAATGAATCATCTCCAGTGACTGTCGTAAATCATTAACCGGTCGTAGCTTGTTGTGTGAAGGAACGCCCGGTTAACCCTGCCGTTTCAGAGTCTTTTCGGCCTCCGCCTGCTGTACGTTCCTTGGTGCCGCTGGAAAAATGACTGAGAAGCTACCCTGAATTATTTTGAAATGTTAGATAGTTATGAAAAGGATAAATGAATTCAAGTGAAATGAAAAGGTTTGGGTGTAAGGTCACGGGTGGCCTGGAGTTTACACACACTCACACACCCAACCACACACACTCAAAAACACTATGGGCAATTTGATACTGCCAATCAACCTACACTGCATATCCTTAAGAGGAAAACACACAAAGGAAAGTTCACCGGTTTTCCTTCCTTGGATCACATTTGGTATGTCCTGACCAGAGGTGTCAAGTAACGAAGTACAAATACTTCGTTACCTTACTTAAGTAGAAATTTTGGGTATCTATACTTTACTGGAGTAATTATTTTTCAGCCGACTTTTTACTTCTACTCCTTACATTTTTAAGCAATTATCTGTACTTTCTACTCCTTACATTTTAAAAATAGCCTCGTTACTCTATTTTTATGATCAGAACGCGCACCCCCCCCCCGTCACATGATCAGAACGCGCAACCCCTCCCCCCAGTCGCATGATAAGAACACACCCCCCCCATCGCATGATAAGAACACCCCCCCCCCCCCCCATCGCATGATCAGAACGTGCAAAGTCCCCGTTCGTCCGTCCGTCCGTCGCATGATCAAAACACGTGACCGTAATGCTGTTGTCGCCCCTCACGTTACTTTTACTTTTATACTTTAAGTAGTTTTGAAACCAGTACTTTTACACTTTTACTTGAGTAAAAAGCTTGAGTTGATACAGTACTTCAACTTCTAAAGAAGTCTTTTTAAACCCTGGTATCTATACTTCTACTCAAGTAATGAATGTGAATACTTTTGACACCACTGGTCCTGACCACTGCAGACCAGGAACGTCGCGTCCCACAAGAGCTGCAGTTTTTCATGTTGCTCTGACCCGGGACTTTAACCATAACAATTGTACCCTTGTCAAAGTCCAAATTTTTTTTTCTTTGCTTGCTCATTTTTTCCTGCTTCAATCATATCAACTTCAGGCCAAAAGTTTCACTTGTTACTGTACATAATCAATCCCACCCACTTCCGGACGACATTGTAACAAGATATTGAAGATGTAGCGACTGTGAGAATGAACAAATTGTACAGTAATGGCTAGACAACTTGGTCAGAGCAACTTCAAAACTACAGCTCTTGTGGGATGTTCCTGGTCTGGAGTGGTCAGTTACTTTATAATAAAGCTTCCACACGTTCAATGTAGTAGATGTTAAATGCAGGTATATATCTAAATTGTATGCATTATTTTGCATACGGAACTCACACACACACACGCTCCCTCCTCGACACCTGTCCTGTGTGAGCCGACTGACTCCCAATGAAGCCTGTAAAGCCAGACTCAAACAGCCGTGAAAAAGAATTACACCGGAGAAACCACACACGCAGGAACTCACACAAGAACACAAACAGACACGGGGACACCCAGGATGCATGGACAATTCATTTACATACAGTACTTATAACACATACGCATACCCTCCCCCCCAGCACACACTCAACCACATGTGTCTATCTTACGTAATATAGCCTGCATGCTTGGAGCTCTGCCGAGATGCTATCAGCTCCAACAGAGAAGGATAAGCAGGATCTGCCGTACTATCATTGTGAATAACTTTCCATTGACTTATTAAGCATTCAACCTACAGTTGGATGACGGTTGCGATACAGTTGTAATTAGTTTTCAGAATCGTTCACTTAAAACACAACATCAGGACGCTGAATGTACTGTAAGAATGAATGATCATCACAAGTACAATCTGAAAAGAACAAAACAAAAATCTAGGGGGACCTGGAGCCTATCCCAGGAGACTTGGGGCACTAGGCGGGGTACACCCTGGACAGGGTGCCAATCCATCGCAGGGCACACACACTCACACACCCAATCACACACTATGGGCAATTTAGGAACGCCAATTAGCCTAACCTGCATATCTTTGGACTGTGGGAGGAAACCGGAGTACCCGGAGGAAACCCACCAAGCACGGGGAGAACATGCAAACTCCATGGACACAGAGACGGGAATCGAGCCCAGACCCTGGAGGTGCAAGGCTACAGTGCTAACCACTACACCACCGCGCCGAAGGGCATTCAAGTAAAAGCATAAAGTAAAAAAAAACATTCAGTTACTTCCGTGAACATTCAGCGAGTGGAACGGCTGATCCTTCAATTCGTCGAAAATTGACAGAACTTGTATGGGAGTTATCGCCATGCCCACCATACAGTCCTGACCTCGCTCCAAGCCATTTCCACATGTTTTTTTTTTCTGTTAAAGGAGTTCCTGAGAGGCCAGTGCTTCAGACATGAATCGGGCTCCGGCGTACTGAGAAAACTTTCTACCTGGATGGTATCCAAGCACTGGGAAGAGTGCATTAGATGCTGTAGCCTCTTGCAGCTGGGGGCCTAGAGAGAGTTGATTGGCCGAGCTCTCACATCAATCATGGCTCTACAGCGAATCGTGTGCATCTGTGAGCTCACACAAGTAGAAGGAGTGAATAGCGTGTCCTTTTACTGTAGTGTGACACGCCGCCCCTAACTGTGCGTGTTCTAAGCATTTCGAAAAGATGTCACCGCCTGACTTCACATACAGTAGTTGGGAGGAAACACGTGATAGTGATAGTCGTCAGCCCTCCCTGACTGGTAGTACAGTAGTAGCCTTAATGTGGGATCCCCTTTAAGGTGGGTATTGGATATTGCTAAATTATAGAAAAATCGTGGGGGAGAAAAGCTATTATTTTAATAATTGCAGGGGATTATGTAAGGAAATCAATATAGTTTTTACTCTTATAAGCGTGTTGTGTTATTCTGCACAATCAAAAGTCCTAGCAAAGTTGACTTTAAATGATACCTTCTTTTAAATAAACTGACTGCTGGGAAACAAAGACGAAGACAGGAGACGAACCTGACCTGCAATCGAGCGTCCCAGAGTTCCTTTCATTTATTCCCTGATGATTCGGAGCCATTTAAGACAATCACATCCAGCTGAAGACACCACACGTGACTTTGTCATCAGATAAATCACACAAGGTCTTACAGTAACCGCGACCGGAGTTTGATGATGTTTGGCAGTCAGAGTTCGAGGGTGGGAAAAAAAAACGCCGCATTGTGTGAGCTGTGAAAGGCCCTGTGATGTGAATCAACCCACATCGCTCCGCATCACGCTGGAGACGCTGGAGATAAAAGGTGCGCTATTGTTTATGTAGCTTGTGTAAGGGATAGCATGTTTGAGAACGCATCCTGAAAAGACTTCTAAGACTTCCGAGATTCAGCTCATGCTTCACTTGACCTCTGTGATTGCGACCGATCTACAGTAATTCGCAGACGACGTCGACAAGCAGGCCGGCCTCGGGGAGACGTCTCGTGCGGATGCGTCATAGCGCTCGGGACACACTGTACACCTCGGGCACTCAGTCTGATTTCCAGAATTCCAGAGTAAGAGTTTCAGAGTCATGTTCCTAGAGAAAGAGCTCATGGAAGATTTGTGCCAAAAATCCTTCCTGACGTTATTTTGACAAGTCGATGGATTGATGAGCTTGAGGTTGATGTGAAAGAGCTCTCCACTTTCAACAAGCAGAACTCATCCTTCTTTCTTTTAGGCTTATGTTTAGAAACGATCATTTCACGTCTCAGAATGTGGGCTGAATGTGGGCTTATCAACCAGAAACAAACCCTTATTGCCTGGGCCAGAACCCGAGGGTTCTCTGTCCTGTATAATTTTTCCATTTCCCATTGCGAAGGTTCTATCCATCCATAACTGATCAACCTACCCCCCCCCTACGCTTCATCTTACAGGTGTTCGAGACCACAAGATGGCTCCATGCCATCATTTTGAGCCAAGCATGACCAAGTAACATCATGATTAATGCTCACCTACACATACTGGCTCTAGGAGCTGGATCATTACAACCCTAATCTAACCCTAAGCAGGGCCTTTTGACCTTTTTTTTATTTTCCTTGTAACATTTTATTTTTTTTACAGAGAATACCATTCCTTTACGCAGCTTGCTATATCTAAGCAGGCAGAATCTTAACCGTAACATATTTCTCCACGCTCTAAAAGTGCATAATAATAATCCGGTGTTGGAGCCTACCTACAGGGGGCGCTGTGTTTCACTGCGCACTCACTTATTGCATTTAATTAGCATGTCAGCATTTCCATGTCAGTATTTACACAGGAAAGAGAGTAGAGAAAGATATTTCCTCTGGCCGGTAGACAGCTGCCTGATTGTGTGTAGGTGTGTGTGTGTGTGTGTGGTTGTGTGTTTGACCAGACACACTGATCTGTTTGCTGTTTGTAAAGTCAGGACATCCTTCTGTGAGTTTATGACTGATGGAGAAGTCAGGGACAGATTGTATATTGACAAAGCTGCTGCTGTGGGATGCGGCCTTGGAGGTGTGTGTGTGTGTGTGTGGGTATATGTGATGTGTGTGTGTGTGTACTGCCCTCACCATGCTGCGTCAAGGCCCCTGGTGTTTGAGAAGCGGCTTCCTGTGAGAGATATATGTCTTGTTGGGGATTAGCGCAGCGCTGAGAGCACACTGACACCAAGGACTTTATCACCATGAAATGTGTGTGTGTGTGTGTGTGTGTGTGTGTGTGTGTGTGTGTGTGTGTGTGTGTGCGCTCTTTATGGCGGGATAGCCAGTGTCTATGCACAGGCATTATGTCTGTCAGACTTGGCGGGTGAACGTGTGTGGTCTATGGTGGAACAGGTCCAGTGTGACTAATTGGAGTGGCTTAGACAGACCCTTTTTACTCTCCATTACAATTATTCTTTCTGTCTCTCTCTCTCTCTCTCTCTCTCTAAGTCACTCTCTCTCTTTCACACTCACACACACACTAGACGTTATTATAGCTACTACAGCCCATTATGTTAAAAGTCATTACACAGGAAGTGAAGAGTACATGCACTCTGCGGTTCGAGGACTATGACTTTCACCCCTGTTAAAGGATTCAGTGTGTGTGTGTGTGTGTGTTGTTGGGGGGGGGGGGGGGGGGTTCATAATTGCCAAGCACCACTTTATATCATGTTGAAAACATTAATTATATGACTCTGTGTAATTTTGATACACTGGTCTTTTCACACAAGGCGTGACTGGTTCAAACCTTTCTCGGGTTCCACTGTTACCTTTTCACCAGTTTTTAGATCTTAGTAGTACTGAACCAGCAGAACTGCAATTTCCGTCACTCTACAGTACCTGAGCCTCCAATAATGAATTGCTCTCCATATTAACTTAAAGACATCATCTGCTATTTTGAACGTCCTGTTGCCTAACACACAACAATGTGACTGCGCAACGATTCCTGTTATCACCCAAATGGTGCTTCCTGGTCAGTCTGGTTCCTCTTAAGGTTTCTTCCATTTCTATACACATTTCCATAATTTTCCTTTGATTCTATAAAGCTGCTTTTCAACAATGACCATTGTTAAAAGTGCTATACAAATAAAATAGAATTGAATAAAATTGAATTGAATAGTACTGTAATACTGTCCCATGCCATAATAAGGATACTTGTACTGTATATTTACGCTGTCCGATACACCAGGTGGCAGTCTGCTGTGGCAGGTGGCACTCAGGTGGCCGCTGTTCAGAATGTGATGAAGTCATAGACATACACTACCGTTCAAAAGTTTTAGATCACTTTCTAACTCCATGATGGTTCCTGATGTTTATTTCTTTCTACATTGTAAAGTTTTGCTGAAGGCGTCCAAAAACTGCATGAATCTCCTTTGAACAGTTGATATTGAGATGTTTCTGCTACTTCTGCTCTGTAAAGACTTCATAATGCCTCTAATCTGAGCTGCTGTTAATTGGTCATTTTTCAGGCTGATAACTCTAAATGAACTTCTCGTCTGCAGCAGAGGGAGGTTTTGGTCTCGTCCTCCTGGGACGGCCTTCATGACAGACAGTTTCATTATGGTGCTGGACGGATTTTGCAAATGCACTTGACGATACTGTTCTTGCAAGAACTGTTACAGAAAGGCCGACCTCTGTGTCTTACAATAACAATTAACTGTTGTTTTTGTTGTTGTTACGTAATTACCTAATTCCATATGTGTTATTTTATAGTTTTGAAATCCGCAGTATTGTTGTAGAATGTAGAAAATAAATCACTAAACAAAAACAAAGAAATTTGCAAGTGTTCTAAAACTTTTGAACGGTAGTGTACTTCTGGTCTAGTAGTAGTACTGTAGTAGTAAGAGTCCTAGTAATGATAGTACTATTGTCATGGTGGTGGTAGTAATAGTCATAATACTTAAAGTAGTACTAGAATTGTCGTGGTACTAGTACAGTAGTATCATAGTAATATTGTTGTAGTAGTAGAAATATAGTAGTAGTATAATAGTAGTATAGTAGTAGTACCGTTGTGGCAATACTAGTATCATGGTAGAAGAAGTGGTAGTGGTTATGGCAGAGGTAATGTTGTTATTTTAGCCGAAATATACAGTAAGAGTTGTAGTATAATAGTAGTAGGAGTAGTATTGTCATGGTAACTGTAGTTTTATTCAAGTATAGTAATAGTAGTATCAGTGGTATATTAGCAGCAGTTGTGTTGTCATGGTAACTGTAGTATCGCAATAGCAGTAGTAGTAGTTCAAGATTCAAAGAACTTTATTTATCCCAGAGGGAAATTGCTCATGCTAGTTTACGGTTGCTCACAGTTGTTATCTAAGGAACGGTAATAAAGGTAATAAATAATAATAATAATCCACCAAAAAAGTTCTTAAAACAGTAAAAAAAAAAAAAAAGTTCTTAAAATAGTTATAGTAGAATATGAATATGAATATAGAATATGTTTGAATATGAAATTTAAAAAAACTAGCTAGCTTAATGTTAGTGCATCATAAGTTAAGTTTGTTATTTAAACAACATACTGTAGTCATGGGTTCAACATTTCCTACTGTAGCACAAGACGTTGCTTCTTTGCCAAAAATTAGCAAGATAGACGGCTAGTGAAGAATAAAATATGAATACTGTCTATATTAGCTAAAAGAACAAATATCTATCATTATAAAAATCTCACCTAATGTTGTAGTCTAGGCATTTAAGGTGTACTAAGCAGAAATTAGAGCGCTAATGCTACTGTTATTGTGCTTTTCTTGAAAACTGTTACCCCTTACTGATTTTCCCACAATGTGATTAAGAGAAAAGAAAGATTAGCTTTAAAAAAAAAAAAAGCTCTAGTTAGCAAAAGTTAAAGAGGAAGAGATTAGCCTGAAAGAGAGAGTTACAGAGAGAGAGAGAGAGATGCTCAGACAGAGAGCTGAAAAGCGAACAAGGGATCAAGGGTGATGCCCCGCTGCCCTGCCGCCCCCTACGAAGGAGAAGAAAGGCCTCGTCTCTCCACACGTTCCTCCGGCTGTTTAGACTCGACTGCTTTAGACTCCTCCATCATCATCATCGCCCTTTTCACGGCCCCGTAAAATCAGACAAAGCTCTGGAAGAGTGCTTCATCCATGTTTTTTAACCTGCCAAAACAACACATTAGGTCCAAACCTCTTTTATTTTTTTAATAACAGAGATGGATTCCATTAGTATATGTATTCCATATACAGTATATATATACATTTTTTTTTTTTTTGATAAACTTCAAACAACTGTCTTGTTTAACATTAACTAAAGTAGGAAAATCTGAATAAGGAGATACAAAGTAGGTGAAACGGTAGTCTTTTTATTTTTATTAAGAAAAATCTGGATTTAATCGCGAACTAGACACAATCTACGGAAGATTTGTCATAACAGTTACTACTGGCTCTGCCTCGGAGTCTTTTAAGATCTGAGCACGAGCAGTTCATGATTCTGTCTTCAAAAAGTGGTCGTTTGCAATAACATTCCATAGCGACGTCTGACTTTTGTGGTATTTCTGACAACCTCAAGTGACGAAATGTTAATGTTCCTCAATACTGAACCAGTGGCTTGGTCTGAGGTCAATGCTGAAGTGTAATTACAGTGTAATTTTCACCAAACCGGGTATTTTCCTAAGACCTTAGCAACACATCTGAGAGAAATGTGGATATGTCTGACGGTTTCCTCTTTGTTTTTATTATCAGATTGTGTCTGAAAATAGAAAGCCACATGCTAGGGGGCAAAAACATCAGGTCTAGTTACACGAGTAGCGCTCAAAGGTAAAGCTGGAACGTTAACACTTCCGTAAAAGTGTTTGGGTTCGAACAATGGATTGTTTCTTGGATTGCAGCATTTTCTAACCGCTGTCTGAAGAGAATTAAATTAAAATTTACTCAATTTAATGGCTTTTAGTGGTTACCACTGTCGCCTTCACCACCAGGTTTTGGGTTCGATTCTCTGTGTGCATGGAGTTTGCCCGTGCATGCAGATTAGGCCAACTACTGTACATGGGATCGGCTCCAGGCCCCCTGTGAACTTGTATACAGGATAAGGCGGATGAGTGAGTGAGTGAGTGAGTATCAACTTTCAACATTTAATGGAATAAAAGCACAATAAAAAAGTACACTGAGTGATATAAGAGCAATGAAACGTTTCCAGACATGCCGGTATATAATCCCACAACAGCATGCCCTGAAGTGTTTTTCATTCCAACCTTAACAGTTAGCGTCTATGCTCGTTGCACATATATTCCTGTTGCCTAGCAACACTGTTCCTATACCTTCGCAGAGAAAGTACAATAAGCCATTTTAACCACTAGAAGCATTTAAACCACGATTTCAGCAAGAACGCTTTTCCCAACTGCCGCCGCTGTCTGCCTGCCACTTTGCTTCGTCTGCCGCACTAACTACTAGTTTTAAAACACGCAGGTGTTTAAAGGCTTTTCACTGGTATTTAATTAACGTGTGTATTTTGTCGCTTATGACCCGCTACAAATATTTACAGCAGCATGGCAAAATTAACCCTCGTAAAGCCGCTTGTAAAGTGCTTAATAAGAGATGCAGGTTTTTCCACACCTGTGTCGTTTCGCAGATCGTCGTGGTAATGGTGTGTGTTCTACAGACAGCCGCTCGCAGTGTTGGCACGAGGACCGAGCCCCCTCCGCTGAGAGGGAATAAATGAAGTGGTCAGGATCGGGATTTCCTTCTTGTTTTCTTTTCCCTCCAGTCTCTTTCTTCTCCTCTCTTTTCTTTCAATGAAACACGACCGACATCATCCCCCTGGTGGGTCTCCGTCAACATGGGCCTGCGGAGTGAGGACAGCGGTCCTTGTGTGTGTATATGTATGGGTGTGTGTGTATAAGACGCCGGGTTTATGTATAGAGTGTGTATGTGCATGTGTGTGTGTGTGTGTGTGTGTGCTAAGTGCAGACAGGCCTGTGGTAAAGGAATAGTACACTTGATGTCAGTGATGTGTGTGCTGACAGCGCTCTCATTTCAGATGGTTTATTTAATGCTTGCCTGCCGCTGATGGACGCTTTTCGCTTCTTTTTGTCTCTCTCTCTCTATCGAACACACACTCTCGCTCTCATCATGTCTGGCAACGTACGGCCGGCCCACTCCGAAAACAAACACTCTTCTCTCCTCTTGTCTTGTCTGTCGGCTTCCTAAGTCGCTTCCTCTCATCTCTGCATTACATCGTTCTTCCCTTTAATCTGCCGTGCTGGGAATTATGATTGTTATTATTGTTATTATTAAGGGATAGTCATAAAAGGGATTCATCACCACGAAAAATGAAAGTGTGGGGTTTCCATTTCTGCTCGCACTGCAATTACAAATGCATTGATGTAATAAGTTCATGACGATGATAAGAGGCCAAGCTTTAATATAACCGGAATGCGGATAATTTTTGACTCACCCTCATACGTGCAGTTTTTTGTTTTCCCACACATTTATCGGCTCTGTTACAGTTTCAACTATACAAAACTTTCGCTGGGTCCGCTTCCTGACTGCGGTTCACCACTTGATGACCCCTACACTAAATGCTGCCCAAGTCAAACAGAATAAAGTGGACGGTAATCGTTGCTCTTCGGAGTGCAGACGCAAACCCAAGGCTTTCCAGAAACCACTGGATTTCTCCAGACTGATGGCTCCACCTGCGTCTCAGAGTCTGTGAACGGAGAATGTTTACTTTGCTTAAGATTTGCTGACTCGAATTCAGAAGTCAGGATCGTCTGCTTTCTAAAGAGATAACATTACAGCGGAAAAAAAAAAATCAAACACAGTTTTACACCTGCCTTACTTCACACCAGACAAGCCTTACCGCGTTACCGTCGAAACAGAACTCAGAAATCTCACAATTCCTAGCCAGCCTGAGAGACTCGATCAAAACGCTGAAAGCAGAAGCGATGGCAGAGCTGCGTGTTTGCTCTGGACTTGATCTGATCTTCATGTAGGTCTTTGCTAAAGCATGGGAGTTTGACAGGATGGTTTAAACCTGATACTCAGCTGGAGAAGAACAACTTGAGATCAAGACATTACGAAACCAAACCAAAATGTTAAGCATATGTGAGCGGACACACCAGTTTGCACATTTTGTTGGCATGTAAGTAAAAAGAGAAGAAGAAAAAAAACACTTGGGAGTGTGATGTTATAGGAAAATAATCAGTGATGTGCCTGACACTGAAACTGGAGACTCCTTCTAAACATGATAAAGAAAATATCGACTGAGAGATGATTTCACCATCAGCAATCACAGTACGCGTTGGTCTGTTTGGATCAAATCAAACCGTGATCAATAAATGCTGGAATTTTTGTCGTGCCTCTTCATTACCTTTTTAACTCCAGAGCTCAGGATTAAACCTCATGGACCCTAGAACAGCATTTCCCTGCTAAATAATAATAATAATAATAACAATAGTTTTTCTTCAGTAAAGAACTTGGACTTCAGTTACTCAGTAAAGAGCCACGACTTCAGACACACACACACACACACACACACACACACACACTGTATCGGAACATATTTTACATTCTGTGGCTCAGAGAAGCATCCAACCCTACCTGTTGCCGTAGTGATACCGAGGCGAACCAATCATGCGGTTTGTGTGGTGTCGAGTTAATCACACTTTTGTACCTAGGGTGGGGACCAGGGCCTGTACACACACACACACACACACACACACACAAACTCACACGCAGAGGGACAGGAAACCAGTGCACCCAGTAAAAGCATAATTAGAAACACAGACACACACATTCTATATTCAAGTCTAAGATGGGCGTGATACACCCTATGACTTACAAAATTACACACACACACACACACGTCGGCACCTTTATTCTTCACGAGTACACTTCATCAGTACCTTAATCCTTCACTACTGTAGTACACTTCACCACCTTTTTCTTCATTTACATTTAGGCATTTGGCAGATGCTCTCATCCAGAGTGACTTACATTTTTATCTCATTATACATCATATACAATTGAGGGTTAAGGGCCCAACAGTGGCAACTTGGTGGTTGTGGGGTTTGAACCTGGGATCTTCCGAACCGTAGTCCAATGCCTTAACCACTGAGCTACGCCTGGCCCCTTTATCCTTCACTAGTCCTTCGGCAGCTTTATTCTTCACTAGTACACTTCATCAGTACCTTAATCCTTCACTAGTACACTTCGCCACCTTTATCCTTCACTAGTACACTTCGGCACCTTTATTCTTCATTTGTACACTTCGGCACCTTTATCCTTCACTAGTACACTTCGGCACCTTTATTCTTCACTAGTACACTTCGCCACCTTTATCCTTCACTAGTACACTTCGGCACCTTTACCCTTCATTAGTACACTTCGCCACCTTTATCCTTCACTAGTACACTTCGGCACCTTTACCCTTCATTAGCACACTTCAACACCTTTATTCTTCACTAGTACACTTCGGCACCTTTATTCTTCACTAGTACACTTCGGCACCTTTATCCTTCACTAGTACACTTCGGCACCTTTATTCTTCACTAGTACACTTCGGCACCTTTATCCTTCACTAGTACACTTCGGCACCTTTATTCTTCACTAGTACACTTCGGCACCTTTATCCTTAACTAGTACACTTCGGCACCTTTACCCTTCATTAGTACACTTCGCCACCTTTATCCTTCACTAGTACACTTCGGCACCTTTATCCTTCACTAGTACACTTCGGCACCTTTACCCTTCATTAGCACACTTCAACACCTTTATTCTTCACTAGTACACTTCGGCACCTTTATTCTTCACTAGTACACTTCGGCACCTTTATCCTTCACTAGTACACTTCGGCACCTTTATCCTTCACTAGTACACTTCGGCACCTTTATCCTTCACTAGTACACTTCGGCACCTTTATTCTTCACTAGTACACTTCGGCACCTTTATCCTTCACTAGTACACTTCGGCACCTTTATTCTTCACTAGTACACTTCGGCACCTTTATTCTTCACTAGTACACTTCGGCACCTTTATCCTTCACTAGTACACTTCGGCACCTTTATCCTTAACTAGTACACTTCGGCACCTTTACCCTTCATTAGTACACTTCGCCACCTTTATCCTTCACTAGTACACTTCGGCACCTTTATCCTTCACTAGTACACTTCGGCACCTTTACCCTTCATTAGCACACTTCAACACCTTTATTCTTCACTAGTACACTTCGGCACCTTTATTCTTCACTAGTACACTTCGGCACCTTTATCCTTCACTAGTACACTTCGGCACCTTTATTCTTCACTAGTACACTTCGGCACCTTTATTCTTCACTAGTACACTTCGGCACCTTTATCCTTCACTAGTACACTTCGGCACCTTTATCCTTCACTAGTACACTTCGGCACCTTTATCCTTCACTAGTACACTTCGGCACCTTTATTCTTCACTAGTACACTTCGGCACCTTTATCCTTCACTAGTACACTTCGGCACCTTTATTCTTCACTAGTACACTTCGGCACCTTTATTCTTCACTAGTACACTTCGGCACCTTTATCCTTCACTAGTACACTTCGGCACCTTTATCCTTCACTAGTACACTTCGGCACCTTTACCCTTCATTAGTACACTTCGCCACCTTTATCCTTCACTAGTACACTTCGGCACCTTTACCCTTCACTAGTACACTTCAACACCTTTATCCTTCACTAGTACACTTCGCCACCTTTATCCTTCACTAGTACACTTCGGCACCTTTATCCTTCACTAGTACACTTCGGCACCTTTATCCTTCACTAGTACACTTCGGCACCTTTATTCTTCACTAGTACACTTCGGCACCTTTATTCTTCACTAGTACACTTCGGCACCTTTATCCTTCACTAGTACACTTCGGCACCTTTATCCTTCACTAGTACACTTCGCCACCTTTATCCTTCACTAGTACACTTCGGCACCTTTATCCTTCACTAGTACACTTCGGCACCTTTATTCTTCACTAGTACACTTCGGCACCTTTATTCTTCACTAGTACACTTCGGCACCTTTATCCTTCACTAGTACACTTCGGCACCTTTACCCTTCATTAGTACACTTCGCCACCTTTATCCTTCACTAGTACACTTCGGCACCTTTATCCTTCACTAGTACACTTCGGCACCTTTACCCTTCATTAGCACACTTCAACACCTTTATCCTTCACTAGTACACTTCGGCACCTTTATTCTTCACTAGTACACTTCGGCACCTTTACCCTTCATTAGTACACTTCAACACCTTTTCTTCACTAGTACACTTCGGCACCTTTATCAGTACTTCAGTACTTTTATCAGCACCTTCACTACCTTTTATCAGGACCTTTATCAGTGTATTTTCAGTCCACAAATTCAATACCTTGATCAGTACATTTACAGTACCAGTACACTTCAACAGCTTTATTGGTACCTGAGTGTACGTTTGTGGTTAAACTCCAGTCGGCTGCAACATCTCTCCCCGTCTCCAGCAGCAGGAATCTGAAGCGGATCTGAAGGGTACTGTAGGTAATGTTGGGGAAACAGACGCTGGAAAATATGTGATTCGACTTTTCAGTGCTCTATCATTTCCACTCACACATCCAATAAAAGCAGTTCAGGTTGGTTCTGGACAACATGATCTTTCACTCCATAAAGGAAAAGATTTTTCAACCACTGATTAGAGCTAAAAGTATCAATCATCAAGTATTTAAGACACTCCCCATAAATACTAGCAGCAGAGCAACAGATCAGTTACAGTTTATACCACAAAATCAGGCAGTAATATATACTGTAGAGAAGGAAAGGAAGAAAGATGACAAAGTCGGAATATGAAGAAATAAAATTGCACCAAGTGAAAAGAAAGAATTTGATGTAAAAAAAAAAAAAAAAAGATGAATGAGATAATGAAAGAAGATTGTTTTGTATATATAGTACTTTTTTTTTTTTTTACAAGACTTGGGTATGAAAATAGTAAAGCGTCTGTTTTGAGATGCGTATTCTACAGTCACACATTGCTCTGCACATTTCTAGAAGTATGTACTGTACTGTATGTAGGCAATATGACACTACACAACTTCTCCCTCAAGCTGCAGGTCCTATATCTTTTTTTTTTTTTTTCTCGTTCTATAGAATTTAAGAAATAGATTTAGAATAGAATTTAGAAGCAACAGCCTTTACTTAACTTTTTTTAAACAGACACAGTCAACAATTACTCATCGAACTCTTCTGACATCAGCAAAGTTTCTGCGGAATATTAAAGTTTTAAAGAATTATTATTTTTTTCTATAGAACACATTCTAGGCGGCACAATAGCTTAGTGGTTAGCATAAATGTCTGTGCCTTGCAAATCCAGGGTCAAGGGTTCGATTCATGCCTCAGGTCTGTGTGCATGTTCTCCTTGTGCTTGGTTCAAGTTCAATAGGCTTTATTGTCACTTCAACCATATACAGTTAGTACACAGTGAAACGAAACAACATTCCTCCAGGAGCAAGGTGCTACATGCAACATAAATTTACAACATAAATTAACAAAAACTAACTAGCTAAGGAAGACTATCTACAGATAGACAACATAAAGTGCACATGCAAATGTGCAAACAAAAGCAACAAAGTGACAGTGCGACAACATAACATAATAATAAGGTGTTGTGGTGATGAGTTGAGGTAGTGGAGGAACAGTAAACATTCCTTAACTTAACGTAGCAGCAAGAATTAAGAAGTTAAGAAGTTCTCAATGTTTTGAGGTAGTTGAGTTAAGCTGAGTGATAATGTTTGTGTGTGTGGGTGTGTGTGTGTGTGTTTATCAGTCCAGTCCCTTTTTGTTGAGAAGACGGATCGCTTGTGGAAAAAAGCTGTTGCACGGTCTGGATGTGTTTGCCCGAATGCTTCGGTACCTTTTTCCAGATGGCAGGAATGTGAAGTGTGTGTGAGAAGGGTGTGTCCGATCAGCCACAATGATCCCGATGATCTTCTCTGCTGTTCTCACTATCCGCTGTAGGGTCTTGTGGTCCGATATGGCACAACTCCCAAACCAGACAGTGATGCAGCCGCTCAGGATGCTCTCGATAGTTCCTCTATAGAAGGTGGTCAGGATCGGTGGTGGAAGCTGGGCCTTCCTGAGTCTTCTTAGAAAGAAGAGACGTGGGTTTCCTCTGGGTTCTGTGGTTTCCTCCCACAGTCCAAAGACATGCAGATTAGGCTAATTGGTGTTTCTAAATTGACCGTAGTGTGTGAATGAGTGTGTATGTGTGTATACAGTGTGTGTCCTTCAATAGATTGGACAGGCTACGTTTTTTGCATTTCTTTTTCCCTGCAGAACTTAGTTATTAAAATTTTACAATTTACATTTTTTTCAACAGAAACTTTAAAAGATTAGTTCTCTTTATGAATTCTATAGAACATTTGATCACATACTGTATGTAGTGTATACTATGTAGTGATTAAAGCCAGTATTGTATGCAACACATTCCAAAAAAAAAAAAAAAGAAGTAATGTACAGTAATAGGTGATGTGACGTCATATGATCCAGTTCGCAACAAATTTTTAAGCTCTGCCCTCTTTGACTCACCCCCAGCAAAAAAATCGGGAGACGCATGAGGGCATGAACCTCAAAGGGGTTGTCGGGAAGGTCGCCAGAGATTCATATCCACACACCCACACACACCCACACACAGAGGTACTTATATATAGATCAGAGTGGTGCTCTTGTGTAAACACATGCAGTGGAAAGACACTGAAAAACTGCAGGGCAGCTTGGATGTGACTCGTCCTCTCATCACTTTGTTTACAACACTACAAGTGGCACTTAAACTATTAATACAGCTGCGTGGGAATATGATGCACATCTGGCTGAAGAGTGATCAGCACAGATTTCCCATAATTCCACCACAGGGAAAAGGAGGGTCGTGAGAAACATTTAAGTGTTTACAGGAGAAACCTGAGAAACTGAGAAGAAATAATCATCACATCGGCACACGCTCAAAACTGCGGTTTGAGGTTAACCGTTACCTGAAAGAGGTTACAGAAAGTTTATAGTGCTTTAATTCTTCCTCGCTCATAGATTCTGATGACTGAATGACAGTTTTACATATATTACACACCCTGGATAAATTTGCTTATGGTGAATGTTCAACATTAAATGTAACTATAAGTGGATCAAAAGCAATCTGATTGGAATGAGATGCATTCCAGGAGTGGTGATAAGAGACAGTAACAGCACTGGGACCTTTAACTACTGTATATGTATCACTCTGCTTTAAAGGTGTTCTACAATCGTTGATTACACTAACTGTTGGTTACAGCGGCGGTGAAAGTAGGTCTGTATGGTCTGCAGTGCTGAGGAGAGAACAGCTGCCTGTCAAAACACACAGTTAAACCCAGTCATGAACGCATCTTGGCAAGAAAACACATCTGATGATGTGATTAAACAAGACTTTGTCTACTTAATAATTGGTTCTGTCATTGTGAAATGCCTCCATTTTGTTTTATGTAAACCGAAGATGAGCTACAAAGCTAACTAGCTTCTAACACAAGAATGCATCTCAAATCCCTCCTGTAACCCCTGATCAAGGGCACTACAGTACTTGGTGTGTTGAACAGGGGATTGTGTTCCCTACATAGAACACTAGCTTTCCATTTTACACTATTTGGGATTTAACCCAATTTGTGGAAGATATTGCTTCAATCACATATTGAAGCAATATCAGCACAGCTACAATGTGACCACATGACAGCCATGCTGATATTCAGCACAACAGCACTCCCTCTTGTGTGATATTGCTTCAATATGTGGTTCTTAAATAGAAAAACAATAATGTTAGGCAAATTTCTGTACTATAGGAAGAATAAAACATTTCAGAAAACAAACATACAGGAAAACAATCAATTCACATTATACCAACATGCAATTTGTTGTCATTTGTTTCTCTGTTGTTAGTTAAATGCCTGCATATGTTTTGGGGCATTTTCTTTTGGATAGTGACTCCAAAAACAAGTGCACAAAAACATGTGGTGCTGTTAACATTGCTGTAGAATCTGGAGGGTAACACTTTGTTTCATAATTTTGTAATGACATTAATGGCTGTTCATGGGCCCGTGCCAGATTAGTGGTCCCTAAGCAGGAGGTTGTAGTTTATAAAATGTGCTCTCAACTCAAAAAGTGCCTTAATCTCTCAACTGCTAAATCAATGTTGGATAAAACCACCAAGTAAAAATATTCTTAGCAAAATTTAAGTATAAATAAATGTCTGAAGTCCTGAATAGCGCAATTTTGTTGTATTACATTCCCAGAAATGTGAGGTGGAGATTTAAAGATTTACACAGGGCCTGTGAAGCCCTCTCTCATGTGTGTGTGTGTGTGTGCTGTTTTCTCTGTGTGAGCCGTCGCCTTTGACGAGTCAGCAGCAGCTCAAGCCGCTCTAAGGCTTTAATTAGCCTGTAAGCCACAGTTCCCAGCGTCGGAGTCGTGCTTTAGTTAATCGCTGTCGAGTGAACACTTGTAATCAACTGTGAAAAGCACGTATGATTAGTCTGAAATCAACAATTAACTCAGACTCGAGGCTTTAGAATCAAATCACTACCTGGGAATCACGGATGATTGCGACGCCACAGGTTGACAACCGTGACTTGACACAAGTTAACTTATTTATTCACTGTTACGAACAAACTGGTCATTTAAAAAAAAAAATCTTCCCACTTTCATTCATTCCTGTGCTGGATGAGGGAACAACGTTTATGGGCAATAGCTGTTGACATTGATGGCTCCCAAAAAACAAATTCACGATTTCACACACCGATCACTGAAGGACACTTTCTTTTTCTATATACAGTAATCCCCTGCTACACTAATGCACTTATCCCAGTGTTTCAATGCTTGGATACCATAGAGGTAGAAAGTTTTCTCAGTACGTCGGAGCCATGATCACACTGCATGTTTCACGTCTAAAAACCTGGCCTCCCAGGAACTCCATTAACCATGTGGAAATGGCTTGGAGCGAGGTCAGGACTGTATGGGGGATGTGATGATAACTCCCAGCTGAATTCCTATAACGTGCAAGTGGTGTTACTGAATGACTGTGTGTACAGTTCCCCCAGACAAGTTGGTGAAAAGTTATCTGTTGATTATAATGTTCACCCTGAATGTTCACGGGAACGACTGCAGTACGCTCCGAGCCACCTCAGCCAGGATTGTCATTCACGAATGTACAGCTTCTGTATAATGTTTACACCATTCAAATGTTTTACTGCGGGTGTTGAGACGGCTAAGAGTCCCAACACCACACTGATCTTGAAGTCTTCTGTAAATGTAATTTGTTTTTACGGCTTCATTCATAATTCACATTGACTTGAATGCCCCTCATAATATTAGTGTTGCTAAATATTGTGCGCTCTTGTGTAATTCAGAAAGCAATAATCTGCAAAGATACTGTATATATGCAAACACACCATGACATTTTTAAAAACTTCGTTCCAGATTAGTGTTTCCTAAGCAGAAGCTTGTAGTTCATAAAATGTGCTGGCTACTGTAACTCAAAAAGTGCTCGACTGCGAAATCACAGTTGGATAAAACCGCCAAGTAAATATACTGTATTCTTAACAAAAGGTAAGTAAAACTTTTTTTATAAAAGGCTTTTATAGTATGCTTATTTTACATATATGTAAAAATGACTGCATATGAAAAGACAAAACAGCAGCATTTGTTTGAATAATTTATGGTTATGGAACGAAGAAAGTGCCAATGAAAACTCAAATCAAAATGCGACTCTGATGGGAACATAAGATACATACAAGTCAAACATCAACATTCAACATTCGAGAAATACAACCGGCCGCACCGAACAGGAAATTTACCATCACTCAGCTCCTTGTATGGTAATGACAATAATTGATAAACTTTCTTGTTCTTCTTCTTATAATAATAATAATAATAATAATAATAATAATAACAACACAAAATACTGACATTTTAATAAAGGAATGTATCTGTACCTTATACCATGGAACATAAATACTGCATAGTACAATATATTCTTCTTATTGCATTACCCATAACATAATCTTTTCACGTAACTATACTATAAATGAAAAAGAACAACAAAATGTATGTCTGTCTTTAATATAGTCAAAATTACAATCTTTGGTAAACTGCTCTGGTGCAAGAGGAATAAACGACTTCATGCTGTTATTAGAAATGAATCGGTTTTAGAGGCGCATTTGTGACAGCTAGGCATCAATTTCCTGAAAATCCTGAGAAGAAGAAATTTGTTTCTTTAGTTTTTAATGATATTGTGACATTGTGATAAGCAAACGTCAGAGCTCCACTTTATGGACCTAGTAAAGAAAAAAAAATCAAGTTTAAATGAGGTTATAGTTATAGGTTAAATGTATTCACTTCATGTCAGGCTACGTAACATCACCCAGTTTATTATTTTCTTATAACAGCATGCACACATGAGTTTTATTCCTAATGGATATTCTATTAAGAATAATTTTTTAATTAAAGACAAATTTTCTTTTTTTTTAAGCATTACATGAAGAGTGCATGCTTCAACAAAATGAATATGAGCTTCTTTGAGAAGCTAATCAACAAATCAAGAGCTAAATAAGGGCAATCATATGACCTTATATATGCGATTGTTTAAAAAGTTTAATTATAATGTTTAACGTGTCCCAGTGACACATATTGTCTCTCCGGCTTTCACTGTTAAACGAAAAAAAACAAAAAAAACTTTTTGTAACTATATAAATGTGAAAGTTTTATAACTATTGTGTGAGTTTCTGAATCCAACAACCTGCTGCACTTAGGCACATCGGTCATCACGGAACGGTTTTGCTAAAAGGACATGGTTAATTAGCGTCCATGGAGGACCGGTCATCTTTTCAGCATTGGATCGCATTGACGAGTAACTGAGTAAATCCTTTACAAGTATAGTGCAAAGCTTCCGTATACTGTAAACCTGAAGCTTTTTGCTCACTAAACAAATGCAGAAAAAAAACAAAGAAGTGAGCCAGAATCTAACCTCCCTTATTTTGCATAGTACCATTTAAATTGTCCAATGTGATTGGTCAAAAACAGGAGCACATTTGTTCTGCTAATGTGTGGCAACTATAAACAGTTAAAACGTGTTTCAAATTTGTTCATAAATGTAAAAAAAAAAGGCACATTGTTGAATAATAGCACACTTCTAAAGAACTTCGATAGTATTCTGATGTATGTTATAATGTTACGTTACTTTTCACTATAATCATGTAGGATTTTTGGACTGCTCAAGACCTTGAAACATGAGCAGCGAGCTAGTGAATCAATAAAAAAATTAAGATGTTTGGCTGAATGGCTATATTCATATTTAAATTTCTAGTTGGATGATGTATTTAGCGGCTCTCTGGTGGATTGTTCAGGCTTCGCTCACTGTAAATTCTACTCAGTACGACTAAATCATAAGAATTCCAGGTCCAAACCGCCATTTAATACTGATATAATGCAATACTGTACTGTATAATTCACTGTAAAAGAATCGCCTTCATCTTACCAAGTGACATTATCTCAAATCCGAGCTTGTTTATCTAATATTTCTTATTATGAGGTCAGTATACATAAGAAATATATGGTAATTAAGCTGTAAATGTTTTAACTTTATTGCTAGATAAATTGGCTTCTTGGTATAAATAAAGGTTTGAACACACCCAAGACGCTTGAAATGACGAAAGAATGTCAAGACATAAAGTTAGTAAACATATCTGGCAAGATTTTTCTACCTGCAGTAATTTTTTGTAATGTGTGTACTGTATATATGTATATATCTGTGATTAAGGCCACTTTTAGGTGTAGCATAGTGTTAACTGGTTGTATTAATGAATCTAATGAGATGTTATAAGGATAGTAAGTCAAATGTGTGTGTGTTTGTGTGTGATAGAGAGAGAGAGAGAGATGGTCCATATTTAGAGACATGTGACCTGGATCTACCCCTCCGTCTCTCCGTGGACGTTCTCCATGTGGACTTTGAGGTAGTCGTTGCGGGTGAACTTCTTGTGGCAGAGCGAGCACTCAGCCATGGGTCGGTTGGGATTGTGGGTGAGCTTGTGTCGGATCAACATCTTCTTCAGGCTGAACGACAGGTCGCAAACCTGCAAGCAATAGCAGCACGGTGAAAAAGACAAACGAAAGACATATTCGAAAGCGGAATTTATAGTGTACTGTATAGTGAACGCTTTACGTTAAGCATATGAGCATGTGGACGTACGAAGAACATCATATGGAGTTGCATGTTCATCAACATTGTCACAAAGTGAGAATTTCTCAGCTTTATGCAAAGCGGGATGAGTTCGCAAAAACAGGAATAAACATTTAACTGTCATAATCTTATCCTATCTTATATAAATGTTTGTAGAGAGACATCCTGGTGTGTAAGTGTGTCCAAGTGTGTGTGTTTGTACTGTATGTGTGTAACTAAGTGTACATGCACAATACAGTATTTGTTCAAGCTGAATTTAATCGTTCCGATTAGAGATTCTAATTTAACTGTTTAAATGGATGTGGATCTGATAAGATGTGTGTTTACATGCTCAAAGTATTTAATCACAATATACAGTGCATCCGGAAAGTAGTCACAGCGCATTTTGTTATGTCACAGCCTTATTCTAAAATCTAAACACCCCATAATGACAACATGAAAAAGGTTTCCTTGAGATCTTTGCAAATTTATTAAAAATAAAACCATAAAACCATAAAATGATGAAGGACAAATGTTTAAGGACAACCACCTCTGCAGCAATCCACCAATCAGGCCTATATGGTAGAGTGGCCAGACGGAAGCCACTCCTTAGTAAAAGGCACCTGAAGGACTCTCAGACCATGAGAAACAAAATTCTCAGGTCTGATGAGACTCTCTGGCCTCTCTACCATATAGGCCTGATTGGTGGATTGCTGCAGAGGTGGTTGTCCTTCTGGAAGCTTCTCCTCTCTCCACAGCTGACCTCTGGAGGTCCTTCTTCCCCGATCGCTCAGTTTAGATGGCCGGCCAGCTCTAGGAAGAGTCCTGGTGATTTTGAACTTCTTCCACTTATGGATGATGGAGGCCACTGTGCTCATTGGGCCCTTCAAAGCAGCAGAAATTCTTCTGTACGCTTTCCCAGATTTGTGCCTCGAGACAATCCTGTCTCGGAGGTCTACAGACAATTCCTTTGACTTCATGCTTGGTTTGTGCTCTGACATGAACTGTCAACTGTGGGACCTTATATAGACTGGTGTGTGCCTTTCTTCTGATATGCGTAAAGTTCTTCTGCTCGCTGTGAAGTTTCATTTGCCAGAAAATATAATAGAAGATGAAGTATTTCTATCCAACTTTGAGGTTAGATTAGGCTTCCCATCACTTTTGTTAAATCCTGCCTTCTGCGCTATGACTCATTGTATTGGTCAAATGCTTTACTACATGCGAAGTAGCGAGCCAATCAGTGCTCTTACTGGAGAGAGAGGTGTTCTCACAGAGTTGATCTGAAAATTAAGCAAAATTGCCCTCCCAGATGTTACCCCTCCATGTGGCAAACCTGTGTGAGCAAGATTATATATATTTCAACAAGAAAAAAAAAAGATCAGATCATGTGCTTACATGGTAAATTTTTACTGGTTTATTAAAGGTTTACACACCACCGCTCTCATTCTGGCCAGAGTCCTATCCGGGTCAATCCATCCCGACTGAGGTGTTCACATGATGCAGTTTTATTCCGACTGGGCAGTTACTCAGATGGAATATTATACAACAGTTAGTTCCAACCAAGCAATCTGATCAGACGAGATGCATTCCATGACTGGTGATAATATAGGGTAACAGCACTGGGATGCTTAACTGTATGTATCACTCAGTGTCTAAAATCCATGTACTACAGTTATTAATTACACTAACTGTTTGTCAAAGCATGGGTGAAATTAGGTCAGCAGTACTGAGGAGAGAGCAGATACATGCCAAAATCCACATTCAAACCCAGTCACAGAAGCACTTTCAGCAAGAAAACACACCTGATAACGTTATGTTCTTAAGAAACACTTTCTGTTATTTATGGATACAAATCTGAATCTCCTAACACAAGACTGAATTCCAAATCCCTCTCTAATCTCTGATCAAGCGCAGTACTTGGTGTATACACCTACTAAGTGATTATGCACTCTACATAGCGCACTCTTACATTTAACGCTATTTGGGATTCGTCCCCAAAACTCCACACTATTGTCAGTTAATGAAACTTATATTCAAAAACAGAATAAGTGTAAATATGAAGAGAAACTATTTCCCCCCCCCCCCCCCCCTCCCAGTTGATTTACTTTTGGTCTGAATTTTATTCCATAAAGAACACGACTTTGTTGTAGTGGAAACATATAATGTAACGCTTTCATTTTAAGAAAGCAAAATGCAGGAGGATGGATTGGATCACTTCTTCCTTCTCTCTCTCCCTCCTTCTCTCTCTCTCTCCCTCCCTCTCTCTGTCTCTATTTGCTGGACCTTCTCATGCTTACGCTAATGCACCAGCAGCTATTTAAAATGTATAACATGATTTAAAATTATTAAACAAACTGGTAACAACTGGCATATAAATTATGTTTAAAGTTAAAAATCCCTGCTGTGTCATGATTTGATAGCATGATTTGATCTTTCTTCCTTACGCTAACGGATTTCATCATGATTACAGGCAGGAATTACAACAGGGGTAAAAAAAACAAACAAATAATAAAAAAATAATCTTCATTCAGACATTTTCCACAAGAGCACAACAACAGCATGGCAGGAGAGAAGGGAGCGAGGCGAGAGTCAGCGGTGCTCCCACAGGCACATGCTCTCAATTGAGAAAGACTTGTGCTTACTCATGCACTCACACACACACACACACACACACACACACACACACACACACACACACACCCCAAACCACTTAAAAAACAACACTGCCAACAAAAAGTCTAACACAACTGGTTAGAAGACATCGGCCAAGCCAGACACTAAATCACACACAACTGGAGTCACCAGTCAGAGCAGAATCCTGTGCCTTTGTCCAGATAACACACACACAGACACACACACAAACACACACACAAACACACACACACATCAGTTTATTGCATACAGAACATGTACATGCACTTACTCAGGTTAGCTCAAGGGAGCTATCACTCTGATAACGCTACTCAGTTAGCTCCCTTGAGCTAACCTGACAGGAATTCTGAGTGATCTTCCCATTCCAACATTTTAGCATTATCGCTGCTAATGCTAACCGTCCAGCCATGTAACATGCTAATCTGACAGAATTTCTAAAACAACTTTCACTACTTTTTACTATTTTTACTTCTCATGCATTTATTCCTAAATTTCTCAAATGTGTTTTAAATTAGTATTCATACTAAAAACGCTAGTCAGTTAGCTCACTTAAGCTAACCTGAGAGTATTTCTGAGATGTTCCTATATGTTTATGATTTTGGTTAATAATACATGCTAGCAAGCTAACGTGGACTAACTTGACAGGATTAAAAGAATTACAAAGTGTCTGCTCTTAATTGTCTTGCTAACACTAACCATCTCGCTAATTAGCTAATCTGATGTTTTTTCAAACAATCTTCTAATTTACCATTTCTACATTTTACAAAACCTATTTCTGAATTTGTGTCTTAAGTTTAAAGTTAGCATTCACAATTTCCACAGGTAGCTAACTTATGTATTAGTATTTGAGCTTCTAACTTCCAAAGTTCCTGTTCTATTTTTTATAGGCTAATACTATCCATCCAGGTTTTTCTTCTAGGTTCTTCTTTCATCTACTGTAGGTCTGATTGTTTTAGATTTTTTTTAAGTCACTACTTGTGTACGTTCATATTCATAAAGCTTCAGTGATAATGTTAATCAGCTAGCTATCATGAGCTAACCTTACAGGATTTCAGACAGAACTTTAAAATATTTGTTCTTAAATGTTTACAATTCTCCGTGCTAAAAAATAAAATAAAAAAAACACACAAACGAGTCAGAATTTCTGGATTTTTAAAAGGATTTAAAATGTATAAATATTTGTATGATTTTTGCTGCTATTAAAAGTCAACTAGATATATATTAAATGATTGTAAAAGTTCCTGCTAACACTAACCAACTAGTTTTACCATCAGCTCAAACAGGCGATCTACAGACGATCAAAATATGACTATAAAAAAATGAATGCGATGTTCACCAGAGGATACGATCTTTAGCAGATGTCTCCGTGACGTACCTGTGCTATCTGGGTGGGTAGTTTACTGCTAACACTAATCATCTAGCTAAAAAGCTAATTTCACAGTTTATTTTTTGTTTAAAGATGTTTAACTCTATATATTTCCAATTTTTGGTTTTATATTAACATTCATAAAGTTGTCCTGATAATACTGTACTTGTCAGCTAGATACTGTAGCATGAGCTAACCTGACAGGATTTTAAAATCTTTGTTCTTATATCTTTACTGTACAATTCTCATTGCTAGCAGGCCAAAGCTATCATTGACAGGATGACTGAAATAAAATTTTCACTACATTTTGCAATTATGACAGTTAAACATTCGCCAGATAATAAGAACAAACCTGACAGGATTTCTCAAAGTTTAAATGTTTAATTTCCCGCTATAAATTTACACCACTAGTGTTTGTCAGCCAGCTAAAGTGAGCTAATGAGTAAATGCTTACTAGTGTACTAATGATGCTAGGCATCTAGCTAACATACGAGTCTCATCTGGATTTTTGATCTGATATCTAAATTTATCTGATATGAGCTAAGAATTATAAAAGAACGGAATTTTACATCTTTGCTCCTTCGTTTTTTGTTGTTTTTTTTATCTTTACTACTTATGCTAGGCAAACTGTAAGCAAATCTTTTGAGACCGATAATTTTTAAACTTTTTTATAAAAAAAAACACAAAACAAATTAAATAAAGGATAAAATATCTAAAATATGATCTGAAACGATTCCTGACAGAAGCTTAACAACATTGTTCTCATGGATGTGTTTAACCTCTAGCTTAGCTATCTTCAGTTTCAAGTTACCTCACCACAATTTTTTTTTTAACTACAAGACATTACGTGTGCGTGGGCGTGTGTGTGTGTGTTATTCCTTCAATGACCTTGACAGACGTGGTTATGTTTTGCTGTGTGTGAATGCCTGGAATGCTTCAGGAGAATCCAAAGATCAGAATAGATTTAATTTGCTTCCAAAGGAATTTAAAAGCAGTGAAAGTTTTTAAAAACTCAAGGCATAGTCTAGGTTCACACACGCGCGCACACACATCAAGACAGAACTGCTGTTCCACATGGCATCGATTTCATGACAACCTGACAAACGCTAACCACATCGTGACATTATTTTCGCTAATGTCGCTAAAACCGTCGCTCGTCCAAACACTTTCTGGTCGGGTGTTGTTAAACGACATTGCGGACAGAGTTAAGCTCGTCACTCCTACAGCTTTTTCCTTCCTGTCCATATGAGAAATGACGTTTAAATGATTGAATGTTTGGCATTCTTCTAAAACAGGCATGGAGTCCGTCCTGACCACCATAAACGTCTTTGAATGCTGTGAATCCGTTTCAAAAGGATTTACTAAAGGACAAGAAAAAGAAATGAAAATGAATCCGGATTAAGCAGCGGTTTCAGCTTCACGTGAGCACATGAAAGAATTACCGTATGCAACTAAATTGCCATGGATGAAGGCTGCTCGTTTTAGTGTGCTCGAAAAGAGAGAGAGAGAGAGAAATGCTTCAAGGCTTAAAAGACTCGTCACATCAGAGGGGAAAAGAGAGGCCGTCTGGAGGAAACAGCCAATTTCACTCGTTTGTGGATAGAGAAATGAGAAAAAAAATAACAGCTAAACTTAAAAAGGCATGCTTGTGGCCGACCAGCGAAATCAAATAAAAGGCAGCTTGAGTGTTTTTCATTTGGTCTGATGGGATCAGTGAGACGGTAGCGTGTCCCTTTCCTCTGTGTGTATGTGTGTGTGTGTGTGTGTGTGTGTGTGTGTGTGTGTGTGTGTGTGTGTGTGTGTGTGTGTGTGTGTGAAAGAGAGAGAGAAGTCTTCCTAAAGATCCTGCTGAATGTTTGAAATTGTGTATGTCTGTGTATTTATGTAAGATCCTTATCTTAAACATGGTTTAGCCAACGGTGGCTTAGTGCCAACACACACGATCACACACATGCGCAGTTTTAGTTCCTGCTTTGTAGCTTGGTGTTTCAATGCACTTGGGTGTTATGCTCTGCATGTATATTTTGGCTTAGTGTTGATTTGTGGGTCAGTGTGTAGTAGTGGACTGAAGCGTTGAGTCCCAGGATGCAAAGCAGCTATATAAAGCTGTGTTACAGAACAGAGTCATCTCGGCTAGTCAGCGATGTATGTATTGAATCTTTTCTTATTTTTTGTTTTGGGGGTGTGGGGGGGGGGGGGGTTTCCCAGATTTTCTCCCTAATTTAGTCGTGTCCAATTCCTCCCCTTCACTAGGGGGGCTCCCACATGAAGGCTACTACTACCACTCAGTCTGGAGGGCCAAAGGCTATCCCGTCTTTCCTCCGAACCGAATCTTTTCAAACTGCTTGCTCATGCACCATTGGGGCGGCGTAACACTCTCGGAGGACAGCGCTATCCGCTCCTTCTGCTTGCGTGAGCTCGCAGACGCCCTGATTGGCTGTAGAGCCGTGATTAATGTGGGAGCACTAAGTACCTCTCATCCCTCCCCTCTGAGAGAGCTCAGCCAATCAGGCTGTGAGAGGTTACAGCATCACCCAGGAACCGAACCAGCGATCTCTGGATGATAGGGCGAGGACTTTACCACTGCGCCACTCGGACAGCCTATGTATGTATTGAATCTTTAGGTCAGTTTGAGGAGAATGTTCGGATGAAAAGGTGAAAAAACTGGATTGCCAAAGAGTCGCCATATCGCTCTTGTTAGATAGAGATGAAGTGAAGGCTAAATCCCACTGTAGCAGAACTGTATTGTGGGTAATGTAAGAAAACCAGGAAGTGAAAACAAAACAAAATGTTGATGAAAGCTTTTCAAGTTGGCTTTATTCTTCAATATTTTTCTTCTGTTAATGCCATAATCTTGATTCCCGTCTCTGTGTGCATGGAGTTTGCATGTTCTCCCCGTGCTTGGTGGGTTTCCTCCGGGTACTCCGGTTTCCTCCCACAGTCCAAAGACATGTAGGTTAGGTTAATTGACATTCCAAATTGCCCGTAGTGTGTGAATGAGTGTGTGTATGTGAGTATGTGTGTGTGCCCTGCGATGGATTGGCACCCTGTCCAGGGTGTACCCCGCCTTGTGCCCTAAGTTTCCTGGGATAGGCTCCAGGCCCCTGCGACCCTGTATATAAGGATAAAGCGGTACAGAAAATGAATGAATGAATGAATGAATAATGCCATAATGACACAAACGTGTTTTGAATGATTTAAAGCACAATGTTTGCTGTCCCTTCGGTCATAAAGCAGGAACCATGAAGCTTTGTGTTATCCTAAGAGTGTGGTTTGGAGCCAGGCAGCTATGCTTGTCAATTTTCAGTGCTGGTGTGTGTGTGTGTGTGTGTGTGTGTGTGTGTGTGTGAGAGTGAGCCATGTTTTTATTTCTTTAAATGGAACAAATGACAGAAATACATGACAGTTTTGACCTTTGACAGTTTTGACCTAAGCGTAGACCTAGAATTATTTATCTACAGTGTGTGTGTGTGTGTGTGTGGAGGTCAGAGTGGGGTCAGTTTGCACAGGGTGGTCACAGTCTTGTGTCCGCTTGGCAGGACATCCTTCCTCTGTGGCTGTGACGGCACTGTAACGCTCCATCAATGCTCACACATACACACACACACAAACACAACCACACACACAAAGGTGGATTTAAAACTATATCAGTCTGCCCCGGCTTCAGTGGTCTTCGCTCTAAACCTGCGCGTCACACACTACACCCACAACCCACTGCTACCACCACTCTTACTGTAAGTGACTGTGGACTGAGGTGTGGGGTGAGAAGTGTGTAGTGTGTGAGCCGTGTGGAAGGTGCGGTGTGGTGTGTTACTGACGTCACATTGGAAGGGCTTCTCTCCGGTGTGCGTGCGCATGTGTTCATCCAGACCTCGCTTCTGACTGAAGGCCTTGTTGCACTCGCTGCATTTATACGGCTTCTCCTGCATGAGAGAGAGAGAGAGAGAGAGAGAGAGAGAGAGAGAGAGAGAGAGAGAGACACACACACACAAATAATTTCTTTAAAAATAATACAATGTGGTATTCTGGATTTTTTTTTTTTCTTCTTATTTTGTCTCTCATAGTTGAGGTATACCTATGAGGAAAAGTACAACCCTCTCTCATCTTTTTATTTGGGAGAACTTGCACAATTGGTGGCTGACGAACTACTTTTTTGCCCCACTGTGCAGTATACTATATACACCCAGGGTTGAAGAGTCTGTCATGGTCTTATCATGACGGGAAAGATTTAGGTGTCTCTTATCTAAATGTTGCATGCCATGACGCGTGTCCTTGTAAAAGCACACAAACACACACACATCACAGGCCCAACCCAAACCATCACGGGAATGGGTGGACACAGGAAGCATGAATCCTGGGAAAAGGAGATATCTTCGAGGCAGGGCTAGGAGTGGTGACACATAATGCACACAGGATGCACAGAAGTTCGAGTGTGTGTGTGTGCGGGGGTAAAAACAGAACCTAAAATTACAAATAGGTTGCACATCATGCCAAATTAACAAGTATCTGAGATTAACAAATATCAGATCAGCTTAATTAGAAATGTACAACTCAAGACACAGGATTGTGAGTAACACAATCAGGAGCTGGAATATATTGTGGCGAACCTTCCGTCACATCTGCTCACAGCTGTCCGCCTTTAATTCTGCTGACCTTTGATCAGGAAGCAAAGCTGTGTGTATTCAATTGTGTGTCCAGCGTGTTTCAGACAAAAAAATAAGAAAATCTTTCCGGTGTTGAGGTTAGAACCAGATTCAAGCAGGAACTGTGTAACACACACGCACACACACACAAAACACACGCCATATAATAACAGGAGCTTGAGCTTATCATTAGTAAAACTAGATAAACAACGGAGATTCGCTCGGTTCCGTACTACAGGACTCCATCAAAGTGCCGCTCACATGGTGACATCATCACCACTCGGTGCTGTAGGTCTGTCCTGTATCAGGGTTCGTATCAGGGTTCAGCTCATAACTCCCTCAGGCTGGCCGGCTCTCAGCGCTGCTCTACAAAGAGTCCTGAGTCCTGAGATTATGGGGGACTCACGCCACAGGGGATTAAAGACAAAGCGGGGACAAAACAATTCTAAAACCAGCTCCACTTGGGGGATGAAGATGAAGACGGATGTCCATAATGAGACTTCAGATCTACACGTAATATACTAAATTTACTAATTTTAGACCATTTTTTTGATTGTCCAGAGCCAATTAAATTAGAGTTTCCCCTATTGTGACCCCCAAGAAGATCCACTCCCGCAGCTTGTTGCTTAGCTATGCACTTCTCTGGAGGGGTGTGGCTTAGCAGTACCTCATTTACATGAAATAGCTTATTTTATTTCGTTTTAGAAATCTGTTCAGTGGTTACAAAAATTTTGCATTACATGACTGTTGAGACAGCCCTAATTTCTTCATATTAAATTTTAATTAAATGATGTAGATTAAATTAAAGAAATGGGAACAAATGTTTTAATTGTAAACAAATGTTTATTTAACAATCTCAGCAGCAACCTCATTTCCCCTCTCGTCTGGTCCAATCACTCTGCAGTCAGCATCACGAGTATAACTAATCACCAGCCTGATCATCTGTCATCATCTGCACCTGTTTCTCATTGGTTCATGCCTTGCCTTGGTTGATATTTTCTAACATTTGAATAATTCATAGTTCACTGTGTGGCTTAAAAAACAAAAAACATTCATTTGAAACTAGACTGGTGCAGGGACTGGACTGAAGATTAGAATCGAACAAAATCCTTCAGGAAGCCTGAAGAACTATTACTGAGAACAATATTAAAACTACAAGAAAGTCTGGCTGTTTGGAAGCAAACTATGACGAGGGGGGGTCAAGACATTTGCACAATACTGTACATGTAAAGAAAATTATTTCAAAGCTGTTGGCATGAACAATCTGGTGAGCACCAAACCTAATCACGTATTTTACCTTCAGCACTCCTAAACTCGAACTCATTCTCAAGGACGACAATAAGGTAGATTTAAATGGACTAAATTCTGGGGACATTTTTAATACCAGGACAATGTTTGTGTGTGTTAAGCATCAGCTATCACTAGAGTCATGAGCTCTGAGTCAAAGTGTAATGCAGATCTCTTGGGTGTGTTTGAGGTAGAATAAACAAGTCCAAGTTTCCAAGTCTGTGGAAATGCTGTTTTCCAAAGGAATAATAAAAATAATTAAAAGGTTTAGTGTTGCACTTTTTACTTAACAAGCTTTTGGAACATTATTGAAGCTGACGTTTAGGTTAAGTCACAGAAAACCCAGATTTGTGTCCAGAAGTAAAAATGTGTCTCTGGTAAGAGTAGAACAGGATACATTCTGTAGATCTATACATAGATTAGCAGTAATTGTTGGCAGCCGTCTGATTTGTGCTAACACGCTTTTGGCCAGTTACTCTCACCAATGGTTTGTTCTTTTTTGTACTGTAGTCTTCTTTGAAAACAACAGGTCATCTGTGGTACATTTTTTCATGCTTCTTGATTGTTTTCAAACACTCAGTTTTTTCTAACACTCTTGTTTTGCATTAGTGTGCTTGGGATTTGACCTTAAGTCCTCGAGACCCAAACACTAATGCTGTATATCTTAAAGTTCTCCTATTCTATCAAAAGAGTAACACCCAATGACCCTAAAATGAGAAACTTAGAAGGCTGTATACAAAGGTTTGCTGTTCTTTTGGTTGCTTCCATCAAAGATTTGCTAAAATGGACCACTCCATCAGCATGCAACTGGGGGCAGGTTTTATGCTGAATGCCCTTCCTCATGCAATCCTGCCATTAATGAAGGCTCTGGACCGGCACTATGGATGCCCTGCACCTATTCGCTGGGTTTGGGCGCTGGGAGGGAAGGATTGCACAGTTAAAAATCACAAATGAGTATTGAGTATCCATGGGATAAGGTAGAGTGGCCATAAAGTATGCCATTCAATCATGTCTGCAAAAGGTGCATCAATCACAAATCGAGTGAACATTGATGTGTTCACTGGGTGTAATATGGGTGCACCGTTGTTTTTGTCCTTTCAAATCTCATACCTTTCTTTATTCTTAGCTACCTGCATGTCTTCGCTTCCCCTCACCGATTACACAGTCAGCATGTCAGAACTGAACACAACATCCTCCCTTCAGACTCGAGTGTGAAGATGTTTGCTTAGTCGAAGCTCCGGTACATATCCGTTTACCGAAGCATAGCCGTCCACAAGAATACAGAAAAGCTCTGTCAAACAGCTGGACAAGCTTCAAACATCAAGACAGATTCAGGCCTGCATGCAAACTATCACACTGACACACATACTGTATAGTGACACACACTCACACAGTGACTTTTCTAGGTCCAGTATACCTCACAGCTGGTGGAATGAGTAAATGCGCTTGAATTTGGGGAGAGCCTCTCCGAGGCGCCTCATTCTGTGGTAAAGAGGTATTTCCCTACCAGCCAGAGGCTGAGGAGCTCGAAAACATCTGCCAGAGGACATCTGCTGCTGCACGCTGTGCTTTAAGGTCCCATATGCACTAATATAGAAATCTCTTGTGTCGGAAAATTTGCCGATAAACTTTACCTAATTACGTAATGATACTTAAATTAAATATACTGAAATGGAAATATAGGTTTAATCAACATGTACTGTAACTTTATGTAAAAATGTCATTGTGTGTGTAGTGAGCATACACAGTGAACATCAAAGCATTCATAATTCAGCCGACCTTTGCGTTGGAATCTTGAGGAATTAAAATCTGTTGTGAGAGAAAGGAAACAGGACCAGGTGTGTGAAGGTGAGGATGTGTTTGGTCTTACCCGAGTGTGTGTACGTATGTGCATCTTCAGCCCATCGTTCTTGCTGAAGGCCTTGTCACAGTATGGGCACTGGTAAGGGCGTTCACCTAAACACACACACACACACACACACGCAGAATCATCATTATTGTTAATCATCGTGATGTTAGTTATCATGATCCAGCACACCTTTGCTAAATACAGATATCAAGCTGCTGTGGGTCAGCCCACAGACATGGCGCTGTGTGTGTTCTAAATGAAGCAGACGTGGCAAGGCTCCTGTGATGGAGGTGTGGCCTCTGTGCTTGTCAGTCTCAATAAAGGAGGTGTGGCTTTCATGCCTGTCAGTCTCAATAAGGGAGGTATGGCTTATGTGCCTGTCAATCTCAAAAAAGTGTGTGGCTTCTCTGCCTGTCAGTCTTAGTAATTGAAGTGTGGCTTCTGTGCCTGTCAGTCTCAGTACAAGAGGTGTGGCTTCTCAGCTTGTCAGTCTCAGTAAAAGAGGTGTGGCTTTTGTGCCTGTCAGTCTCAGTACAAGAGGTGTGGCTTTCAGTCCCTATAATGGAGGTGTGGTTTTGCTACCTGTCAATGTCAGCAAAAGAGGTGGAGCTTCTGTGCCAGTCAGTCTCAGTAAAATAACAGTTGCTTCCAAGCCTGTCAGTCTCAGTAAAAGAGAAATCTCTAATTAACACACTGCAGCTCTATATCATCTTGTACAAAATGAAACACTGAACTTTTAAATATAAAGACGCACAACATGCCGACTCGGACTGAGAGATCTTCGTTTTTGCCAGACACCTCTCATGTTCTCATTAATAAGAGCGCTTAATAATTAATTAATAAGAACTTAAGAGTTCTTCATCAATGTTGTGGGTCGTGACTGAGAAATCACACTGCAGTATGTTGCAGAGTTCGCAGTCCAGTCTGTAGATCCTGTTTGTGATTCCATCTCTATGACATCATATGGGCTTTGTGGCATTCGGTTCTGCCGTGTCAGATTCTGCCGTGTCGGAATCCTCCGCGCGGTTCTAGAAAGCCAAAGCCGAGTTGTGGTTAGGAGCTGAATGTCTGGGGCTGAGGCTCAGAAGAATTTGTTGGTGAAGCCAAAATACACTGTAGTGTTAAAGTCTGTAGAGTCCTACAGGTCTTTCTTTAGAGGACTTAAAGTTGTGTGCTGTCATCCTGGCCAGGTCTCAGTACTGGTAGCGCTTTGTGATTTATGGCCAAGTTGAGGAACACCACAAAGTTGATTAATTCCCAATAAAAGCTTATCCTGAAGTGTTTCATTCCTCTCACACCACAAGACTAACATTCTTACGTCCTGATATCTAGCGCAAATAATTAGTTTAAAGCCTGTTACATGAAATGTCCAGCCAGTGTCGAGTTCCTGTGTACGTTGTATGTAAACATATGCTAGATATTATAACCATTATCTTAATATGCTAAAAAAAAAAAAAAAAAACGGCAAGTGTGAAACAACCCTTGTTTTCTTGTATGCACACACCCTCCTCCTCCTATTCTATCATGCTATTCAATTCCCGTTTCTCTATCTTCCAGATCTCCAGTCAGCCTGACCCACAGTGGGCGGGGTCACAGGCGCTTCCCTCCTCCACATTAAAGCCAAGCTGCTCCGACTGGAAAAGATGCTATCTGAACTCTAGCGACGAAGCTGCAAACAGGCAGTGACAAGCCGTCAATCACCGCAGGGCCGGACACGTGGATCCGATTAAAACCCGAGCCGATTTGGGCAGCAGATAGCGCCGCGTGAGTCTGGCTGGAGGTCGGCAGCTCAGCTCGGATACCTAACTATCATCACTCTCTGACACTTTTTGGCTAAAATGGAACATTTTGCTATGGAAGCACATCTATGATTTGTGTCTGCCGCTCAATCTGATCGAAAAGAAACTGAAATTGAAATTAATTTCGCTTCATAAAGCAGCAGGGACGCTGGAACTTTGTCTCGGGACGTTCGGCGGAAAGATCTGACGTATGCTAGAGCAAAAAGAGGAAAATCAGTTTAACACACCAGACACAAGCTTCAAAGCAAAACTGCAATTAAACAGAAGAGCGACCAATACTGTATTCCCCGAAATAACCAGTTATCTGCTATCGTTAATTTTATTGCCTCTAGCTTGCAGAGGTGCTTATTTTATACCTATATGTAATTTCCATGCTGTTAAAACGTATGCTGAAATAGACACGCTTTATCTTCTTTTTAATGGTTTTAATTTTAATAAACCAGCTTATTACTACAAACGTTCCTGCTAGTCTTTAAGCCTAATGGAGTTTGAACTGTAGATCTTGTTCTTCTCAATGTGTGGTGCTTTTATTAAACAAACAAAAAAAAAACACATAACGAGTTACAGTATGTCTGTGGCTGGAGCAAATCACTGTAATGCCGATTTGAAGAAGACAGAATTACAGCTTAAGGTTTAAATAAGACATCCAGGTTTCCAAATACAGATCGATAATTACCTGCTTTAGCTAGTAAACCAACCAGCAGGAAAAAACAGACAAGTGGGCGTCATGCTATCACAGTATTAAGTGCTATTCTTTTAAATGTATTTTAATAGTTCATTTTGACCTACAGTGCAATAGTCACGCTAGTGCGATCAGCGTTAAACGTTAAAACATTTAAACGTTTGGCTCGGCGTCCTTCGTTAATTGTGAGTTATTAAGACCCGATGATCTATTACAGCTCCGGCTGTCTGAAACCGTGCCAAGTCTGCATGATTCACTCAGCTGCTTTTGGAAGAGGCTGAGAATCTGCTCTCTCGCAGACCGCAGGGAAACGAGAGAGGATCCCAGGCTCATGAAACAAAACCTTATTCCAATTTCATTGCTTTCTTCTGGGCTAATGAAATAAGGGGTTTGCTGGCTGGAGAACGGCTCCCTTTGGAATAAGTAATGCGCATGGCAACTGGGACAGCTCCTCAAGGAAACACAAAATGGCGATGCCTAACTTAATAAGATGCAGGCTTTAGAGAGATGCCAGCTGTGAGTGTTGGTGTGTGTGTGTGTGTGTGTGTGTGTTGACTGTACAGGCGATCTAATTTCCAATTCGTGTTGTTGGTGTAACCACTTAAGGGACTAATTGTCCAACTGGAAAAAAAAAAAAAAAAACACACATGTTGTTTAATTAGACAGAGTGCAGGACTGGTGGATATTTTTTTTGTCCTGTGAGTAATAAGGTTAATTAGCTTGGCTTCGGGGGAATTAACAGGCTAAGATGCTCATTAAGCTGAACGCTGCCCTCAAGGAGAATCTGTCTCGAAATTACCAGCTCTGTTTGATGGGCGGTTTAACCCTGCAGCCCTTTCTTATTGATTCAACATCTTTTTCAATAAGATATTGCTGTATCAGTTACCTGGAACATAATCGCATGGCTATAGAAGCGGGAGCGTAATTAGTGGAAGCTGGACCCCAAGCGACTGTAAAATTATATGGGCGTAATTGCACTTCCAAATCACAAATATCTACAGGATGAGGACGTAAGGATTGGATATGTCATTTAGTGCTGCATATCCAAAAGTTTGCAAACACCTGAGCATCACACCAACATGCGCTTTTTCAGTGCACTCCACTCTGCTCCGGGAAGGCTTTCCACTAGATTTTGGAGCGTCGCTCCAAAGCATTCGAGAACTGAAAGAGCATTAGTGTAGTGAGGTCAGGCACCAATGTTGGAATGTCAAGAAGGCTCCAGTTTCAGATGATCTCAAAGGTGTAAAGTGGGGTTGAGTCCAGTCAGGGATCTGTACAGGACACTCGAGCTCTTCCACTCCAACCTTAATACCCCATGTCTTCATGGAGCTTGCATTGTGCACGGGGGCATCGCCATGCTGGGACAGGTTTAGGCATCTTAGGATGCTTCCACAATAGACATGATTGATTTGTACCATGTGTAGAATGTAAAGAACTGCTCCCTGTCCCCATTCCTCTGCTGGCCAGCGTTCACAATATTGTTATTCTCCAGACTCTGGTACACTCGCATATTTTTATTCTCCAATACAGCAGGTGGCAGTACACACCTAGTTGGATTGTAAGTCTCTAAACGCAAAGGCTCAGAAACGAGTCCTGGTCCCCATTGTGCTAAGTGCCCTTTGTTGAAGAGAAGGAAAAGTGCGATGCAACAGCAAAGACAATCTATACAGTTGTGTACTCCAAGTTTTGTAATAACAGTTTGGGGGAACCAGATAAATGTAATGGTCAAGTGACCACAAACTTTTTACCTATAGCTTTTTTTTCTACTTCAATTTGAAGATCTCAACAAAGAAAAGCACCAAAGTGAGTTTTATTTCCATCTTTGTGTCTATTTCTCTTTTTTCCGTAATCTCCAAGACCCACCATATATATTCTCTGATCTCTGCCACCAAACACCCACACCACCTCCACATCTCCCCCCTTAACCTTCCTCTGAGTTTAGCCTCAGGCTACATCGAGTTTCTTCACAAGGCCTCGGCTGCCCTTCGACAATCCCGCTCCTTAAAAGCAAGACTGTCAAATTGACAAACAAACCAATCTGCTCTAAAAAGCGTCATAAACACCAAGTATCGGGTTAAAGCTCATCTTCGAGACCTCGAGCGGCTCTGTGGAAGCCATTAGAGGGTCAAGCCAACAAAGACCCGGCACAGCAGTGAATTCTGGGACTGTGGAGGAGTTTTATGAAGCTTGTAAAACTGTAGTAGGTCAAGCCAAAAAATCCTGCATTCACATTTCAAGGATTAGACAGACTGAAGATACACTAACAGTGGTAAAAAGCTCAAGACTGATTAGAGGGGTTTTGATCATCGTGGCCAAAATGGGAATAAGACAAAATGTATTAACAAATAAAAGTTTAATAGAAAATGAAGATGTAATTCAAATCAAGCGGAGTATGCACATGTACGAGTACGAACATATGATCTAATGCATTATAAATGATGAAATGATTTTAAAAAAGTGATCTCAGTGATCTTTGACCATGGCATGGTTGTTTGTTCATGTATTTACAGAACTACCTGTAAATTATCTTAAGCCATTCAATTATGCATAATTAGGGGTGTGGTATATTTGGGGAATAGCTGCATTGCAGGTGTCAAACCAATGACTATAGCTATCTGCTGTCCATCACTTCGACAGACAGCTAGCGCTTTTGCTTTCATACCTGTACGGTTGTCATGAATGAGAATGCGAACCAAACGAAACAAAAAACATTTTTGTACCAGACTCCAAACATGTTTATTTCTGTTGTAAAGTTGGCCATTTTCTTAATTACTGAAATGGGGCCGAATGGGGAATGACTGAGCTCTCAAATTCCACCCATTTGCCTATTTGAGGATTAACCAGAGATTAGGTGGAGTCAGCTCCCGCCAAGATGGCAACGAGCAGAGCTCCCACAATTGAGCTTCAAAACCGCTCTTTAGAAAACACGTGTGTGACATCATGGAGGGTATGTCCAGTTCTCATACAGTCTATAGCCTGAATCATTCTCCTTTACCCTCTCTCGTTAACAGTGCAGTGGTGGCTTAAACGGTTAAGGCTCTCGGTTGCTGATTCAAACATCAGGAGTTCATGCCAAGCTACCACTGTTGGTCCCTTAAGCAAGCCCCTCCCTTATCATTATCTCCTCCGCAACATCATGAAATGTCAGCTTCCTTTCTGCGCTGTAAAGTATTTGTGAAAAATAAAGGTTACTTCTAACAAGCTGTTTTAGCTGACAGAACTACTCTTCACTGGATGTTTTTTGTTTGTCACACAAACCTACTGCATGGGAAAATCCCTGGAGAGCAACGGTTTGTAAAAGTAGATTATTGTAGATCAACTAAAGAATTGAAGAACTATTAATCTACAATAATCTACTATTGTTTAAGCACTTTCCGAAAAACGCATACAAAACGTGAAACATTTGGATAGTTCCCATGCTGTGGGAGACGAACACTCTGAAGAAAAGCAACACAAAGCATTATTTAATTTTAACCGTTCATACAATATGCAGCAACATTTGACACATCTTTACTGTAGATCGTTTACCGCGTGACTGATGGATGCACGTGTCTAATGTGTACAGTTGCTTTCACCGTCTCCGAATTCTGATGCACCGTCTTAACAGCTTAACCCTGAAAGAGGCGAGGCTCCAGACAGCGGAGTTAAATTCCAAACTCCAACCTATGATTAGAGCGTGACTGCAGTGCGATGGTTTCAGACACATGCTGTTATAAGTGGACTCTTATTTAGCCGGGTCGCTAGGGGATTAGCATCGGGTCTGATGCGTGTGTGGAGGAACAGAGGGGCTAATTGATTTAGCATGCTCTGTAAGGGGACACCGGGCATGTGTGACCTCTGGGTGCCTTCATAGCTTACCTTTAGCCCTGGGAGTCCCAAACGGCCCCCTGACGCCTCAGCCAATCGATCCATTTGTCACCCCATCATGTGTGTGTGAGAGAGAGAGAGAGATTATGGTGTACAGATGGCTGTCCCCATCGCATGCTTCACCTACTGAGCTTTATTTTTTTTTTCTCAGGGCTGTATGGAGAGCTTTGCGGTTCTAAAACTCCAGTCTGATTTACATTAGTCCTGTCTGTCACACATTCACAGTTTCCTTCTGGACACACACGTGCCTCTGTCTAAAAACCGAGAACGAAATGCAATATCGATCCACTTGAGCTGATGAGCGTTTAAATCGGGTCATTCGCACAAATCTTTCCATCTGACCTGCTCAGCAGAGAGAGCGAGAGAGGGTGAGAGGTTCTGCTAAAGATCCCGTAACACGTTATTTCCTGCAGTGCTGAGGATAAACAGACCCATGTGGGTTGTTGCCGTATGCACACATGTGACAACTATATGAAAAGTATCGAAACTCCTTAGTGTATAAAGCTAGTTCCATGTTTACACGCAACAACAAAGCCACCAAGTTTTGTCTATCGCAAATCCAAATTCAGTTTAATCTCAATGCAGCCTAAAAAAAAAAGAAGCGTAGTAGACCAAATGACAAATCCAAAAACACTGGGACTGTAAACAATCATAATACACACACATCTCTGCTTGTCCGTCTATGTCCATTGCCATCCTGCTGAATTGATATGGCAGATCGTACAAGTCTGTATAAACAAACACACAGACATAAGGATGAGATTTCAGGAGTCAAACGTGCAGTGGAAAAGAGCGTGCCGTGTCGGAACACTCCAGAACACAGAGGACTACCAAGAGGCCGCAATTCCTGCCGAGAGGACATCGAGAGGAATTACCCATGACCAGACATATGCATATAGTATCAGACAGATGCACACACACACACACACATATATATACATGTACATGAACGTCCTCTTTGTACTCAAGCCAGACTGAATACATCTGTAAATCTTTCTTAGCTGCGCTATAGTATTTCATACTGATAGAGGATATCATATGGATGTCATATAGACTTAGAAAGATCTTACATTTTTGTCTCCTTTTCATGTCTTTGGCATAAAATCGCTTGTCAGACAAAAAAGAGATTTTCATTCTATTTTCTTTAGGTTTATGGAATACTAATAGCTGGTGCTTGCTGCTCTTTGTCTTCTTAGACGAGCCTGACAACCAGCCAGTGTTAATGGCGCAGAGTCTTTGGACAGTAAGTTTTTACGCTGATGGCGTTGAAGTCAAGCACAAAAACCAGGATGGGGTGGAAAATCTCTGAGACTGAAGCTGGAAAGTGTCGGAATATCAGGCAGTGAACCTGGACAAAGTCTTAAGTCCTGAAGCTCTACTGATACTGTAGTACTGAAGCTGGAGTACTGAAACGTTGAAATCTTAGGTACTGAAGCTGAATTCAAATACCCGAGTACTAAAGTCAAAGGTTCTGTTGCTGGACAGAGGCGTATTCTCAGGGACTGAAATTAAACAGAATCACATTCTCAAGAACCGAAGTGGGACAAAATAGAAATCCCAGATACTGAAGCTGGAAGGAGTAAAACGTCCTGGTGAAACTGGACAGAATCAAATTCTCAGGTACGGAATAAGGACAGTTTCAAAGTCTTAGGTGCTGAAGCTGGAAAGAGGCTGATAACTAAAGGCTGGATAGTGAAATCTTAAATACTGAAATCTCAGGTAAAACAGCGGGACAGTGTCGGAACCCCAGCATGTATGCTGGTAAAATACTCATTTAATGCCCTGAGTTTTCATCTCTGTTTAGATTTTCTTCAGTGTTGATGTTTACAGCCGTGGCCAAAAAGTTTAGAAAGCATAGAAGAGTATGCTGCTTCAGTGTTTTTAGGTCTTTTTTGTCAAATGTTACTTTGGTATACTTGCGTATAATTACAAGCATTTCATAATATCAAAGACTTTTATTGACAATTACATTACGTCATGCAATAATCAATATGTTGACCCTTGTTTTTCAAGACCTCCACAATTCGCCCGGGCTTACTGTTCATCAATTTCTGGATCACATCCTGATTGATGGAAGCCCATTCTTGCGTCATCATTGCTTGGAGTTTGACAGAATGTGTGGGTTATTGTTAGTCTACCCATCTCTTGAGGATTGACCACAAGCTCTCAATGGGATCAGGGTCTGGGGAGTTTCTCGGCCATGGACTCAAAATTTCGATGATTTGTTCCCTGATTTAGTTAGGGTGCTTTCACACCTATAGTTCGATTGCTTTAGTCCGCACCAGTCAGAAAAATGTTACAATGTAGTAAACAGACGTGGGTACGGTTTGCTTTCACATATGCAGAGTTCTAAACGAACCAAAATAGACCGCGAAGCCCATCGGCACCGGAAACAGACTATTTTCAGAAAATCGCGCCACTTTCAATAATCATGGAGCAACAGCTTTGCTTTGCGCTCATGGCGCTGATCCTCGCGCACTGCATTGTACGTGCAAATCATTATTTTCAGATAATTAATTTCGAACACGATTCGCGGCTGCGACTCCAAACCAGCTCCCTGGTTTTCATCTCGCCGATGGCGCATCACGCGCCACTTCAGGGAGAGACGTGCCCTCCTCCTGAATGATCATTTTGTTATTAGCCGGCGACCTTCCTGCAGATCCACCAGGTAATCCGTTGGCCGATCGAAACAGCCCAGCCACACATTTTTTCATCTTTAATGTGAATACAGAGAGGCACTTAATTTCCTCGGCATTCCACGTTTCTCCGCGGTTTGATTTCATCGCGAGTCGAGCTTGAAAAATTTCATCGAGTCATCAGGAAGGGAAAATTATTTAACCCGCAACCCCGTATCTTATACCCAAAGTGCATCAAACTACACCATTTCATCAGATTTGGTTTGATTGCTTTCACACCAGACTAACTGTACCAAAGTAGAGCGGATAAAGCGGTCCGAGACCACCCCTTCAGGCAGGTCTCGGATCGATTGATTTGGTGCGCACCAAAGTACCGAGATTGCATTCACATCAACGCAAACGAACCGAACCAAGGGACCAAACACGTTTGGTGCGCACCAAAAGCTGTAGGTGTGAAAGCACCCTCATGGCAAGGTGCTCCATCTTGCTGGAAAAGGCAATTCTCATCACCAAACTGTTCTTGGACGGTTGGGAGAAGTTTCTTTCGGAGGATGTTTTTGTACAATTCTTTATTAATGGCTGTGTTCTTAGGCAAAATTGAGCCTCCTCCATTGGCTGAGAAGCGACCCAACACATGAATGGTCTCAGGATTCTTTACTGTTGGCATGACAAAGGAATGATGGTAGCGCTCACCTTGTCTTCTCCAGACAAGCTTTTTTTCTCGATGCCCCAAACAATTAGAATTGTATAGGGATTCATCAGAGAAAATGACTTTACCCCAGTCCTCAGCAGTCCCTGTACCCTTTGCAGAATATCAGTCTATCCCTGATGTTTTTCCTGGAGAGAATTGGCTTCTTTGCTCTCCTTCTCGACACCAGGCCATCTTCCAAAAGTCTTCGCCTCACTGTGCATGCATTGCCTGCCAGAGCAAGTGCCCCAATCCCGCAGCTGAATCAACTGTAGGAGACAGTCCTGGTGCTTGCTGGACTTTCTTGGGCACGCTGAAGCCTTCTTCACAACAACTGAACTTCTCTCCTTGAAGTTCTCGATGATCCAATAAATGGTTGATTCAGGTGTTAAATGGTTAACAAAGGAAGAACGATGATTTCAAGTACCACCGTCCTTTTAAAGCTTCCAGTCTGTTATTCTACACAGTGATGTCCAGCCTTGTCCTCATCAACACTTTCACCTGTGTTAACGAGAGAATCATTGACATGATGTCCGCTGGTCCTATTCCAAAAAGGGACTATGCAAATAATTTTAATTTACCTGATCACTCTTTATTAAATTCTAGCGCATATACAAAAAACTGAGGCAGCAGATGTTGTGAAAATCAATATTTATGTAATTCTCAAAACGTTTGACCATGGCTGTACACTAATTAATGTACAAATATTCCAGATAAATTAACACATTAAAGAAATGCTGTTATGACGAGACGCTGCTGACAACTGCAAGTACTTGTACCCATCCCTCACATCAAACGGCAGTACACTGGGTTTGTGCATGTTGTGGCATAACCCAATCACTCACGCACAACACTCTCAGTTTTACAAGGGGATTTTCAGTGAAATGTAAATCCAGGAAAAACTTCTAAACCTGTGTCTTTTCCCAACCTCGGCACGCCCTATGATGTCGTTTAGCTTCTGCATTCTGTAAATGTTTCCTTTAGGTTCTCCTGCATGGCTGATCCCCCCAGGCAACTACAACACACACACACACACACACACACACACACACACACACACGTACACAACCCCCTATGACGTGCTGTCGGGTGCAGATCAAGAAAACCGACACAATTACACATACTGCTGTAGAAGAGGCACTCACTGGAACAACATGAATATTCACGCTCACGTACACACCTGCTCCATGACGTAGTGCCAAACCAGACCATCAAATAAGTTGTCCATTCATGAGGAAGTCTCAGATCTGTCACAGTTTGAGAGAAAAAAAAAACTATACCAATCTTGGTTTGTTATACAAATTCAGCGTCCACTATCTCCCAATCTCTGGGTGCATTGCATTGAATAAATCAGCTGTTAGATTCTGATCTGAGACCAGTGCAAAAGCAGTTTTCAAGCTTACCAAGGGCTTTAACAGGCCTGAAGTAGCCAAGTCTCTTTCACAGAAACTGATAGGTATAGGGCCCACACCTCCTTCGCTTAGACTTACAGTACCAGCATCTGCAACTTGGACTTACAGGTACAGGGTCCACAACTCCTTCAGTGGGAATGACAAGCAAAGAAGTCACTTCTCCATCACTGGCGACTGACAGGTACAGAAGCCACACTTCCTTCACTGGGATTTACAGATGAAGAGGCCACACCTCCTTCATTCCGGCTTAACAGCACAGAGTCCACAACCTGGACTGACAGGTACGGGGTCCACACCCATCTAAGTAGGACTGACGAGGAATGAGGTCATACATCCTTTATTAACCCTGACAGGCACAGGAGCTACATCTCCTTCATTCGGACTGACAGGTACAGAGGCAACGCCTCCGTCAATGGGACTAATAGACACAGAGTCCATCAAAGAATGGAAAAGACTGAATTACTCCAAGATCCAAGATACGAGTTCGCAAGTTGAGGCATCTAGCTCATCACTCAAGCTAAAGCAGCTCTGGCAGAACACTTCACATCAAGGAAGAGTGACTCGTGCAGCTCCAGTCACGTTCTCAAGAAGCCGGGTACGCAGTGCCGCCTGAGAATGACATCATGCACACCTTGGACCGAATGAAAAAGCTCAGGAAAACTGCTGGCACATGAGTGAACTAATGTCAAGTAAATCCTTCCGATCTGGGAAGCATTAACCCGACATCCAGTACGCCAACGCTTGCTTTGCACATTGCCTTGTCGAGTCCCTTACGGACAGGGTTCTCCTTTACATGCAGGCCAACTCCGGCCTGGCTCTGGACATGATGAATGCACTGCGAACTATTTTTATTTTGTCATGTTTCTTTGAACAGAAACACTTCTTATCCAGCCATATATCATTTTGCCAGATATGTCTCTATATATAGTTTTACGGATGTGAACATAAAAAACAATCCTTAAAATAAATAAAATGAAATATATTCATTGATATATCTTTTGTAAACACACACACACACACACACACACATACTGGTCACCTTGTACCCAACCTCCACTCCCTCTTACCAGAATCTAATGAGATTTTCACTCCTACCACAGATGGAAAAACAAAGGCTGATCAGATGTGGTAATTTGAGACAGGTTAACTCATGATGTAGTAAAGTTTCCCAGCATGTAGACTCTTCAGGGACTATCTCACTTTATCTGGTCTAAATCTGCGATTAAAAAGAGCTTGGACTCGGGTGAAGAAAGTTACCTTTAAGGATTAAGTTGGCTTTAAACTCTCAGTGGGAGTGTTTGCTTAAGAAAATAAATGGTGTGTGTGGACTGTTTCTCTACAGGTTGAACAAACACTGGGCCAGGGATTAACTCCTTCAGACGATCTGTGTTGGCCTTCGGTACGTTCACGATGCAACTCGAGGAGTTTACTTATTTTCTTTAAAGAAAAAGAGAAAGATTCTCAGTTTAAATTAACATACTGTCGTTGGTCATGACATCTGTGCTTTAAAATGATTTGTACAGTATTTGCACCCCACCTATACATTCAGTATACATCCAGGAGTATGATGCAACACTTGAGACAATATAACAGCTTGACAGATCACACATCATGGAAATTGTGTGCGAGTGTACAGCATGAGACAAGTTCTATGGCACGGGACAAAGAATACACCCAGCAGTGTGGCTAACCACACCGCTTACACTGGCTACACAGAATAGCAGAATAAAAAAAACACCAGAATAAACCATGCACCATGAGCTGTGCGATGCTGTAACCACTTACTAGACGAATTATATGAAACTGTAAACCATCTTAAGTAGCAACACATGAAACTGTGGCAGAATCCACACAGAATGCACTAGACTCGTGTGCTGACTTTTACAGAGCTATCGTCTTTCATTCGACTTTAGTAACAAGGCCATGCTGGATCAAGTCTTGGGCATAATGTAGGAATACACTCTGGATGTGATCCAAGTCCATCACAGGGTACCTAGGGGCAATTCAGTGTAGCCAACACACCTTCTGCTGGGAAACCCATGCAAACTCAAGACTCATCTGAGCTCAGGAGCGCTCCGCGAGGCGACAGTGGTACTGTACCTGCTGTGCCCCAAATCTGAGGATCTCTCTTGAGAGTTATATGTTTCAGAAATTCATCACATATTTGTATTTCATTATTTCCTTATTATGCATTGACTGGAAATGAAAGATATAATATCTTGAAACACAAGAAGGGCTGAATGAGCTCACCTCACTGGATGGAACTTTGAGACACGTCCAATATATTCCATTGAAAATACTTTTAGATTTCCAGTGCAGGGAAAATGTCATCCCATACTTCTGCGATTATTTTTTCCTTGGTCTTTGTCTCTTTTATCCTAGGGATCACCACATCGCCATGATTTGATCCACAAGATCTAGCACAGATTTTACACCAGGTGCCTTTCCTGTCACAACAGCCCATTCTAACCGGGCTTGGGACTGGCACTGGATGTGGTGGCGGGGTTGTATGGGGCGTACAGTAGGATTAACCATCTTTCCCTCACCCAGAGCCTCAACCACCACAGCCTCCACTCCACTTCTTTAGATTTAAATCATTTCCTAAAACCTTGAAAACTTAAATCTACTTAATATGCTTTGGTGCCTCCTGTCTCATTAAATAATGTCTCAGTCACTTAAAAGTCTGATTTAAATTTACGTCTAATTAAGTTTAGGACACTTTTAACTATGCCACTATAAAATGTCATGATTTGCCGCCCACTGTTACCGTCCACCACCCTAAATTTTAGATTTAATAACAACCACAATAAATGCAGGACTGTAAAGTATCATATGCTTTTTTTCTATAAATGTATGAACACATATTATGTGTTTTATGCTACAGTGCCCAATATTCTTTATACATTTATTACATTTGGGTCCACCTTCTAACTAACCAATTTTTGTGAATTTATCTGCACAAAAAAGGAATTTGTCATAAAAAATTGTATATAAAAATAAAATAAATATTTCTGAATAAGATCTTTTAATAGGTCAATCATAAATAATAAAAAAATTGACATAGTCTGTCACGGGTGAACTAACCTGAAGGACCAGAAGACGCAGCTTTAGCGGTTAGCCCAATGTAGCGTGGATGGTGAACCCAAACGCGGAGAGAAGCGAGTAGGTAGGATATCCCCGCGATTTAGTATAAGGACTCTCACGAAGGGTGAGTGAGGGAAAAACACAAATTTAACCCGCGTCCTATAAATGCACACACAAATAGCAGAAAGCAATAACCCAAAAGATTGGTGAGTACTCACGGTTTGGAAGATCGCAACACGAACCAACATGGGCCGAACTCAATGACTGAGCGCTCTGCTATGGTTTATTTACTCCTTTTATACTTCCTGATTTACGACCGCTCTACTTCCGGGTCCTAGTGCCGGTCGTGGATTGAGTGTGCATGACAGTACCCCCCCGTCCAGGACCGACTCCAGACGGTCCTGGGATGGAGGATACCCTGTGACGGTAATCCCGAATTAGTTCTGGGTCGAGGATGAAACGTGCAGGAACCCACGACCGCTCCTCGGGGCCATAGCCCTCCCAGTCAACCAGGTACTGAGTACCTCTGCCCCGAGGGCGCGAGTCGAGGATCCGTCGCATGGTGTAAGCGGGACCGCCGTCAATGGTACGGGGAGGAGGAGCAGGGGGGGTGGGTGGAACCATGGGTGAAGTGATGAAGGGTTTTAGTTGGGATGTGTGGAATACTGGGTGGATTCGGAGCGCCGCAGGCAGCTGGAGCCGGTAGGTGACAGGGTTAATTTTGAGGTGGATGCGATATGGTCCGATGAACCTGGGTGATAGTTTTCTTGATTCGGTGTGTAGATGGAGGTTTTTTGTAGACAGCCATATCCTGTCACCTACATTATACAAACGTCCCGGAGGGTGTCGACGGCGATGTTGAGCGGCGTAGCGTGTGTTGGCTCGTTGGATGGCTTGGTTCGTCAATGTCCAGAGCCGCCGACACCTGCGGACCAACTGTTGGGCTGATGGTACATCAACCTCCGGTTCTTGGTGTTCGAACATCGGAGGTTGGAAACCATGGCATACCTCGAATGGACTGAGGTTGGTTGCAGACGAGACGTGTAGGTTGTGTGACAACTCAGCCCATAGGAGGTAGCGAGCCCAGGAGCGCTGACGATCCGCCACAAAACACCTCAGATAGCGCTCCAGTTGTTGGTTGGTCCGCTCCGTCTGACCATTGGTCTGGGGATGGTACCCAGAAGATAGGCTGCAGGTGGAATGGATCAGACGGCAGAAGGCCTTCCAGAATCGGGCAGTGAACTGGGGCCCCCTATCCGAGACGATGTCTTTGGGGAACCCATGCAGGCGGACTACGTGCTCTAATATCAGTGTTGCGGTGTCCTTGGCTGACGGGAGTCCGGTTAGGGCCACCAGGTGCACGGCTTTGGAGAAACGATCGACGATGGTTAAGATGGTATTCTTCCCTTCGGATTCCGGCAGGCCCGTGATGAAATCGACGGCAATGTGCGACCAGGGCCGACGGGGAATTGGAAGTGGTTGAAGTTCCCCTGGTGTCGGCTGGTTGGAGTCCTTTGCCCTGGCGCACACTGGGCACGCCTGAACGTATTCGTCGATGTCCCTGGTCATTGATGGCCACCAGAAGGCGCGCTGGATGAACTGGGTTGTACGCCTGCTACCTGGGTGCACGGAGAGGAGTGAGGTGTGGCCCCACTGGATGACTTCCGATCTCATGGGGTGAGGAACGTAGAGACGTCCAGGCGGCGCACCTGCCGGTTCGTTCTCCGTGACCTGTGCCTGGCGGACCCTTGTTTCCAGTTCCCAGCGGAGGGGTGCGATGATTCTGGATGGTGAGAGAACAGGCGCGGGCTCCGCCCGGGCGACATCCTCTTCATGCTGACGGGAGAGGGCATCAGCCTTGGTGTTTTTCGAGCCCGGGCGGTATGACAGATGGAAATCATAGTGTTCGAAAAATAGTGCCCATCGCGCCTGCCTCGGGTTCAGCTGTTTTAGATTGCGGATTGTGATGAGATTTTGATGATCGGTCCAGACGATGAATGGCTCTCTGGTGCCCTGGAGCCAGTGACGCCATTCCTCCAAAGCCCACTTTATGGCCAGCAGCTCGCGGTCCCCTACCCCGTATCGCTGCTGAGTGGTGTCAAATTTTTTGGAGAAGAAACTACAGGGGTGTAGTTTTTGGTCTGGACCTCGCTGGGAGAGAACAGCCCCAGCGCCCACATCTGAGGCGTCCACCTCCACAACGAATGGTTGACTTGAATCTGGGTGAAGAAGAATCGGTGCGGTGGTGAAACGTTGGCAAAGCCTTTGGAAGGCTGAGATGGCGGCAGAGTCTAGAGTGAAGGATGACGGTGAGGGTCGGGTCAGAGCGGTTAGGGGGGCGGCAACCGTACTGTAGTCCCGGATAAAGCGACGATAGAAGTTCGCAAACCCGAGAAACCGTTGAAGCTGCTTAAGGGTCTTGGGTAGGGGCCAATGACGCACAACTTCGAGTTTCTGCGGGTCCATGGCCACACCCTGGGGCGAGATGACAAAACCCAGGAACGTGGTGGAGCGCTCGTGAAAAGCGCACTTTTCCAACTTACAGTACAGTTGATGGGCGTGTAATCTCTTTAAAACCGCTCTGACGTGCTGAGTGTGTTCTTCAGGAGTTCGTGAATAGATTAGAATATCGTCCAAGTATGCAAATGCCCACCGCCCTAACATGTCTCGGAGAACGTCATTGATGAAATGTTGGAAAGCGGCGGGGGCATTGCAAAGTCCAAACGGGATTACCAGGCTTTCATAGTGTCCCGTGGGTGTGATGAAGGCCGTCTTCCACTCATCACCCTCTCTGATGCGCACCAAGTTGTAGGCGCTCCGCAGGTCCAGAGAGGGCGTCCAGGGCAGAGTTGGTAAGAGGCAACGGGTGTCGGTTCTTTATGGTGATGTTATTTAGCCCCCGATAGTCGACACATGGCCGAAGTTCTCCTCCTTTTTTCTTCACGAAGAAGAACCCCGCGGCAGCAGGCGATGAGGAGGGCCGGATGGTACCTTGGCGGAGGGCATTGGTCACGTAGTCTTCCATCGCCTGCGTCTCGGTGGTGGAGAGAGAGTAGAGGTGGCCGCGGGGTGGTATAGAGCCCGGCTGGAGGTCGATTGCCAGGTCATAGGGGCGATGCGGTGGAAGGTGTGTGGCGCGTCTTTTACAGGAGACCTCAGCCAGGTCTCGGTACGCAGTGGGGATGGCGTTGGTGTCGACGTCGGGGGCCTCGGACTCCCTAGAGCACGTCCCAGCTGTGGCCCTCAGGCAAAGTTCAGTGCAGGTCGCACCCCATTGTAGAATTCTATTCTGAGTCCAGGAGATGAGGGGGTCGTGCTGGATGAGCCATGGGTGACCCAGGATGATGGGTGGTGATGAGACGGAGGTGAGGTGAAACCGGAGCTGTTCTGTGTGTTGGTCGATGACTAAGGTGATGGGTTGGGTTTGGGCGATGATCGGGCTAGATGAGAGGGGGCGACCATCAACTGAAGTGATCCGAATGGGCTGGGATAACGTCTCAATTTTTACCCCCAGTTTTTTGGCATAAGATGAGTCAATGAAGTTACCCGCTGCCCCGGAGTCGATGAATGCGGTACTTCGAACTCGTTTGTGGCCAATTTGGAGGGATACCTGAACCGTAAGGCGCGCGTTAGGGTTGTCGATGGTGGCGGAGATCTGAAGGAGACCCGGTGAATCTCTCCCTCTGTTCACCGGGGCTGGGCGTTTCCCGGACGTAGAGGACAGATCGCCCGGTGATGGTCCGCGGAGCCACAATATGCGCACAGACCCTCTTTGAAGCGGCGTGCGCGTTCCGATACGGTCAGGGAGGCGCGCCCTAATTGCATGGGTTCCCCGGCTCCTGTGTCAACCACGGCAGGAGGTGGAGAACCGACATGTCCAGGTGGGGCGTAGGAGGTGAAAGAAGGTGGTCGTGGTGGGTTGAAGGTGAAGGTCGATGCTGGCGGCAGGGTTCTAGGAGCTGGCTTCGGACGAGAGACGAGGCGTTGGTCGATCCGCAGGGCCAGTTGGATTAGCCCCTCCAGTGTAGCGGGGAGCTCTCGCCCGGCTAGTTCATCTTTTATCCTAGAAGCCAACCCCTCGTAGTATGATGTCCGGAGCGCTGCATCTCCCCAGGTGGTCTGAACGGCGAGCGTGCGGAACTCAGCCGTATAGCGGCTCACGGACAGTGCTCCCTGCCGCAGATGAGTTTTGAGTCGGTCTCCACCTCGCCCGCAGGGTGTTCAAAAGTGAGTTTGAGCTGACGGGTGAATTCATTGTATGAGTGAGCGACGTCTGTGTCAGCGCGGATAACTGCCGTGGCCCACTCTGCTGCCTGCCCTGTTAGCAACGAAACGAGTAGTGCAATGCGTAGTCGGTCGGTGGAGTACCTGGTGGAATTAAACTCAAACACCAACTCAAGTGCTGTTAAAAACACACTGCATTTCCCGTCCGTGCCATTCCATTTTTCTGGTAGAGAAAGAAAAACATCAGAAGGGGGGGGGGGGGGGGGGGAGGGGTGATGAGGCGGCGGCGCGGCCTCTGCGGCGTGCGATCGAGCAGTGATGCCATCAACAGCTGCGCGGAGATCCGCATTCTCCCGCCGGAGCTCAGCGACCTCGCGGCGGAGAGAAGCAAGATCCCCGGTTAGCTGATTGATTAGCGCGGCATGCTGATCCACAACGCCGCAAATGCTCGCGTAATCCGCTGGGTTCGCCGCGGTGGGCTCAGTCATTCTGTCACGGGTGAACTAATCTGAAGGACCAGAAGACGCAGCTTTAGCGGTTAGCCCAATGTAGCGTGGATGGTGAACCCAAACGCGGAGAGAAGCGAGTAGGTAGGATATCCCCGCGATTTAGTATAAGGACTCTCACGAAGGGTGAGTGAGGGAAAAACACAAATTTAACCCGCGTCCTATAAATGCACACACAAATAGCAGAAAGCAATAACCCAAAAGATTGGTGAGTACTCACGGTTTGGAAGATCGCAACACGAACCAACATGGGCCGAACTCAATGACTGAGCGCTCTGCTATGGTTTATTTACTCCTTTTATACTTCCTGATTTACGACCGCTCTACCGTTTAATAGGGACGAGAATCAACAGGGGTCACCCGATACAATATTATCACGATACTGATTCGTAATATCTCGAGTTTATAAATGTCCCGATTCTATATAAAATCTTTCCATATTTAGTTACAATTCAGCAAATAATTTGTTCCTCCCATACAGGATGCTGTGCTGTCTGTTAATGTGTTAGTTGTTTAGCGTGCACCACTTGTAGAATTATAAAGCTATAGCAAGATTTTACAACCTTAAATGTAAACATACTATATATATAAATAAAAAAATATATTGTTCAAAAAATTAATTTTTTGCATATCTGATGCATAACTCAACTTATTTTCTCTCCCATCTCTACTGTTGAGTTAGACGCCAATGGTGATTGAATCACTTCCTCAAGTCACAGAAAGCGGAAGGCAATGGATGACACTAATAAAAGCGAAAGGAAGCTTGAATTCAGAGGATTTATAGTCAGCAGGGGTCAGAGGTCATGTCTTGCTGGAGAGCTCCTTTCTTTTCTCTCTCTCCCTCTTCTCTCTCCTTTCTCCTCTTGAGCCTCGAGCTGCATCCCTCTCTCCCACCCCTCCCACCGCATTCTCCGACTCCCCACTTTTTGTTTATCTCTACAAACACGGCACAGGCCAGGCTCGATACGCTAGACACTACCCGGAGTAAATGCAAACACACACATACATACACAAACAGACACACACGCGCGTTCCCACGCATCTGCTACAGCCACTCCGCATCCAAACATCTTCTCGCCAAGGTTGTTTGTCATTTTTATAGCAGGCGTGTTTGCGTGCATCGGGATTCGAGTGGGAGTGTGTGTGAGAGGAGGGAAAGGCTGCCGGGTTAATAATAGCTGTGTTGTGTTAGTGTGCGGACAGACAAAGAGCCTCCAGGCCCATAAAAGAGCAGAATGTGTCTGATGTCGCTCATGTAGCTTGTCTCCGGCGGTCAGACGGGCAAACCCAGCATCAGGCTCCCGAACTGTTTATAAATCTCAGTCTCTCAACTCTGGGGAAAATCTGAGAGCATTTAACGAGCAGTCGGGTGTATGTGTGAAGGGTGTATGTGTCTCACTTAATGTGCTGTATAATAACAATTTAATTAGCAGCTGGTGTTAAAACCCAGAGTCGAATTCCGGATTCTGATTGGTTAGAATTTTCCAGTTCTGGCCGTGCGGTGCTTTCAGGTCTATAGCAGTGTATCTACTCTAATAATTTATTGTTTCTATAGTTACAACCTACAAGGTGACATGTATGGTGTGGTATTTATATGTACCCTATGTATATATGAACACATACAGTAGATATACTGTACCCTCCCTCGTCTTTTTGCTCGGCTCTGCTATTCTCTGGAGGGGTGTGGCTCAGGAGTAGCTCATTTACATAGACACTGAAACGGGGTGTTCAGAAGGGAAGTGAAATAAAGTGAGTATAGACTATAAATGTGTCTATTGAGGTATAAAAAATGAATTATATGAAAGAGCATTAACTCACACACTTTGGGGAAGGACTGAAACCTGCGTTAACTTGTTAAAGAAATATGACGGGTGTTCAAGTCAAACCGGGACTATCACATTCAGGCAAACTTCTTTCAAAGTCCATAATTCTTATGATTGTGTAAAGCTGCTTTGCGATAATGACAATCGTTAAAAGCGCTATACAGGGCCTCCGAGTGGCGCAGTGGTAAAGTGCTCGCCCTATCATCCGGAGATCGCTGGTTCGGTTCCCGGATGCTGTAACCTCTCACAGCCGGAGGTCTAGAGAGAGCTGATTGGCTGAGCTCTCTCAGAGGTGAGGGATGAGAGGTACCTTGTGTTCCCACATTAATCACGGCTCTACAGCCAATCAGGGGCGTCTGTGAGCTCACGCAAGCGGAAGGAGCGGATAGCGCTGTCCTCCGAGTGTGTTACGCCGCCCCTAACGGTGCGTGAGCGAGTTAGAAAAGATGCAGTCGGCTGCGGTCACGTGGTTCGGAGGGAACACTTGATAGTCTCCGGCCCTCCCGACTGAGTGGTAGCAGTAGCCTTAATGTGGGAGCCCCCTAGTGACGGGGAGGAATTGGACACGACTAAATTAGGGAGAAAAATCTGGAAAATATATATATTAAAAAAGAAAAATAAAGCGCTATACAAATAGAATTTACCTGAATTGAATGAGGGCGTAAACCAGATACAGTGTACAGTGATGAGACTCTTAGCAGCATTGATCATTTGAATGGTGCAAACGTTTCTAAAGTCGACCCTGGTCGAGGTGGCTCTGAGCCCACTGCAGTCGTTCCAGCGAACATCACTCATTGCTCTGGCGTTCTGAGAAAACTTTCTACCTTGATGGTATCTAAGCGCTAGTGAAACACTGAGATAAGTGCATTAGTGTATATGGGGGTTATATAGAGAAATACAAGTAAAGGGAGTTTTTAATCTCTGTGTTGTTATTCTGCACGATCAAAAGTCCCGGTTTGATTTGAACACCCCTTGTAATAAAATACGAGACCTTCTTTAGGAAAAAAAGAAGGTTTTTAAATGAAAAAGAAAACAGGCAAATGTACAGTAGGTGATAACAGAAACTTGTGTAGCATGTTCCTGCATCGTTACACATAGATCTAATTAAATGTGGCGTTGTTTAACTAACATAAACAATCTCGAAACAATCTCCTATTACTACAGATAAGTAATTTTAGTTATGTATATTTTTTTAAATGAATCTCACGTCCAGCCTTCAAAAAAGAAGAAGGAAAAACAAAACAAAAGACTGGCACATCACTACAGAACTCTGTCCCACGAAACCGAGAGGAAGAAAATGAAGAGTTCTTTCCGTGCGTTCGTTCTGGCTGTCAACCGTCCCTCCAACCCCGAACCCATCCGTCCGTCTATAGCTCATTCTTCAGTCCTTAAACCTCTGATAGAGATCCAGCTGGAACGTTTGTCCATGACGGGATTGTGGGAAGAGCGCGGTGTTTGTAGAAAATCTCGAGTTAAGAAGGTTTAAAGACTGAAAGAATAAACACTGAATAATTTGAAAAAGAAAAGGGAAAATAAGGGAAGAATGAAAAAGGGAGATGGAGGGGGAACGGATGAGGGAAGGAAAAAAACGAAAGTATGATTTGTATGGATGATGGGTATGATTTTGATTTCAAACCACGATTTAAAATGGACAAGGAAGCGTGTGTGTGTGTGTGTGTGTGTGTGTGTGTGAAAGAGAAGGAGTGTGTGTGGCCTGCGCTGAAGCATGTTGTTATGGCAGCACACAGGAATGTCTGGATCTCCATTATAAGGACACGCTGTCACTCTGTCCATGGGACAGCAGAGCTCTGTGTGTCCCTCTAGGGGAGCCGTACTTCCCCATGCAAATCAAACAAGATGCCCGTTTGATTATGGACGCCCTGCCTGATTTATCTTTATTAGTGCAACTTGAGGAAGACAAACTTTATTTCCATTACAAGAGCTGGTTTTCTTTTCATTATCAAAACTAAAGGGTGCTTTAAAAAAAAAAAAAAAAAGAGCTGAGCAGAATGTCTTTGGAGAAAAAAGCCCAGCTATCGTGTGTAACTCTGGTGTGATGCAATTTTAAGCTACGGATGAGGTTTCCGAGGTCATTTTCGATAGACGAGGTGTGGTGTGTGTGTGTGTGTGTGTGTGTGTGTGTGTGTGTATATGTTGTGTGTTGACCTGTATGGCTGCGAATGTGCACTCTCAGCGTCCCGTTGCTGGCGAACTTCTGACCGCAGTACGGACAGATCTTCTCCTTCTCTCCGGTGTGAGTCTATCAGATGAGAACAGAAACAAAAGGAAGATCTGAGACAACATGGCTACAGTCTAAGTAACAGATCAAACATTCCTTTCTCATTTCTTCCTCCACATGTTTGTTCCCACACCTTATCTCCTTTGCCCTGTTTCCATTTCTCTCGCTCTCCTACACATCCCTCGTTCCCTCCGTCACCCCGTTCTCACTGGTTTGGAAACGCTAACACAAGCTGCACCGTGCGTGCGTCACCTCTCGAACCCTCCGCACTAAATTTCCCTTCCCTTTCGTATTTATCCAATAACACGTTCTTTAGTAACCTGTTTCTCATCTGTAAAGCACGTAATGTGTGTGTGAGAGACTGTTCTCTATCTGTTATTAAGAGATCAGATCCACACACTGAGAGAGACAGCATTGTGTGTGTGTGTGTGTGTGTGTGTGTGTTATTATCAGTTTGAAGTAGTCAGGCTAAAAGGCTCAGCTTCTCTATGTGTTATAAACAACACTCCAGTGGAGTGTACACATGGCAATTTGCTAGACGTGCGTGTTTGGAGCTACGCATGAGTGTTTATGTGTGTGTGTGTGTGTGTGTGTGTGTGTGTGTATATCAGGTGCTTGAGATAGCTTTACTGATGGATCCATTTAAAGATGGAAAGAGACTGACTGATGAAATTTGCAAACTGGCCGTTCATACTTTCACTTTATGAGCTGTGTGTGTGTGTGTGTGTGTGTGTGTGTGTGTGCGTGTGGAGCTTTTAAATACAATTTCACCCACAACATTACCACAATACATTTGCAGCCTGTCTTTAGGGTGTACAAACTTTTGCACTCAGACCTAGCTTCCCCCACACCACTAATGCAATCCTCCAGGAGCTTCATTTCCATCTGATCTCGGGTCTGATAATAAGCCGTCAAAGCTCGATGCTTTTAATCTCCGGGCTCTTTGAAAGCCCTACGCCGCTGTTTCAGCTGACAGGAGACGACAGGAATCCCGACAGACGGAGCTGCTGTCAGACTGCGCTCAGTGTGAGAGGGGATATTAAACGCAGGCTTCAATGCAAAAAAAACACAGTTGTTCTAGATGGACATGAAAATCCTAAACGGTCATGACAAACTCAAAAAAAAAAAAAAAACGGGGCAAGCAAAGGAAATAAAAATTGAGTAGTAAATCTAAGCTCTGATTGGTGGGTTTACTGGCCAGTGAATGGAAGGAATGGGAAGAGTTTAACAAAAATATTTACACAGGAATGTCTGGTTTGTCGAGACCACTAGTATCAGGTTGCTTTTGGAAGTGAGAAAGATCTCTGATTGGATATCGTTGGACTGACGTCGACTGAAAGACACTGAGAGGACGGCATGAATGTTGCGAATACAACTTCAAAATAGAATTATTTATACTTCTTAACTGAATTACATCCTTGATCATGCTATTTTGTTGGCATAGTGGATAGCACTGTGGCCTCGCACGCCCAGGGCCATCCTTATGGAGTTTGCATGTTCCCCCTCTGTGTGTGGTGGGTTATTTGTGTTTCCAAATTGCCTGTAGTGCGTGAGTGTGTGCGCTTGTGCCCTGCAATAGACTCGCACCCGGTATAGGGTGTACCCCGCCTTGTGCACAGAGTTGGCATCCTGTGACCCTGTACAGGATAAGCGCTGTAGAGAATGACTGAGAGTGAGTGCGACTTGGGACTAGGGCTCGAACCCGAGCCACAGTGATGAGGGGATGAATGCTAGACACTCGTGCACCAGGAACCTAATAAAATGAAAATAAAATGTACCTAACAGCATAGTGAAATGCTTTTGTGATGTTTAACATGTTTTTTAGGCATGTCTCAGTTAGGAAGTTTGGGTCAGAGCACAGGGGGAGTCAGGATACAGCACCTCTGGAGCAGATGGGGGTAAGATCCTCGCTCAATAAAATAAAAATAAAAAATTACTGCAATTTAGCAAACTATTACATCAGGAAACAGCCAGAGGAGAAAAAGCTGGTCAGTATGAGCAAGACAAGCATGATCTCATAGACCTGATCTCAGATGTCAGCAGGTACAGTATGTGCTGCTTGACGTCTGAGATCAGGTCTATGAAATCAGACGTTATGTAATCTGGATATTGCATGAACAGACATTATGCGGCATAAATGCTCTGGAGTTCTGAGGGCATTTAACTTTATCCCAACACAGTTTTATCAACGTCATTCAAACGTTCAAAAACAAAGTTGTTCCGATATTGTGTTTTAAGTAAACGACTTTGCAACCTATATAACCATACAACAACCTTCTGCTAAGTTTAATACCATAAACATGATGATGAATAACGTCACGAAACAGAACCTCACTGGTGAACAGCACTTTTGCAGTTTGTCCCCCAGTCTGTGTGTATAGCTTTCACATGACCGCCTGTTACTGCGTTGGGCTGAAAGTACAAGTGACACATCCACTGTTTTGTTTTATTCAAACGCTCTTTGTACAAACCTATGATAGAACACTGTGTTTTCTTTTTTCCTTGCGTCAATTAAAGGCCATTCATCACTTCAGAAAACATCTGATGTAATCTTGGAAAAAACTAACATGCTCTATACTAACATGCTCAACACTACGGGGGGTGATTAAAACACATATAGACGTGGTATTAAAGACAAACAACACTGCAACTGTAAATTTCTTCTTGAATTATCTTTTTTTTTATCCATTTAAACTATAGCAACAATTAATGATAAGATGTGTCTAACGATTTATGTTATCGAAGCTGTAAAAAACAACCCTTCACAAGTCTCGTTTTTTACCACTCTTAATTGTTTACACACACACAAAAAAAAAAAAAGTTACACAGCTTGACACGTTCCCGAAATTCCTCTGTCCAGATAAACGTCCCGCTGAGAAAACTTATTGCTAGAAAAACCTCAGAGTCCTCAAACAGCTCTGAATCTTCACCGTAGCGACTTCACATTTTCTTTGTCAAATTTTACTTTTCACAATTTGCAAATTTGCTGTTACCATGTACAGGATCACAGGAGGCCTGGAGTTTATCCCAGAGGACTCGGGGTAGAATGTGTGAAAATTTGGAAACGCCAGTTACCCTAATCTGCATGCCTTTGGACTGTGGGAGGAAAATAGAGTACCCAGAGGAACTCACCCCAAGCACGGGGAGAACATGCACACAAACCCTAAGACGGGACTTGAACCTTAGAGGTGTGAGGCCACAGTGATAATCACTATGCCACAGTGCCACACACCATGAAAACATTATATATAAACACACTGAATGTGATATTACAGAAAGCTACTCTACAGCATCTGACCAATCATAATGAAGAATTCCACAGAGGTGTGAAGAAGCCTTTACCAAGAGAACACTGCCATGAGATATTCACATCATTATAAAGCCTACAAATAAAGTAAAATCTATAGATATACCGTACCTTCTTGTGGCTTTTGAGCACAGATGGAGTGACGAAGGCTTTCTCGCACAGGTCACACTTGTACTTCTTGTGACCGTCATGCACCACCTGTATGTGTACATTCAGTGTGTCCTTGCGTTTAAACGTGGCGTCGCACTGGTCGCACTTGAACGTCCTCTCACCTGGACAGATAGAACAGACAAGACGTGAGACATCCCTGGAAAAGGAACGAACGATTTCCTCTTCTTCCCGCACAAAGGGCGCGAGGCTGCTTTTGTCCCGCTCCTGAAAGCTTCTTTAACCACTGCCATTTTGGTGTCCCGACGGCATTGTGGGAGCCACTTTGCCGCCCCAAGTGTCTGTCTAGGCTTTGGAAATTGTTCTATTATTCTCACCGAGCTATTTTTCATGCTGAAGGACACAGGCGTCTGCACTCACGTCTACAGTAAAGGGCGGGCAGGAAGGGACGAGGAAGAAAAATGGGGTGGCCGACAAATAAGACCGAAGTAAAGAGCCTGTGCAATTCTTTTCGTCAAGCCGCAGTGGCTTAAAGGATCTCCTTCAAAAGCCTGCCTCTGCCTCGCTTAAATTTTATAGAACACCACAGAATAATGGAAACGTTCCACAGAAATATGGACGGTGGAAAAAAAAAATAGCTGCGTGTCTGTTAAAACTCTGCTCTCTGCTCTGGGTTGCAAACAATAAAAAAAAAAGGCAGCAAATACTATTCCAGAGCCAGACTCATTTCCCCATATAAGGTTTCTAGGAATGGCTTGGAACTGCATTGAGCATGATGTGGAAAGACAAATGTGGTCAGTTCAAATAAGATTTAAGACAATGCAATACAGCTTTCCATAAAAATGTTAAATTATTTATTGACAGATTGTTTTCTTAATCCAACCGTCTTCAGACACTACTTTCATATTCTTTTAATTGTCCTAATTTGCAAATTGTATGTTAAATGTCTTGTTCGGGGGTTGTGGAATTTGACCTCACAACCTTCTGGGTGCTGGCGCAGTCGCATAACCGCTACCACAGAAGAAAAAAAAAAAAATCACCACCCCACGATCAGCTCTATGTGAACGTGTTTCCTACATTCATCACGCTCTTTAGGGTTTGGACCAGACTCCAAACGGCTCCGATCGTGCAGCGGGACGTTTCACAAACAGAAATAAAAAGCATCTTGAATCACTTATTACTGTTGCACGGCGTCTACTTTAAAAGGAACGCTTTTGTTCATCAAAGATCCAGTTAATCAGTACGACTGAAGGGACTCGCTAACACAGTTCCTCACGCCACTGTAGTGGGATGTGCTGTTCAAGAAACCCTGAAATGTATGTGTAATATAATATACAAGTAACCGCTTTAGAACTGGAAGTTTTACCATGTTCTCCTGACTACGCTTTAGAAAAAAAAAATCAATTGACATGCCTCATTTTTATGTCATTTAGGGAAAAAAAAGTTTTTCTTTGCCTGTACACAATACATGCCACTTAACTTTGTTTTTGTTGACATGATTACATTACATGATTTTATTATTAAATTTAAATAATATTTTATTATATTAAATTAAAGATCTGTCCATAAGTAGTTTATGACCTTTTTAAAATCCCGTCACCTCTGGCTTGCTTATTAGGACTTTAAATTTACACCTGGACTTCTGTGAAGCTGCTTAATGACAATGTCGATTGCTTAAAGTGCTACACAAATAAATAATCAAACAATAATAATAATAATAATAATAATAATAATTTAGGCTAATTGGTGTTCCTAAATTGCCCGTAGTGTGTGATTGGGTGTGTGAGTGTGTGTATGTGTGTGTGCCCTGCGATGGATTGGCACCCTGTTCAGGGTGTACCCCGCCTAGTGCCCGAAGTCTCCTGGGATAGGCTCCAGGTCCCCCGCGACCCTGAACACAGGATTAAGCGGTATAGAAAATTAATGAATGAATGAATGAATAATAATTTAATTATTCAGAAAAAAAGAAAATTTACTTAATTTAGTTAATGTAATTAACTTTACAAATTGAAATTCTGCAAAAAATATTGTATAAATGTATGTTGATATTTTCTTTTTATTTAAACATGTATTTAATGTTGATAAGGGAAATTTTTGTTATATCTGCCAATTATGTATAATATCTGTTATTATGACATCAGATTGACAATTTCGACAATGATGGAAAATATTTGATAAAGAAACGCACACACACAAAAAACAGTCTGCCACTAAAACTTGTTAAAAGTGTGAAAAATAAACATTTTTTTACTGATTTTCTCAAAACAGCTGTTATTTGGGGGGAAAATCCCACCGGCTGGGTCATGTTGCTTGAAAAAGAGAGATTGGAGAATTTTTAAGGCGCATGATTTTTGATAATGTAACACCATAACAATCCATTTCTGTTACACCATTTGGAAGGTATTACCAATCAACCATCACAGATACCTCACAAACACACGTCACTGCTGTCAGCGCTGTGCTTAAACGTACAGATCACTGTTAGTCAGACCATATAGACAAGCGCATAGTGAAAGTATCTATCATTTCAGCACAGTGGTACTGTACTGTTTTTAAAAATTCTAGTACCACGGTACTTTTTCAGTGTACCGTGCATCACTAATAAGTAAGATTACTTCAGTCAGGCTCCTTCTTTCTTTTTTCTGTGTGTGTGCGTGTGTGTGTGTGTGTGTGTGTGTGTGTGTGTGTGTGTGTGTGTGTGTGTGTGTGTGTGTGTGATGGAGAAGACCATCACACTCCTGCAAGGTCGGGGAGTCGTGACCATCTGTCGAGGACAGCAGGAAATGCCTGCGGCTCTATAATCTCTGTGTCATCGGTCTAGACTGGGAGGGAGCATAGGGCAGTTCTGTCCTGCCGGCTCCCCTCACACACACACACACACACACACACACACACACACACACACACACACACACACACACACACACACACACACACACAATACATATTTGGGTGGGAATGACACAAAAGGCAGACAAAGTGGGGTTTGATGAGTACAAGAGTTTTGTCATGTGTTGAGTTGATGAAATAACGTTTCCCGGATTTCTTCTCGCTGTCAGCGCTAACTATGCTAAATATCCTCTGAGGTAAAACAGAGGTAATTGTTGACATTTCTGACAATTTTGTCTTGATTGCAGCATTACCGTTCAGTGTTTCCAGTATTTTCTTACATTCAAACTTTCCAGCATATCTGAGGTAAATGTTGACATTCCTGCTGTTTTTTTTATTTTATTTTTTATACCAACAACCATTTACCAACAAACCTGAAGTAAACGTCAAAAAGTAAACTATAATTTTATCTTGTTTACATTATCTCTATACCTAATCAACTTGAGTTTGATTATCATTAATCATTGTCCAACACACCTGAGGTAAAAGGTCATGTGGCCATATTGCCACTTAATGTTGTTTCTAGTATCCCTGTCCCTTTAGCATAAATGCTAAGTATAATAATCCTGTATTTTTTCTTACAGGAATATTTTTTTTTTACTTTTGTTTAAGTAAAAAATAGTTACTTAAACATTTACAAACATATCTGAGGTAAAACTTGGCAGTCCTCACTTACCTCCATGCTAATTGCAAATACATTATGTTTTTACTCAAAGTCCTTTCTTTTATAGTTTACCAAATTATCTGAGGTAAATCTTCACTCTCCTGACACTTTAATTATTCTTCCACTATCACTGTACCTTTAGCATAAAATGCTAAGTATAATTATACTGATTATCATCATATATTTTTTTCAACCATTTGCCAACGCACCTGAGGTGAATGTTGATATTACTGATTATTTGAACTTGTTCCTATTATCCATGTATTTTAGCATCAAATGCTAAGTATAATTATGATTCTAATTAGGATTGTGGGTTTTTTATCATCACAAAAAGCATTTCGTTAATCATTTACAAAGAGACCTGAGGTAAAAGTTGATATTCTTGATCATTTCATCTCACTCCCTCGATGCTAAACTGCAATTACAAAAATATGTTCTTTCATACACTACCATTCAAAAGTTTTAGAACACTTGCAAATTTCTTTGTTTTCGTTCAAGTGATTTATTTTCTACATTCTACAACAATACTGCGGATTTCAAAACTATAAAATAACACATATGGAATTAGGTAATTACGTAACAACAAGAAAAACAGCAGTTAGTTGTTATTTTAAGACACAGAGGTCGGCCTTTCTGTAATAGTTCTTGCAAGAACAGTATTGTGTCAAGTTCATTTGCAAAATCCGTCAAGCACCATAATGAAACTGTCTCTCATGAAGGCCGTCCCAGGAGGACGAGACCAAAACCTACCTCTGCTGCAGACGAGACGTTCATTTAGAGTTATCAGCCTGAAAAATGACCAATTAACAGCAGCTCAGATTAGAGGCGTTATGAAGTCTTTACAGAGCAGAAGTAGCAGAAACATCTCAATATCAACTGTTCAAAGGAGATTCATGCATTTTTTGGATACCTTCAGCAAAACCTTACAATGTAGAAAGAAATAAACATCAGGAACCATCATGGAGTTAGAAAGTGATCTAAAACTTTTGAACGGTAGCGTAGTTTACCAACATATCCAAGGTAAATCTTCATTCCTCTGACATTTTAATGTTTCCACTATCCCTGTACATTGATATAAATATACTGTTTCGATAATTTCATCTCAATTCCACTCTCACTGTGCCTTCAGTTCCAAGTGTAATTACACTGTGTGTTTTGTTATACAAAGCCAAATATTAATAACTTAACTGTAATAATTCATTCATTCATTCATTCATCTTCTATACCGCTTTATCCTGTATTTAGGGTCGCTGGGACCTGGAGCCTATCCCAGGAGACTCTGGGCACGAGGCGGGGTACACCCTGGACAGCGTGCCAATCCATCGCAGAGCACACACACACACACACCCACTCATTCACACACTATGGTCAATTTGGGAACACCAATTAGCCTAATCTGCATGTCTTTGGACTGTGGGAGGAAACCGGAGTACCCGGAGGAAACCCACCAAGCACGCGGAGAACATGCAAACTCCATGCACACAGAGACGGGAATCGAGCCTGGCCGGGAATCGAACCCGGACCCTGGAGGTGCAAGGCGACAGTGCTAACCACTACACCACCGTGCCGCCTTAACTGTAACAATTTTATTTTAAACTAAAAAGACATCTTAGATAAATGTTAGAGATAAATATTATTATGTTTTCACTATCATGTGGCTTAAGTAGTTTGGACACTTATGTTGTGCTCTCCGGTACAGTCTGACGTACCAGGGCAGGGTTCAACTTCGATATGAAATCTCAACATTGTCTATTGATATTGTCTTCAAATTATGAATAATATTAGGCATAGCCCATTGGTCAATTCCCTCATATCTTCTTTGTAATCACTGGTGGTTTACTAGGTGCACACTCTTTTGGCTGCTCTCCAGAAGGCATCACCACAGCGGACTATCCGGTCCACACATATTATCTTGGCACAGGTTTTACACCCATCCTGTCGCAACCCTCCCATTTTATCCAGGCTTGGGACCGGCACTGCATCCAGTGGCTGGGGTTTGCGGACTGGCTGGGAACCGAACATGGCTATTCCGCATGGCATACTAAACACCTACCACTGAGCCTCCAGTGTCCAATCCTGTTGTATCTGAGACTGTGGATGCAAAAGTGTATTCGGCTACGGAACAATATTACTAATGTGAAAGCTGGACAGTGGGGCCCTTATTCCAGGTTTCATATTCAATTTTTTGTCCCATATATTCTACAGCTCAGTGAAATTATTTTTTCGCTTATCCCATTTAGCTGGGGTCAAAGAGCAGGGTTTGCCATCATACAGCACCCCTGGAGGGCGCCCCTGGAAAGGGGGTATGGGCCTTGCTGATGGGCTCAACAGTGGCAACTAGCCGGTGCTAGGGCTTGACCCCTTGACCTTCCAATCAGTAACCAAGAGATTTAACCATTTGAGCCAAACAAAATTTTCATTTAAATATATGAAATGCATTCAAAGTTAAATATCAGTGACAGAAAATATTAGTGTTTGTTAAATTATCCAAATTTTAACCAAAAAAAAAAAACCATAGATTTGGTAAATCTATGACAATGGTTATGTAATTTGGCATTTTAAGATATTTTAGCTAGCTACTATAGATCATGCGGCAGGTTGCATGCTAGCATTCTAACTTATTGTGTACCATTTTGAAGGTACACCAGGTTAAAAGTGTGTCATCTGCGGCAGTGTTTTGTGCAAAATGGCTGTCTGAATCAATGGAGCAGGGCATGTGTCCTAAAAAGTTTTTTACTGTTTATAGCACCACCCTTAATCGAAACAGGGTAAGAAGTTATACACGGATATTTAGTTTCACAATGACTCACCTAGTAATACAAACAACAACAATGAATTTGTTATTGCTATAGCTCCTAGAGCAGTTGATGAGGTTCCTGTAGTTTAAACACACCCTATATTGAATCTGTAATGAGCACTCGGTGTGACATTGGACCTTGTCTGATCCATTAGCAAAAAAGTGAGTGTTGGATTACATCAGCAATATTCTGTATTAGTAAATGGTACAGTATTAGTTTAGAGAAGGTATTTAGTGCTTATATTTTCAAACCAGATAACTTCTTATCCTGCTGAAGCAAGAGACCTGGGAGAAAGCTGTTCATGAATATTTGGCATGAACACTAAATGTGCAGAATGATTTTCTCAGGACACACTGACACACAGTTGGATCTTACTGTTATGGATGAGGAGATGGCGCTGGAGGGAGAACGGCGTCCGGAACAGAGCCTTACACTCCTCACACTGAAATGGCCTCTCCTCTGAGTGTGTCTGAAGTAACGTGAGGGGAAAAGGGAAAGAGAGAGAGAAAAAAGTGCTGTTAGCTCAGAAAACAACTACTAAAGCCAAGTACTACAGAAATTAATTCAAGTGCTTGGACCCCTGGCAATAACTGCCCCGTGAATAGATTGACAGGCAATTATCTATCTCTTTCTCTGAGCTTTTGGGGTTGACACTTTGCACAGGAGTAAAGGTCGAAGGTCATAAGGACTCAAGAGGGGTCAGTGCTTGGCTGCAGCTTTGGCTTGGGCTCCACAGTGGCTGATTGAACTGATGATCTCCATTAAGATAAGAGGCGTACAGCTTCCTTATTTCCCAACCAATCTGTCTGTCTGGGTGTGCTGCCTGCGTCTTACTTCCTCTCTCATCTTCCGTTTGTTCCTCAGCCTGAATTATTTGAGCGTAATGGGGATTAAATACCAGAAAGATTTAGTAGTTGTCTATGTCGGGTGGAGTTTACCCACAACACTGTGTCTCAGTTACAGTTCTGAACTTGGGCTTAAGGCCGTTTTTGTCACGTGATATCGGGTCTACCAACGAGCAGTATTAAATCCAGTGCCACTGTCTGACAGTTTGATGTAGCCATATGTCATGCTGAAATGTAGAATATATATATAATATTTCAAAGTCTTTTCGAATCATATGCTACTACATTAGAGAAGCTTTAGATATTAATGTGTGGTGCCAAAACTTTTACGCAGCCCTGAGATAATATGGAATTTTAAGAATTTTAATCCTAATCAATCCCAACTAATTGCGCTTGGGTGGGTATGTACTAATGGTGACACGCTCATCATCTTCAGGGTCAGGATCATCACAGAGCCAGGGCTTATCCTTGGAAATCTGGCAGCAAGAAGCGAATACACCCTTGATGATTACCCTGGAAACACATACACACACCTTTTTGTGGTTCTTGTAGACGTTGCGGTGAGCAAACTCTTTCCAGCACAGCTTGCACTTATATGGTTTGTCCTCGCTGTGGATGATTTTATGAGCCGTCACCTGGTCCAAGCGCTTGAAGCTGCGGTTGCAGATCTCACAAGTATAGGGTCGTTTCTCTGGTGGCCAAACACACACACACACAAAAAAAGAAGTTGTGTAGCTGGTTTCCCAAGGAGGTTTTTCTGTCTGTCTTTGTTTGAACATACCTGAATGTGTGATCATATGCCGCTTCAGCTGATTGGTTGAGATGAACTTTTTGTCACATGCAGGACAGTCGAATATCTCGTGAATCTGAGATTGGAATATGAATCGAAGAAGTGATTTATCCACTCAGATACATATACACATATCAGCTTTACACGATGTGCAGGCATTCATATAGATATAGATTTATTCCTAAGGTACAAGAGTGGCAAGGAAAAACTCCCTGAGAAATCATGACACAGCATGAAGAAGAAACTTTTAAAAGGGACACCGCACAGCGAGAACATAAAGCATTATTCTTCTACAAGTGTATATTATACAGCCCTAATTGTTCCGGAAAAACCTTTAGCATAAATGGCAGGGGTAATTTTTGTAGGAAAATCGTCAGCATTTTCGAGCTTGTGCATGCGAAAGACAGCAGACAGCACTAGGATACGCAGCAGTTTCAAAAAGCTGTCCAGTTGGCATAAACGCTGTTTAAAATAAGCATGCGTTTGAATTATTCTCCACCACTAGTCCCCATAAGGAAACATTTGCTGTTGTGAAAGTACTTTGTGTGCGGACCGGATGTACAGTGCACACACTCCAAACAATTGTCTAAACAATATTCCAGCATTTGACAAAACAATTTCACACTGCCAAAATACACATCAGTGCACATGGAGTCAGTCATGTACCAGGCATTTTTTAATTGCTTGTTTTTGAAATCCCCTCGGGTAGCGTTTTTGCAGCGTAGCACCTCGCTGACGTCCTCGGATCAATTCAATTCAATTCAATTTTATTTATATAGCGCTTTTAACAATGGTCATTGTCTCAAAGCAGCTTCACAAAAATTTAAGAAATTTAATTTAACAAAAAAAAAAAAAAAAAAAAAAATTTTTTATATATATATAGAATAATTATATATAAAGTAATAAGTAAATAAATAAAATTATAATAGAAAATAAATAAATAAAAACAAATAATAATAATAATAAAATTATAGAAAAGAAAATAATTGGAATTGTGGATGTGTGAGAAAAATGTGCAGATGATAATGAGATGAATGAATGAAATGTCTCTGATGAGCAAGCCAAGGGTGACGGCGACGGTGGCAAGGAAAAACTCCCTGAGATGGCATTAGGAAGAAACCTTGAGAGGAACCAGACTCAACAGGGAACCCATCCTCATTTGGGCGATAACAGATAGAAATGATATAACATCTGGTGTTGTGCAGGTGAAAAATCAATATGACAGAAATTATTTAAATGGTCATGAAGACCAGTTCAGCATAGGGACGAGTCAGTAGGTGCAGAGGGCAGATGAGGTCTGGATCACTGGAAGCACAGGAGCAGCATGTGTAGCTCCATCATAAAGCTGAATCCAGCTGGAGCTGGTCCTTCTCTGGATGCCTCAGGAACCTCGCAGGGTCGGCCTTTGTCTACTGAAGCTGGCAAAATCTCCCGATGCCTCGGGATGGGTAGAGAAATACAGAACAGATGGGGAGAATTAGCGTAGTTGCCATTCGGTATAGGTGTACTGGAGTATGAGTACTGGGATGAGTTATGTGTATGCCAGATTAAAAAGATGCGTCTTGAGTCTACTTTTGAACTGAGAAACCGTGTCTGCTCCCCGGACACTGTCTGGAAGGCTATTCCAAAGCTTTGGAGCTAAATATGAAAAAGCCCTACCCCCTTTTGTAGATTTTGAAATTCTGGGAACTACCAGAAGTCCGGAGTTTTGTGATCTTAAGGCGCGTGGTGGATTGTAGCGTATCAGAAGACTGGTTAGGTATGTGGGAGCTAAACCATTTAAGGCCTTGTATGTAAGTAATACTATTTTGTAATTTATTCTAAACTGAACAGGTAGCCAGTGCAGGGATGATAATATTGGGGTTATATGATCATATTTTCTGGATCTAGTGAGAACCCTGGCAGCTGCATTTTGGATTAACTGAAGCTTGTTTATTGAGGATGCAGGACAACCACCTAGTAATGCATTACAATAGTCCAGTCTGGAGGTCATGAATGCATGAACTAGTTTTTCTGCATCAGATACGGATAAGATGTTCCTAAGTTTAGCAATATTTCGAAGATGGAAAAAGGCTGTTTTTGTGATATTTGAAATGTGATTTTCAAAAGACAAGTTACTGTCTAATATTACTCCCAGATCTTTTACTGCTGAGCTGGTAATAACAGTACATCCTTCTAAGCGCAAGCTGAATTGTGAAAGCTGTTGTGTGCTGGTTTTTGGGCCAATAAGTAATATCTCTGTCTTATCTGCGGATAACTCTGGATCGACTCTCTGCGGAGGACGTGGAGGCGTGGTCACTTTTCCACAGCCGGGAAAATAATTCAATTTCAAAAAGATACCCCGCCCGATACAATAACACTGAAGAAAGTCTGCAACATGTCTCCGATGAAGGGTTTCGACATGTCTTCCAACTGACGGACCACACAAAGCTGTGCGATGGATAAATATGATAGTGATATACTGTGCGATGGTGACATTTTCTCAGGAGCAGCAACGCAAGAAAAACAGATGCTTTAACTGGACAATTAAATTATTGATGGCTTTCAGAGTCAGTCCGTGTCCTTCGAGACTCAGAAAATACATTCGGAGAACAATAATATTTGTGTAAAGATGATGTGTTTCATCTTGCTAACTCTTGGCCCACTTCAAGTTTGAATCAAATAAAGTGTTTCTTTATAAGTGAGTCATTAGATTCTGGAACTTAATGAAACAATAAAACCAATATTTCATAACACTCCTTCTCCCATCTGTCCTTTTCATCAATGAGAAGCGTGGCGTACAAAATCCATGAGAAATGTGTCAAAACTACTTTGTTATGGAAAGAGGAACAATGAAGAAGTGGATTCGCGACGATTTCATTTCCATGCTAGAACACTGAGCTGCATATCTTTTTTTTGGTAACTAACAAAAGCACGTTCAGCTTCTTAGCGTCGATGATAAAGCGGCGTCTTTGTGTTAAATCCTGAAAAATAAATGGTTTCATGTGGAGAGAGTAAAACGTATTACTGTCTTGTTTAATGTTTTTAATCTCTTCGTGTTAAACCGCTGGAGGAGCGCAAAGATGAAGTCGCAATTATGTTCGAAACTGGTACAAAGTTTGAACTGAGTACAGGCTATTCAGGTTTAAAAAGACTGGAATAAGGATTTGGAAAATCTTTTAGAGTTTTAACGTGACGTTCGTTTAGTGGCTTTGGATTAAAATCCAATTATTAAAGATAATTTCGAGAGAATGGATCTTTTACGTACGTTATGTAAGAAATAAATGTGTAATTGTGTGTGTTCTGTCTATTAAACTGCATCTCCCAAGTCATCTCAGCTCAAATTCTCAAGACATTGTGTAAGATGCTACACTGATTGGAGCTATGAACACTGGATGATACTTAATTTAAATATGAATAATTAATGATTAAAGGAATAGTTCAATTGTGTTCTTTTCAAGTCTGTCTTAAATCAAAATTTAGGTCTATATAAGCCAGTTACAATAGGTTGTTTTCTCCAAGCTGTATAGCTATTTCTAGGGAAGGAAAATTTGTTTAATTTGTACCACACTAAAATTTTAAAGGATACCATCAATTTAGCTCAGTTGGACTGCAGAGGCTTCACATAAGTCCCAGCTAAACTTTGTGGAATTTGGCCCCGATTACTTACATTCTACTCTGATTCCAGGTAACAAACTTCACTTGATTGAAGACTATGAGAGATGTTTGAATACTTGCTGCTAGAAGACAAAGCCTGACGAAGACCTAAGAAGACTGGACTGGACTTACAAAGACTTCTTGATCGAAAACAAAGATTTAAAAAGAGTTGATATTTAAAGAAGACTTATGAAGACTTTGGAAGAATTACAAAAAAAAAAAAATTCTCATTGACGACAAAGACTTTCTAAAACTTACAAAGTCTTTGAAAGTCTTCAGCTTCAGTCATAAACTCTTTGTGAGTCTTTTTCAATCAATAAATCTCAACCAAGAAGTCTTTGGACGCCATTGTGTTCAGTGTACAAGTTTTCTGTAGCATTTGACTTCAATCAACAAAACTTCCAGTCTTCAGTTTCAATCTATATGTCTTTTTACATCTTTAATTTCATTTCACAAGTCTTATTAAGTCTTCGTAACTCGTGTTCAATCAAAAAAAAAAAAAAACATTTTTCCAAGGAGTCTCCAGCATCCGCACTTTGTAGAAGACGGAAACACTTAGGTATAACACCTCTGAAAGTCTTTGAAACAGATTTCCTTTTCCAATTGCTACATTTCTGCAAGTACCAAGTGAAATGCGAGACTAATGTTATCCGAGTTACATCCTCCTCGTCCACAATAGAGCGGCGAAGACTAGAAAGTGTTAGCTCTCCCCTGGGTCCTAAAGCTCCGGACAGGACCTGATCATTTGGGGTGAGCGATGGAAGAGGAAAAGTGCAGACAAATGCCCAGGACACGATCACATCTGTTTCAGCGCAGCTAGCATGTGGCGAAGTCATTCGTCTGTTGGTGGGATCGCGGTGGCCGTAAAGGGGGGAGCGGATCCGTCCTGAGAAACACGGGGACGTTTATAGACAAACCTTGTGCTAAGGGTTGGTGGGGTAGAAGTGGGGAAATAATAAATAAATGAACAAAGATTGTATTTCATTACAGCTGTTGCTAGCTAACTGAATATCCCTGATGGCTAATATTAATCGTTTACCATGCGTACTATAAATATTGGCCCGTCCATCATCTTCATTTGACGGAAATTAACACCTGGTTAAAAAGTGATAGCATACTGTATATAATAACGTTCGACGAGCTAGATCCAGATCTCGTGTTTTCTCGTCAGACTCTGGACTCCTGTCCTTTTTTTCTTTATTCTGCAGTTGCTTTCGGCTTGGAGGAATCCTGACGCCAGAGCTAACGGCTGATACTCTGCTCTCTCCCACTCTTAGATTTCACGAGAGCCTTAGGGACGAGTCGATGAAACAGAAGACGACCTTTTCTTCTGCGCTCACGCCGGCATGGAAAAAAAAAAAAACGTTCGAGCATCAACATAAACCTCGCCTCCTACAGAGAGGACGGGAGAGGGCTCGATGTGAAAGTCTGGGAGAAATGCTGCGAGGGATGAATATATTTGGAAAGCTGGAACATGAGCCATCGAGAATCATGAGACTGACGAAGAAAAAAAGATGAGCAGATGAACGGGAGACTTGCAGGAGAAGAAGAAGAAGAAGAAAAAACAACCCGGGAGAGATAGATGGATGGAGGATTAAGTCGGATGAAGATCCGGGCAGAGAGACAAGCGCAGGAAGTGGAGGGAAGTGATAGAGGAAACAGAAGAAGAGAGGAAGAGATGATGAGACGGCAGAGGAGGGGAGGGGAGACGCGGCTGACCTTGCGGTGCTCCTGCAGGTTGACTGAAGATGAGCATTTTCTATTGCAGATGGTGCATATAAGTTTCCTGCGAGTGCTGCCTGTGGAGAAAACACACACACACACACACACACACACACACATGCAGTAGGTGAAAGCATGATCTTTGGAGACAGACGGTAGCACGGCAGACTGGAATGACGTCACGATAAGAAAAAAGTTGCCTAATTAATCAAGTGGGGCTGTCTAGGTCAGCTGAAAGACAGTGAAAGTTGAGGAAAGGTCAAAGGTCGATCAGCAGCTGTTTGTTTATTTCTTTCCATAGCCGTGATTTTATTTATTTGACTTCTACCTGCTTTCAAAGTGGATCCAGGATCCAACACTTGCATGTGCTGTGTGTGTGTGTGTGTGTGTGTGTGTGTGTGTGTGTGTGTGTGTGTGTGTGTGTGTGTGTGGTCCTCGTTAGGTCCAAAGATACTCACAGACAGTAGTCCAACTAAAAGATTTTGTTGAAATTGGTTCTGCAGTTTGCTTACATTTTGGAAAAAATATTAAAAATAGCGATATCAGGTAACGTGTTGATTCGAGCCAGCGTTAGAAACGGCTCTGTTTCTCCATTTAAACAGAAATATGAGACGAGCTCGACGAGTGAAGGACTGACCAGGATGGACCAAGAAAAAGAGGGGACGCAGCAGGAAATTCTGGTCATCAAGATGTTGTGTTGAAGTTAATTTGGGAGCATCGGGACTGTGAAGGTTGTTATTAGGTTGTATATGAAAGGTGATGAAATGACTACATGGGAAATGGGATAGCGTCTGATGGTCTGAGCAAGACTCGAACTCCAGTCTAAATTCTAGAACAATACTGTTTTTTGTTTTTCAAAAATATGAAAGAACACATATGGCATTATGACATGACATATGGCAGTAATTAAGTAACAACTACAACAACAACAGTCTGTTGGTATTTTAAGACATGAAGGTCAGATGTTCTGGAACAGTTCTTGCAAGAACAGTGTGGTGTCGAGTGCATTTGCAAAACCCATCGAGCTCCATGATGAAACTGTCTCTCACGAAGATCTTCCCAGGAACGCGAGACCAAAACTTACCTCTGCTGCAGAGGAGACGTTCATTTAGAGTCACCAGCCTCAGAAATCACCAATTAACAAACCAGCACCTCAGATTAGAGCCGTTATGAAGGATTTACAGAGCAGGAGTAGCAGACACATCACTGTTCAAATGAGATTATTGCATATTTTGGATAAACGCCTTCAGTATTGCTTTACAATGTAGAATGAATTACGAATTAGGGAAGACCATGGAATTGGAAGGTGTGTCCAAACTTTTGCCAGGTACTGAATATAACTGAGACCCACAAAAAAATGTAGGAGATTTACGGAAATATGAAATTGTAAAGAAGCCGAAAGAGAGAGATGTAAAAAGTTTGAGATGTGTGAGATGGGTTCTATGAGAATAGATGTGATGCAGCTGTGCAAACACTATATTGCATTAAAGTTAATCAGGAGCGAAGATGCGCCCCAAGGTAATATTGCGAAACAGGAGGAAGCATTAGAACACTAGGAGATGTGTGACATGAGATAGCCCTGCGCGCGGGAAGTTCGTCCCAATCTCCGATCGGAATTCTAAACCATGTTAGAAACTTAAGCGAGCGTGGATGTGTCTGGACGTTGTGTGAACGGACATTAATCTGCATTAACGCTACAATAAAGGTTACAATCTGGATGTAACTGAGACTGCAAACTGAAGTCATTCTAACTTTCCGAAACAAAGCGTTGTCCTGACGGTGAACGTCATCGCAAACCTTGTTACGACTGTATTATTACGACGCTCATCCAACCTTCGTGTTCCTGCCGGGATCTCATTTCTCAAAGATCCTTCTATTTTCATTAAAGATGATTAAATATTATGAACCAGCGGTGTGAAGGTGGCCTTAGTGTCAAGCTGAGCCAATAAAAAACATGTATTATTTTACTAAAGTGCTGAAATAAAAGCTATAACGTCTCACTGCACACACTAACCTTGATTCCACATCCAGCGCATGTATAACTGTCTTTGCTCGACTTTATTAATTAATAATGAAAAAAAATAAATAAACAGCATCATTAAACATACTGGATCAAGTGCTATTTTAAAAAGCTGATGAAAATGTATTGTTCAATTTCAATCGATGCAATTACAACTAAAACAATTATACTGTTTTGATTTGATTTGTTTCAATATTCTTCATCTTCCTATTTATACATCATCATTCATTCATTCATTCATCTTCTATACCGCTTAATCCTGTGTTCAGGGTCGCGGGGGACCTGGAGCCTATCCCAGGAGACTTCGGGCACTAGGCGGGGTACAATCCATCGCAGGGCACACACACATACACACACTCACACACCCAGTCACACACTACGGGCAATTTGGGAACGCCAATTAGCCTAACCTGCATATCTTTGGACTGTGGGAGGAAACCGGAGTACCCGGAGGAAACCCACCAAGCACGGGGAGAACATGCAAACTCCATACACACAGAGACTGGAATCGAGCCTGGCCGGGGAATCGAACCCAGACCCTGGAGGTGCAAGGCGACAGTACTATATACATCATCATATTCATCTTTTTTATTTACAAATTCTCGAACATGATTTTTCAGGATTAAAGTGCTTGGTTGAAGAGAAATCAGAAGGAAAGAAAAAAGAAGGCTGAACTGTAAATGTGGCACATGAATGTGTGTGTGTGTGTGTGTGTGTGTGTGTGTGTGTGTGTTGTACCTGTGTGAACATTGCTTTTGTGCTTCTTCAGAGCGTCTTTGCTTTTGAATCTCTTTCCGCAGCTCTCGGCCTTACAGATAAACCTGGCCTCTCCTTTACAGGCTTCCTTATGCTGCTCGAAACTACACACAAACACTCGCTTATTAAAGCAAAATAGGTTTTTTTCAAATCTGTGTGTGTGTGTGTGTGTGTGTGTGTGTGCGTGTAGTACCTTGACTCTGAGTTAAAGGAGCAGTGACAGAGGGCACACTGGTGAACCCGAGATGCATCTCCTACTGAAGCAGAACTCTCAGTGCAGTGAAGGACGCTATATAAAACGCGCGCACACACACACACACACACACACACACACACACACACACACACACACACACACATATATACGATTCTGAACCATTTTATATACACAATCTCAAAAAACACTGGAAGTAGTTTTGAAATTAAATGAATAGTGCAATACTGAAAGCACTATTTAAGTGCTGTGTGTGTACAGTGTGTGTGTGTGTGTGTGTGTGTGTGTGGACTGACTGGCGCTGCAGTGCCTGTTTGACAGGGAACTCTTTGCCACAGTTGCGGCATTTGAACTCCTTCTCCTCGGCGCTGGCTCTCTGGTGTAAACTCTGCAGGTGTTCAGCCAGAACCTCCTCGCTGGGGAAACTGCTCTCACACAGCAGACACGGGTGATCTTCCTGCTTTATTGCTGACTCTACACACACACACACACACATACACACAATAATGAGTCTATAGTAGATTCTAACACCTTTAAAACAGCAAGGATTTCTTGAAGAGTAAAACAAATGCACGTGTCTTCTCATTTACAGATTAGAAAATATATTTTCCATAACTAAAAGGTGTTAGTAAAGCGGCGGCGCTGTATAGCGAGTTATTGGAAGCATAAATGACCAGTAAATAATTCGGCTAATAATAACTACAAGGGCATGTGATTCAATCCCAACCCGGCTCGGCCCCCATAATGTCCTCTAATCTGATTTACTCTAAAGAACATCTTACTGGTCACACGAATAAGGTGGAATATTTACCGGATTATTAGAGATGGGAAAATACATTAATTCAGTTATGAATCACGATTCTTTTGTGTTATGAATCACGATTCTTTTGTGTTATGAATCACAATTCTTTTGTGTGGTCGTTCATGTATCGCCACACTGACTTCAAAACTGTTTTTTTTAGAAAAAATTTTTTCTCTATTTATCTAGAATAGCAGATAATTCCGAGGAGCAGAATCGTCTGGTTTTCAGTTTGCCTGGCCGTGGCCGGTAATCAGCCTCAGATAAACTCCGCAACAGAAACGCATTTATGGCGTTACATTACCAACGCAAAGGTCGAGCACGTCAAAATCCTTCAATCTGCCCTTGTCTCCAAACTTGAGCAAAGTTTGATCAAACCTGTCTTAACACTCACACATTACTTACAGTGGCTCGCAAAACTTTGCAGTTACAAATAAATAACTGCAAAGTGGGGTGTGCGTAATTATTCAGCCCCCTGAGTCAATACTTTGTAGAACCACCTTTTGCTGCAAACCACCTTTTTGGTCTCATCTGACCAGAGCACCTTCTTCCACATGTTTTCTGTGCAAACTGGACTTCTTATGGTTTTCTGTTAACAATGGCTTTCTTCTTGCCACTCTTCCATAAAGGCCAACTTTGTGCAGTGCACGACTAATAGTTGTCCTATGGACAGATTCCCCCACCTGAGCTGTAGATCTCTGCAGCTCGTCCAGAGTCACCATGGGCCTCTTGGCTGCATTTCTGATCAGCACTCTCCTTGTTTGGCCTGTGAGTTTAGGTGGACGGCCTTGTCTCGGTAGGTTTACAGTTGTGCCATACTCCTTCCATTTCTGAATGATCGCTTGAACAGTGGCTCCGTGGGATGTTCAAGGCTTTGGAAATCTTTTTGTAACCTCAGCCTGCTTTAAATTTCTCAATAACTTTATCCCTGACCTGTCTGGTGTGTTCTTTGGACTTCATGGTGTTGTTGCTCCCAATATTCTCTTAGACAACCTCTGAGACCGTCACAGAGCAGCTGTATTTGTACTGACATTAGATTACACACAGAGATTTGCACTCTATTTAGTCATTAGCACTCATCAGGCAATGTCTATGGGCAACTGACTGCACTCAGACCAAAGGGGGCTGAATAATTACGCACACCCCACTTTGCAGTTACTTATTTGTAAAAAATGTTTGGAATCATGTATGATTTTCGTTCCACTTCTCACGTGTACACCACTTTGTATTGGTCTTTCACGTGGAATTCCAATAAAATTGATTCATGTTTGTGGCTGTAATGTGACAAAATGTGGAACAGTTCAAGGGGGCCGAATACTTTTGCAAGCCACTTTATAACACTGCGAGAGCAAATGAGTTAAAAACCGCTCGCGTTAGAAGGCCCATGTTCCTGTAATAGACTCGCAGCCACTCAACCTTGAACTTTCAGACTCAACACTTGAGTTTTGAGACTTTGGAGTTGTTTGAGGCAGTAGAACTAATGTTATAAGGAACGGGCTACATTTGACTATTTATTAAACTTTTTTTTTTTTTTTATCGTGGTACTTATAAAATCACAATTTGAATGAAATCGGCACATGGGGTATCGTGAAAATATAGCATCAGGAGGCAGCTGGCGATTCCCATCACTACTGGATTATTCAGTGTTTAGTGCATCATGGTTAGACCTGGTTGAGTGCTGACACTCTTGGCCTCTTTGATGTCCTCTTCTTCGTCTTTAACGATCTCGTCCTCCTCTTCCTCCTCCATGTCGCTGTCCAGGTAGCCGATGAGGAGCTCCGTATCTGTCTCGATGTCGTCAACGGCGAGGTAAAAGATATTCTCTCCATCCTTTCAGACAACACAAACACACACGTCATGTCGAAGGTTATAAAAGCATCCGCTAGTCGGTTCTCAGCTGTTTCAGTCTCCTCCGAATAGAAGAAGGAAGGTGTACCTTATTCCTCCCTTTAACCGTCTACCCACACTACTCGTACATAAACACATTACACACACACACACACACACACACACACACACACATATAGAGAAGACTGAAGTGAGATCCTAATTATAATAAATATCACAGACATATGTTTCTGTAATTTGGGTTATACTTGTCTCGTACACGGAGTGATGTTGTGCAGACAGAATGACAAGATGAGTAATGGCTAATCAAATCGCTAATAAAAGACACGCACACATAACACACGGCCACGCTGAGAGATGGAGGGGCGACAGAAGGAAAACAGTTTATCCACTTTTCCTGATTAAGGTCGCAGGTCAAGCACTGGAAAGCCCGGCATTTTCTGTTATCAAACATTCCTTGTCTCGCAAGCTCTCGTGTTTCCTTCATTCAATGACGAAACATACACGTTCTTATAACGTATATATGTCTGACCTAGTGACTAATGAGGTCTTGAACATTCACACACTCACACACACACACACACACACACTGACCCCCAGATGGTCACTATTACCCCAAATTGCATGCACTTTAATTCTTTTTTTTTGCATTATTCCCACTGTAGGATTGTGTATGATGCTGTAATTTTCATAATACTTATTTCATTATGAAATATACTGACAACTTGGAGAGCTTTAGAAGGTCATGAGATATTATGAGATAACTCAGACTGCCTTGATTGTAGATGATGAAGAATGCCGAATGACTTTTGGAATTTTCATATTTTTTCATTTATAACCTAGACATTTATAGACTATGGACAGGAATCACTTGTTCGTCTCCATAAACACAATATGAAGCAATGTTAAGGGACCTGTGTGTGTCCTCTGAAACGGCACATCGATACGTTTTTCTTTACTTGTCCACGGTTAAAATTCATTATATTTGTGCAACCGCTCAATCATTTCAAAGAATGGATGCGATTTTAGAAAAATATATACTTGGGACGCTGCTCTGGAGGACGGAAAGCAGTTAGTCGGCTGTGTTTATTGAGGTCCAGAAGAAGGAAGAAAGCCAGACGCCTCGCTTTAGCTGTTTTAGCAGCTGTTGTTAGCACTGCTATGAAATCCCGCGCTGCCGGTTTTGGACGCCGATGACATCAGCGACGCATGCACGTGCAGAGGCTCGGAGTCGCTTGGATTCCGCTCTCTATCATTTCGTCTATAGCAGGGATTCTTGTTTGATTTTGTATCTTTTTCCATATTTGTCACACTTCAAAGATTCAGATCATCAAAATAATTGTAATATTGCACAAAGATAACCCGAGCAAATACTAAATGCAGTTGATTTCATTTATAAATGGGAAAAAAAGCCGTCCAAACCTGCCTGGCCCTGTGTTATAAAGTAAGTGCCCCTAAAACCTAATCCTGTTTTTCTACCCTTGGCAGCAACAACTGCTATAAAGCGTTTGCGATATCTAGCAATGAGCGCTGCAGATGAATTTTGGCCCGCTCTTCTACCCAGAATTGTTTTAAACTGGAGGGTTTTCGAGCATGAACAGTCAAGACTTTTACTCTAAAACTTGAATCTTTTTTCTTTTTTCTTTTTTAGCCATTCAGAGGTGCATCCTGCTGGTGTGTTTCGGATTACTGGTGTTTCAGATCACTGCATGACCTGAGATTGCTTGAGCTTGAGGTTACAAACTGATTCCGGGAAATTCTCCTTCAGGATTTTCTATTAGAGCGCACTTACGGCAAGTTCTGTTTGATTCTTGCAGGTGTTTCTACCTGCTTTAACGTCTGCAGGGGTTCTCAACTAATCTGTCTATAGCAGAGGTTCTCCACCATTTAATTTACAATAGCAGTTCTCATCAATAGCTAGGATTCTCATTTCTTTTGCTCATTGCAGAGGCTCTCAAGCATTTTATCTGTAGCTGGGGTTCTCACCGATTTAATCTACTGCATGCGATCTCATCAGACTTTTCTACAGCAGGGGCCCACAATCATTTTATCTACAGCAGGGTTTCTCATCCATTTTATCTAAAGCAGTGTTCCTCAACCATTATCTATAACAACGTAGTCTCATTTTGTGTACTGCGGGGGGGTTTTAATATGTTGCCAATTGTAGGGGTTTTCAACCATAAAATACGCAGCAGGGGTTCTAAAGCATTTCGTCTATAGTGTGGGTTCCTGACTGTTTTATGTACAGCACTGATTCTCAACCACTGTGTTTATTGCTGGGATTCTAAACATTTTTGTCTTAAACGAGAATAGGAAATGACCTCCGTGTGCAACAGTGTGTATTAGTGTGTCGACTCTTTACCCTGGGAATATCGATGCTCATATAAGAGGCGATTAGAAATTAAAACACATTTAATAACCGACGACTGGATATTAAAGGAAAATGTATTTCAATCAATAGAATCTCTTTTACTGTCTTTTTAGTGTTTACTGTCTGTTGAACTCAACCAATTAGTCATTAGTTCCTAATTGGCTTCCTGTATGAAGTGGGGGGGGAGGGGTTGTTTTGACATTATATCACGTTAGATGACGATGATGTTAATCATTTTGTTAATTGATTTTATTGTGGTATGTGTAAACATCTAATCATCATCACACTCTAATTGGTGGGAAGTAAATGAGTAATAATGTTGTGCGTGGGCGTGTGAATATGTGTGTGTGTGTGTGTGTGTGTGTGTGTGTGTGTGTGTGTGTGTGTGTGTGTGTGTGTGTGTGTGTGAGAGAGAGAAGCACCCTGAAGTATTTGACAGATGACAAAGATGAAGGAGAAAATTAAGATGAAGGGAGACATGAGACAGAGATGGCACCGAGATGAAGCAACGGTGGTTGACTTCGTGCACGTGTGTGTGTGCGTGTGTGTGTGTGTGTGTGTGTGTGTGTCGCTTTCCTTATCTTGGGCTAAGCGTCATTACACCTTCTTATCTGAGCCACCTTCAAAGCACCACCACACACATACACACACACACACACACACACACACACACACACACACACAGCTACACCAGACATAACAACATGTTGTCTTTATTTGTTTTGCAGTGTCTCAGTCTGTCTGTTGGTATTTTCTCAGGAATCTTTTTATAACCTGAAACAAAACACTAACACACACTAGTAAACACCCTAAAACTCTCTAGAATTCTCTCCCTCTCTCTCTCTCTCATTCTCTGACCTGTGTGAGTGTGTCTGTGTATACACTCTGTTTGATTGACAGGAAGCATCTGATTAGTCTTCTGAAAGGAAACGGTGATCAAGCTCTGGTACCTGGATGGCAGCCAGGTTCTTCTGCTCTTGAGACGGCGCCTGGTGCACGAAGCGCAGCCAGTTAGCATGTCGGGGGTTGCTGGCGTCCAGTATATACAGCACGTCACCTCTGTTCCCTCGAACCTGCAGTGGCAAAAACATAAACACTGAGAAAAACAGGGAAAACTCTGGGTCTGTACGGGTTACTCATAACCAGGGCAATATGGCAGAAATACTTTATTTATAAGGCATTTCTAGGATGCAGGACAGTTATCACGAGCTAGTGGGTTTTTTTTAGCAAACTTAAATGACCCTGCTGAAACACCAAAGGTCCAGGAGGTGGAGACAACTCAGTGTTTTAGGAAGGATCGGTCCAGTGGGGGTGGGTTCGGACTTCATCCTTGTCCTTCTCCCTAAATGGAGTTCAACAAAAAGTCCTGGGGTGGATTCAGCACTCATCCAAGTCCTTCTCCTTCAGTGGAGTTCAACCACCAAGGTGGACTCGGACCGCATCCAAGTCCTTCTCCCTGAGTGGAGATCAAGCACCAAGGTCTGACCAGGGCGTGGAGTGGACCTCATCCATGTCCTCCTCCCTGAATGGGGTTCAACCAAAAGTCAAGGGGATGAAGTCAAACCTCGTCCGTGTCCTCCTCCCTGAATAGAGTTCAAGCAAAAGTCCAGGGGGTGGAGTCAGACCTCATTCATTTCCTCCTCCCTAGGTGGAGTTCAACCAAAAATGCAGACTGTGGAGTCATCCATGTTCTGCATGAAGTTCCACTAAAAGTGGAATTATTCATGTTGTCCTCTCTGGCTGGATTTTGACCAAAAGTCCAGGCGGTAAAGTCAGACCTCATCCATGTCCAAGTTCAACTCAATCTGTTTAGACTCAGCAAGTGTGTTTGTTGTTGGTTTAAGGTCTAGATTTAAGGGTTAAAAGTAGGGTTGTAGGAGTTTATAGGAGTAGTTGGATCTGGTACCGTTCCATTGGACTTTTAGTTCTTCAGAGAGGAATATCTCAACAAATAACCAGGAGTTTGCTTCTACCATTCTACCTCATTCATTTTGTTGGATTCGAACCACTCCAGTGTTTCTTTATCTGCATGCTTATGGTTGTTGTCCACCAGAACGGCCCTGTATTTGGTGCCATCAATCTTTATTTTAACTCTGATTAGTTACTTCACATCTCTATAAAATGATGCTCCCACCACCTCACCACCAACGATGTTCTCAGGGTGATAAACGGTGTTTGGTTTCTAATGTGGTGCTTCACACGACGTGTTGAGTTTTTTTACATACCTTTTGGCAAAATCCAAATGGCCAAATGGTTTGTTCTTGCCACTGCTTTATAAAATTCAGCATGGTGGACTCTTCATGCCATAGTTGTCCTGTAAACAGCTTCCACAGCTGGCCTCTACACCTAATAACTATAATTTACTGTAAGAGCATGTTGCTTTGCGTTTATTCTTTACATAACCAAGCAAAATTGGCTTTAGGGAATAATGGTGGAATTAATCAGACTGTGCAAAGCGCCAGATATTTAAGGTCAAACATGAAGTAGAGCAGATTCGTTCCCTAAACAAGTGAGAAACCAGAAAGGTTACTTCTTACAAACACAAAATCGACACAATCCTTCAGGCTAAATGCTTTGTCTCCTGAGAAACAAAAACGTCTGACCCAATACGGCAACCGGTGGCATTTTGCATCTGTCTAGAAAACTGATCCAACACACAACTCTTACATCATCCTTTTGTTCAGCTGGTCTTCCTGTGACGGGTGACCGAATTTCCAACCCTGATGTTGTTCTCATGTTGCTCACAACGCAATGTAGGATGACGTTTAAGCAATATCACGACAAGTGCTGTTGTGCTGGTTATCAGCACGGCTGTGATGCCGTCATGGGCTCGAGGGCGCAGTCATGACACACAACAGCACTCCCTCTCGTGTGATATTAGATTTATACAACAGTTCCACAAACACCATATATTATCAGTAGCAGTTATTTTGGTCTGCTAACACATATCTTTCCCGCACCGTGACTATTATATAAAACACCGAAGTTGTTTTCAATTCTTACTGGTACTATGTAGCCAAATGGTAAGGAGAATAAACCCTGGAAGTGGTGGATGGTCTTTTTATAGTTCCACTTATTCAGCTCCGTTAACGTCCGGGTTCTGTGTTGAATCCCAAATAGCGTTAAATGGAACGCTATAGGGTGCACTTGTTCAACACATCAAGTGCCCTTGATCAGGAGTTAGAGAGGGATTTGGGATTCAGCCTCGTGTTAAAAGATACTTAGCTTTGTAGCTAGGTAGGTGTAAATAAAGCAACATGGATGCAATTTGGAACGATTTAGAAGCAATTATGAAGTAGACAAAAGGTTGTTAAAACTAACATCACGTTATCAGGTGTGTTTTCCTGCTAAAATGCTTCTGGGACTGGAATCTGCTTTTTGGCGCATACTGTAACTGCTCTCTCCGCAGTACTGCTGACCGTACAGAACTGCTTTCACCCACGCTGACACTGACAGTTAGTCAATGGTTATTAGAAGACCTGTAGTAAAACATCCCCATGCTGTTACCATGTACTGTAATATCACCACTCGTACAGCGACTCTCGTCCAATCAGCTTGCTCTGGCGGAATTAAGTGTTGTATAATATACCATAATACACTTTAATGGTTATCCTCAGCTATTCTAAAGCACTGATCATGTATCACTGAAGCAAAACAACCAGAGACTGTAATTGTACAGTCACACAATGACAAAAAAAACTATCTCGGTCAGAGTTATGATTAAATGTATTTGAAATAGTCAACTTTTATTTGAGAGTCTTAGTCTTAGTGACCTTGACATGTATCTAATAGATGCATGAAGCTCATGTTCCCTACATTTTCTCCCGACTTGATCACCGCCACTTAGAGATGACACTGATCGCGATACCCAGTATCGGTACTGGACTACGACCAGCACGTAATGGTGGATCAGGTATTGGAGAAAACACATCAGATGCCGTATTCCTGTAACAACTGTCAAAGACTTGGAAATTGAATTTGGAAAAGAATTTCAAGTTTGTATCTGTATGACGTTTTTTTTTTTTTTATAATATCAGAGGGGTTTTATCATCAGGGAAAACGTGGTATAGCGCCATCTCTATTTCCCGCACAGTTTGTGCCCACCGAAGTTGCCAGATCATACAGTAACGTCCCCCTGTGCAATGATGAATCTTTTCTTACTCCCTAAACAAAAACTACTTTCGTGTGTGCATGAGCTCGGAAATATCCATACTAGCTTAGCATTAAGGGTGCAATTATCTTGGTAATACAGAAATGAGGCTAATTGAAGTGAAACACTGTATGTTCATGTATAATTGGAATACGGTATGAGTTCTAGTACCGCTGGCCTGGTTTTTATCGCAGTGGGAAAGCTTCATCATTGCACAGGGGAGATTTTACTGTATGATCTGGCAACCTCGGTGGGCACAAAGAGTGCAGGAAACAAAGCGATTGAGAGAGCAGTGCCGCAGTAGTAACATTTTATTTTGCACTATGATTGTTAAATAACCTGCTGGAATCACATGCCAATAGGCTACACATTTATGGTTGCCCTGCATCCTCTTTTCTTTTTAATGGTTTAAAACTTTTACTCTTGTTTATTTTGGTAAAAAAAAAAAATATATATATATATATATATATATATATATATATATATATATATATATATATATATATAAATATATAAAAAACCTAATCGACATTGATAAAGACTTCACTGCATTGCCGTCATCTGAAATTTGATTGGTTAGAAGTTCTCAATTCATTTCATATCAACCATGGGATTATAATAAATCACTTGTTCTAATGTTACTAATTTTTTGGAAGGAGTCTCTAATATCCTTGCTTTGAAACAATCAGTGGTGAAGTTTTTCCACAAACATGACATGTTGGTGTTTTTTTCTTTAACAGCAAAGACACGCTACACTTTATCCTTCAGAATAATCAGAATGTCTGACGTGCATCCCCCTCCTCCATCCACACATACGAACCCGTGCATAGCAACACTTAACGATTTTACGTAACATCACTCTGCAGTTGCCTTCGAGAGACTAACGAGCTGTTCTCCTGCATCTGTTTTTGGAGACAAATTATTATTTTTGCCTGACTATTTCGGTTTTATTGGACTGAAATGACAGCTAATGATGCCTCGCGCTCGCAAACTATGTAATGCTGCTCTCACTTAATTGCACAGCTGCAGCGAAACCCTCCGGCACATAAAAGCGGAGTACGGTTAGCAGATTACACGCCATGGCCGGGTATCAGAGCAAATGCTCGTGCAGAACTGTAATTTAAGATTTAAACGTACTGTACGCTGCGCATCCGAGTACGTCGTTCAGATAGGCAGATGTATAAATCACCTCGGTAATGCGGCCAGGCCCCGGCTGATGCAGGCTCTAATTAAAATGTTACGGAGCTGAAAATAAAACCTGAATCTCGCAGGGCAAAATATTGGGAGAGCCGGGAGTGGGGAAGGGAGAAAAAGAAAGTGTACCGGGTGGGGGGTTGAGCTATGCGCCCGTGGTGCTTCTTGGCAGCGAGAGCCGTTATTACAGAGACGACGTAGGCCGAGCGGTATGAGCTGAGAACACGGTCTACATGCCTGCTCTGATTACCCCCTCACCCAGAGTTGCCCAGTCAAGCGTTTCTGCACCAAAGCACATCGTCGGTATGGGTCACGACGCCAAACCACTTTTTAGTACTCATGCTTTAGCTATCAAGGCTAGTCGAAGCATGCGTGTGTGTGTGTGTGTGTGTGTGTACTGAACAGTACATATCAGGTCATAGGTGTGTATGTTATAGACAATTAACAAGTCAGAATAAACAGCACATTCTATCTGGATATGTCAAATATACTGTATATGGATATGAAATTTTTATTATAGCCTTTTTTTTCAAAGGGAAAAATCTCAATCTGAATGTGTCACATAATATCAGCCACAGTTATAAGTACACTCACTTCATTAGCTAAACCTGTTCTTCTGCTTCATGCAAGTATCTAGCAACTCAATGCGATGTTTAATAATGTAGACATAGTCTGCTGAAGTTCAATCCGGGCATCAGAATAGGGCAGAAAGTTAATAAGTTAATGACTTTTGGATGTTATTGGTGCCAGACGGGCTGCTCGGAGTATTTTCACACACAACCATCTCTAGGGTTTACAGAGAACGGTCTAATAAAACACAAAGAATCTAGTGAGCAGCAGTTCTCTGGGTGAAAATGCCCAGATGATGCCAGAGCTCAGAGGGGAATGACCAGGCTATATGGTTTGAGCTGACATAAAGGCGACACTAACTCAAATAACATGGAATGGCGAAGGCCATCTCATGTCACAACACGTCGAACCTTGCACATGGGCTCCGGCAGCAGTAGACCACACTGCGTGCAGCTCCTGTCAGCCATGAACAGAAAAAAACTGAAGCTACAATTCACATGGGCTCACTAAAATTGGACAACAGAAGATTAGAGTCTCAATTTCTAGAGTGACATTTGGCGTAAACAACATGAACAGAACAGAATTTGGCATAAACAACATGAAAGCATGGAATCCATCCTGCCATGTATCAGTGGCTCAGGCTGGTGGTGGTGGGGTATTTTCTTGGCATTGGTATTACTTTGGGCCCCTAAGTACCTGAGTATTGTTGCTAACCACGTCCATCCCTTTATGCCCACAGGATAACCTGACATGTCACAAAGCTTTGGAGTACAGATCACTGTGTGCTATCATGTCAATATAGACTAAAAACTCTAAGGAACGATTCCAGCATCATGCTGAATCTACGCCATAAAGAATTAAGGAAAAAGGACGGAACAACCACTTTTTTTACCTAATTAAGTGGCCAGTGACTATAACTGAAAGCGATGAATGCTTTATTTTTAATTTTCATATTTTAAATTACACCTCATTACTTATGAAATGTATTTATTTGCAAAATTTCACTGAATCCAAAAAAAAAAAAAACTTAAGTATATAAAAGTGGTATTATATGTTAGTAATGATTTCAAAACACTACTTATTGGAATTGTTGATACTTTTTTCTTTCTTTGGATGAATTTATTTGAATGGGGTTTTATTGGTTTATTGATTTAAAGAAAGGAGTTACAACATGTTACTCTCTTGTCCTTATCATAATATAATTATATTTACACTGCCCAGCCAAAAAAACATCACCATTAAGAAAAGAAAACAACTAATGAGATTTGGAATTACTGGAACTGGGTTAAGAACCGTTCAACACATTATTAAAACCCGGAAGGATAGTGCTGAACACACACACACACACATACAATGTAATGAGAACTCACAGTTGTGTGTCCATAAGAAAACCACTTTTCATTGAGACTCATCAGGAAAATGAGTGGACTTTCAGGAATGGAAAAAAGTCATGTGGTCTGATGCGTTCAGATCGAGCCTCATTCAGAGTGATGGACGCGTCAGGGTAAGACAGGAAGCGTATGAAGAGATGTGCCCGTCCACTGTACAAGCATCAGGAGGCAGTGATATGATCTGGGGTTGCTTCAGTTGCTCTGGTCTAGACTCAGCAACGTTATGTGGCAATAAAATGAAGTCAGCTGATGACCTGAATGTACTGAATCACCAGGTTATCACAACTATGGAGTTTTTCTTCCCTGATGGAACAGCTATACTCCAGCATTGAGAAAAGGTGGTTCTGGGTGTATGAGGAATCATTTTCACACTTGTGACTTTTTTTGGCCAGGCAGTCTATATTACAAAAGTTTAATTTTACCTAAATATCATGAGAAACAGCACAGTCATTTCCATAATAAATCTGGGTTTGCAGTAAACCCTCTGGCCAGAGCATCTCTCTCCAGAGACAGATTGTACCAGATTTAGTTGTGACAACTTACTGAATGTGAAATCTTTGTCTCTAGACTCTAACTTGCATTGTATCATGTGGAAGCCTGATGTTTACACTGTTAGTGTTAGTACTGATGTAAATGCTTGGACTAAACAGAACGTCACACATCTGAAAACCATGCAGTTCCATCTAATTCATTTCTATTTGCTTCTTTATCTAATGATTTAATATGATGTAAAATGACGAGTGAGCAGTTTAGGACTTTACTCAACAATGTCTCTCAGACAATCCTGGGTTTTGAAGCCTTAACTTTCAGAACAGGACTAAAGGCTTGACCTTTTCATTCATATTGGGATGAAATGGGATGCCAGTGTATGTCTTGGTGTACTGTTGAGCATTCAGTAAACACGCATGTATTGTTCAAGCGTCTATCTAACCTCCCACATCAGCCTCGGGTCCATGCTCTCATCCAGATCTCCGGGCATCCTCTTCTCGCCCGCGAACGGGCCGAACTTCTCTCCCTGAAAGTGTAACACACAGTCTCAGGGTTACACACACACACACACACACTCACACTGGGTTTTAACACAGAACAGCATATTTCTGGCAAATACTATATGCTATGAGAAACTAAATGAGTGTTAAAGGCAATGTAATTAAATGTAAATTTAATTTAAGGACAGAAATTCATTGCGTGTTGATTTCCTGATGAATGAACATGTTTTAAGGGACAAACTAAAAAAAAAAAAAAACTTTAATTGTGTTTATGATTGCCTTTCTAAAAGGAATCATTAATCTTTAACAGGGATCTTTAACATGGATCTATTTAATAACTATACATATGAACACTGTGTAATCTTTTTACACACACACACACACACGTATATATATATATGAATATACAGAGGAACGTTTACAGTAGGTGCCTACAGTGTCTACCTATGAAGGTAGTAAACCAGAGTTCCAAATCGCGCCACACTGACTCCCTAGTGCGCTAGGTGCGCGCGGGAAGTTCGTTCTGATGTAGCCTAGGTAGTGCGCATGCACAGGAAGGGCCGACCGGATTGAGACGCGTCCCAACGCTACCTCCGCTACAGTATATACGTGGCACCTCACGGGCTCGGAAAAGTGAAAAGAGACTAACTTGGCATGTGGACGAGTCCAGTAGACGACATGACATTACAAAAAAACTCGTTTGCTGTAAAAACAATGTCTGAGTTTTGGCATCTTTGGTGTGTGTGAGTGTGTGTTTTTTCTCTCTCTCGCTCGCTGTCTCTTCTAAAAACACGAACAAACCTTCTTGACTCGCCTCGCAGTGTACAGCCCGACTCCGTCCTGGACTTTGGAGGACTTCAGAGAGAACCTGTCTGGCACGTACATGCCCAGCATGGTCATTACTCTGACTGCTGCAAAAGCCTAATGTTTCCTGATAGGGCGCGAGAGGCAGATGATTAAAGCGCGCTCTCTTTCTTTTATCTGTGTTTCCGCGCCGCTACAATGTTTCCCCTCAGAATCTCGGCGCAGCTCGAGCGTCCATGTCTCTTTGCCTCGCTGTGATTGGTGGAAAGTTCGTAACCCAGGGCAACATGTTTTTCGACAAGGCGGAGCTCCGGCGTGGCTCGCGTGACGTCAGGGCGACGCCGTGTTGTCATTGGTGGAAAGTTTCTGACTGACCCTGCGGACACATTTTCTGTTCCATCCAGCTTGAAGTGAAGATGCTCACAGCATTTGGCTTATAGGTCACCTCAAAGAATGAGGATGAATATAAGTATAATTATTTTAATGGCTGAGTGTGGATTAATGATGAGTCAAATATTTAGTATATAAATCTATATAAATGACAGAAAGGTTTTGGTAGTACAGTACATTGGTCAGAACTCAATGAGAACTCATATCAATGATATCTTTACATTTCATTTCATACATTGGAGAACTGGAAACCAGTCTCAGAAAAAAAAAATCTTGCAATACTGTACTTTGATATCTGCCAAAAGTTTAACCTGCACTATAAGTGAAATCAAAATGCTGAGTAAAAGCGATGTTATGAACAGTTATGTGCCAGATGTAATAATCTACTGTAAAATAAACTACTAATGCGCTACTTGCTCAATTTAAACAAACACCTGCACCAATAGATACTAATTAGAAAAGCTAAACTGAATATTTTGACTAGTTCATATTTTCATAGTTGAAATAACAGCGCTGAAGTGGTATAAGTATATTTTAACACGCTGAAGTCATTTCAAGACAAAACTTATTCTTCATCTGATCAGTTTTTTCAGATTTCTCATCATTCTCCAATTACCAAACAAAACATTTTTTTTGTGAAACTACTTTTTTTTTTTAATGAAGGGATTCATCTTGTTGAAGACAGACATGTATGTGCTGATTATCTTATTTTTATCTTAAACCAACTATTTCTACAAACTCTTTAACGACGGGTAATACCGTTAGTATAGTTATATAGTAATATGGGAGGTGGCATAGTGGTCAGCACTGTGGCCACGCACCTCCATGATCGAGGGTTCGATTCCTGCCTTGGGGTCTGTGTGCATAGAGTTTGCATGTTCTGGGTTTAAATGCTTAGTGGGTTTCATCTGGGTACTCCGGTCTCCTCCCACAGTCCAAAGACATGCAGATTAGGCTAACTGGCATTCCTAAATTGCCCATAGTGTGTGAATGAGTGTGTACAGTGGAGCAAAAAAGTATTTAGTCAGCCACCAATTGTGCAAGTTCTCCCACTTAAAAAGATGAGAGAGGCCTGTAATTTTCATAGGTATACCTCAACCATGAGAGACAAAATAGGGAAAAAATCCAGAAAATTACATTGTAGGATCTTTAAAGAATTAATTGGAAAAAATTCCGCTTGGTGTGAAGAAATCAACTGTGGGAGCAATTATTAGAAAATGGAAGACAAACAAGACCACTGATAATCTTCCTCGATCTGGGGCTCCACGCAAGATCTCACCCTGTGGGGTCAAAAAGATCACAAGAACTGTGAGCAAAAAAAACCCAGAGCTATCCCATCTCTTAGTTGAGGTATACCTACAGTATGATGAAAATTACAGGCCTCTCTCATCTTTTTAAGTGGGAGAACTTACACAATTGGTGGCTGACTAAATACTTTATTGCCCCACTGTATGTGTGTGAAGGTGGCGCGGTGGTTAGCACTGTCACCTTGCACCTCCAGGGTCTGGGTTCGATTCCCCGGCCAGGCTCGATTCCCGCCTCTGTGTGCATGGAGTTTGCATGTTCTCCCCGTGCTTGGTGGGTTTCCTCCGGGTACTCCGGTTCCCTCCCACAGTCCAAAGATATGCAGGTTAGGCTAATTGGCGTTCCTAAAATTGCCCGTAGTGTGTGATTGGGTGTGTGAGTGTGTGTATGTGTGTGTGCCCTGTGATGGACTGGCACCCTGTCCAGGGTGTACCCCGCCTAGTGCCCGAAGTCTCCTGGGATAGGCTCCAGGTCCCCCGCGACCCTGAACACAGGATTAAGCGGTACAGAAAATGAATGAATGTATGTGTGTGGCCTACAATAGACTGGCACCCCATCCAAGGTGTACCCCACCTTGTTCCAAGTCTCCTGGGATAGGCTCCTGCAACCCCCCGCCCTTGTATACAGGATAAAGCGGTATTGACGATGAGTGAGTGAGTAATATGCAGTAGGTAATATATTTATAGTATAAAGTTAAAACATTCTGTATTGCATGGGAAATATACCTGAAAACAAATGTTATGAAAAAAAAGTAAAAAATGCATGAATACATCCCAGTTACGTGACCATGGCTCATTCTGATATTAGAGGAAGAAATATAGCTGAAAACAGGAAATATCTGTGAATATCTTTAAAAAAAAAAAAAAAAACTGTTTCTGTTAGAATCTGTTTCTCTGCCTTTAAGGAGCGGAGCTCAAACCCAGGATCCCTGGAATTGTGGGTAATGTACAGTAGGAGCCTGTTAACAACAACAGAAATTAATGTCAATCAGTAAGACGTTTAGATTAAAAAGCATCAACTCGGACGTTTATATAAAATTGAATTCCTCAAAATCTAATTCATGTTAATTGTAAAGGATCAACCGCAAGTCCTTTGGGAGCAACTTTTCCCTTCTTCGGGTTTCTCCAAGAAACATGAATAGAATGCATGTTCTGTTTTTCTTCCCATCACCTAACGTTTTTGTAATTGCTACAATCAACTGTTTTTCAGAATTTCCAAACTAATTATCGTTAGCATGCTTTGTCTCCAACTTTTTTCTGTCTTACAGTTTGGAAGTGAACTGGGGCAGTATTTAGGCCACGAGTCCCAAAGGAAGGCACAAGAAAAGTCACAGACATTAGAAGTTAGACAAGCTCTACAGTAGATGTGCCACAATCTGGCATTTGCATCTACCTTTATTCATCCAGCATCTCAACAAATACAAACATGAAGCCAGATAGAATTTAGTGAGATGTTGAGGGAGCTGAAGTTTAACATCAAGTCTGGAACAAGCGCAAGAAGAGAGAAAAATGATAAAGTCACTGAGTATAAAATCAAATGAACGAAAACACATGGCATCTTGTTGGAATCATACTGTACAGTCGTTCACCTTACAAACACACAACTTTGTGAAAATCTGAAATTCTACATTATTTATAAACTCGATTTTTCCCGTTTCTCCAGTTGAAATGCAAAAGTGGGCGTAATGTTTTATTAACTGCCATACATGGTTAAAATTCCAGATGTTGGTAGAGTAACTCTTCCTCTATACAAAGGTACTACTCAACATAATCTCCACCACAAGTCATGTACTGTATTTGCGACATCGTAGAACCCAACTCTCGAATCCTCTTTAAAAATCCCATGCGTGGTTTGTCTTTAATGCTGATTTCTCCTTCCTTAAACGTCTTCATCCATCTGTGCACATTGCTCTTATCAATGGTATAATCTCAATGGGAGACCATCAGATTTTTGTGTCTGGACAGCCCTTAAAACAAACCTTAAAATCTGAATTAAATCACTTTAAATCAGTGTCCAATCTAAATGACCAATGTCAGTTAATAAAAAAGTTATGCATTACCGTCTGTACAATTTCTACACTGATGGTATCTAAGCCCTGTGGTCTTACTGTAAACATTCCTTCACTTACAACCGAGAGAGACGTTTTTTAAATTCCTTAACCTTTAACAAAGTTTGTCATTGAGATTGTGTACCTTTCATCCATATGTTGTATTATTCCCAATCTTACACTCATTTCAATACTCTATCTTTCCCCCCACACACACCTCCTCTCAACCTTCCTGTTCTTGTTTAGTTTCCTGATCGTGTTCACCTGCTCCTTGTTTTCTCTTGATTAGTTTGTGTATTTATCTCCTTATACGTGCATGTTGTGTTTCTGCCAAGTCTTATACGTTTGGATCAGGTCCGAGCCTCGTTTTCTTCTGCTCCCTGGTCACAGATTCCATACGTCTCTTCCATGATTTCTCAGAACGCACTACACATGCTTGCCTTCAGGTTCTATCACTTGACAAAGGAAGGGAGTCATGAAATCCACCTCTTGGGGGAACAAACCACAACATGAGAAGACCTTGGTTTGGCTGGGAAATGCAGCACATGCATCACTGACGTTTTGTTTTGACAAGTGTCTTTGTTTGGATTGTGGTCTTGTCTCCAACTCTGTCCTGTCGCCTAATGCGTGCACCTTTTCTATCAAATCGCACCACACTTGTGTGTCATGGCATGTCTTGTTGATTGGTTTGTGCAGGCGTGATTTAAAATCCTAGGATCTCTCACACCTCCAGGGTTGTAGGCCCAAATCCCTGGTCCTGTCTGTGTGCGTGGAGTTTGCAACGTTCTCATGCAATGTAGGCTGATTTGTATTTCCAAATGCTCCCTGTAGTATATGATTGGATATGTCAGTATGATTGTGTTCTTGTGCCCTGAGATGGGTTGGCACCCCCATCCAGCCTGGACCCTGCTAAGCTTCCTGGAACGCGCTTCAGGCTACAAAAAGTATAAGTTGTATGGCCAATGGATGGATGCTTCATCCACCTCTGTTGCATGTTACAGAAGGAAACAATCGATTATCTGACTAGGCATGTAAGCATGTTATTAATAACAACACCATGATGCTTGGATCAAACTGGTGGAATCACCAGATCCTTCACATTCGACCTGGAAGCCTCTCTTACAGTATCTCCAATCTCCAGTTCTTCCAATCCCATGCTCTGCTTCTCTGTTGGATCTACCTAAGTATCTGGTGACCATGATATAATTGGAGGCAGGTTGCTGCCATGGGGCGAATCACTGAGAAATGGATATGCTGTCCAGATACAAAAACATGTGGACAACAATGTAGAGAGACCGAGGATAGGATACACGCAAACGCACACATGCAGCCACTCAGGAACACACATGTAAACACACACTGAGGCACATCTGAGCAGGCTTTAAAGTCCAGCCCATTAACCATAAAACCACGATGGTAGTTTGCATGAGAACTTTTTGATCAAGTGCGAATGGCTTTAAAATGCTTCTCACACATGCACACACACACACTTATTTGTTTTAATAACACACCTTCAATACGTCCTTCTCTTCGCTCTAATCAGTTGAGCATCTATGTCTCAGTGCAATTGTTTACTCCTTTCCCCCAGGCCTTGTTTATCTCGCACGCTTCCTGATGAGCCTCTTCTTAGGTTTGGGGTGGTGGAGGGGTGGGGGGGGAGGCAGATTGTGGTCGTGCGGTTGGGTTCATTTTTTATTTTTTTTTATGAAAGCGAATTAAACAACAAGCTTTATTTATTTCAGCTCAGTCTAATGCTGCGACTGGAAAACACAAAAGTCGGCTTCTTTCGCTTCTGTAAGTGATGTGTTTTCCCTTGAGGGTGTGTACAGTAATATAATGGAAAACTACATCAAAATGGGTTTATATTGAAATAATAAATATACAGTACTGTATGTCTTAATGATTGCATTGTTGTTCTGTTGCTGTACTTGCGTTATTCTCTTCCAGTAAGAAGTGGTTCTCTGGCATGGCATGAAGTGTGTTATTGCTAGCCTGCTTACGGCGGATCGTAAAAATCAAATAGACTTTGTTCTTACACTGAGCATCATGTTAATGAAATCCCAAGTAGTTAAAAATGTTAAGTATGCTCATGAGGAGAAACCCCATGTAGATGTAGAGGAAACAATGGTGCAAAGGATGGACCTCCAGAATGCAGTACAGCCATAAATTCAAAACCAAAGTGGCTTAGTGGTTTGCACTAGGATCGAGTGAACGATTTTCCATCTCAGGTCTGTGTGCATGGAGTTTGCATGTTCTCCCAGTCCGGTTTCCTCCCACAGTCCAAAGACATGCAGATTAGCATAACTGGCGTTCCCAAATTGCCCAAAGTGTGTGTGTGTGTGTATGTGCTGCAATGGTTTGGCACCCTGTCCAGGATGTGCCCCGCCTCATACCCTAAGTCTTCTTGGATAGGCTCTAGGTCCTACAAGATAAAGCGATATTAAAGATCAAAATATTCAAATATATTTCAAGCCTTTTCTCTTTTCCTTTTGATGATTACTGCTCACAGCTCAAAAATCCAGTATTCCAAAATATTAGAACGTTTCCTAAGATCAATCACAATAGAATTTAGAACACAAAAATTCAGAAAATTTCATTCATTCATTTTCTATACCGCTTAATCCTGTGTTCAGGGTCGCGGGGGACCTGGAGCCTATCCCAGGAGACTTCGGGCACTAGGCGGGGTACACCCTGGACAGGGTGCCAATCCATCGCAGGGCACACACACACACTCACACACACCACGGGCAATTTAGGAACGCCAATTAGCCTAACCTGCATATCTTTGGACTGTGGGAGGAAACCGGAGTACCCGGAGGAAACCCACCAAGCACGGGGAGAACATGCAAACTCCATGCACACAGAGACGGGAATCAAGCCTGGCCGGGGAATCGAACCCAGACCCTGGAGGTGCAAGGCGACAGTGCTAACCACTACACCACCGCGCCGCCTTCAGAAAATTTATGTTTATTTATTCACTTGATAACTGGGCGGGACTCCTTTATCTGCAGTTCAGAAACGTGGCATGGCATGGAGGCGTTCAGACTGATGTTTAAAGACCAGGTTGCTTTAATAGCATCCTTCAGCTCGTCTGTATCGTCATGTCGGGTGTTTCTCATCTTCCTCTTGACGATTCTCTATAGGTTTCAGGTCAGACAAGTTGGCTGGCTGATCAGCCATGACAAAGGAAGGGAGTCTGAAATCCACCTCTTGGGGGAATAAACCACAACATGAGAAGGCCTTGGTTGTGCTGGGAAATGCACCACATGCATCACTGACGTTTTGTTTTGACAAGTGTCTTTGTTTGGATTATGGTCTTGTCTCCACGTCTGTCCTGTCGCCTAATGCGTGCACCTTTTTTTTATCAAATCGCACCACACTTGTGTGTCATGGCAGTGTCTTGTTGATTGTTTTGTGCAGGCTTGATTTAAAATCCTGGGGAAAGTAATATCATGATGTCCTGCACAAGTAATATCATTATGAGTAAAGCAGTTAGTGGTACGTCTGGCATTGTGAGCAGGTGCTATGTCCTGCTGGAAAAAGAAATCAGTAACTCCATAAAGCTTGTCAGTACAGTAAACAGACATAAAGATCAAAAGCTTTTTTATTTTTTAGCATTTCCTTTAAATGCCCCCCAACACGTACTGTACCACTTCTATGAACACACTTTTGCCTGTACTGTAAAGCATCCCGGATGGCTTCCTCATGGAACCGACTTGGAGAGAACATTATTCCTCGATTGCATTTTTCCTTCTCAGATCTACAATCCTTCTGATCTACACTGAGATCAGTACGTGACTCATATCTTCCTGAATAAACACCGCCACATGCTGATCCGGAATATACGCCTGAAAAAAATTATCCTTATAATTCCCCTGATTAATTCCCCTTCATAGTGTTTTCACCGTGACTGTGTGTGTGTGTGTGTGTGTGTGTGTGTGTGTGTGTGTGTGAGTTTGTGCCAAGTTTACACAGGTGTGCATATATGTATAGGTGTGCTTGCTTCTGTGTGACTATGTATTTTGCGTGTGACTGTGTGTGTGTGTGTGTGTGTGTGTGTGTGTTCTGTCATGTCCAGAAAAAGGCAGCTATTCTAACTGTGGTCTTTGTGTGGCCTCTTCCGTCCTGCCCCCAACCTCCATGACCTCTGACCCCTGATGACTCCGCTGTCAGCGCCACTGGTGTAAAGTGGGCTGAAACGATTAGGAGCCGACGACCCCGAACGTGACCCCATATTGCACGCGGACACACACACACACACACACACACAATGACTTGACTACAACGTTCACGCTCAACTTTCACTTTTCTGATGACAACATAGCTCATTTGCTCGCTCTCGCTCTCTCTCTCTCTCTGTCAATCTTTCACACACACACACACACACACACACACACACACGCACACACACACTCACTCTGACACAAAAACAGGGAGAGTGTATGAAAATGAATAAACACAGCAGTATCTTTTTCACAGTCGAGTTGAAAGTACACTTGTCTTGACCTCATCCGTCACCTGTCTCTCTCTCTGTCTGTCTGTCTCTCTGTCTGTCTGTCTCTCTGTCTGTCTGTCTCTCTCTGAGTCAACTATGTTTCCTATGCAGTTTTGATTACCATCGTCACCTCACACCCCTCGCTTTAGCAGATCAACCCGAGAGTGTGCATGTTTTTGTTCAAAGCATTTATGTGTGTTTCTGGCAATAGCAATCTCTCTCTCTCTCTCTCTCTCTGTGCTTTTCTTTCAAGTTAGTTCAGACACCACAGTGCTCCTACCACTCCGACCCCGCTCCACTCTCAAACCGCAGCCTCGCCTACTCCTCCAGTCCTCCAAGGTCAGCCGTTAATGCCCTCACTGTGTTGGATCAGAGAGAAAGATAGGATAAGAGAGAAACAGAGAGAGAGAGAGAGAGAGAGAGAGAGGGATGAGACAGAGATCACTGTGTAGATTAAGCGTGAGAAAACAGCGAGGATGGCACGTCTTCCACATGTTAAAACGATTATTCTCAGGATTATATTGTCAATCTGTGGAAATGCTAATAAATCATAAAAATATGCCGGTTAGCGCTAAACGTAAAGGCTGCACGTACAGGGTGTGTGAGACGGTTTGTACACTTTTCTGGCCAGAAACAGCTGAAAGTTGTGAAAAGAGAGAGTTCCTAGAGTCGCATGCTTTCGCAGCTCATGATACGTAAATCAGAAGAAAGTCTCCAACTTGTTAAGGAGCATAAAGATTAGACTTTGGAGCGATGGAAAAGTTCATGTGGTCTGATGTGTCCAGACTGAGCATATTCAAGAGTGATGGGTGTGTCAGGGTAGGAAGGGAAGAGCATGAAGCGATAGAACTTTCTTTCTTTTTTTTTTTTTGGGCAGAGCATTAAAACAAATTTCAAGTATTGTATTAATCAGAATTTTGATCTGTGATTTAATTTAAACATTAATATTTAAACAGCACATTGGCTTAGTGGTTAACACTGTCCCCTCGTACCTCCAGGGTCTGGGTTCGATTCACGTCTCAGGGTCCGTGTGTGTGCATTTGTGTTGGGATTCTCCTGGGATTCTTCTGGTTTCCTTCCACAGTGCAAAGACATGCAGATTAGCGTTCTCAATTTGCCCAGACTGTTGACTGGAGGTCCTACCATGGTTGTTCATTCATTCATTCATCTTCTATACCGCTTTATTCTGTATTTAGGGTCGCGGGGACCTGGAGCCTATCCCAGGAGACTCCGGGCACGAGGCAGGGTACACCCTGGACAGCGTGCCAATCCATCGCAGAGACACACACACATACACTCATTCACACACTATGGTCAATTTAGGAACGCCAATTAGCCTAATCTGCATATCTTTGGACTGTGGGAGGAAACCGGAGTACCCGGAGGAAACCCACCAAGCACGGGGAGAACATGCAAACTCCATGCACACAGAGACGGGAATCGAGCCTGCCCGGGAATGGAACCCGGACACTGGAGGTGCAAGGCGACAGTGCTAACCACTACACCACCGTGCCGCCACCATGGTTGTCAAAATGGGAATAAATTCAAAGGTCACCATTGGCCTCCACGGTCACTAGTTGGACTACAGAGGTTCCTAGATGGATGGATGGATCAGTCATGATAATTAGCGGATCTGCCAGAAAGTGATGGTTGAGTTTTTATTCTTGGTAATTAGCTAATTAGCTAGCAAGACAGTTTGTTAAACTTGATAATGAGCTGATTGGCTAGCAAGTCATGATCAACTTTATCAATCAGGGTTAGTAGCCGGTCAGCTAGCAGGCCACCGTCTTTAGCTAGTTAGCTAACAGGTCATAGTTGACTTTATTATTCTTGGTAATTGGTCTACAAAAGTTTGACACCTTAGATAATTAGCCAATTGGCTGGCAAGTCATGGTCGGATAATTAGCCAACCATCCAGCGAGACACTGTCACGTTTGTCGATTCTCATAACTAGCAGACTAGCTAGCAGGCATTTTATCTGCTCAGTGATATTTGCTGACAGTGCAAGCATTTTGGCAATGTTCATTCATTCATTCATCTTCTATACCGCTTAATCCTGTGTTCAGGGTCGCGGGGGACCTGGAGCCTATCCCAGGAGACTTCGGGCACTAGGCGGGGTACACCCTGGACAGGGTGCCAATCCATCGCAGGGCACACACACATACACACACTCGCACACCCAATCACACACTACGGGCAATTTAGGAACGCCAATTAGCCTAACCTGCATATCTTTGGACTGTGGGAGGAAACCGGAGTACCCGGAGGAAACCCACCAAGCACGGGGAGAACATGCAAACTCCATGCACACAGAGACGGGAATCGAGCCTGGCCGGGGAATCGAACCCAGACCCTGACACCACCCCGCCGCCCATGTTCCTGTGGAAAAGTACCGCACTAGTCACATCCAGAACAATGATTCGTGATGTCCGAAATTTTCCTGTATTCTCAGATAAAAATAAAAACCTGCTGATTTAGACGGTGTGTACGATGTGTTGAGTCAGTAAGTAAATTTCGAGCAGAACCTCAAAAGGTTGGTCTGCACGACATGGCAGAGTTTGAAACAAAGGTCAGAGTACCTCGACCAAGCTGCGCGGCCTTTCCGCTCGCCCTTCATCCTTCCCCTTCTCGTTGCTTTACAAACAGAATCGCACACGGGTGCCATAAATTGAAACAGCGTGTTAGAGTGTTTATGTGGTCAGTCAGGGAGTTTAAAAGTGTAAGCATGTATAGGACACAGTGACTTCAGAGTGTTCCTCACGAATGTACTCGAAAAGTGTCACCGGGAGTTCAGAATGAGACACCTTTCCACCCCTTCCCGATAAAGTCTCCCAGAGTCAAATAGCTGTAGATTCCCGTATCGTTTGATTTTCACTCGCTTTCGAAACTGCTTATTCACCTCCTTTGTCCTTTTTACAGCACAAAGTACTGGTTTTGATTGAATTATTACAGTTGCTGTGCAAGTAAGTTTTGGCTGCTATGCGAATTAAGCTGCGGTTAAGAACCGTTCCAGGACAAGGGAGACGCTGAGAGTCTGGATATGGAAGAGTGCTTCAGGGGTGGAAAATGAATCATAGACTAAACACTACTAAAGCACTGTACGCATACACGTTTAACTGAATGCAAGATATACTGTATTTGCACGAATACTGTATCTCAGTACACAATTTGACGGAATGTTTTTAGCTTAATATTTAGCATGCAGCGGTAGGCTTCTTGCCTGACATACGAATCCTGACATCCGAGCTTTTGCTTAAACCCAGTCTTTAGATGCGGGGCATCCTTAGTGTCAGTTCCACGCCTGACAAAATCGAAAGAGCCAAGTTGTGTGCAGATCAGTCGTCAGCTTTGGCAAACCCCTTGACAGGAGCACTCAAAACACAAACAACAACTACATTTATCAAGGATATAAAGTGAAAATCAATGTCCAGTAGGTATATGAAGAAGGACGGAACGGTGGCTTAATGATTAGCCCTGTCACCTTGCACCTTCAGGGTCTGGGTTTCATTCTTGCCCTGGGGTCTGTGTGCATGTTTGCATGTTCTCCGCGTACTTGGTGGGTTTCCTCCGAATACTCCGGTTTCCTCCAACAGTCCAAAGATTAGACTAATTGGTGTTCCTAAATTGCCATTACTAGTGATGGTTTTGATTAACATAAATAATTTTATGTTAGCACCGTCACCCCGCACCTCCATGGTCTGGGTTTGATTTCCAGCTAGGTTTGATTCCTACACCATTAGAATTCAACACCAACAGTTCAACACCTTGTTGTTGAATTTTTGATTCAATGGTTTTTACATACCCACATTAGGTCCAGTAATTGTAAATTTAAAGTAGACTTCTGTTTAAACAGCTTTAAAGCATAAATAATTGTTCCCATTTTGAGGTTGTCCTTGTTTACATGAAATAAATTAAAATTGATAAAATAAGTCTCTATTTTAAACATGTCAGGCTGATTTTTTTGTACTGATAACATGGTGACAGTCAGGGTTGCCATTAGGACGTAGCTAAAACCTCCGAAACCAGATGTGTCTACATGGTGCCATGGCTGCCAATCAGAATGTAACAACCAACTATACAACACAACTATTTTAAGTGAGTGTATATGATGTGCCAGGTTTTTTTTGTTTGTTTTTGTTTTTTGGAGGCTTTATGGTCAGGTCTACTAATAAAAATCACTTTTGTGTTGGTAACAGTTGTCTTGTTTGGTTTTACACCATTAAACCACATGTATTATTAGCCATAATTGGTGTTTTTGTTTAGCCATTGATGTTAATGTGATCTTCCATCCATCCATCTAGGAACCTCTGTAGTGCAACTAGGCACCATGGAGGCCAATGGCGATTACTATCGTATTTATTCACATTTTACCTCCATGGTATCATCTCAGGTCAATGTGATTTTAGCTAGAATATTAATGCAATTCAATAGACAACCAATGGACTAGAGATGAAGTGTGTATCTCTATAGACCTGTTGCTTTCCAAGAAAAGTCTATATGAATGAATTAGGTGTTTTCTTCTAGAAATGTCAATTTAAAAAAATGTAACGTCACATGTGGTTTCCTTTATTTTTTGGATGTACAAATCTGTGTTTGAAAACTCAGAGGAGGCTGTGTGATTGTGTATGTACTCTATAGATTTATCAGTTTATACAGGTATCAGGTTTGAATTCAGACACAGTAGTAAAGTAACTTTATGTAACTTTAAGTGATTTATGCTGGAGGCAGTTATGGAGACAATTTTTTTTTTGTAGATAAAGTAGCTGAGCTTTGTCCAAAAAAATCACTAGGTTGGTCATTCAATATCATTCAATCTTCAGTCTGCCGTCACTAAACAACAGTGAGGGTACGACTAATTGTAGCATTTATAACTTCAACAATAATAGGTTAGAGCTGAACTGTGAACTATGCAGAAGGAATAGAGAGAAGAAAAAAAACGAAAGATCAGAGATCATCTAAACGCCTGGTGAAGTTGCATCATGAGCAAAATAGGACTGCAGAAATCAATGCTATCATTAATAATGAAAGTAAAATCATTTCCTTATACCCAGTGTGATGAGAATTTACAGGACTGAAACTTAACAGCTGTTTGATTATTAAAAAAACTAAACAAAAACACTTCAAGTGATGGAACCCATGTATAAGCCTTTGGAGGCAGGTGTTTGATCTTGAGTTGCTTCGGTTGGTCGGGTCTACTAAAAAAATCAACTTCAGGTCGGTAACAGTTGTACTGTATTGTTTGCTTTTGTCATTGTACCACAATATTAGCCGCTGACGGAACCGTTAATGTGATCATGGCGAGACTATTAACACAATTCAGTAGACAAGCATGGACGACATATGTACAGATATTAGAGTTTTACTGTACAGTGGTAACACAGTGTGCACCTCTACAGACCTGTTGTTTTCCAAGAAAGGTCTTAGGTGATTTTTTTTTTTTTTTTTAGAAATGTTCATTAAAAAATAAAGAAAAACTGTAATATGCCATCGGTAGTTACCTTTACACGTGGTCACGAATAGCGGCAACTTTAGTTAATATTTATCTTCATTTCTTTATCTATTTCTTTAAACAAAAATACGAATATTATACTGTATATACACATATTTTATTTGAAATTTATTCTATTAGAAGATTGAGTACCAAGTCAACTTAAATAAAGCCTATTTAGGCTTGAATGTAATAAATATACTGTATATGCTTAAGTAATAAACACCATTAATGGTTTTATATTAGTTACATCATGATTTCGAATTAAGAAAACGTGCACCACTTTCACTTTATTCGGTATATCTTAGCTGAGATTAGATTTTACACTATATAAATTAAAGTATGTCTGGCTACAACAACACAACTAAGCATATAGAAATAAATATACTGTAACTGAAATTTAGTTTTAAAATCTGTTTTTGCATAATTTCTTATAATACATCTGCATTTGTTTATATATATATATATATATATATATAGTGGTGGTGGTGGCATGGCTTCAAGATGTTCTCCAAAGCTGTGGAGTTCTTTGTTATGCATACGGTCCATATGTGAATGTGAAATTACTCTAAACATTCCGAATGAAACGAACGAGAGTGAGTCGAATGAATCAAAACTTCACACATTTCAAAGGAATCATCAAACGTGTCAAAACTCACCGGTTTCAAATCAGTTTTTTTTTTGTTCCTAGGAATCAAACGAGTGACTCAGAGTCCGCACCACTAACTAGCAGATGATCTTCCAGATCAATACTGAGAAGTGTGAAGGTTAATCCAAACCAGATGACTCCTGAAACTTGGTGACTCCTGAACTCTGGATAATGTATGGAATGGATGACGGGAGAAAATTGAAGTGACACTTGAAACCTTGCAGGGAAGGTCTTGAAGTAGGGACTACTCACCTCTATGAGTCAAAGCATCAAATGTGTGTGTGTGTGTGTGTATTGGCCTGTAAGTGTAAAATTGAGTGTGTGATAATGTGGGCTCTCTATACACTCTAAAAACTAACTCAGAGGACCTTTTACCACTACTTGATTTAATACATGGATGCAAGTTAAAAATTGTAATTAATTGATTTAGATGAACCTTCTAAGTTGCGAACTTAATTTTTATAAGTTGTGATCAAATAATAATGTTGGTAATTATATCAACTTAATTTTGCATGTAATTTAAACTCAAATTTAATTGGTAATGGGGTGAAAACAAAATTTAAGTTGTCTTAACTTAAAAAATTGGCAGTTATCACCTACCTACAGAACCTGCATGGATGTGTTCCAGTGGTAAGATTGTGTGTTAGCAGACTTATAGGCTAACCAAACTCAATATAAACAATATTTCATGGTGAGTAACATTTAATTTACATCTAATAGTTCTACTAAAGTAATGAATTTGCACTTGTTTCACTGAGATATCTGCTCAGCAAGAGAGCTGATGGGAAAAACATTATTCAAGTTTTGCTCATTTGACTGTAAGCTACATAATGTTATCTCATTTTTTTTCTCTTTGAATGTTCCATGATATGCTACTTGGCTTTTGACTGTAAAATTTATGGAGATTTTATTATGCTTATGCTTAATGAGAACCAGAGTTTTAAAAATTGACATTTTGTGCATACATACTACAGCAGTTGAAAAAAAAAAGTTAATTGCACCAAAATAATGGTTGAACTAATGTCTTTTTAAATCTACCACATTAACAAAAAAACAAAAAACTTACAAAAAATAAAAAGAAACCTGAAAAAAAATCTATTTGGAGCCACTGAATTTTTTAAATGGTTGCTATATGAAATTTATAGTAATTATAGGGAGATTATAGGGCCAGGGGTAGCTCAGTGGTTAAGGCATTGGACTACGGTTCGGAGGATCCCGGGTTCAAACCCCACAACCACCAAGTTGCCACTGTTGGGCCCTTGAGCAAGGCCCTTAACCCTCAACTGCTCAGATGTGTAATGAGATAAAAATGTAAGTCGCTCTGGATAAGAGCATCTGCCAAATGCCTAAATGTTATTAATTAGCAACATAAAATTGCTTTAAAATAATATCGGAAGGCCATTTGGAGCAATAAGATTTATGAGTTATCACCTTAAAAACTTGCCCTTTGTCTAACAGTTAATAAGTAACAGGTAATTAAAATAATCTTTGACTAAAGAGGAAAAGCTAATTCCCCCAACGCAATATAGCTTGTTGGTTCAATATAATTACAAATGAAGTTGTCATAACTCAAAAAGACTAATGCAAAACGTTGCGTTAATTTTTTTTTGTTAAGTCTAAACATTTCTTTTTAGAGTGTATGAAGATCCTCTAATGATTCGCTTCCAGATACAGAAAAATTCCATTCACAGTATTAATTATAAAACATGGTCAAATAAACATATTTATTTTTCGACAATGAGTTAAATGGTGGATTCTTTCGTAGCTGTCCACTGAGTTTTGTGTAATCTTAATGTAGTCCTCTTATTGGGGTGATTACATGTTGTCTGTTTTTGCGATAGTAAAACTTGATCCTAAAATCGCCCAGCATAAAGCTTACGTACAGTATGTGAGTGTTTGCGCTAACCCGTTGGTTTGGATGTCGCTGTTTATTCGCGAGCCTGTACTGTATATTCTCACACACACATCTGATTGTGCAGAACTGAATCGGGTTGTTTGTACGTCTAGCGAGAGCCAGGTTTTGTTGCACGCCATGGACCAGATTTGGCAAACAACTTAAACACAGTGTGGCTCAGACTTGTTTGAGGTTCGAGCAGATCTGCTGGGGAAGTTGTGTATAATATCAGTGCGTCTTGACAGTTCCAGTTATCGAGAGGGAAGCAGTGACATCTGGACCCGGTCTGGTTTCGTAAACGATTGGCTGCGCGAAGGATGAAGGTAATAAATTCCACCTTGTTGTGACTAAGTGGAAAATGGACAGGCTCGTTCTTTCTCGCTCCGGTCACCTGGTTAGTCACGTGCTTCGCTAAGCAGTAACTGTGTATGATATACAGTATGCGCATCTCAGTCATGTACGTTATCCCTTTTAAAACCTCTCGACACGTCGTACCATAATCCACGGACATGGCTTAAAGGACACGGACACTGATCCCTGTCCGCGCACCTCTTTACGAGCGACTGATTAATCCCTGCGGAGAAACACAACACCAGAAGCCACACCATGGGGGGGATTACTGGCCTCTATATTTAGGGTTTTATGTACATGAATATTGGCAGAAGCACTCTGTACATGTGACAGGCAGAGCAGACACACAGAAGAGCACATTTACAGAATCCCAAAGCGATTCACTCACAGAATGAGATAATATACAGACAAAGGCAGCGGGGGAGGGGACAACACCTCAACAAACCGCCCGACTTCGTCAGGGAATTTTTACAACATATTGTTTTTTCATTGCAGTAATAATTATAACATGTAACAAGCACAAAAACAAAAAAATACAGTTCAAATAGCAAAAACAAAACAATGAAGAGGTATAAAATAACTTAACAACTCTTTCTAAATGTGAGTACTCAGTGAGAGAGAGAAAGAGAGAGAGAGAGCGGATTGGGAGAGGGTGATGCGATCACAAACGATATGCAGATGAGTTTTACATAGTTCTCACACCACAACGGAAAACAGAATGACCGACGAGTCCAGGGTGAGTGACGCAGATGGCGGTGCCTCTCTCGTTAACGGCACTCGTTTACAGACAGTGCGCTATCTCGCTCTACAAGCAGTTCGAGCTCTGCCACCAAGTAGTCAGTCAGCAATGGGGAAAAAAAAAACAATTTAGTAGAATATCACTTCCAGTTAAATAAACTTTTCCTCTCATTATATATATAATATATTTACTTCTGTGCAGAGTCTATTTTATGGGATTTTGTTTATTTCGTTTTTTATTTTAGCAGTACTTCCTCGTTTTCACCAGTTTACTCTGGTACTTGACCGAGTGTCCGCCATGACCGATGGCGTAGACATCAAGGAGGTAGTTCTTGCCCGGCTCCAGCCCTGTGATGGTTTCGGTGGTTACGGCTTTGTGCGGGTTGGCGCTGTGGAAGTATTTGCAGAGCACTTTCTCGTCCCGGCGACGCGTCTCGGGTCCGGCACACTGGTTGCGCTGGCGGCGCCGCTGCTCCTCGCCGTATCCGTCAGGCACCTCGCGCTGGTACACACAATACTTGTTGCGCTCCTGCGTACCGAGCCAGGCCACGGTGACCGATTGGCAGGTGCGTAGTCTGTCGAAAGCCTTGATCCGTGTATCCTCCGGAAGGGAAGGGAATGGCCGCTTAGCGTCGGCACGCGTGCTTGCTAACACCTTCAGAGCTGAAGCACCTTTGCGAGATCCACGGACACGGATAAGGTACTTGGCCTTGGGTTTGGCCCGGAGCTGGAATTCACGCACTCCTTCCACATTCTGCGAGAGAACGAGTTTGCCATCGCGGCGAACCTGTACATGAACAGCGTCCAAGCAGGAGTGCACAGAAAGGGAGACGCGTCGGTGGGAGGAAACGGGAGCGAATCGCAGCAGCTTGATACCCTTTCTCTCAACAAAGATGTCAGCCATCTTTCCATCTTTCAGCTCTACAGTCTTGGGCTCAGCCTCATCCTTGGTGCGGGCGAAGGTGCCAACGTAGGCCGTACTAGCGTTGGAGGCTGCATTGACGGCAAACACGTCAAAGTAATACTGTGTAGCCGGCCTCAGCCCTGACACGGTAAAGATGTTCTTGTTGCCAATGCAGATCTTGCGGATGTCTGAGGGCTTGTCATTATTACCAGGAGAACGCCACTGCTTGGAAGCTGGCAACCGGTTGGCATTCAGAGACCGATGGCGGTCCTTGGTGAGGTCATTTTCTGGTGAAGTGAAACCAAAACGTGCAAAGTCAAACGGACTGAAGTCTAAACCCGGCTTGGGTGCTACCATGAAGGAGTCGTCGGCATCCATCTTGGCTTCAGCGGCACACAGGCTCTTGAAATTGTGCTCTTTGTTGACAACCACACAGTACTGCACAGGCTGGCCCATTCGTGAGCCAGTAGGCGTGGGCTTCCAGGCTAATGTGACGGTAGTGCGACCCAGGCTGGTGACATCCACTCTGGGGTCGTAGGGCAGCTCGGGGTAGGGCTGGTCCGATTCTGGCGTAGTGGTGGCATAGATCTTCAGGCTGCTGTCCTTTTCCGTGGAGAGAATATCCAGCTGGTAGAGGCCTGAGGATGAGCTGCTGGAGACGAATGACTCGACATCGTTGCCTTTGTAAGAGAAGAGCTCTGTGCCTTCACTGGCCATCACCTGCTGCTTCTGCTGCTCCAGAGGCTCGGGCTCACCTAGGAAAGACAAACACATCTGCATGAGGTTTTGAAAGAAGCATCATTGACCTTTTTGGAGACACATCAAGTTCTCAGAGAGGCTCAAGTGCACACACATGCACAGATTAATAAACGATTCACAAGTACTGTTTGGATGTCTGGAGACCAACTAATCCACCCCAGGCTAGCTAATAACTTCTCTTTTGTTTTTTTCCTGAACTTGATGATTTGCTTTCCTTTCCTCCTTCACCTGACGCCGACAGGTAGAAACGAAAATCAACCTGCAGCATATAGGGGGAGCTCGGTGTTTCATCAAGTCATTTCTGACACTCAGGCAGTCCTCAGCCTTGGTAGACGATTAGTATTTTGTGCCAATAGCTGCAGTGTTTTCTTTCCAAATACTGCTCAACTTCTGAGCCTTATTCACTCTGCCACCCCCCTCAAAATCTCCACTGCCATACAGAGGCGCCTTGTAGCCTCTTTCCAGCCCACAGTCCCCATCCGGGCCTTCTCCTTAAAGCTGGACGAGAAAGCATAATATTTTGTCTGTCAACCTAAGAGCGCGTACTAAATTAACAGACAGCATGCACATACTGTAGACGCCGTTCCCTTCGGAGGCATTCGGCAAACACGGCAAAAAGCTCGAGGGTCATGTGCGGAGACGTGTAGATTTATGTACGTAGCTGTATATTTACACTTTTCTGTAAATCTCTGCATTTAGGTTGGGGGTAGATGATGATGATGAGGATGATGATGAGGATGATGATGACAAATGCCTCTTCCTCAGGATCAGTGGCGAAATCCGGACTAAGACGGAAATGTAGACATTGTGAAAAGAAATTCAAACCCACACCCTTGAGTAAAAGTGAATTAATAGATTCATGCAGGAAAGATGGGAAGTGCTCTGGTACACATTAGTGGACTCAAAGACTACCTAACACACAGACACTAAAACAGACTCACATGCTGGTCCCACAATGGATTCGTGCGCACATGGACGTCTCTTATACTCGACTTGAAACTAAACACACATGCACAACAGACAGTCCTTTCAAAAGCATACTGATAATCTCAATCTCTCATTCTCTAATTATTCTATCTCTCTCTCGTTCTAATCCTCTCTTTAAATAAAACCATGACTCCACTCCAGGTCTGGTGTGTTGTGGCACTATTTGCATTTTCAGATATGCTCCAGATGGGGAGAGAAAGAGCGAGCAGAAACAGGGCAGATGGGAGATCACAGAGTAAAAAAAAAAACAGGGTATAGACCTACAGCCAGGGAAACAGAAAAGCTAACAGAACAAGAACACGCGCTGCAGCAATGCTTTGATGTAAAAGGAAGCAAACGAAGTACAGAAAAAGTCATGACCTCTTTTCTGCTTGAGCTGCGCACTGATTTGATTGGAACAGAAAAAAAGGATCCTAATAAAGTCTACATCATGTATTTATAATCTCGATCTGCTCTATCGCTCCCTTATTCCCTGCGTTTCCACTCCGATGGAGTTCCTCAGGACGTCAAGTGTGGTCTTGCTTAACCCAGAAACACACCCAACACACACAAACCATACATGGTGACTACTTTGAAAACCACCACCACCACCACCACCACGTAGACAACAAATATTTACAAATATTTACCCAGATCCATGGTTGTGCACTTGGGATAGTCGGACTCATTCACGGTCTTTCCGTCTATTTTCGTAAAAATCAATCCGTGACTACAGTATTTTTTTCCTGATCTCTCAGAGTGCTTCATTGAAACTCATCTGCTTTTTGGCTGATTAAATGAAAAAGCAACCCATTCACACGAGTTCATACAGGACATCGCTCTGGTGTTTAAAAAGAAACCTAAAATAAGACAATATCCTTTGCAGCTCTGAAAAGGTGAGACGATCTTGCCGGCGGTATCCAGGACTAACACCTAACCCTAACCCTAACCCAGCACTGTTCGGTTCTTTAAGGATTGAATGTCCCACTGTAATTCCGTCTGATCTTCCGGAGACGGATGGAAGGAGGTATGTGTAAGTGTGCATTAAGCTATAAACTGTATCGATTGGTGATAACTGAAGACCCCGTTATTGACTCTCCATTTGGCTGTTTCTCATTGTGACTATACGTTCAGCTACAAATTATCAATAAAACAGCTGTAGAGCATTCTGTGCATACACATGATCCCTTGGTATAGATTTGTTCATCTCAGTAAACTGTTAAAGACCTGACTGTAATTACCTGATCCCTCTCCACTGCCTTCCTCAGGCAGCTCCTGCAGCGTCAGCCTCCACTCGAGTGGAGCGTCACATGGCGTCACCGTCACCGACAGCGGCGTGTTGTCCTCCTCCACCACAAAATAGTACCTGTGAAAGCAACACCACAGTTCAGGGCCGACCATATGACTCACATCCTGCCTTCCAAAGAAGATCGAGTAAAAGCGGATCCATTTGGTCGAGAGCTTCATGTTGTTGCGGACAAAGTCATTCTGGGGCAGATCGCAATTTTGGTTTCTGATGACGTCAGGAGTCTAAGGAAGCTAAATTGGCCGGGTGGAAAGGATTAGCGTTGCTTTTCTGCAGACCAAGACTCGCTAGCTTTCGGCATTACTGTATCTGAGGCCACACATCCGGAGAAGCGTAGATAGAGCTTTCCTCTGGATAAACAGCACATGCAAAGGCTCAACACACACTCGCACATGGGTGATTTCCGAACGGCTAGTCTGTGTGTCTTTATGGGACCGCGAGAAGAAATCAAAGGGAAATCCAGCGAGCATGGCGAGAAAACACAGCGTGTGAGGGCGAGATTTGAACCCCTAACTCCTCCACTAAAATGACTTCGATGTGCTTCTTCATCACACACATTCTTTGACTCGGGAAAACACTGAACTCCCTGAGCATCCCATTATCACCCTCATCATCACTGCTACATGTGTTCACGCCATATTAGCACCGTCTATTAAGGATTCAGCTACTGAACAAAAAGATGAGACACCTGCCTGATGAAAGATTCAACAGATTAGCACACTAAGGCATGACTAAATCATTAATTTGAGCGATTACTACTCAGGTACATTACAAAGTATTGGCACTCTACATTGTCTACAGTTCTTGCTCTATGTTGCGATTTCAACATAATTATGAGTACGACATCCAGAACTCGGTGTCGAATGTGAAGAAAATACATTTTAGCTAGATTTGGTGGTTAACCCAAGCATTCACCCAAGTTTTCACCAGTTTGCCAGGTTGACGCATAAATGACTGAACTGTTGGAGAAGTCTGGCGTGACCATATGTGGCCTGCGTGTTGGAGTTGATTGATTTAAATAGGCTTCCACTTGTGCCCTTTGAAACAACCTTGTCCCCCGTGCTTAGGGAGAGAGAGAGAGAGAGAGAGAGAGAGAGAGTGCTGTGCATGTGGGTATCGTCTTTCGCTAGAGACACCTGCTTCTTCATCAAAAGTGCTTCTCATTCATGCGCACACACCCACGTTTCCCAGCATCTCATCCATAATGCATGCCTCCTTATGCCCTCATCAGCTGTGCACTGGCTGTAATCGATTCCATATTCTCCATTAGGACACATAGAACATATCCACGCACGGGGCTGCGTGAAGTCCTTCGCATCGTGTAAAACGGGACGTCGATAAGGTTTTATATACAGGCAGTGTAGTGCAGCTCTCCAGGTGCAGATCACCTTCTTGGATTCTTGGCTATGCAGCATGGAACATTTTCTTTAAACAGCAACCACATAGTTTTGCGTGTGTGTGTGTGTGTGTGTGTGTTTGTATTGGCATACCTTTTCGGCGTGTCCCTGAACAGGTATCCACTAATCTCTGCTCCATCGGGAATAACAGACGAGTCGTGAAACAGAGCCTTATCCCGAATCTGCATCTGGAACAGGCCTTCATCACGAGTGGGTAACTTCTGCCCAAACGCACACAGCACCGCCGACAACAAGAGCACGGCAAAGCAGCCCAACACCCGCCTCATCCTGCTGCAGAGAAATAGAGAGAAAGAGAAAAAGAACATGAAGCACGACTGCGCTATTAGTGCTACCTTACAAATGCTAAAGCTGACAATTATAAGATCTACAGTGTTCTTGTTTTTACAACGTACGTAAGCTATTCCGTGAAGATTTGTTGCAAAATTCAGGATTCGTTTAATAATTCAAATTTGATTTTCTTTATTTAAAATATTCAGGTCGTCTTGCACCTCCAGGGTCCGGGTTCGATTCCCACCAAGCACGGGGGAGAACATGCAAACTCCATGCACACAGAGACGGGAATCGAGCCTGGCCGAGGAATCGAACCCGGACCCTGGAGGTGCAAGGCGACAGTGCTAACCACTACACCACCGCGCCGCCCATTTGAAAATTAAACTTATTTAATTAATTATGTATCAAGTTTACTCTGCAGTATTTTTTAAAGTTTGATGGATTCACTCTTCATCAATGATTGTTTCATTTTAAAAAACACACTCCAGGAGCTTGTACTGTACTGTATGTGCACTTGCCAAGCAAAGAACATCTTATCAAACGGACACATGGTCACACGATTTGACACAAGCCTGCTTAATATTTCTCACTCATTAAACACAGGATTGAACTTGATTTTTCTGCACTGATGCAACGCCACAGATCGACACCTGGTTTAATATCGACTGGTTATCACATCGCATGTTACATAACGACGCTGACGGCCTGGACCGAAGTCACTGGCAGCGGAGCTCACATGCACGCAGATGTGAAGCACATGTGTAGCTTGTATGTATTTGTCCTGGAGCGTTTCAGGCGTCTGAATTCGTTCATTTGTCATGTCAGGTCATTATTTCCCGGTCAGTCTAAAGCCGGTCCTGTGCAATATAAAGATTTTATCGTTTAAATAATATACCAGGTCTTTAAGGTTCATCAAAAAATGTGCTTTTTGGAGCAGAATCCATCCTGAACTTCATCAGTCTTGCTAATTTAAGAGAAAAGTTATGTGGGGAAAATAACTCCGCAGTTCAGCTTATGTTCTGTACTAACGTTATCTGTGAGGAATGTAACGAGGAAGAGGGAATTTAATGGAATTACATAAGTAGAACAACTCAACCACAGAACTTACTTGGAATGGTCAAGATTGTGGATGCCGGTAACATTCCTCTAGTTACTGATATGAACCTAGACTAGAGGTCAGCATCCCCTTTATTCCCTCGTTACCCAGCATGCAGTGCTGCTCAGTGTTCCACTTGTTTCGCTCAAATCCTATCCTCTATTGATCGCGCCCCATTGATCGAAGCTGATGTCTAACCCTGATCCCTCCTGATATAATCAGGCTAATGATGGCAGATTAGCCCGTTACTTTACTGCCTTCCTTACCGCAGCTGGAACGGGTGGGTGTCCTTTTAATGACCTCTTTCCTTTCCACCCTCCTCCCTCTCAGTCCCTCTCTTTCTCTCACCACCACTCTCTTCTTTCAATCTTTGTCTCTCTTTTGTCTTTTTCTCCTTTTCTTCTCACCTCTTCCACATCTTTTATTCCATGTTTAAAAGTCATTCTGTCAAAAGTCCAATGGCTCTTTTATTTCTCGTGGTTTGCTCAAATTTACGCAAACATTCTTCCCGTTCATCGCCACTCTCCTGGACATTCGGTTTGTCACCCGAAGGGTTTTGCTCAGGTTTAGGCTTCAGATTGTGAAAGAAATGTTCTTTGGGAGACAACATGTAATGGAATGCACACACACATACTCACATACACACACTCATTCACACACTACGGGCAATTTGGAATGTCAATGAACCTAACCTACATGTCTTTGGACTGTGGGAGGAGACCGGAGTACCCGGAGGAAACCCACCAAGCACGGGGAGAACATGCAAACTCCATGCACATTGAGACGGGAATCGAGTCTGGCCGGCGAATCGAACCCGGACCCTGGCGGTGCAAGGCGACAGTCTGTATTAAACAAATAAAGCAATTTTAGTAGACTAACAACTGGTGGATAAAATACTTTGGTTTGGTTTTGTAACCAAGGATGGCATTCGACTTTAGGTCCAACGGATGTGTGTCTGCGTTGGTGCGAACCCCACTTTTAGTGCGTACTGTTGACTTAGACATTAAGGTCCCAAGTTGGTAACTGAAAGAATGAGAAAGAAATCCCTGGGGGACCAATCATAAGGTCCGTATCCATAAACTGTAAATAGGCAACTCTATGTACTGTATAGGCTGCATCCTGTTTCCGTTATGACTCATGTTGGATAAAAGAAAATATATTTTAATTGCGCACCCTCGGGTGGTGGTAGCTCAATGGTAAAGTCAAGGGGTTCCTGGTCAGAAGGGGAAGAGTTTAAGTCCCCGTCTATTATCCTGCCACTTTTGGCCAACACAGCTGGATCTTGGCTGATCCTCTGATCTGATCATGAATTCTTAATGAGTTGGTACAGTATATGTGAAGAAAAAAATTGTCCATGATCTATATGTGATAAATCAAGGCCTGCTGTTACTGTTATAATGCAGCAGAATGGTGATGCAAGTGGACAGCGTTGCACACAAGATACTGAATCCACAGTATCATGTTATATTGATGTCAAAGAACATTCAAAACTTCAACCAGGATTCTGACAGATCTGGTAGAGTTATGAAATCCTAGCATTTTAAATGTAATAGATCAAGAACAGCAGTTCTCATCCACGTCCTGGAGGACCACCTGCCTCTAGAATGCTCGTCAGACAGATAGTGGCAATGTCTAAACATTTTGAACATTAAACCAGGAATGAATGAATTATGTCTACTTTAAAATTCTAGTTTAGACACAACATCAGACAGATTCTGATGCCGTCATACAGTAGAACATGAAAATAAGGGAGAGTTATGGAACACTAGCATCTTTGAAGTTCTAGTTCTAGAAAGGTCATCAGGCAGATACTGTGGGTAAAGAATGTTCAACATTAAACTAGGAAGATCTTCTTGGAAGATCTAATTCTACACCATTCATCAGAAAGACTCTGACGATACTATAGAATATGAGAACATTAAAGGAATATGGGAGCGTTATGGAACCCTGCCCTGTCTGTTCCAGCCTTAGAACGTAAGCTATTCATCTCCAAGATTCTGCCGATGTCACAGAACTTGAGAATATTAAACCAGGATTCTGTCGGATTCCTCGGACACGGTTGCATTTCCCACAATGCATTGCATTCTCCTGCTAAAATTAAACTTCAAAACAACTCCATCTGGAACAAATAACGCTAAATGTTTAATTAGAGCCAGGGAGAACGTCTGATAATAATTTGCGAGCGGATAATTTGAAGGCAGAGCCGACCACAACCGTGTCAACCTTGTTTTGCTGCTGTTTATTTATTTATTTATTTATACGTTCTATAATATATTGCTGGAACAAGAGCTTTTTGTCACTTGTAGGTCATACAGAAAATGAGATGCGTGACATGTGTGTGTGGGGTTATGAGGCTTTGGCTGGAGGATTAAGAGAGGATAATTCTAAACAGCTTAAACTCTTTGAGCATAGTAATGGTTCATAGTGTTTGTATGACCATCACTTATCCCCTCTTAATCGCTTACTTAAAAGCCAGGTCGAAATAAAAATGTCAATTCTGCAACCTTTCGTCTGATCTCGGGGGCAGGCACCAAAAAAGAGAACAAGCATACGGATTACAATTACTCCTCGCCAGCTGCTCGAAAACTGAGCTAACGCAGTGGAAAATTGCTGGTTTCCACCATTAATTGTCTGATTTTCAACTATTAAGTCACATTTAAAATTGTCCTAAAAATAGGGTTCAGGACAGAAAAAGTGCACAAGCTGCGTGGGCTCTAAATGACCGCGTGTGAACGGTCAAAGCGACAAGCACGTGCAATCATTCATTAATTAATTGTGCTCGTTTAGAAAAAATGTGCGATCCATCCATCACTCAGTGGACGAAAGAGCTCAATCAGCTCGGATCGATAATGTCTTTCATCAATCACTCGGGGACTTGATTGATCTGTAAGTGGTGTTAATGTGCACAAGATCGCCTTTCAACCAGAATAAGCTTAGTGCAGCTATTCACTGGAGACTATGGCTGTTCCTAGCAGGTTGTCAAGACACACACACACACACACACACACATATACACACAGATGAGGAGCACATGTAAGGAGCATGCACAGGAGCGGCACCAACAGTGCAGAAGCACGTGGGCATTTCCACATGCCAATCACACTCCAGTGGTGCTGCCCACAAACGCCAGAAAGTCATCATTACTAACATATGTGTATGTGTGTGTTATTCAAACGGACTTCTGTAGATATTCAAAGCTCAGGCTGTGTGCTCTGATACACACAAAAACACACTGGCAGCTGGGCAAAAGAGAGACAGAGGGAAAAAAAAGATCGGAGAACAGCTTGGCATCAAAACTTGGCATTAAGACAATATTTTTCTACCACACTGATCACAATCTACACTTTGGAATGCACGCAGGAAAATATTACAACCGCTATAGCGCACGCAATTCCAGGAGATACGGAAAGGCAGAAATGAACAAAGTTTGGGGTTTATCCAGCATTCCGAGACTATGGTGCTTAAAATTCCTGCCGGTATCTAAATTGCGAATCTGGACAATAACATTTATCATTATAGCTACGCGGGAACAAGACAGGACTCAAGAGATGGCAATGGAACAGCGACAGCTTCTCCTATTCGCTCACTTAAGAGCTCTGGACTTGATTTAAGTTAACTGCCAAACCAAAGTGACACCACTCTGCCTGGGCAGCCAAATCACACACACACACACACACACACATACATATGCACACATCCACTTGCTAGAGAGAATGATGACTAACGCTAAGCTCCAAAGACACCACTGGAACGCTGTGCAGGCTCTCGTCCTTCTTGGCCAGCGCTCAAGACGGCGTTTGCAGAATCTAAATTTAGAGAAAGTTTGGTGAAGTTTGTTACATGACTGTTTACACGAAGCTCACAGACAGAATGCTATTAGTGTGTAAGTCTCAAACAACCCAATGGTGCAGGATATGGCATGAGGTGCCGCACAGCACTTCATGGTTGTTTGCATGCGTGTGTGTCTAGAGTGAAGTTTTAGCCAAACGTTTTTCGGATAAAATCTTAAACGCCTGTTTTACTATCTCAGGGAAAATAGTACCAAAGTGTCACTGGGTTGACAACCTTTCATTTTCACCTGTAAATGTAGATACAGTATAAAGATTTCAGATTAATGCTTCTAAGACTTCTAAATGGTTTCTTAAAAAAAAAATTCTAGGTAAAAGATATAGTCTAAATGTACAAAAGGTGCACCCTGGAAGGTGCCACCAGAAGAGGTTAGGAAAACTCTACAGTTCAAAACTGACTTTCCAAAATGAATATGAAATAAAGTGAAAACCCTGATCTACAAGATCATCATTAACTCAGCATTTCCAGCACTACTGTTAAGGATGCACCAGTCCCGCTTTTTCATTTTTAATACGATACCAATATCGGATCTCCAAGCATCAGCCGTTACCCGATACTGATCCGACACTGACATCCTCACAGTACTGTAAGCACTGGTTGCCAAGTAATTTGATCACAGGCAGGTCCGTGGCCTGCTGTAAGACAAGCTGTGTCCTTATTGTCACACACATTCACAGCATTGAATTCATCAGTGGATCAGATCCAATACCAATCCAGAGGAGGACATGGGTGCATCAAGAACTTTTTTCATTGATATGCACAATGCTATAAAATTAGAAAATGAGCTGTAAGATCTGAATGTGTGGCAAGATGTGTGAACAATTGCCTCTCAGTGCTGAGATAGGTTATGTTCCAGTGACCCCAAGGTTATAAGTCAAGAACTGACGGCTATAAAGAAGGAAGAGATCTAAAGACAAGGCCAACAAAACCAAGCTTTAAGACAAGAAAAAGCGGGCAGTTCCATTAAAAACATGTGCTCATCTTTATCATGAAAACTATCCAAATCTCTATTATGAAAAATGTTGGAATCCAGTCGCTCGTGCTTTTGTTTCAAAGTGTGGGAGAGCGAGAGATCTGTTCAGAGAGTCCTCAAATCCTGCCAAGCTACAGTTCTGCATAAGTCAGCATTTCTCTGCTCGAAATTAGGACTTAGTCACTTCACCCACAAGTGAAAGCCGTGGCACATCACTATTTCAAGACCAAGGTGACAAGAAGGCACGGTGGGAATCCGTTCCGTGGCCGCCTTTTCCGTGTTTCCACCCAGAAAGCACAGAGGCACCGTTCAGAGGGTGTCTGATCAGTGTGTGAGAACCGTAAGCTGAGCTGTTTGTATAGAACCCGCTGCGAAAGAACATTCCAGAGGGAATATTCAGCTGCATTACGGGCTGAACAGGTATGGAAATGAGAGGGTAGAAAGGAGCACCCCTGATTCTCCACCTATAAAGCTTGACATGGAGACCTGGGGAGTAGCGCGACCCAAACAGCGACCCGAAAATGCGCTGCATACCGACGGCGTCCTGTCACACTTGCCGGACACACACACGGCTAATGCAACAGTGGCGGGATTCTTTCTGCGCAGCGGTTTTCATATGCAAATGGAGGGTTTAGATACGCTATGTGACACAGGCCTTGCCCATTTTCACACTTTTGTTCCACTTTTCATTGCCTCGCTGAGAAAGACTGTAGAAGAGAGAGAGAGAGAGAGAGAAAGAGAGCAAGACAGATAAAGAGAGAACGAGAGAGAAAGAAAGAGAGAGAGAGAGAGAATGCAGGAACAATGACTTGGCCTCGCTGTTAAATACGCTTATTCAAATCCTCTCCTTTTTGTCTGTTTCTCTATAAGGAGTGAACAGAAAATATCACTTTTACCAGGGCAGGTCATTCAGGCAAATAAATAACTTGAATTGTAATGGTTAATTAATATTTCCAGTAGTAATAATACCAAAGTAAAACAGATAAGCACTCTTTTTGTTTCATTCAATACAGCGCAAAAAAGTCAAATTCTCAAAATATTAATCAGCTTCCCGTTTTTTACTTTTTATTTTTATTTCAATAAACATAATGAACTCACAAAATTCAAGATGCAAGCTTGCAGTATAAATGAATCTTTACATATTCTTATCCTTGGTGTTCTGTCTCGTACCAGAATATTGTTATCCTGACCTCCCCGTCACTGCAATCCAGAATTTTTACATTTTACATCCGACTGGACTGAAATTTTTCTATTGTGTTGGTTTGTAGAGATTATAGAACTTAAGGTTTGAGGTGGTACAAATAAAAAAGGGAACTGTGTGTTTTGCTGATTGCTAAGATAAAATAAAAAAATAAAAAAATTAAAAACTACTGTATATAATTACACCATGGACAGTTCAGCTGTTGTTCTTAGGTTCCTTCCATACCGCTTGGTGAGGTTCCCATACAACTGTTTATCCATAATGTAGTATTATGGTCACCACCACAGTGACTTACCATAAACCAATATTTAAGTACTTTATGTTTTTTTTTGGATTCACAGTTATTCTCAATCTGGCAACCCATATACTGACTAATCATTTTTATAGTCATAAGTTTCTTTCTTGCTTTTTTTTTTATTTTTATATAAAACACAACTGTGCATCAAAATTTCACCACAGGAAATAGTGAAACTACTATCATATAGTATCACAAAGTATATTACTGTATAGAAAAAAAGAAAAAATATTAAACCTGAGGTAAAATTTTAATTTTCCAAAATTCCCAAATTAAAAATTTCTTTAAGTTATCAAGCGATGCTATCCGATCTGAAATAATTAGCAGGTTCCGTAAATGTTGATATGGTCACCACCACAGTGAGTGAAGATTCACTTTCTTTTCTTTTTTTAGGCTTTACAGATCATCTAAATCTGGCAACCCTTACTGATTAATGGATTTTACAGTTATAAATGTGGAAATTTGTCGAAATATAACTGTGCATCAATATTTCACCACAGGAAACAGTGAAACTACTCGTTCAAATAAAAAAAAAGGTATAAAAAAAGAAGAAAAAACATTAAACCTGAGGTAAAATTACCAAATTTTCATTTTTGGGGGGGGATTTAGTAAGTGATGCTTCCGTTCATTTTAACTCCAGTGTAAACATATTACACAATTTCAGTTTCCTACACGTTGTTAGAAACGATTAATTAATAAAGTATAAAATGTTGTGAAAATGCACAATATTGTGGAAAAACAGCGTCAGAGAAAGCGTCGAGGATGAAGAGAACCACTAACGGTCCTGTCAGATAGCATGAGAGAGAGAGAGAGAGAGAGAGAGAGCGAGCGCGCGCGAGAGCAGCCTCGCGCACACAGCCTGCGCGCGCGCGCTTTCCGCGTGCGCCCAGTTTCACCTGTGTTTAAAAGGCGAGCCGACTCTTTCTTCTTCTGTTCTTCTTCTTCTTCTTTCTTTCTCCTCTTTTCTTTTCATCCTTATCATCTCCTCCTCCACCTCTCAAACCGCAACCCGGTGCATGGGTGCTAAATTAAAAGCGCATACGAGCTCGGGCTTGATTGAAGCGCGCTTGTAGAAACGCCTCTAACTTCCCGGAGTTGTAAAAACCGCAAAAGAAAGACAAACCCAAGTTCCATCGCACTCTGGCACGAGTTTCAAAGGGAACAGTTTAGTGCTCGGAGAGTCCCGGGTTGTTATATATATATTTTTTCTCTCCCCTCTTTCCATGACATGCACAAAGTTTTCCTAATAAAAAAAATGTTATGAGATTTTAAGCCAGATCGGATATACAAAATCAGATTTAGGATATAACAGAGAAAACAAAATGCTCTCAAAAAAGTTCATGTTTTGTTCTTGTTTCTTTAAAGAACGCAAATATCAATACAGTAAAAAAAAAAAAAAAAGTCTTCTTGGGCTTTATTTTGCACAACACCTGATGCATGAATGCACACACACACAAAAAGCAACACATGAAAAGTAATGCAAATGTTTCAATGCGGTTAAGTATTTAAAAAAAAAAACACTTTACCTTTTTTTCTGCTTTGTTTGACCCCGATGTAAAAAAAAATCCGGATTAAAAAAAAAGTATTGCTTTTGGTCCCCTCCAGGAGCTCAGAGCTTCAACTCGAACGCATTACATTAAAAGACAAGTGATATAACAGTAAAGTTTGTCCTTCAGGCTCTTGCGCGTTAGGTTCCGGGCTGGTGCGTGATGCGGTGCGGCGCGCGCTGCTTGCGGGGTTGACGGGCTTTGCGGTCGCTCCCAAACTCCAAAAAAACACAGACACAGGGGTTATCCTGATTTCTCTCTCCCCCCCTTTGGCGCTGCGTGCTTTCCCTCTGCTATTCAGACTCTGAGTGAAGTGAGAGAGAGTAGAAGGCGCATGCAAAAGCGACTCCCATGAGCCTGCCCACTTTTGCACGCACGCACACACACACTTTTACACACACACACACACACATAATTAACTCCATCAACCAAAAGAAATAACCTACATTACGCTGCCACAAAACATTTTTTCAAACACGGAGTTTACATCTTCAACCATTGCCAAAGTTTTTTTAGTCATTAGCTATAAAAGCGTAATAAATTCCCCTTCAACATTTCAACAAACATCTACATAAAAGCAAGTACAAACAAATGCATCTTAGTGTAACTTTTTATATAAACATATGCAAAACGTTTTAAGCTTAGTAGCCAGTGTAGCCAGTAGCCTTTGATATATATCTTTCATCTGGACACATGGATATAATGTACAGTGTATAGGGACATTTAAAAAAAAACGTATACTGCATGCAGGTGCAAAATGTGTATCTTTGAAGGAATTTCCCTTAAATATGCCACCATTAAAGGTACTGTACCACACTTGAAAGACAGCACCCTTGAAGATATGCTCCTTGAACATACCACCCTTGGAGGTAAAATCACTGCATCACCCATGAAGGTACCATCCTTAAAAATACCACCCTTGGAGGTACTACCATTAAATCACTCCTGAAGGTACCATCCTAGAAGGCACCCGCAAAGTCATGACCCCTGAAATTGCCACAAAGTGCCAAGGAATGTTATAGTTTAGTGCCCATTTTTTTCTGACAGTTATGTATACAGTATACAGTATATGATACATTTCTCAATGTGCTGTAGATAATGCTGCTGAAGTAATCTTTCATAAATCGTGATGCAAGTTTTCAAGAATATTTGCCATGCTTCATTTCCCCATTTTTTTCCCCCAAATAAACTTTCATTGGATATAAATCTAATTGGTTGAACATTTCTTTTCTACATCACCACTATTTAAAATATTCTATTCTATTCTATAAAACACTATTTAAAAGGTCATAATTTTAAATATGTAGTGTTTTGGTGTTTTTTTTTTATTTTTTTTTATTTTTTAAATAAATTAAGTTTCTTATAGAACTGTACTGTGCATACAATGTTCATTGGCAATCGTTCACGTGTCAAGAATCTTTGCACCAAGGCCCCTGGAGGCAATTATTTAAGATCTTGCTGTTCATGAGACAATGTGAGCGGCTTTCAAGTCTCGGAAGCTTCTGTTTTTGAAGTACCCGGTGCTATTTTGTGTGCTTGAACTTGACATGTCGTGATGAGCTGCAGTCTAGAGAACCCATAATCTAGATTAGTCAGCATTCCTGCTGTACACTTTGTCTTATTAAAGGGCGTTCTTGTAAGACTGGGGATCCCCCGTGACTGTTTACTGTAAACGGAAGAGCTGAGCTATTTTCCCCTTCGGTGCAGGTACAGTACGATCTAGTGTGAATCCTGAAGGGCTTCATATTGACCTATTAGGACAAAGACGTGTCCTCTTTTATCTATTTACGTAGTGCACCTATGTACTGTAGGGAATAGGAAGCTGTTTGGAACGGAGCCACTGACAGGGCCTCTGTGTGTGAATGAGAGAATCAATTAGGGGCAAAGAAAGACAGAGGAAGAGAAAATTCCCACGTCTTCCTTGCTTGTTCTTTGTCGTCTTGTCTTTTGTCTCTTTGCTTTTTTATTCATTTCTACAAACAACAGTTTGCCCTGCTCTGGTTATGTTTGGAATGCCATTTTCCCCTTGTTTTTCTTTAAAGCGTATTTAGTCATGTAGTTTTATATTTGTACTTTAATTTTGCCTTGTGAGATATAATTCATTAATTTAAGGAATTAAATCCATTTTGTAGCAAATCTAGAGACGTCTAACAACTAACGGCTAGACTGTAACAAAGATGCTATATATATTATAAAGCATTATATATACTTGACACATGGAAAATTCATATTAATCATTATCATTGTAATGTCATCAACTATAGTGTCAATTTTTTTGCCACAAATGGCTTCAGGCTAACACTTCCATTTTTTTCATCATCCAACTTCAGAACATCTTCACTTATATAACATGAAAGATGACTGGAAAATGTCCTTCTCTCGTCAGTGGTGTACAGTCAACTAATTCTATTATTATTCATGTTTGAATTGATTGGAATTGTCTTATATAAACCCCATTGTAACTGCAGTAGGAATAACATGGCCTTCTTTGTGCCATTAGTAAAAACCAACAAAATCATTAATCATATGTGATGCATTTCAGGAAGGACTTTTTAAACGAAGCTATTTTTAATACTTGTAGATGAAATGCGATCACCTTTGCTCGACTGCTTCAGAACAGTCTCAGTAGTTAATGTTGTTTTATTTACACACGTATTCAGAGAAGGCCCGGAGGTGCGAAACCTCCTCAGTGGCACTCACACACTCAGTGTGTACTCCTGTTGTAACCCAAGGGAATGTAAACATTTATCGAAGACAGGACCCACCGGACCTGACGGAATGTAATTATGTCTGTATTTATGACCTGCGAAGGGCATGACTTCTTCAGGACCCGTAAAGTCTGTTTATGATACTTGAATAAAGAGAAAAGTGTTTATGGCAGCCTGGCACATAACGACAGGCGTTTGTAAACCCCGATTGTATGCAAAAGTGCTGACTGATTTATTGTTTGTTTCCTTTTTAAGAGGATATTTAGATTTTCATTTTGTACAAAAAAAATTTTTTTTTAAAGGAAATTTATCCAAATCTACCTAATTTTATTATACTGTATATTTGCCCTTAATGTTTTTCTCTCCTACAGTAGACGGTCTAGGAGCAACAGCGCCATCTAGTGATAAAGGTTCTCATAATAAAAAAAAAATGACAACATGTGTGTGTTTATGTGTATGTGTGCATGTCTTTAGGCCATGACATTAGACCAGCAGTGGTGCCATGATTAACCCAATAAGGGTGAGAAGCTTGTGGAGCTGACTAAAGCGTGCTAATATAAAATTTTAACATGTAACATGTAAGATTTACAATTAAAATATATGTATATAGCACTGTGCAATGTGTATACAGTTTTCCGCCCATATTTCTTCAAATTCAATTAAATTGTATGATTTAGATTCAATTAAATAAAAAGGAATCCAACTGGCTGCTAACTGCCTAAAGATACAATTTTTAAAACTGCTTGTTCATATAACAACATTGCAGCAGCCTCATTTCCCCTCTCATCTGTTCCAACCACTCAGCATTCAGCATCAGCAGTAAACTAATCACCTACCTGATCATCTGTCATTATCTGCACCAGTTTCTTACTGGTTCAGGCCTTAAGTTAGATGTTTTTTTATTACATTTGATAAACTTTAGGTCACTGTGTGGCTTAACAAACTAAAGACTGCACAGGTACTGAATTAAAACTGAGAGCCAAAAACTTGCCAAAAAGTTATTCAGGAAGCCTGGAAATACTATTCATCAAGATTACTTAAAAAATACAAGAAGTCTGGCTTTTTGAAAAAGAAAAATGAAAAAATGAGGGGGGGAAGGGGGGGGGTAAAAACTTTTGAACAGTACTTTATGTATATCAATATATATTTTTTCCTGGAAATTTGGAAATTCTGAGTGATGGTATGGTTTTGAAACGCACGCACACGCGAACACACACACACACACGCACACAAATCTAAAAAAAAATAATAATAATAATTATACTTTCTCATAAGTTCAAATTATAAAAACAAAGCATTCAAATAGCTTTTGGCAATTTCTAAGCAAACAGCAAATGTACTTATTCTGTTAAGAATTCACAATTACATTTCATATTGAGCAAGATTTAATAACTAAACTCAATAATTATTTTCTATATTTACCTTTTTACGTTTTACGTATCATTTCAGCATACTGGAAGAAAATGAGTATCTGCTTCTACAATCATGTACTACTGAATATAAACTGCATTTTCAATGCTGTCTGTTAATAAAGCACAAGTCAATCCACACATATGGGAAGGACATTTTGGTGCAGAGTGTGTGTGTGTGTGTTTTTTTTTAAGAAGCTGAGGTTCGACAGAAATGAGTCTATTCACTACTGTCTGTCCAGAGCCACTAACGGCCTCGTCCTCGTCGTTCACTTTGTCAAAGCTTTTAAAGACAGTGATATTAGACCTGGTGCTCCTGATTACCACAAATGTTTGCTGTAGGTCAAGAATCAATTCAGCCAATAAACAGAACATCAGTTTAGATTCTTGAAATTACAAAAAAAAAAAAATTGTAGCCCTTAAAACTCAGATCATTTATTAGTTTTGCTTGCAATGAAAAAAAATAATAAAAACCTATATAAGACTCAGGATTGTGCAATATAGAATGACATATGCTTTCTTTTTTTTTCAGCATGACCTAGGCAATATGATGGACTGAATTTATTAGAATTTTAACCAACTAAACAAACTAAAACAAAAAATGGTAGAAATAACACAGATACACACGTATTGTTTTATAAAAATAATACTTTTAATATAAGTTCTACATTTTTGCGAAATCATCCCCGTATTCCAATAGTGGTAAAATTGACAGTTTATAAAAGTAATGATAACTTAATGATGACATTTCCAAAAACCCAAATACACAGTTTGAAGTCTGAAGCCTCTCTGTTAACAAACATAGGCAAAGGCTTTCATATAAGCATTATTTTTTTTATTCTTTGTGGCCGGCACAGATGTGCTCCTTGAGTTTTAAGGGTTTTAAACAACTAGTAAAAAATGTTCCACTCAAATTCATAGCCACAGCCTTTGACGCTGTACGAAAATGATGCAAAAACAAATGGAGTCATATTTATGGCAGAATCCCCCAGGTACCCTGCAAACGATTTGCTTGTCATTGTTCTTCCATTTATTTTGGCAGGGTTATTTATTCCAGATAATTAATTAAAATAACAGTCTGGGTTTTGTTGTCAGGATCTAACCATGGAATAAGGGTTTTCCAAACAAAAAAGCCTTTGTCTGTCTCGAAGACTTTGCGCCCATATATTCTGTCCTAACCAATTTTCCTGACTGTGGAGCTATAAAGTATGACACTGGCCCGGCACCTGCATCCAACTCTCGGTTTCCACTCTTACCCATGAGGTATGAGTTGCACCCTCGGGAGAGTTGCATGTCTGTGTTTGTTGCTCGGCACTGACGTTGTGTTGATGTCGTTCAGAGGTTTGTGTAGCCTAATTGGAGCACGCCGCTCTGAGGACAGTGAAGAGCTGATATCTTATCTTAGTGTAATGGAATGTGGAAGAAGCTTCTCACACCGCTTGAGTGATAACAGAGACAGAAGGGATTTGGAGGTAGCGCTAGCCATCACAAACACTCTCTCTCTCGCACACACACACACACATATACATACTGTACACATAGACAATTGTCCATCTGTGTCTGCTTTTCTCTCGCTAACAGATCCCACCTCTGTAGCCCTTCAGCTCTGAGGAATGCCAGTCATGTACGACAGGATGCTCATCGTTCGGGCTAAGGGGTTTGAACTGTCTAATCATTAACTCTTTCAACCCCGTCGCCACGGAGACCTGAGCTTCTGTAAACAGCCTGCACAATGTTTATGGTTTCCTCTTCCTGCCCATTTTGACTTATTGAGGACAATGGAGACAATACGTGACCTTTGACCTTCACCACATTGCCCCTGTCTACCCTGTAACGCAGGTTTTTCTACGTGAACCCTAACAAACATGTAAAAATGTGCACAGGTTTGTGAGCATCCCTAAAAAATTGAAGTGAATGGATGATAGAAGACGATATGCAGCGAATAGGGAAAGACTTAGAACATGAAGGACAACTTTTATCCTTATGATCAGAACCAAGCTTGTATTTAGGTGGGAAAGTGGTTGATACCTCACATCTACATGGTATCTGGTGAGCCTGAGCTCGGGTTACTATCTGTGTGGAGCGTCACATGGTCTCCCTGTGTCTGTATGGGTTTCCTCTGGGTTCTCGGGTTTTCCTCCCACTTACGAAAAACATGCAATAGGAGGATTGGTCATGCTGAATTGCTAAAAAGGCGGTAATAAGTGTGTGAATAATGCACTGAGCTGGACTGGAATCCCATCTATGCTGTATTCTCACCAGTACTGCTTGAACTTGGTCGGGGTCATGGTAGACCCAGAGCCTATTCCAGGAACAATGCGTGGGAGGCAGGAATACACTCAGAACGAATTATTTTCATGTCCGCAATCTAATGTATTAATACCTTACAATTTACTTTATATAATAGCAATGGATGGGATCAGTTATCTATATATCCAAACCTTTCATTTTGGCATAACTGTATTACAAATTATTCAGCATTCATTTATAAAAGATTCATGAAGTGCTTATAAATGTGTCATAAGGCTCTTAGTACAGTAAGAATTCTTTGATACTAAGTGAAGACAAAATTGTTCCTAACAATTTGACCTTTTACACAACAAAGTATCTACTAATATCACAAATGTATATTGCGGCCTGCATTTGCTGTATATTGTGGCCTAGAAATGTTTTTTTAATTTTATTTTTAAGTTTTTGGAAGTACTTTAAATGGGGACAGGAATCTAAATAGGTAAGTACGTCAGCAGGTATGTAATTAGTATGCCAGGGCCAGGGGTAGCTCAGTGGTTAAGGCATTGGACTACGGTTCGGAAGATCCCAGGTTCAAACCCCACAACCACCAAGTTGCCACTGTTGGGCCCTTGAGCAAGGCCCTTAACCCTCAACTGCTCAGATGTGTAATGAGATAATTAAAAAAAAATGTAAGTCGCTCTGGATAGGAGCATCTGCCTAAATGTAAATGTAAATGTATGTACAGTATATAATTAGTTAACTAAGTAAAGAAGGATGTAAAAAAGTAAATAGGTAAGTAAGGATGTAATAAGTAATTAAGCAAGTAAGTAGGAAATTCCAACATTATAGATATGACATCAGTGTAAGTATAAGTAAATAAAATGTAATGTAATCATTAGCTAAAAAGGTTTTCTACAAATTGTGAATTTGAAACACAGTTGCAGAAGACATTGTACTTGTACTTATTTTTCTTTGTCATTTTTTGATTAAATGATTTAGGAGAACCTGGTATTATGGATGTGACGTTTTCATGTTACTGTATAGATGTGACATCAACTGTATAAAGAACATGCTGGAATATTGAATTTCAGATAAAATAGAGATTATAAAAAAATTTACCATGAAATGATCACATCATCAATAATTTCTCTTTCTTTTTCTCCTCTTGCTCTGTAATCTTCATTTTTGTAGTTTTTGATGCTCAGCATTATACTTTATTATTTCATTTACAAGTAACCCTTTAGGCAGAATATGCAGATGTGGTATTTATAGTGCATCAGTATGGTTTGGTAGAAACCCTATGAATTATGCAGACTTTTTCCCATATAAGGTTGATCTTTGCATCTTGACCAAATAAATAATTAAGTAAGCAAGTAGGTAATAAGTAATAATGTAAGTAGGTACCTAAATATATAAGTAAGTATGTAAGTAAATGGATACTTTATAAATAATAAATAAATATATTAAACAAACAAACAAATAAATAAATAAATATGAGTTAAGTACGTACATTTGCACAAGAGTAAGTAAAATTAAATAAATAAATAAATAAATAAATAAATAAATAAATGGGTTATGAGGTAACTACTGTTATTGTTACTAAGTTAGTAAGTAAGTAAGTGTAAATAAATAAACAAATAAATAAATATGGAAGTCGGTAAGGAGGGAACTACCGTTACTACTATGTTAGTAAGTAAGTAAATTAGTAAGTTCGTAAGTAACTTTTACTAATTTAGTAGTACGACCCATATTCCAGAAAAGTTGGGACGTATTTTAAATTTGAATAAAATTAAAACTAATGGACATTCAAATCATTTAAGTCAATATTTTATTTTCAATAGAACATAGAGAACATAACAAATGTTTAAACCAAGAAATTTTACAATTTTATGCACAAAATGAGCTCATTTCAAATTTGCTACAGGTCTCAAAAAAGTTGGCACAGGGGCATGTTTACCCTGGTGTAGCCTCTCCTCTACTTTTCAAAACAATTTGGAGACGTCTGGACATTAAGGTTATGACTTCCTGAAGTTTTGACAATTTGATGTTACGGTTTGATTTTTATCTTTTTATATTCCACAATCTTTTCATGAGCCCTTGCACAGATTGGAGAGCCTCTGCTAGATGTTCTTCCAGCTGAATCTTTTTCAAATTTCTTTGCTTTTTCAGCCCATTGCTGCCCTGCGCCCAACCTGAAACCTGTAGAAGGCATCAAACTTAAAATGAGCTCATTTAGTGGATAAAAGTATACAATTTCTCAATTGAACCATTTGCTATGTTCTCCATGTTCTATTTTGAATAAAATATTGGCTTATGTTATGTGAAAATCTTTTCATTTTCATTTTATGCAAATTTATAAAACATCCCAACTTTTCTGGAATTAGGCTTGTAAATGAAATTACTGTTACAAAGTTAGTAAATAAATAAGTTCATAAGTAAGTACGTAAGGATAGATAGATAGATAGATAGATAGATAGATAGATAGATAGATAGATAGATAGATAGATAGATACAGTAGATAGATAGATAGATAGATAGATAGATAGATAGATAGTGATACATAAGTAATTAAGTACATAAGTGAAAACAAAAACGTTAATAAAAAAAAAACTATTGTAGATCTCTTTTTAAAAGTTATTTGCCTCAAGTCCATGTGAGTAGCATGTATTATAAATCCCAGTGTAAGTCCTCTTCAACTTTACCAACTATTTTTTTCTAACTATCTTTAGACAAAACTGTAATAAATAGTCGCCTATATGGTGTATTCAGTAGCTTCTACATAATCTAATATTTTATTATAATGATCCTCCAAAAAATGATCCTCTTTACAAGTCACGCTCCTTTGGGATGTCGTATGTTCACTGTTCAAAACAACATTCTTTAAAGGTTTCTCTTTTTTTCATCAACTGCTTCTTGTTGGAAAGAATTTTAATCAGAACCCTAGCACTCTGTACGCACTGATAGTTTCCCCTTTCTGTCTTTTTTCACGCACACGTACAAACTCTTCAGGTAATGGCAGTAAGCCACACAAGCCTTGGAGGCAAGCATAAACATTTGCTCTCTCTTACACAGAGATAACATTGCTCCGGTGTCTGTTGACATGAGCCGATTTTAATTCCAAAATTAGATGCTCTTTCAAAGGTTCCTTCTCTCCTGGGAAAGACGAGAAGACACTGCAAGGGGAAAAAAACTAAGTGGTAGAAGTCTCAACTGGGTCCAGATGAAAGGGAAAAGACGAGCAGGACGCCAGCGTCTGACTTCATTCGATTATCCAATAAGTGTGCAGTTTGGTAGGGAACAGTTTTATCTCATTATCTAATCAGGCTGTTGCATGCCAGTGATGCCGGAGTCAGACTGCAGGCTAAATGATGAGTGAGAGCCACTCACTCTCTCTCACTCATCGTCTATACCGCTTTATCTTGTATTCAGGTTCGCGGGGACCTGGGAAAATCCCTGGGCACAAGCTTAGGGCACAAGGCCGGGTACATCCTGGACAGGGTGCCAATCCATCGCAGGGCACACACACACATAAACACACCATCATTCACACACTACGGGCAATTAGCCTAATCTGCATGTCTTTGGACTGTGGGAGGAAACCGGAGTACCCGGAGGAAACCCACCAAGCACGGGGAGAACATGCAAACTCCATGCACAGAGACGGGAATCGAGCCCGGACCCTGGAGGTGCAAGGCAAAAGTGATAACCACTACACCACCGTGCCACCCAAGTGAGAGCCATACAGACTTAATTTCTAGGTAAACCTATACACTCTTACACACTCCCTGCAGGTATAAGTGTGTTTGTTTGCATGTTTCTAAGAGCCTGATCTCAAAGAAAAAGGAATCTATATGATAAGAATTATCTGACGTTTTTATCATAAACAGTTCCATGTGAGAGCAAAAGGTGACTCGGTGCCAAGTGTATGTTTGGAAAGACAGAATATGTTGAATTGACTCATCTAAACATCTAACATGTGTATTTATAAAGACAGAATATGTCAAATTGATGCATCTAAACATTCTCAGAAGTGGTCCATGATAGCATCAGGACATCTGAGAGCAGAGGCCTTCATGTTCATGGTGGCATCTGTGGAAAGAAGCGCAGTAAGGAACATGAAAGCAGAGCGAAGAGAGGAGAAAAGGGAATGGGTACAGATGAAAGAAAGGAAGAAAGAACGGAGAAATGTCTAAATGAGGACCATGACGGGAACTTCTTTAATGATCTACTGAGAAGTGATGTGGGTTTCAGAATCATCTCAGCTGTTCTCGAAACAAACCCTGTGCACTTTGTGGATTTATAAAAAAAACTGATCACAGCTCTTCTTAGTGAATCTAGCAAAACAATTTAAAACAAATATGAACCCCCCTTCATCAAAAAAAGCACCAAAAAAAAACTTATATATATATATATATATATATTCATTCATTCATCTTCTATACCGCTTTATCCTGTGATCAGGGTCGCGGGGGGCCTGGAGCCTATCCCAGGAGGCTTTCGGGCACAAGGCAGGGTACACCCTGGACAGGGTGCCAATCCATCGCAGGGCACACACACATACACACACTCACACACCCAATCACACACTACGGGCAATTTAGGAACGCCAATTAGCCTAACCTGCATGTCTTTGGACTGTGGGAGGAAACCGGAGTACCCGGAGGAAACCCACCAAGCACGGGGAGAACATGCAAACTCCATGCACACAGAGACGGGAATCGAGCCTGGCCGGGGAATCGAACCCAGACCCTGGAGGTGCAAGGCGACAGTGCTAACCACTACACCACCGCGCCGCCACATATATATATATATATATATATATCATTCATTCATTCATTCATCTTCTATACCGCTTTATCCTCTATTCAGGGTCGCGGGGGACCTGGAGCCTATCCCAGGAGACTTCGGGCACAAGGCGGGGTACACCCTGGACAACGTGCCAATCCATCGCAGGGCACACACTCATACGCACATTCACACACCCAATCACACACTACGGGCAATTTAGGAACGCCAATTAGCCTAACCTGCATATCTTTGGACTGTGGGAGGAAACCGGAGTACCCGGAGGAAACCCACCAAGCACGGGGAGAACATGCAAACTCCATGCACACAGAGACGGGAATCGAGCCTGGCCGGGGAATCGAACCCAGACCCTGGAGGTGCAAGGCGACAGTGCTAACCACTACACCACCGCGCCGCCACATATATATATATATATATATATATATATATATATATATAGAGAGAGAGAGAGAGAGAGAGCGATATTGATATTTATTTATTCATTCATTCATTCATTCATCTTCTATACCGCTTTATCCTGTATTTAGGGTCGCGGGGACCTGGAGCCTATCCCAGGAGACTCAGGGCACAAGGCAGGGTACACCCTGGACAACGTGCCAATCCATCGCAGAGCACACACTCACACACACACTCATTCACACACTATGGTCAATTTAGGAACGCCAATTAGCCTAACCTGCATATCTTTGGACTGTGGGAGGAAACCGGAGTACCCGGAGGAAACCCACCAAGCACGGTTAGAACATGCAAACTCCATGCACACAGAGACGGGAATCGAGCCTGGCCAGGGAATCGAACCCAGACCCTGGAGGTGCAAGGCGACAGTGCTAACCACTACACCGCCCGATATTTATTTAATATAAATCATTTATACTCCTGGCGGCACGGTGGTGTAGTGGTTAGCACTGTCGCCTTGCACCTCCAGGGTCCGGGTTCGATTCCCCGGCCAGGCTCGATTCAAAAGGCTCGTTTGCATGTTCTCCCCGTGCTTGGTGGGTTTCCTCCGGGTACTCCGGTTTCCTCCCACAATCCAAAGACATGTAGGTTAGGTTAATTGACATTCCAAATTGCCCGTAGTGTGTGAATGAGTGTGTGTGCCCTGCAATGGATTGGCACCCTATCCAGGGTGTACCCCGCCTTGTGCCCTAAGTTTCCTGGGATAGGCTCCAGGCCCCCGCGACCCTGTATATAAGGATAAAGCGGTATAGAAGATGAATGAATGAATGAATTTATACTCCTACAAAAAGAGCTGGTACAGTATATTTAAATGTAATAGAAATTAATGCAATAAAGTAAATTATAGATAAAATCAAAAGAAATGTGCTTTGTATACAACTGATAAATTTATTTAGTCATTTATTTATTTATTTCATTATTTTAATTGTTTTTAATCTTTATTTGAGAATAGTCAAAATAGGAACAGGTACCCTTTTTTTTTTTTTTTTTTTATGAAATAAGTGTTTTATAAGCAAAAAACTAATCTAAGTGATTTAAAGCGAATAATATAATTCAGAAACAAAAAAAAGGTAATTTGTGTTTTATTATGCAGTGATGACTGGCTATGTACTTTATATGTCCCATCTATTAAAATATTTTTTAAATAATGTATTAAAATACATAAAACCATAGTTGTTTTTAACAATGTGTTGGGAAAAACTTGTTTTATGATGTAATGTTAGTAAGAGAGTTGGCACCTCCAGCTTTCCAATGGAGTTACCGAGCTGCTCCTTTTAGAAACACATTATCCCTGCAATCCATCAGCAAGTACATCGCACTAAGCCATAGGTCAATATGACAGCATTAAGCACGGAGGTGTTTGATGTGCTGTGTCCATACAGTACATTCCAGCACCAGGACATTCCTTGCTGATTCACTGGATGACCCCTCGCTTGGAATTCTGGGGCCAGGTGACTAGAGAGCTCTTCCTTTAGATGGTAAAACAAGCACAGCTGTGCAAAGGTAAACTTGGTAGCAATTAAGCCGAACTGTGAGTACAAATAATGTTACATTACATAACATTAATGATGTAGATGACAGTGGTTACTGTAGGTGGTCAGCATTGTGGCCTGATCAGGATTTCTAGAAAAATAAAATGTACAAAAGTCAGTTCAGTAACTGGATTAAGGAACAAACAAATCTGGATTTAATACCACGGTGTCACTGAAACGCATTAAATACAGAGCATTGGACACCATTAAATAGAGTTGGACAGCATTGGACAGTGTTAGATACAGTACCACTGGGCCGGCACTGGACAACCTTTAATGTAATTGAGCACCATTGGACATAATTGCACACTACTGGACAGTATTTTACACCATTAGACACCATTACATACTGTTTGATGGCACTGGACACCAAAGGATAGCACTGGATGGCATTGGACTCCATTTGACCAGCATTCAACAGCATTGGACAGCATTGGACACCACTTGGCAGCCATTGGACAGTGTTGGACACCACTGGATGACATTGGACACAGTTGGGTCACATTGGACGCCATTAGAAAGCACTGGATGACACTGGATAATATTGGGTGTTATTGAAGAAATGTTATTGATAAAGATTGGTGAAATATGTGCCTCCTACATGGTAATGAAATTGTAAAATCACTTGAGCAGCTGTGTAACAAATGGGATTATGTGCAGGAGATATTATTGCAAAATACGAGGCACGTCATTCATAATCAGTGTTTAAAACACAAATCTTTTATTTCTTTGTTTATTTTATTTTATTTTATCAACGGTGCTCTTATTTTTCAATTTACAGCTTCACGCATGATAGATTGTGCGGTAAAGCAGAACAGCTTATGTGTCTGTGTGGGAAACAGAGCAAGAAAACAGTTTATGTTCAGTACAAGCCAAACGTTTTAGTGCACTCCAGTGGAGACACGCACACACACATACACGTACACACACAAAATGAGTCTGAGATGTTTATGAGTTTCAGACATCAGTTATCCCAGTGCGATGCTCAGACTTTATGAGATTTGTGGTCACCATAGGATCCGCTGAAACACAACACCGCAGTTTGTCCCTAAAATGCACCCAGGCAGTAAAAGCGGCTTTAGCGAGAGATGATCCAATAACAACATGGACTGATGTGCAGGCAGCTGCGAGCAAGTGGACGGAATATCTGGATACTGAAACGCTAGTGTGGTGAAGACATTTGGACGTCAGTGTAATGTCTGTTTAGTGAGGCTCTTCCACAAATCACAGTCATCGTCCACAGCAGGCCGGATGGACGCATAAGCAGAAGAGATAATCTGGAGAATTCTTACAAGTTATTCATGTGGATAAAATTAAAGCAAGATGGGAAACAAAAACAGAATAGAGACAGGTAAACAATGGACTAGCAGAGGTGCCATTACTTTGTTAGAATATAGGAAAATATCTGAGAGGTTATGCCTCACCTCATGAATTTTCGACTTGAGAACAAAAATTTTTCAAGAAATTTGCCTCGCCATATGAAGCAGCCGAAACGAACACTGGCTAGTGCGCGTACAGTACGTCTGGGGCCCTTTAGAACTTGTTTCCGTTACTGGAAACCCAAGTGGAGCAAATTTTTCTTTTCTTTTCTTTTCTTTTTTTTTTTAGCATTTCGTGTAAGATTTTGTGAAGACGTAGCACCATGGGTCACGAGAATGTTATAGATGACGGTAGCAAGAAGAAAATGGAGCCGCTTACATTTTGGTTTTTAAAGTACCCGGTGCCAAGAGAAATCATAAACTAAGGTTAAGTGAGGTTTAATATCTATTTATGTCATATTTTACTCTTCTACATTTTTTTATTGTTTTTATATGTAAAAATATGATTATAGTGTTGGAAATTGATATTATTTAAAATCTGCATTTAAAAAAATTCCTACAGGAAAATGTGTTTCGCGATATGAATTTCTGCCTTAAAAACTCGCCTCTAGAACAGATTCAATTTGTATGCTGAGGTTCTGCTGTAATAAATTTTTTTAAACCTCAAAACCTTTCTTTATAAGCAAATATTTCCAAAGTAAGGGTAAAAAATTTTGCAAAACAACTTCATCTAGGAATCACTAACTAGTTTGTACAGTCAAAGCATGCTAGCTCAAATTTGAGAGATTAGCAATAAAGCTGCTAGTTATTATGCATTTGAAGCTAATTTACAACTTGTAATTTCCTGATTACACAAAAAACTTCCCCTGACTTGTACTTTTACCTCATCAACTTAAAGTTGTCTTCTCACCTTTTCGTTTTGAGAAGGTAATCTAGCACTTGTGTTAACCGGCTAGTTTGCTGCTAAGCTACTCAGTGTAGCCCGCTGTGGTTGCTGCGCTTTCATTTCAGTCCAGAATGCTGCATGAATGTTTAAGTTCTCTACAGTAGAACGGAACCAACAGTCACGCAGGTCTGGTCCTGCAAAAGTGCAGCTTAAGTGGCTTTTTATGAGTTTTACGTGCTCTGGAAAGTAGACTTTCATGGAAGTGTCCAAGTTTCCTGAGGTTGGAAATGACATTAATAGAACTTGTAAACTACAACATGGACTCACCAGGAACTCAGCATTAGCCTTACTGTAAGTCTTGAGCTAATTTTGGTTCTTGTGAAAGTCGGATGACCTAAACTACAACCGTTAAATAAAATGACCTAAACATTAGACAAGTACAACGTAATTAATTATAACAAATAAAAAAGAATCCAAATTTTTCTAGATTTTTTTGCTTTCATAATGTGAGAAAACCTTTTGAACTAAGTCAAGAACCGTTAGTTGTGCTTGAGATTTTAAGAGAGGATTTCTATTTAATGCCTACGGGCAGTCCTGAGATTTTTAACTTACAAGCTTCTGCGCATAATCTCAACCACTCAAAGTTATTCTAGTGACATTTTCAAAGTGTAAAGTCCATACATTTAATGAAAACCCAAACTGCTTTAGCTTGAAGAATTCCTTGAGAAGCCCTGATTTAAAATATATATATTTATGGACATATGGTGTTGGGCAGCATGTTGGTGTTGTTTTTGGCACTGTCAGCTTTGCACCTCCAGGGTCCTGGTTCGAATCCTGCCTCAGGGTCTTGGTGTGTTTCCTCCGGGTACACCAGTTTCCTCCCACAGTCCAAAGGCAGATTAGGCAGATTAGGCTAATTGGCCCATAGTGTGTGAATGAGCGTGTATGTGTGTGCCCTGCAGTGGATTGGCACCCTATCCAGGGTGTACCACGCCTTGTGCCCTAAGCCTCCTGGTATAGGCTCCAGGACCCCCATGACCCTATACACAGGATAAAGCAGTATAGACGATGAGTGAGGTAGTGAGTGAGTGGAAAAGAGTGTTGGAAAAGAATTCTTACCCAGGCTTAGATTGCCCTCTAGTGAGGCGTAACAGGAATGCACTTTTTAATCATTAGAAAAACAACTGTTTTTGATTTTTTAAAACAACACATATTTGGATGAAAAAAGCAGCATAATCTCACAGAGCACAAATAATTCTGAAACATAATTTCCTGCCACAAGAGCTGCTCACACACTTCTTCTGAGCCCTTATTGAATCGGTCCTGTGCACTTCAATAACCGTGTGGTTTGGCTCAGAACAAAATCAGACACCAGAAGACTACAACAGATGGTTCGGTTGGCTGAAAGGATTATCAGTGCCCCTCTACCCACGTTGCATTAACTTTATATCTCCAAAGTGAAGAAAATGTCTCTAAATCACTTTGGACTCCTCACACCCAAGCCATCTTCTTTTTGAACTCTTGCCGTCTGGTCGGTGCTACAGGGGACTAAACACCAGGGCAGCCAGGCACAAGAACAGCTTTTTCCCAGAGGCAGTCAAGGTGATGGTCTGGTTGTCCCCTAAAGACTGAATTTCCTCATCCATTGCTCTCCTCCACTTCTCTGACTCAGCTGATGTCATAGCTTCCTTAAAAGTTAGTGGAATACCACAAACAGCTCGGTATCAATAGTCCATACTAGTGAGTGTGCTGTCATCCTCATCACGATCTTCCTGGATATAATCCTTCAGATACCCTGGAGGTTTTACGCTCTCTGATGGGATATTTCCCTCTGTTTGGGGCATGTGGCATCACTCTAGGGTGCTTCTCGCCATCATCCTCTAGCGACTGTAAACCATCAGCCTGTATATCAGTGTTGAGCGTACTAGACTGTGGTGGTTGTCTATCCACACTATTCACTATGGGGTCCAGTTCTAGCCCCTTAGTCTGAGTCTCGCTCTCACAAGTTGTCTTTGTGACAAACTTCACTAGTCTGTGTTTTCGTACTTTCTGTTTACCGGGGTAGTAAACCAGGAAGGCGGGGCTACCCTTGTCATGTCCTACGAACAGTCCCTTCTCACACCTTGAATCTAATTTACCCCGTCCGGCTGGTAGGCGTAACACATTGACCCACATTTGTGCAACTTGGCTAGATCACACTTCTTCCCCGTTAGTGCTGTGTAAGGTGTAGTACCCGTGTGTTTGTTAAAGCACCGATTTCTAGTGTAGGCAGCTTCCTGAATGGCATAATGCCAAAGGCTTTGGGCAGACCACTGTCAATGAGTTTACACCTTGCCATTTCAAAAAGAGTGCATCCCTCCCTCTCTGCTATCCCGTTCTGGTGTGGCGAGTAGGGACAAGACGTCTCGTGTTTGATTTTATTCTGTCTCAGTAGTGTCTGAAATCCTCTATTGGTGAACTCAGTCCCGTTATCTGACCGTATGCATTTTACATTGCCATAAGGCGCTACATCTGCCAGGAACTTCTCAGTGGCCTGAACTGAATCACTCTTTGCTTTGAGAAAGTAAACAAAAACTGCCCCTGTACACACATCTGCATATACTTGAAACCTTCAATTGATCCATTGCTTACTGGACCAGCCAGATCTGTGTTTACCAGCTCAAGTGGTGTCTTTGCTTTGTCGGTGGGCTCTCTGGTTCTTGTTTGAGTAAACTTACCCTCTATGCACGCACTACATTCTTTATCAGGCCTATGCTTTGCACCTTTAATGTGCATGCCTACTGTTACTTCCTGTAATTTCAAGATGTCCTCGTAATTACAATGTAGACCAGCGTCCCTCTGTCGATGAGGCACACCTTTGCGTCTCCCCTGCCCTGTGCCAACCCGAAGGTGCACTTCCCATCTGCCAGCTCCATGCTGTGCCTCTCGGGCTTGAAGGTGCTGTCAAAGTTCTTGAACCGGCTCCTGTCATTGATGATGTGGGATGACGCACCCGTGTCCACGAGCAGCCCTTTTCTCTGGATCGGTAGCTGTTGCCCTGACCGGCTGGCCTCTCCTTCCTGCGCCCCGAACGTGAAGTTTTCTCTTCTCGCGGCTCCCCGCACGCAATCTCGCCCACGACTAGTTTTACTAGTGCGTCGACGGAATATCCAGAACTGCCACCACGTCTCGAGGCAGCCCATGTAAGTGTGCCCTTTCATGTCAGACCCACAATGGCAAGTACAGGCAAGTAAGGACATTTGCTTGGGGTACGCCACTACGGCCACTATCTTGGGCACACGCGCGCCGAGAGCCTTGTGCACGTTCGTTCTTTCTGCACGCTTTATCTGTGTGACCTGTGATTTTGCAGAAACTACACCAAGCTTTCTTGGTGCAGTTATTTTTCCGGTGGCCCTTTTCTCCGCATCGCCAGCACACTAGATCCGTCGCGTGTGCGTCCTTCTTCTTGGGCCTTCAGGACCCTCTCTCCCGCTTCCTCTGCATTTGGGTCTGAATCTTCCGAGGCCTCAAAGCCTGAACCATGTGTAACCATCAATGTGAATGGCTTGTACTTTTCTGGTAATCCCCTCATAACCATTGCCATCATCAGTCCTTCACTTGGTGCTTCACCTGCACCTCTGAGCACCCTAATATGATTTGCTCTGCTCTGATAATGTATTCGGTTACAGTCTCTCTCTGCCTTTGTCTTTAGTGTCTGTGAATATCAGTCCCAAGCTTGTATTGTCGAGTAATGGTGCCATCGCGCAATATGCGTCCGCATTAAGCTTGTCCTCTTGGGCCTGTTCCTCCACCGTCAGAGGTGCAGCAGGTTCGTTCAGGATTGTCTGCTTTCAGCTAACTAGCTACTTCTTGGTGTGCTAGCAACTAGACGTCTTACTATCGCACATGTTTGCCATTGCCTGGGCCCATAACTTGTCAGCAGAATTACTTCTAAAGTGCATAACTTTGCCTTCTTGCAGCGAAATAATAATTATAATAATGGACACAACAACATTTATCTTCAGCTCTTACCGGCGTAGTTTTTATTAACAACATGAACAGATACACGGCTCTTTATGAGGCAAGTGCACAGAGAGCGAGAGAAGAAAAAAAATATTCCCTTATATACACCTGCTAAACACTGCCACCTTTTGGTCATGTGTTGGTACAGTTATATGCAATACATATATCAACACCTTTTTCTATTATTGTTATTGTTGTTATTGTTTGTGGTGGTAGTAGTAAGCTACTTTCTTAGGAGTTAAGGAGTTAAACCACCACGTATAAACTTTGTGTGTGTAAAAAACGTTTTATATATATATATATATATATATATATATATATATATATTTATATATATATATATATATATATATACGTGGTTTACATGAAGTTTATATATATATATATATATATATATATATATTGGGGGGGGGTGCGCGTGCGTGTGTGTACATGCATGCCTTTCTGACAACTGTAAGCTACACAATAAAAGTAAAAGTAAGAGGACATATGTATCCACATCCTGTTATTAGCCTAACTATTTATATTTTTATTATATTTCTCCCCCCCCCCTCTCTCTTTTTTTTCTGTTGTTACTCTCAAACGCTCACATCCAATAAAAGAGCAGAACATCGCTTTCAACCCTCCTACCTCCCCTACCCTCAAGGTATTGAGATATTATAATCCTGCTCAAGACAGACACAACAATACAACGGAGTAAACAAAAATATAATTTATTTTTTCATTCAATCACTCAATACACACAACTATTTACATATATACATCCAACATTCAACAAACTTAAATAAAAACAAAACATTCCAGTAAATAAACAATAGCTGTTTAATAGCTAATAATAATAACATAAAAAAAAATAGTAACGATAAAATAATTGCACCATTCAGACGTTGTAACACTGCAACCAAGTCTGTTCTGGTATAGAGCCAGTATTGCTACATTAAATCAGAGTGAATTAAATTTATTTAAAGGAAAAAATAAAAAGGCTTCAGTTGGTCCTCGACGTGTCCTTCATCTGCTCAGCGGATACGACACGGGACTTCTGCTTTCCTCAGTGCAAATAATCTAGAAAAAGATAAAAAAACACCGGTTATGATGAAATATACTGAAAGCTTTACTAAGCAGACTGAAACTAATTAAACAAATTGAATGTGTGCAATTAAGTGTAAAGCTTCTCACAGGAATGTAGACTTTTGACGGCGAAACAAAGTCATAGAACTACAGGGTGGACCATTTATATGGATACACCTTAATAAAATGGGATTGGTTGGTGATATTAACTTCCTGTTTGTGGCACATTAGTATATGTGAGGGGGAAAACTTTTCAAGATGGGTGGTGACCATGGTGGCCATTTTCAAGTCGGCCATTTTGCATCCAACTTCTTCAACAGGAAGAGGGTCATGTGACACATCAAATTCATTGGGAAGTTCACAAGAAAAACAATGGTGTGCTTGGTTTTAGCGTAACTTTATTCTTTCATGAGTTATTTACAAGTTTCTCTTTGTTTACAGCCATTGACATGTCGCAGAGGTTAACGCGTGAGGAGCGGATAAAAATTGTGTTGATGTCTGATGAACACAGTAACCGGGTCATTGCAGCAGATTTCAATGCAAGACCCCCTACGAGACCACCCATCTCCCATGCTACAGTTAACTAACAATAACTAATAATAATAATAATAAGTTAATAATACGTTAATAATAATTAATAATAAGTTACAATAACTCATGAAAGAATAAAGTTACGTTAAAACCAAGCACACCATTGTTTTTCTTGTGAACTTCCCAATAAGTTTGATGTGTCACATGACCCTCTTCCTATTGAAGAAGTTGGATCCAAAATGTCCGACTTCAAAAAGGGCTCCATGGTCACCACCCATCTTGAAAAGTTCCCCCCCCTCACATATACTAATGTGCCACAAACAGGAAGTTAATATCACCAACCAATCCCATTTTATTAAGGTGTATCCATGTAAATGGCCCACCCTGTAGTTCACTTCCTGCCACTGTTAAGGCTGTTTTCCAAATACAATGTCTGTTTCATGTGTATTTACACTACAGCAATAAACGGGAAATGTTCTGAGTTGCAGTACCTAACATCTGATTGATTTGCGTGGGGTAACTTCTGCAGGGATGGTGGACAGGAATGTGCGATCTGTCCGCTTTGACTCCGAGTTCCTTTTTCTTCTGGGGAAGAAGTCTGGATAAAAGAGGACTGATGTTAGAAATAATAATAACAATAATAACAAAAATAACAACATCAATAATAATAATGTGTAAGTATTAGACTACTATTATTTTTAAACGATGACCAAGCAGTGGCGGTTTTAGGCATGGGCAAACTGGGCAATCATGACACGTGGGGGGGGCGGCACATGAACTTGGAGGAAAAATGAATAATCTGTGCCACTAAGCGGTTTTCTATTATCTATGATTCCTGTGCCGCCCCTGCAGCTGAAGGAGCCGCACAGAAGCTGAACGAGCGGAGAGAGGAGGAGGGGGGAGGGGAGAGGGGGGTGTTAGGGGGGCGCAGAGTACAGTTCACCTCTCCCAAATGAAGCGGACACTATAGGGACCGGGGCTAAATTATGTCAGTGACACCTGACTTTCTTACAAATAACGCGCATTTCATTCAAAATATTATAAACAAAGACCAATAATTTGCACTTTTTTCATTTATTGAATTGTGTGAAATGGCTAATAAAAATAGGTCATAAAAAACGATTATGATGTGGAGGTGAATTGGTTTAGTCTTGACTTCTGGTCGTGAGTGACAGCGTTGGGGGAAATCTGTTGATTGTCGAATCGTCGATTATAAAGTAAACACAGCGATGGAGAGAAAAAGGCCAAAGCTGTCAGCTGCCCAATTTAGGAAAAAAAGAAAAGAAGATGAGGAGAAACGGGCAAAAGATAAACTTGTACAACAATGTTCTCTCTTAAAAAAAACTTTTTAAAAAACTTAAAAAAAAAAAAACACAATAAAAGCCTAATATACAAACCAGCACAGAAATTCTAATGGTTTCTATTAAATACCATTATGAACCATTAACTTTTTCCAGTAAACTATTACAAAATTCCTTATTGTAGTGTGTTTCCGGCACTTTTCCAATAGGATTTACCATCACACCCACCAATAGAATCCATCACACTGTATACCAGCAGACATTGTTATACTTACCATTAAAACCAATACAATTCCCATTATAACCATTAAATCCATTACATCTTCTATTATTTTTGGGCAGGGTTCTATTGTTTTTTCAGCAGTGTATACAACATGAGATCTAATTAAATTTAACCACTAAATAATGCTTTACAACAAAGCTGTCGCAAGTACAGTTATTTATTTCCATTGTTAATGTTAATGTTGGCTATAGCCAATCTATTTACAGTATATTTACAGTATAGTGTAAATAGCCGGTGTAATTTGTCTATATTACCTGTAATGTGCGCAGTGTTGTTTCCTGCCGCGTCTAGCATAGAGCTCCTCTTTCTTATCCGGCGCACAGAAGTGCCAGGTCCTCTAGCGTTCAGCGTCCCGGAGCGGTTTTCCTGGTTCACCTCAGCAGATGGAGTTGGAGCTTGAGCGGAACTCTGGGCTTCATTTTTAAATCCACACTCCGCGCTGGGCTCGGCGTCTCTCGGGTTAGCATCACGCGCTTTCCCGTTACGCACCGACTCCGTATAGAAAGCCGGCACGTTGCTTACTGTTGTTTCCTCCCATTCGTAATGTCCAGGCAACGGCACATTCTGCTCGAAGTTAAAGTTCCAGCGGGCCTGGTCCTGTTCCGAAATGTCCTGCCGTCTGCGGTTCATCTCGCAATTCAGCTCTTCGTGATCGACGGGTCCGAAGAGGTTGCGGCAGACTTTAGTGCGGGCGAGGTGAGGAAAAGTCCTCCGTGCGGTGTGTCGCTCCCACATGCTCTGTATGTCCACATTAGCCATGATGTGCTGCACTTAAGACGACTTTCCTCGAGACGGAACCGGCTTTTGCGTTAGAAAGGTTTTGTCCTGGTCAGTTTATGTCTCTGTTGTTGCTGTTTGAAAGCGCGTGCATGCAAAGCAGCAACCAGGGATTGGTTCGCTCCAAGCCCCGCCTCTTTGCCTAAACCACGCCCCCTTGAATCGTATTGGCTAGAAGCGGATAGCGAATGAGCACAAAGCGTCTTGTATTTATTTGAGTTGATGTAAATACACCCAAAAGCTAGATAGTTATGAATGTTAAGGGAAGGTTAATTAGAGGTTGTGTTTTGCTTTAAATATTATAACCGTCATTCATGAGCCACGTGACCTCGCGTGACCTATTTAAGGAACTGTAAACACAAATCACCGCTGATTATACGGAGACGCCATTTTGTTATTTTCCTGATATTAAACGTAGCTATTACACAAATTATTAACGTGTTACCTTTGTTGTGTTTTGGTAGGTTTTTAATTAGCAGACACGAGCACACCAAACAATATGTCCGACCTGGGGAGTCTTTATTGTCTTGAACACTTTTAATCCCCTTCCCATTCCTACATCACATGACAGTGTATCAGGCTGTTAATTGGCAGTTAAATCACATATCATGACATGTTGCAAATCAAGGCCCCAAATGCTTATCCATTGTGCTCAGGGTTTGTTATTTGACGGTAGCCCGACATAATTAAGGAGGTACTTGCTGTATAACGGACGTATAATGGAAATTGATAATATACGGAGAGACACTCATTTGTGACGTAAACGTTTTCAAAAAATACCAGTAAGAATATTTTTAAAAATGCATTTCTCCTGCTATATCATGTAGCTACTTTTATTTTTTTGCTCTTGGTCACTGGTCGTAGTAAAATAAACTTATTGTTGAATATAATGTCAAGATTAATTTTTAATATCATGTTGATGTTACATTACAATTAAAATTAACAGTATAAAAAAATAAAAAGTAAAAAAGTAACTGAGTCCTTTTGTTAGCAGAATTACTTCTAAAGTGCATAACTTTGCCTTCTTGCAGCGAAATAATAATTATAATAATGAACACAACAACATTTATCTTCAGCCCTTACCGGTGTAGTTTTTATTAACAACACGAACAGATACACGGCTCTTTATGAGGAAAGTGCAGAGTAGTGGTGGGTGTATCGATCCTTAATATCCATACTTTCGATATAGGGGTTGTATCGAAAATGATCGATGCAAAATTCAAAATATCGATCTTAATGGCTTTTTTTAAACCAGTGATTTTATTTTTTCTGCATGAAATATAATATTTAAAATGAGCTTGTATGTAACGCTTTCTCTTATGCAGCTCCTTTCACACGTCACGCACATTGTTCACGCCTCCCTGCTCTGCTGTTTTGTTGTCCTCCATCACGTGACTCAGCGGCGCCAAAAACAAGCAGCTGCAGAGAGAGTGAGAGCGCGCGCGGTGTGTGTCTGACTTGGTATCACGGACCTGGCAGATAAAAAACGGAGCGCTGTGTGCAAATATTTTACTGCTGTGAATGAAAACACTGCAAATTGCGACGTCTGTAAAACGGTCATTCGCTGTGGTAACAACTTACACAAACACGACATGACAAAGAGAGTTCAGAACTACAGAGAGAAAGACAGGAGGTAAATCTTTCAGACAAAACTAAAGTGATTATTTTGCAGGTGTTGAAAAATGGTAACACTTTACAAATAAAGTGTCATTTGTTAACAATGTATTAATAGACATCTAAAAATGAATAATAATTTTTTACAATATTTTAAAATCTTCATTAATGTTATTTAATCAAAAATAAGATTAACAAAATAACTGGACTGCGCCAGGTGTGTGTTCACGGTGTGTGTGTGTGTGTGTGTGTGTGTGTTTAATTTAACCATGGAAGGGACACTATAGGATTGCTTTTCTAAGCTACAAGTGGATAGGCTATAGACTAAAATTTATAATTTTATAGATGTAATTCATATTGTGTGCTAAAAATAAAAAAATATCAGTATCAGTATCGGCGATATTGGCCCTGTATTTACTTGGTATCGGATCGATACGATGCACCTCTAGTGCAGAGAGCGAGAGAAGAAGAAAAAATTCCCTTATATACACCTGCTAAACACTGCCACCTTTTGGTCATGTGTTGCTACAGTTATATGCAATCATACAGGTCCTTCTCAAAACATTAGCATATTGTGATAAAGTCCATTATTTTCTGTAATGTACTGATAAACATTAGACTTTCAGATATTTTAGATTCATTACACACAAACTGAAGTAGTTCAAGCCTTTTATTGTTTTAATATTGATGATTGTGGCATACAGCTCATGAAAACCCCAAATCCCTATCTCAAAAAATTTGCATATTTCATCCGACCAATAAAAGAAAAGTGTTTTTAATACAAAAAAGTCAACCTTCAAATAATTATGTTCAGTTATGCACTCAATACTTGGTCGGGAATCCTTTTGCAGATTCTTGTGTCTTGTGTCTCTCAACTTTCTCTTCACAATATCCCACAGATTCTCTATGGGGTTCAGGTCAGGAGAGTTGGCAGGCCAATTGAGCACAGTAATACCATGGTCAGTAAACCATTTACCAGTGGTTTTGGCACTGTGAGCAGGTGCCAGGTTGTGCTGAAAAATTAAATCTTTTGAAAAATAAAGCTTTTCAGCAGATGGAAGCATGAAGTGCTCCAAAATCTCCTGATAGCTAGCTGCATTGACCCTGCCCTTGATAAAACACAGTGGACCAACACCAGCAGCTGACATGGCACCCCAGACCATCACTGACTGTGGGTACTTGACACTGGACTTCAGGCATTTTGGCATTTCCCTCTCCCCAGTCTTCCTCCAGACTCTGGCACCTGGATTTCCGAATGACATGCAAAATTTGCAACCTGTAGCCCATTTCCTGCACACACCTGTACACGGTGGCTCTGGATGTTTCTACTCCAGACTCAGTCCACTGCTTCCGCAGGTCCCCCAAGGTCTGGAATCGGTCCTTCTCCACAATCTTCCTCAGGGCCCGGTCACCTCTTCTCGTTGTGCAGCGTTTTCTGCCACACTTTTTCCGTCCCACAGACTTCCCACTGAGGTGCCTTGATACAGCACTCTGGGAACAGCCTATTCGTTCAGAAATGTCTTTCTGTGTCTTACCCTCTTGCTTGAGGGTGTCAATGATGGCCTTCTGGACAGCAGTCAGGTCGGCAGTCTTACCCATGATTGCGGTTTTGAGTAATGAACCAGCCTGGGAGTTTTTAAAAGCCTCAGGAATCTTTTGCAGGTGTTTAGAGTTAATTAGTTGATTCAGATGATTAGGTTAATAGCTCGTTTAGAGAACCTTTTCATGATATGCTATTTTTTTGAGATAGGGATTTTGGGTTTTCATGAGCTGTATGCCACAATCATCAATATTAAAACAATAAAAGGCTTGAACTACTTCAGTTTGTGTGTAATGAATCTAAAATATATGAAAGTCTAATGTTTATCAGTACATTACAGAAAATAATGAACTTTATCACAATATGCTAATTTTTTGAGAAGGACTGATCAAATGAATGAAATGACTCAAAAAAAGATTCGTTCATTTTGATGAACGAGATTCAAAGACCCGAGTCACTAAAATTATTCGAACTTCCCATCACTAACACACACACACACACACTTTTACTTCCTGTTTGGTGTGTGTGCATCATTTCCTTAAAGGGCTATTGCTTCTCAACAGGATGAGAATGTTTGCCCCTTTCGCAGGTTATTTACTGATTATATAAAAAGTAATCACTATTAAAATCTATTTAGATTTCATGTTGAATGATAGAAAAATTACCTCACACTATAAAGAGTCAACACTACAAGATAGACCATTGTCTATCTAGAGTCCATTGTCCTAACTCAGAATTCTGATATAATAATACATAATGAATAATAATACCTGATAATAATACACAACACACTAAAATGATAAATGTTCTGAGTTGCTGTATTTTTAATATCAGAATGAGTTCAGTTGTACCGAATCTGTTATTTTTCAATTTCATGTAGTAAGAGGCTTGAATTTAACTTCAATAAGCAGAATATACTGTTCATGTTTGCATGTTTTTATATTGGGATCTTAACAGTACTGAACACTTGACTACTACTATAGTGATACAGTGTATGCTGTCATTTATAAGTAAATCTAGATCTAACAAACATTAGCGTATCATGGTGAAGAAAAAACTGCGATTTTCTGGTAACAAAATTGTGGCTAGTAAAAAGGCTGAATGGCGAGTGACTCCGGAAATCATCTAACCACATCGGCCAGTGAGCAAAAAAGTTAATGTCAAACCCTGGTGTACATGCATGTCTTTCTGAAAACTGTAAGCTATACAATAAAAATAAAAGGAAGAGGACATATCTACATCTGTAACCACATCCTGTTATTAGCACTGGTGCACTATTTATATTTTTATTATATTTTCTATTTATAAGTTTTGTATGAAAAAACAGCCTGAACTTCAGTAAACCAGTGAAATAAATTCCGCAAACTGTACTCTACATAATTACAGCTCAAGAGTATTTAGTTATTTATAACATGATTTAGCGAGGGCCTACTAAAAGTTACAATAAAGTTAAATAAAAGGTAAAAGTGAATATGAGAAACACATCTGTCTGATTTAGTGGACAGGATTTTCACTCGAATTTTAGAGCGCTGAATTAAAGTTTTAAGAAAAAAAAAGTCTATATATATATCCGGAGGTATAAAACGCAGTTTACGTAATGAAAAAGTAGATTTATTAGCTCACAAGGTCACAGCCGAATCCTGAATTTACAGATAAATTAATTGTAAATTAAAAGTGCAAATAATTAACATTTCTTTTTTTAAAGTCGCGATTATATTTTAACCTAAAGTACATAACCGTGTCAGTCGAACTTCAGTCGGCTTAATGAGAAATGATGTTTGATGCATCTTTTTTTTCCATCTCTTTTTGTTGCTCTTTTTTTTTCCACGCTGCTATAATATATGAATAATTCTTGCTGGAACCTGTAAAACCTGTTGCATTACATTATTACATTATTCATTATTATCAATCAAACAAAAACAGGGGGGGAAAAAAACTACTCGTGAAAAAAGTGAAACTATGTAGGTCCAAAATTTCTCTCTACAGATAATGCAGTCAAACTTGGATTCGTATAATTGTGAGCGTATTCATATTACAAACAATGTTCTTAAAACCATCAAAGACGGACAGTTTACAAGTAAGAGACGTTAACACGTCTGATAATCCCTGATTAAACCATCACAAGACGCTATGCGATGCAATTAATTCAAAAGAACGAACGACTCAGATTGGAGGATATGAGAGGTGAGCTACTCATTCTGTTGATTATTATATGTCCTTAGCTGCATTGTAATATTTTCATGACTGGAACTATAGGCAAACATTGTGTATGTAGACGTATTGGGGGTCTTTTTATTGAAAATTCAACATTTTTTTTTAAATTTCTGATCTCACTCAAATAAAAGATCCGTTCAATTTAATGAACGAGATTCAAAAGAACCGAGTCGCTAAAATGATTCGAATTTCTCATCACTAGTGTAGAATCGTTTCACTGCACCTTTAACGACGCTACCGCCTGCTGACCACGTGACGGGCTGACGTCACTCCGGCCCGTGTCAGTCGTTTATCCTGTGTGTGTGTGTGAGAGAGAGAAGGAGGAGTGTCTCTGTTTGTGTGTGTATGTGTGTGTATGGAGAGGCGTGATGGCTCCTTTCCCCGACGAGGTGGACGTGTTCACCGGGCCGCACTGGCGCATGAAGCAGCTGGTCGGTCTCTACTGCGAGAAGGTAGACTTTCTACCACCTTAAAACCTGCGCGTGAATCACATCCGGGTTCTTACATACTTTAATCCGGGCTGGAGTGATGATTAGCTTTAGCCTAGCTCGTGCCGCTTAGCTGGTAGGGCTAGCGGTGAGATAAGGACACTGTATTACTGTAAAATTTACCTCATAATAACACTTATTATTATTATTATTATTCCGTTTAAATAAATAATTCTGCGTATTTGTAGTCACAATACGAGCAGCTAGTAGGTTGCTAGCTGTTTTTAGCGTCACTACGTGTGTTACGTGCTAGCAGGACAGACAGACGTCATGAACATGTAATCTGAGGAGTGAAGTAACGGTGACCCTCCTCTATTAAACACACTTTATGTACATAAATAGTCTGGGCGAATTCTGAAGAAAAGCTATTGATTATAGACAGTTTTGATGGCGCATCTCCTATGGAAAGCCATTGGGTGCAAAAACATAACCACATTGACTTTGCTCTATTCAGGTCCCCAATCTCTGGAAAGTCTGTCTGATTTAATATTGAGGAAAAGTGAGAAATATAGGAGGTAGTGGTGGTGATGATAATGATGATGCAACTTAGGTTAAACACGTGACTCTCTGAAGTCTGGTTCATTTTCCTGATCGCTCAGTGAGAACACAATCGTTCCGCAATTGGTTACCGCTACGGAGTCTGCTGGAAATATGTGTTTTTTTTACGCTGTATACTCAATATGCAGTTGCGCAGTAGTTCAGGATTAGGATTTCCAACGCTCTACCTGCGCCTCCAGTAATGACCCGGGGCCTCATGTACAAAGACTTGCGTTGAATTCATACTAAAACATTGCGTATGCATATGGACAAAGCTGTAAATGTGCGTACGCAGTAAAAAATCTGATGTATGAAACACTGCGTACGTGGAATCTCACGCATATTCTCTTTGTACATCCGAATGAATGTGAAATTGAGCGCACGAGCGCAAAACCCCTCCCTGCCTCCTCCCCCGTATAAATATGGTAATGCCTCCACTTTGGCAAAACCAAACGAAAAAGTGAAATCTAATACTATATTGTGTAGTGTCCTTTTTAGGCGGATTTTTCCGCTAACGCAGATAATTTTATCAACTTGTTATAAATTCATTTTGTGAGTATATTAATGTTCTTTCTCAACATTTAAATTTTTTTATTTGAGGGGGCGCTGCCCCCTCTTGCCGGCCCTGTTTGAGCATCACATATTATTTGCACATTTATTGTATGGAAATGTTTCCGATTCACCTTCCGATTCAAATTTATCTTCAGACGGCACCTTTATAGCAATGTGCGTGCAGTCGATCGCTCCGATTACATTACGAGAACCGGCGATTGCTGCAAATTACACTTTAATGTTTGGCTGGTCAACTGCATGCTATGGAAACCTTATATACTGTACCTGCTAGACATGCGGGTGATCCCGTCCCATACAGCTGGCATTGCACGGCTCAAAGACGACTGGCTTAACCCCGAGCGGTCTGCCGGTTCCCTTTGGAAAGAACCAGTTGCCAGGAAACCAAGCGTTGTCAGCACCTGTAAGGGAACGGGTAATGCGTGGCTCCTCACTGTCTCTCTTTCCAAATTTGGACCCAACTCAGCACAGAGCTCCAAGAGGATAGCTCTTGGAAATCTGAAACGGCTAATAAGCCAGTCATCATCATGGGCCAGAAAATCAATGTGATCCCTAAAAACGCGTTCCCTTCGGATTCGGCCTCTAATAAGGCCAACACTGCCATTGCCATAGACTAAGGGTTGTATACATTTGCAAATGCTTTTATATGTTCTAAATCACATAATTGGTAGAAAAATATTGTCAATTAACCCATTTTATCAAATATAAATGAATAGCAATGTTTTTCACATGTGTTGGTGCGATACTTTGTAGTGTGCAATTTAACATAATTGCCTCTAGGAGTCGCCACCGGAAATAAAACAAACACACACAAGAAATACACGTACGCCAGACATGAAGTTGGCGTGGAAGAACGCACATTCTCACGTTAATTTCACTGTTAGTAAATCCGACTGTGGGCGTGAAAACTAGCGTAAGCAGTAGGGCTGCACGATATATCGAAAAAATATCGTTATTGCGATAATGGCATACGCGATAACCATATCGCAAAGAGTTGCGATAAATACTTTATTTGCCAAGCATTTGTGTGTCCAAATTTGACCAATCAGATGGGCCCTTACTATGTTTATACCGCTTATATCTTTTTTATATATATATATACACGTGCATGCGTGACAAATAGATTTTTTTTATTTAATTTTTGTTTAATATTTATTTTTATTTAAAAAAAACAGGCAAGCCAAAGATAATGTTTTGTTTAAAAGATGCTCTTGTTTTAAGACACTATTGATGAGTGTATGGTTCCACTTAAATAAAAAGTAATGTTTGAAAGTAATTCATATTGTGTTGGCAGGTTTATAGTAACAGCAAACCATAAGTCAGAATATCTGCTGAGGGGTTTAAGTCATTCATAGTGTTTTGAAGTCTAAATATTTGCAACTTCCTTGACATACAGTTTCTTTTTAGCCTGAATTAGATTTAATTACATCAGACGAATATCTATTACCTGTTTATTTTAGTATCATCATTACATATAAATAAATAAATAAATATGCAATAATAATAATAATAATAAAAAAAATGCATTTGCATTTCTTTCTAGGGAAATGTTATATCGCAAGAAATATCGTTATTGCAGTATTCAACAATATCGCATATCGCATATTTTCCTAATATCGTGCAGCCCTAGTATGCAGCGTTGATACATGAGGCCCCTGGACTGCATAATAACTTAAAGACATCATCTGATATACTGAACTTCTAGCCGACTAAGACACACATGGTATGACTGCAAAACAATTCCTTCTGATTGTTTATCAGGGCAAATACACATTTCCAAAATTTTCTTTTGATTGTGTAAAGCTGCTTTGCGACAGTGACCATTGTTAAAAGCACTATACAAGGATTGTATTGTATAATTGATTTCCCACGACCGGTGATCGGCTGATCATCCTGAGATATAAATGATTCTGTACAGAACACGCAAGCCCATGAATGGCGCAACAGAAACGTATTTTTATGCCATTACCTTATCAAAAAATTTTGTCCGTTAAAAGCCTCCGGTCTGCCTTTTTTTTTTAAACATTGTGAGCGACTTGGTTTCAAACGCACTTATTACACACGCTTACACCAGTCTCAAAACACCATGAGCGCTAATTAGTGGAAAATCTCACGCGTTAGAGATCGCGCGCTTCCAGCCACTCGACTCACGCACTCACGTTGAGTTTTCAGACTTACAGGCAGTAAAACATCTGTTTTTATATAATCCTACAGGTAGACTATTTAAACATTTTCATCCCATGTAGGAGTGAATTATTTGCTAAATTTGTTTAGAAATAATAATTGTGGCTCTGCTGCTCGGTGAAATGCTAGACTCTTGTATTTGAAGTTAGTTTGTATCGTTTAAATGCTGTGCTTTTTTTTTTTATGATAAAACTAATGTTATAAGGAACGGGCTGCATTAATTAAATCTTAAAACTTTTTAAACTTCCTTTTTTCCTTATATTATTGTTATATAGTTGATCCCAGTGGCATTACATAATCAAAGAATAACTATAGTGACACATCTATACAGTTGTATTATTGTAGATTAAAAAGTGTCCTGACGTGGCATAAAAACGTGTTATTTGTTTTAAGCATGTATGAAATAATTTTATGAAACACGGAATGTTCTAAATGAAATTGTTAGACACTTCCTCGAATTGAATTCGCCCCAATATATCGTCAAAGCTCATGAAGGCTTTTGGTCACGTCCTGCACGTTTACAGGAGACAGGAAATCAGTGGTTTTATACACTGGCACATGGCTCAACAATGTGCGCGTGCGCGCGGCCTACCCTGTATTGCCAGTTTTATAGGCTTATTTATCAGGTTTTATCAGTTACGCCTATACATAATGTCATGAGCAGACAATAGCTCAATAACCTCAGATGGTTGCAGAGTAATCCTGTAATAAGCGATGTATAGTGTGAGAGGAAGTGGGAGGGGAAAAAAACATGAGACACAAGGGTTTGTGCAAACAAGATTGTTCACAAACGTTTACGGAACGTTAAGTAAGGAGTACACACGATAAATTTCTCCTTACAAGAAACGTCAAGGATTATAAATTTTGCGTAGTTTTAGTCGTGCTGTTTTAGGAAAATAATGCCCGGCCAATCAGATTAGAGAGTCTGCAACGCTTAAAATGTACAGTATTGAAACTCCATCTCCTTTTGCAGTACATTATATACACACACACACACACACACACACACACACACACACACACGTGGTAAATCAACAGGCTAATAGTGTGTGTGTTAGTTTCTTTCAGGAGAAATAACTCGCACATGACCACAAGGTGATATTGTTCGTCTTTTCAGTTCAGTATATATTTTGGTGTGTACCGTAACAACCCGTAAACGTAATACAGTGATCATTTGTCATGTACATTTTATGGGATGGAAAAACCTGTTGTTTTTTTCCGAGGTTGTCGACGTGTGATTTTTAGGCTGATGAAATGGAGCCGTCAATCTCTGTGTCCAGTTAAATTAAATCGCTTCGTACAAATGATTTGTTTTTGTTTGGTTTACTTCCTCTGTTAGCATCATGCCACCGGGCAAAAAGAAATTATGAACAAGTACCTCAGGTTTTGGACAAAGTGTTTAAAATAATCATTCTGTGAATACACCAGTCCTTGATAACATTCTTGGCACCCATGGTGCTACGTCTTCAGTACATCTTGTACAAAATGGGGGGGGGGGGGGGAACCCACACAAAAAATAAACAAGTTTTAAACGCCTCTTTAGCTGGTGGTCGCTTTGATTTATTCTTTCGTCTGCAGAAAATGCTTTGTATGCCAAAGCAATATTTGAGTTTATTTAATTACATTTATTAAATTAATATACAAACATTCACCAGTAATTAATCCCGATTAAAGTCTGGCTTATAAATATCCTGATCCAATATTATCCTATTTATTATTATACTTTTTACACAATTCTGTTAAACCTTTAAAAAGTTTTAAGATTTAATTAATGCAGCCCGTTTCTTAAAACAAAAAAAAAAAGCATTTAACAATAAACAGCACTTAAACAATACAAACTAACTTTAAATACAAGAGTTTAACATTTTATTTAATTACATTCATTAAATTAATATACAAACTAGGGCTGTGCCGATAAATGATATCATATTGAATCGCGATTTATTTGATTTTAAAAACGATGAAAAGCTCTAGACATTTTTTGCTCGATATGGATTAATCTAAGAGCCAATCACACAGCAGAACAATACGACAATAACCAATCAGCGTGCAGCTTGCGCGTGCCGTGCAGGTCAAAGTTAATTTCCTACCGCACTTTGCGAAGCAAACTTGACACCAGGACGACAAAAAAAAAAAAAGAGTGGAAGCAGTGACAAAAGTGAATCTAACCTCGAGTTATTATCCAAAGATGTTGAAATTGTCGACAAAAAAGGTAGCACGAATTCCGTTATATGACGCATCACCCACACGACCACACTGAGAGCATGAACATGCGGTCCGATGCTACTCCGTCAACTAGCAGGGCTAGCAGTGGGGCTGTACCAAAGCAGATATCCATCGTGTCGTCTTTCGTGGCCATTACACCTTATGAAAGGTGTCCAAAAGGAGCAAGAATATAACCAGGGCCGTTTCTAACTTTCTAGCGAAAGATATGATGCCCCTAAGCACACGAGGCTGAAGTTTAGCTCCTTATTCGCAGCTTCCGATTCGTTTGGCTCCTTATTGCGCAGCGTCTCATTCGGCGGCTGAAGTTTAGCTCCTTATTCGCCTCGTTACTAACGGGAGTGTTCACGCTGCCGAATGCTATGTTATTTTGGTGGCTTAAACCATTCTGGCCAGGCAAATATGAACTATACAACACCTAGCAGGTACCCAACTATATAGTAAAAGTGAAATTGTCCTGGCCCAGATTGATGGCTGCATAATTCATTCCATGTTTGTTGTCATTGCATGTTTATGTCAGTTTATTGGGGCCGTGTGAAATAGCCTTCATTTAACTCTGAATTGTGGGATAAAAAGACAGCCCTAGTGTGTGTGGTCTAAATGTTGTTTCACATTATTGTTGTTTAAAAATCTCAAAACATTGTAATTTATCATCACAAGATACTTTTTATCATCACAAACATTTTTTTTTTTTTATAAAACTCTTTGCCTTGTAAAGATTCTGAGCATGTGCCTATAGTATCTTAATTTTTAAGGCCAAATCTGTCATCTGTTTTTGTTAATAAACTAAACTTTAAAATGTAATTTAATGAACCCTTTAATTTTTGTGGCTTCAGTTTAATTTCAGTTGTTCAACATAATAAATAACAATAAATAATCAGATAGTAGATAGTGTGTGTTGCCTTCAATTAATCAATCAAGTAATGCAGCCTTCATTCAAAAATCTCTCACTTGTGAGCATATTTACTGTACACAACTTGTCAGTGAACTATGAGGGCAAAAAATAAATAAATAAATAAATAAAATAATCGTATTTAATCGTAATCGAGTTAAAATGTTCAATTAATCAAGATTTTGATTTTAGGCCAAATCGCCCAGCCCTAATACAAACATTCACCAGTAATTAATCCTGATTAATTAGTCCAGCTTGGGTGAATTCTCAGATCATAAATTTGTTTAAATAATCGATTAATCTGTCGAGTATTTTTCGATTAATCGGATTAAAAACAAACAAACAAGAAAACCATTAATTTCCAACACTTTATTCAAAAACATATTGTAAAATCTTTAGAAAGTTCACAAACATGTTGTTCCTTGAGCTGTTATAATAATAATAATAATAATAATAATAAAATTTAAATGGACTAACGCTCCGCGCTCAACTAAAGTATTAAATTTTTAATAAATAATTACACGTCTCCGCGTCGCAACAAATCGATGATGAAATTCGTTGCCAACTCTCGTTGTTGCAGCCCTAGTTGATTTGTAACATCAACTCATTTATTTATTATGGGATCCTTTTTTTTTAAATTTTTTTTTTTTTGTTTAAAAGTATGTGCACCCCTCAGACGCATAGTTTTGAGTTTAATTATGATTGACTGGTAATTGTAACCCCGACACAGTGTTTGACTGTCGCTCTGTTTTGTTTTCCTTTTTTTTTTTTTTTTTTTACTTCTCCCAGCTATCTAAGACGAACTTCTCGAACAACAGTGACTTCCGGGCGTTCCTCCAGACGCTCTGCGCCACCTTCAAGGAGTTCAAGATCCACGAGCAGATCGAGAACGAGTACATCATCGATCAGCTGCAGCAGCGCAGCCGCACCACGTACAACGTGCACTCAGACAACAAACTCTCGGAGATGCTGTCGCTGTTCGAGAAAGGCCTCAGGAATGTCAAGGTGTGTGTGGGTGTGGGGAATTATATAACCAGGTAATGTCTTAAACCGTGGTCACGTGACCGGCTGGGCTGCACCCAGGGAACGCTTATGTAACTCTGGAAGCTCTTTATGCGGATTCGAGCCATTTCCTCATTATCATGACTTCCACACAGACTCCATGCACTGTTGTTTGTTTGTTTTTATTTGTTTACTGGTATTCTACACCACAAAACAACAACAGTAAAGCATAATGATCTATAGACTGTATTCTACATACTTCTCAAAATGTACAGCACGCGTGTGTAATAATGTGTGTTTAAATAAAATTAAAGTCTCTAGAGCAAACGCGGACGAGGCTCATCCTGTGGACACGCCCATCTTCGGCGGATGGAAATGAATACGAGTATGCAAATGAAACGGTCACGTGACTGTCGGAAATACAAACAAGTGAAAACTTTTTTTTTTTTTTTTTTTTTCTGCGAGTTGGCGCTGCGTCTGCGCCATGATGGTTGTTTTGAAGAGAATTATGAAGAGAGGTCTCGGGTCATGTGATCGCCTAATTAGTATCCTAAAAATACAGACTGAACAAAAGTGTCTTTTTTATGAATTTTCTTCTTATTGTTTCTGTACTTGTTTAGTCTGAATAAATTTTTAATGGATAGATGGATCTTAATTTAAATTCAACTCAACTGGCACGGAGCCGTGCGGCAAAAAAACAACTGGGCAATGACGCATTAAAAAAAAAAAAAAACGAAGCGGCTTTTTACGCATGTAAATAATGTAAATGTTTTTGATGTAGAATATTTTGTTTATTATTACTCTATTATATTTTTATAAAAAAAAAATGTTATTTTTATTTCTTATTATTTTTTGTTCAGTCATGTTTGTATAGTTTGTAAAAATGTGATCAAATCCAGCTTCATCATATTGCCTAGGTTGTGCTGAAAAAGAAAAAAAGGATGTCGCTCTATATTGCACAATCCTGACCTTTTATAATAATAAAACACACACACACACACACACACACACACACACACACACACACACACACAGTGATACCTTGGATTGTGAGTAAATTGATCTGCGAGTGTTTTTTGCGAGACCAAACAAAACGTTTACATAATTTTTAACTTGATGTACACTTTGTCACATGATCACCACTGAGCCAATAGTGGTTCTCTCTCTCTCTCTCTCTCTGTGTCTCTCTCGCGCGCACTACGGGATTGTGGGTAATCCTCAGTCACCATTCGTATACTGTTTGTGTTTTCTCGCTCTCCTCCTCCTCTCTCTCTCGTCTCACACCAGCCACGATTCTTTTAAAACATAAATGCTTGTAAATGTATTTTATTTTTACTTTATATTTTGTATTAATTATTTTTATGTGAATGTTTTTGGGCTGTGGAACGAATCGTCAGAGTTTCCATTATTTCTTGATATACAAGCACAAATTAAGGTCGAAATCCAAGGTTTAACTCTATACATATTTCTATATAAAACACAATGAGGCGAAAACTAAATAAAAAAAAAAAATAATAATAATAAAGTGACTTCGGATGCACTGTGTGTTTAAGGGTTACACCAGAGAGTGTTCAGTTACATCATCTTGCTCTTCACAGATGCGTAGATGAAGCAGAGGGTCATATTTCAGAAGAAAATCGAGAAATTATGTTAAAGGTCACATGTTTCTTCTCTGAGGTCTATTTCACACCTGTTGGGGAAACACTGTATTAAGACTGAGTTCTTTAACGTGTGCTGTAAATATGATTATTATTATTATTATGATGAACGATCTTCCTCGGCTTACACAAGGCCGCTTTTCAATCAGGGAGATTTCCACTCATCATTACACTGATGAGCCACAACATTAAAACCAGCTAGGATTTGGCTTCCATGGGGTGTTAATATTTTTCTGGTGTTCATTCTATGGCTGATCGGTGTGTGTATACAGTCAACCACCGGCTTCGCTGTCTCAGTTGTTCGCAGATTTTTCCTCAGAATAAACTAATAATTGTTCGCGGAGACGGCAAAACTGTCCTCCACAATGTTTATAATGCCTTTTTTTTTCATGACTATATATATATATATATATATATATATATATATATATATATATATATATATATATATATATATATATATATATATATATATATATATATATATATGTTTCATACATTTTTCTTTTTTTAATCGCTAAACTATTAACAACAATATAGTTGACTAATTTTGTAGCATAAATATTAACACAAATAAATTCAGCTAAAGTTCCATATAAATAATAAAATATAACAGCGTAAACATTCTTTAGTGCTGTAGAGAGAACGCAAAGCGACCGTAGAGAGAACGCAAAGCGACTCGGGACGGTGAATTATTACCGTATTTACTCTACAATACTGATACCAAAGAAAACGCGCTTACATGAGGAGTTACAGTGTACAGTATACAGGTTTACCTTTACATTCTCTTAGTTTTAATTTTTTTAAGGGCTTTTTTTTCCCCCTTCCCCAACTTGCGTGTGCTTTAAGACCATAACCCGGGGTGTCGACTGTCGCTTGTCAGATCAGGGAGAGCTGTTTCCTGTGTCGTCCTCACAAAGAGCCTGACACCTGAGACTCCTTTTGAAGCATCATTAATAATTACAAGCTCTCTAATTACAAGGAACTAATTCTTGGATTAGGGTGTAAATATTGACTGACTCTACCGCGAGTTGTTGCTGCGTGTGTGTGTGTGTATAAAACGTATTAAGTGATTTGTCTTTCTGTGGTTGTACAGTAGCAGGACGAAATTTCAGAAACGTCCCAACTGACACTTTATTTTGTACGGATTATAACTTCGGATCAGCTGTCACTCAGTAAGCAGGATGTGATGCAGTGTAGATGGGTGCGGTCGACAACACCAGGTCACGCTGAGAGACACTTCAGCAAGGGTTTATTTCTATTTTTTTGGTGATAGAGTTTACAGTAAAAAATATTCCAAGACACAATAAAAGAACGATTAGTTATTGTCCGTACCAAAGTGAAGAGCTGACACGCGCCCTGTTGTTCCGCCAGCTTCAGCGTGTTTGTGTTCGGCTCACCGGATAATCACATGTAAGCTTCGGCAGCATGACCTCTTGGATCGGTTCTCAGGAAGCTGTTATTAAGTGACGGGAAAAAAAGTAGTTCGACACGCCTGCTGGTGTGCAGTCTTGTTAACTGTTCAGGTTTGGTGTGTGTGTGTGTGTTGAGTGATTGATACTAAGGTTGTGCTTATGTTTTATTCAACAGAGCGAGTGTGAACAGCTGAACTATGCACGGCAGCTGAAGGAGCGTCTCGAGGCTTTCACCCAGGACTTCCTTCCTCACATGAAGGAAGAAGAGGAGGTAGGTGATAAACATCCGAACCGCACAAGTAGATTCCGTCTCCGTATCGGATAAACAAGTATATATACATACAGTACTGTGCAAAAGTCTTAGGCGCACATATTACAGTGGTGTGAAAAACTATTTGCCCCCTTCCTGATTTCTTATTCTTTTGCATGTTTGTCACACTTAAATGTTTCTGCTCATCAAAAACCGTTAACTATTAGTCAAAGATAACATAATTGAACACAAAATGCAGTTTTTAAATGAAGGTTTACGTTATTAAGGGAGGAAAAAAAACTCAAAAAAAAAAAGTGATTGCCCCCCTTGTTAAAAAATAACGTAACTGTGGTTTATCACACCTGAGTTCAATTTCTGTAGTCACCCCCAGGCCTGATTACTGCCACACCTGTTTCAATCAAGAAATCACTTAAATAGGAGCTACCTGACACAGAGAAGTAGACCAAAAGCACCTCAAAAGCTAGACATCATGCCAAGATCCAAAGAAATTCAGGAACAAATGAGAACAAAAGTAATTGAGATCTATCAGTCTGGTAAAGGTTATAAAGCCATTTCTAAAGCTTTGGGACTCCAGCGAACCACAGTGAGAGCCATTATCCACAAATGGCAAAAACATGGAACAGTGGTGAACCTTCCCAGGAGTGGCCGGCCGACCAAAATTACCCCAAGAGCACAGAGACGACTCATCCGAGAGGCCACAAAAGACCCCAGGACAACATCTAAAGAACTGCAGGCCTCACTTGCCTCAATTAAGGTCAGTGTTCACGACTCCACCATAAGAAAGAGACTGGGCAAAAACGGCCTGCATGGCAGATTTCCAAGGCACAAACCACTTTTAAGCAAATAGAACATTAAGGCTCGTCTCAATTTTGCTAAAAAACATCTCAATGATTGCCAAGACTTTTGGGAAAATACCTTGTGGACCGACGAGACAAAAGTTTAACTTTTTGGAAGGTGCGTGTCCCGTTACATCTGGTGTAAAAGTAACACAGCATTTCAGAAAAAGAACATCATACCAACAGTAAAATATGGTGGTGGTAGTGTGATGGTCTGGGGTTGTTTTGCTGCTTCAGGACCTGGAAGGCTTGCTGTGATAGATGGAACCATGAATTCTACTGTCTACCAAAAAATCCTGAAGGAGAATGTCCGGCCATCTGTTCGTCAACTCAAGCTGAAGCGATCTTGGGTGCTGCAGCAGGACAATGACCCAAAACACACCAGCAAATCCACCTCTGAATGGCTGAAGAAAAACAAAATGAAGACTTTGGAGTGGCCTAGTCAAAGTCCTGTCCTGAATCCTATTGAGATGTTGTGGCATGACCTTAAAAAGGCGGTTCATGCTAGAAAACCCTCAAATAAAGCTGAATTAGAACAATTCTGCAAAGATGAGTGGGCCAAAATTCCACCAGAGTGCTGTAAAAGACTCGTTGCAAGTTATCGCAAACGCTTGATTGCAGTTATTGCTGCTAAGGTTGGCCCAACCAGTTATTAGGTTCAGGGGGCAATTACTTTTTCACACAGGCCCATGTAGGTTTGGATTTTTTTTCCTCCCTAAATAATAAAACCCCTCATTTAAAAACTGCATTTTGTGTTTACTTGTGTTATCTTTGACTAAAGTTAAATGCAAGCATGCAAAAGAATAAGAAATCAGGAGGGGGGCAAATAGTTTTTCACACCACTGTATATGCTGTACCAAGTTTGTTATACATGTTTATCACTTCTGCATAATTATGTACAAAATCATTCAGTATTTCCATATATTGCTTCAAAATTAATAAGTAAATAACATTACAGGAGAATATATGCACAGCTGTAAAGAAAAAGAATATAGTACAAGACAGACCAGTTTTTAGATGGAAACAAAAAAAACCCTAATGTACGCTCCTGGGATTTGCATAAAAATATAAAGGAGCGAGTGTGACAAAGTTACCAGAAGAACTCCGATTCTCCAGCACACTCAGTAAAACCTAACAGCTGTTTTACTTATAGTTCTTTACAAAAGTCTTGGGCACAAACAAAAATATGTCATAAGCAACAGATGCTTTTAAAAACATTTCTGTATAAAAGAAACTTCTATAAAGAGAAATAAAGATTAATAAAATAAACAGTCAATATTTGGAGTGAAAACTCATTGCTTAAAATCAGGAGTTTTAGACACAGATTTGTGCAGTTTTATTAGTAAAACAGCTGTTAGGTTTTACTGAGCTTGCTGGAGAATCTGAGAATCTGAGTATGTGTGTGTGTTACTGATGACGGTTAAATGATCTTGAAGGACCTAATTTGTGGCCTTGATGAGAAGAAACATGACATTACGTAGCGCAGCACAAACCCCCTGTTAAGCCGACACCGTGTCATTATCTTCACCTGTCTCACCATCACATGTTTGTCTGCCTCAGGTGTTCCAGCCCATGCTGATGGAGTACTTCACCTACGAGGAGCTGAAGGCCATAAAGAGGCAGGTGATCGCGCAGCACAGCAGCCAGCAGCGGTGGGACACGGCCGCCGAGGTCCTGAAGGGGTTAAACCTGTGGAGTCACGCCGAGGAGCTGCACAAGGTCTTCAAATACTCCGACCACGAGAAGACCGAGGACGGTGAGAGACGCTCACGGAGTACGACAGGGGTGACGACACTCGTGAGCTCATGCATGCGGAAAGTCGGGAGCTTCTCTGTCTCACGTAGCCTGAGCAGAGAGAGAGAGACAGAGGACGGGGTAGATTCAGTTGTCTTCGAGGACGCTAATGCTAGTGCTTGTGTGTCAACTAGTAGAGGGGGGAGGGGAATGAAGTTTACTTGCTCGCAGTGGAATTTTAATAATGAAACACAAGTCTTCTAAACGAAATATGATGATATAAAGTATACACTCTAAATATAAATAAACAGACGTAAAGTTCTACACTATATAAAATTAAACCTGGAAAAAAACGCTGCTTTCCAGATCACGAGCAGCTGATTTCCTCCTCGTACACTTTTACCACAACATAAACACTTACCGTCGTCGTACCTGAACACGCGGACACCGCGGCCCGAATTACACCGTATTTAAGTCGCTAATTTTCAGATCGGATTTCATGGAACCGTGAAACCACCCTTCACTCAACTAATTATCGTGTTGTTGTATGAAACAGAGGAATGTTTACCCCGTGCTCATTTCTTTATTCCCCCTCCCCCCCGCTCGTGACAGAACGTGACACCCGGACGAGCACTCGCATCTCGGCGCTGCCTCAGGAGGTCCTGGTGCGGCTCTTTCGGTACCTGGGCCCGGAGGACCTGTGCCGCTGCAGTCAGGTGTGCCGCGTCTGGGCGGAGGTTGTTAAGACGGGCTCGTTGTGGAAACACCTGTACCCGGTCCGCTGGGCCAGAGGTAAGGGACGTGTTCATTCTAACATTATGTAAAATCATTTTATTTTTATTTTTTTCTATTTATTTTATGATTTTATTTTATTTATTTCTATTTATTTTTTTCCACTACCCTTTAAATCCCTTATATTATAACATAATTTTATATTGGTTTGAATAAATTTGTTTAATGATTAATATGTATCTGCCATAAAATAGCCTGTGAAGCTGATACGGCAATTAATCCTAATACAAACAAACAAACACATGTTCATACTCTCGCTTAAAAAAAATGCATTGTTGAAGATTTGTTTGATCTGGGGACAAGGCTGGTGTCTCCTCTATAGCGGTCATGTGACCTCTCAAAGATGTTCATCAAAAGTATCGGAGACTCAGTGATACGCAAATCAGGTGTATTATACCTTTTTTTTTATTTTATTTATTTATTTTTTTTACCTTACCTATTCCCCTCCCCCCACCCCACAAGAAAACAACAGAAAAAGAAATATATAAATCAAACAAAAATAAACAGCAACAATAATAATAAAAAGTGTTAGCAAAAGAAACTGTAAAAGAAATATTTCATTACAGATTCAGTTGCGTCTATATGTTCAAAGGTTGCCAGACATCATAAATTTCCAGAGTTTATAAAATGGTGAATGTTTTCTAGATTAATAAACTACGAGACCTCTTTAATCCACTGAGCGCCCACTGGTGGCAACGACTCCTTATATGAGGTCACGTTAGGGGAAGAACATTTTAATTAGCTTGTTTACGCCCCTGGCAAATACAAAATAGAGAAAAAGAACAAAATTTTATCTTTTGAAATGGATTTGAAACACTAATGCGTTCGAATCTGCGGAATGAAATAAAACCTGAATCTAGATTTTGTTTATAAAAAAAAAAAATGCAAGTTTCACATTTCTATCTCCCGCAATTAAGAGATTTTTCAGGTTGCATAGGGAATAGGCACTACTGCACTACTATAGGTTTTCTTCTCTGAAATCAGGATCTTCTCGCTCAGCAGCGTCGCTCTGTGTTTATTGACTCTTCATCTAGTAGCCCGTAGACTCGTTGTACACGACCTCGCCTGTGAAACTTTAGCAAACAATAGAGTTATTTTCTCCCTCCACAGGCGATTATTACCGCGGCCCGCCCGGAGAACCGGACCAGGATCCCGATGAAGACTGGGTGAGGAACCTGCAGGAGGAAGGACGAGCCTATCAGGAGTGGGACGAGGACGCAGATGTTGATGAATCCGGTAAGACACGGTCTTGTCTTTGTGAATCTGGTAAACTGAGATGCGGATAGGAGTCTTTAGTGTGTGTGTGTGTGTGTGTGTGTGTGTGTGTGTGTGTGTGTGTGTGTGTGAGCAGAGGACGCCTGTGAAGAATCGCTGGCCATCAGTGCTGTGCGGAAAGAGAAGAAGTTGCTGAACGGAATGATCCAGAACCTTCTGCCAGTCGTGGGGGAGTCGGTTCGAACCCTCAGTCTGGCTTACAGTGCGGCCGTCTCCAGCAAAATGGTAAATAAATTTTAAAAAAGTGTTTAATTCATTGCTGACTTCATGCAGTTTGGGTGAATCAGGGTTTAGTGTGTGTTGGTGTCACTGGTATTACTGGGTGTCGGCGGTTCTGAATGTGCAAATAAATTCTACCGAACAAAGTGCAGCACGTCTAGTAAATGAATAAACAATTGACGTTTTGCATTCATGTACTGTTATTTTTTCTTTAACCCAGGTGCGTCAGGTGCTTAATCTCTGCCCGAATCTCGTCCACCTGGACCTCACCCAGACCGATGTCACCGATTCTGCTTTCGAAAGGTATGTGTTTAATCCCTAATATTTACACCCAGTTTCTGTTTTGTTTATTTTTTTATTTTTTCATTCCCTGTCCCTCAGTGAAACAGATGATGTATTTTATCGTCCGTAGTTGGGCGGAGCTGGGGGCGTGTCGCACCCTCGAGCACTTGGACCTGTCGGGTTGCGAGAAGATCAGCGACTACACGCTGAAGAATCTGTCCGTGGGTTTGGGCGACCTGACCGCGCCGAAGTTTTCCAAAATCAACCCCGATTGCAAGAACAAGCTCCTGAAGAGGTCGCTCTCCGAAATCAGACTCCTGGACAAGCACTCGGGATATCCTCTGGGACGCGCGCGCACCGCCCTCGTCTTTAAGTGGCGGCCCGGCGGGCGGAGCATGAGCTGCAACCCCGTCTGGGTCCTGGATCCGTCCGAGCCCTCGGACATCGAGGACGCGGCCGACTGGGCTAGAAGGGAAGGAGCCGACGAGGGGGGGCGTGGCGGGATTTTGGAGGTGCAGGCAGAAGGCAGGTCGTGCTGCTGTCGGAGGAGCGTGAGGCGGAGCTTCAGGACTGACATTAGCTCCGCCTACTGGCAGCAGCTGTACGGGACTCTGGGGGAGAAGCAGTGCGGTCACTCGGCGTGCTGCGGCTCCGACTCGGCTTTAAGGACAGTGATAGGAGCTCAGTGTGGGTCTCAGGCCACAGGGGGCAGCACTGAGCTTTGGACTAAATGCCCTTCTGAGGGCGAGTCAAGGACTGATCGGTCAGGAGCCTGCAGAGCCCTGAGGTTCCTCAGCCTGTCGGGATGTTATCAGATCACGGACTTCGGCCTCAGGTAGTGTTGACACACACACATGCGCACACACTCACACGTGTAATTATTACTGTCCGCTCCGATGGTCCCTCTTTCAGCTCATAACTACAACGTTCTGAATAAACGCTTGAGCTCTAGTCTTTAACTCCGCACCTCCGCTGTGTAGACGTGATGAGGAGGTGTGTGCAGGGACACTGTCGCGCCTGCAGGATAAAAATAACCAAGAATGAAACCACTCACATAGCGTGTGTTTAAATAAACAGTGTGTGTGCTGTAGGTGTCTCTCTCAGGGAGGAGGGCTCCCTCTGCTGGAGCATCTGAACCTCTCGGGGTGTCTGTTCATCACCGAAGTGGGACTGGATGAGCTGGTGTCCGTGTGTCCCTCGCTCAAGGACGAGCACTTCTACTACTGCGATAACATCAACGGTAACGCGCGTACACACACACACACACACACACACAAATGACCATCACATTATCAAGATGTAATCACACAAAGTGCTGTGGCATGAAAACTCACACTTTTGCTGAGAATATATCAGACTCTCAGGACACTCACACACTCTCTCTGTTTTTCCATTATAGTTTAATAATATTTTTCCCCTTTTTTCTTTTATCCTTCATGGGTGAATTGTTCATCACATCCGCATGTCTTAAGGTCGTTCGTTCCTCTGTGTTCGTTCTTTCGTTCTTTCTTTCAAAATTGTGTGTGTTTGTTTTTTTTTCGTGTATAATCAGTATCTAATCCGGATCTCCCACAACACTGGCCGTGTTCAGGTGAGTGTAAAGGTGAGTATAATAGAACAGAACGGCCAGAGAACCAAAATCTACAGCGCCACCTAAAGGGACTTGGAAGAAACCAACAAAAAAAAAAAAAAAAGTACTTTTATTGCAAGATCTTTCAAAACCCCCCTGAGCAACTGGTATTACTTCCAGGTCATAGGAAATGCGCCAAAACAAGCAAAACGATTTGAGTCGTGCCTTCATGCTCAAAACAATCATAAGGCGGACGGTGGGATTTCTTAATCTCACACAGATTTGGAGATTATTATTTCACTTTATAAAGAAATGAGCGACAACCAAGACAAAAAAAAAAAAAAAACTCTTCTTGTGTTGATGTTTTTTTTTTGTCTTTAAGGGGATCCATAGCAATCCATTTTCTCGGCTAAAAGCAGGATTGTACAGAATGACATCACGGTTATGATGAGACAAAAGAAAAACCTCCTTTTATTTCTCTATATAATCTCCTGCTACACTAATGCACTTATCCCAGTGTTTCACTAGTGCTCGGACACCATGAGGGTAGAAAGATTTCTCAGTACTTTTCAAGTGATTGGTCATGCCTGCTTCGTTTCTAAAGCACCGGCCTCCCAGGAACTCCTTTAACGTATCGAACCTGTGGAAATGGTTTGGAGCGAGTTCGGGACCGTCCGGCGGTTGCGGCAATAACTTCAATCCGAGTTTCTTTTAATGTGCAAGTGGTGTTTGAGAATGATTGATTGATTGATTGATTGATTGATTGATTGATTGTGTGAACAGTTTCCTCAGACAGGTGCATATCTTCTGCCAGTCGCTGATAAGTTATCACCCCCCACTTCCTACAAACAAATATATTGTTTCCGTAGTAAACGCATATGAATGAGCGAACACTGCACATAATTGAATTCTTATTACCATGTCGTTTAATGTCCCCCCTCCCCCCCCCTCTCTCTCTCTCCCCCTCCCCCCTCTCTGTGTCCTCCGCAGGTCCTCACGCTGACCGAGCAAGCGGATGTCAGAACCTGCAGTGCGGCTTCAGGGTGTGCTGTCGCTCCGGAGAGTGATGGACCCGCCCCCTCCCGAACGACTGTCCTTTGTTTTCGTGGTTTTTTTTGTTAGTTTTTTTTTTTTTTTTTTTTTTAAACCCCTTCCTCCTCTTTTCTTCTTTTCTCTCTGTATGTTTTCCTGTCTTTCCTCACTCCTGAGGTGTGTCCCTGCTGTCCTGGTTGCACCTCTTACGTTTGCACTTTTAAATATCAAGAGGTGTACGGGCTGTAACGTCACTGTCGACTCAAACACTTAAATGAGGATAAAAAACAAAACAAAAAAAACTTCAACTTCCTGAAGCCTTTGCTGAGCAATTGGTCAGTGGTGTACATTTGTAGATGAATGTGATTTATTGAAGTTGTTTAGTTTTTCTCGGGGTCCTTTCTCATTTCTAAAGGGAGGGCCGTCACCGTTAACTGATTTCGCTTTAAGGAAACGTTAGCTTTGAGCACGGAATAATCGTGAGGGTTTTTACTCTTTTTTTTTTTTTTTTTTTTTTTTTGTTGTTGTTGCTTTTTGTTTTGTATTCATTCTATCTCTGCAGGTGTGGGATTCGACCTGCGTTCCTCCTCCACCTCCTTTTGGGAATATGCAGAAACCCTTAACCTATGATTACTGTACAGTTCTGTCCTGTAAATATGAGCTTTGCTTCTTTCCTCATGTGTTAAATTCAGACTCGGTGTAAGGAAACGTTTTAATTCTTATACACAGGCTAATGAAAGAGTTGAAGAAAAACACACACGTGCTCCCTCCAAATGCAGATGTTACGCCATTTAAGCATTGAAATGTAATTATAAGATTCATGCTGCAAAAGTAACCCTGTTCAGACGCTATAAATGATAGCAGATTAAGGCTGTAGCCGGGAAAAAAAAAAATCTAACACATAAAAATGTATCTAAACAAGTTTAATATCCAAAAAGTCTGTCTCCAAAACAAGACCACTGCACTTCGGAGCTCCTGATACCTTGGATGATCAGCCTGAGATACATTTGTTAGCATTTCTCTGTTTTTGGTCGAACGTTTTCTTCTCAGCTCAACTTGGTGTTAAACTGCATTGCTTGTTGAAATAAAACATCTCTATATAAATATATTTAAAAAAACAAACCGTCATTGTGTGTGAGAAATCAACCCTCAGAATGATCATGAATCATATTTAATCTGATTTTGAGTCACAGTAAAGGACACGGGTATGTCCTGTACGTTCAACATGAAAACGACGTCGTGTTGATGATAAGAAGGTTCTCCCGGTAATGGGGGCGTCACCATCCGAAAGTTCTGTATCTGTTCTGTAGCGAAAACGGGTTCAACACACGAACGCTCCTGAATCGTTTGGTTCCCGCGGGAGCTGCGTGAGGCTGTTGAGTTGAAATCCACAGCATGAAGCATTTTCTCAGGTTGATTGGTTTGTATTTAAAGATTTGTGATTAATAAATGTTTCCATGTTATCTGTGGACGGCAAGTGAACAAATCATTTGAGCAGGACGGTGAAAGTTTTATTTTTTTCCCATTTGAAAGCGGCCCGCGGTTCTACAGAATAAAATGATTTTCTGAATTGAATAATCAAAACTCACTACACTATTTTGTGCATGATTGATTCCTTGAGAAATTGAATTCAAATATTTTTTTAAATAGTTTTAATCTTTAAAGATTAATAGGATATAATATGTATACGTATATAATACTCCTAATATATTTGAGATGAGAAAAAGGCAACAAAAATATGGTGTATGGAAATAACAAGGATATTTAACCCTTTTACATGGATTTCCAGTTTTGCTTATGTAACAGTTTAATACGAACCCCAAATTCTTGTGTATGTGTTTGAAATACCATTATTCCTTATTTTTTCTGTCATTATTTGAGAGTTCTTGTGCAACAGCTTTCCACCATTGCATGACAAAATACTTTAAGGAGACACTGAAGTGGAACAAACACAATCCTGCGATTTGGCTTGATAGCTTCCAGAAAGCTCAGTGGTAGATGTCTCATCCGCCATGCGGAAGGCCCGGGTCCAGGTCCCAGCCGATGCCCACTGCGGGTCCAAACCCCAGCCACTGGACGCAGTGCCCAAGACCATATAAAATGGTGCAAACCCTGCCAGGTTGTGAGCAGGTGACGGAAGAAGGCCAAAGATTGCATTTTCCAAATTGCGTTAGACTTTGGATTTCTGAATCCCAGCACTGCTTCCCTGGGCAACTCGCCTAACCCTCAACTGCTGAAATCTAATTGGCCCTTGATAAGAATGCTATAAATGTGGCATTGTTGGGTTTCCAACTTGTGTTCCCTGAACAACAGATCAAATGTTAAACTCCAGCCCCAATGAGGATCTCATTATGTTCTTTTCTTCATGTGCTGTTTCCGTTCACATTCATACATCTCTTGCCACTTTGACTATCTGGTTGTTTTGCCTCTAAATCTGGTCGGCATATTTTTACTGTGGATCCTTGAAACAACCCAAACCCGGCGTATAGAGGCTGAGTGAACCTTGTCTTTACGCTGTGGAGGAGCGTCATACCATCTGAGACACTGTAGAAAGACAGCAGTCCAGCCTTGTAGTCGAGATATACCCCGATCCTGTGGGATACAGGTGCTGAGATTTCCATCTCTACGCTATCATGAGCAAAGGTATATTTCATTATGGCGCAGTCCAAATTCCAGCTCTGCTTGTTGTACCCAAAGCTGCATCCATCGTCCTCTCCCTTACGAGTTATGTCTCTGTATGAGACTGCAACGTCCACTCCATGTGATCCTGTCCATTCGGCCTCCCAATAGCAGCGTGTGTTCAGAGGCTCTCGGCAAAGAACCTGCGCCCACCAGTCGAAGCGTTCAGGGTGGTCAGGATAAGAATGGCACTCTGTGCTACATGTCGCTTGCGTCTCTTCACAGATACTCAAGCTTTTGTGGGCCGTGTCGGGGTCCAGAGATTGTGGGACCAGATCTGAAAGGAGGAAAATGTTGAATCGTGGTCCCCAATCCACCTGGAGGTTCACTACTGCTTAAAAGTTTGGGATTGCTTGTAAATTTCTCTGCTTTTGTTTCAAAACTATGAAATAACACACATGGAATTTGGTAATTATGTAACAACAGCAGTCTGTTGTTATTTTAAGACATAGTTCTTACAGGAACACTTGTCAAGTGCATTAGCAAAACCCATCAAGCACCATGATGAAACTGCCTCTCATGAAGACCTTCCCAGGAAAGCAAGACCAAAACTTTACCTCTGCTGCAGAGGTGAAGTTCATTTAGAGTCACCAGCCTCAGAAATCACCGATTAACAACCAGCATTTTAGCAGATTAGTTCTGTGAAGGCTTTACAGATCATGAGTAGCAGAATTGCATATTTTGGACGCCTTCAGCATTGCTTTACAGTGTAGAAAAAAATAAAAATCAGGAACGACCATGGAGTTAGAAAGTGATCCCAAACTTTTGAGCAGTAGTGTATATTTTCGAGAGATGGGAGAAAAAATGTAGACAGTATCAAAAGGTGACAATCTTAATATTTACTCACATTGCAGGAAGTCTGTTCTCGTCTTCGGTTCAGAAGGAACTACAATTTTGTCTTTCTTCACTAAAATTAAGAAAAAGCTAAAATCAAGATGGAAGATGAAGCTTACAGTAATGATCAAATAGTCCATCAAAGAGTTGTGATATCCTTCAGTATTGCTCGGTCTCTTACCTGCTGCTGATATTCGATCGATTTCACACTGCCAGACATCATCTACCTGCTTCTTGAGTGCTGAGATGGATTTCACCAACTCCCCGAAAGAGAACTGAGGATTGACTGTTATCTTGAAGACATTTGCAGAAGTCAGACTGAGGGCCTGAACTGACTGCATAGGGGTTCGGACATAAATAAGGGAGAAGAAACACGAAAGGATAAAGAAAACTACAGGAATAAGGAAAACTAAAATGTACAGGATATAAGATGACGTTTGTATCGTGAAACATGTAGAAATGCAGATAATCCGTTCCAGCCACCAAAAATATGGCCAATTTCCAACTCTATAATCATATTTTTGAATATAAAAACAATAAAGGCGTGTACATGATGTTTAATATTTATTCATTTTATATTTTACGTCACTTAACCATAATTTACGATTCTTCTTGCCACAGTCTGCTTAAAAAAATTTTTTTTTAAAAACGCTACTAACCTTCTTAGGACCTCTAGTGCTATGTCTTCACTAAATCTTGTAAAGTTAACTCGCTTTGCTTTCCTCAAATTCCATATATATATATATATATATATATATATATATATAATTTTTTTTTTTTTTTTTTTATGTAGCGTATGCAGCAATGCTAGCTACTGATTAGTAACTTCTGTTCTTGAGTCTTCCCGCCATGTTACCTGCAGGAACTGGATGTCATTCTGGTTGCTCGAGAGCTGCTCCATCTCGGCATCACTCCTCTTCAGCTCGGTCATCTCGTCCTCCATCTCCTTGATCAGCTCCTTGATTCTTTCCAGTTCTGCTTGCTCCTGAGCTCGGATCAGGGCCTTTATCACAGACTGGCTGCTCTCGATAGAGCGGATCAGCTCGGTGAAAAGACGCTCGGTCTCTTCCTCCGTAGCTGTTGCCATGTCCTGTTTGTTAGAAGTAAAGTCTCATTTACTATAAAGGAAACTCGAGAGAGTTAATTCGAAAAATCTAAAAACATAAAATTCTCGGGTCTTTTCCTGTGGCTGTTACACGGCACTGACGCTGGAGAATTCTTACATTTTACCAGAGGTGGGTAGAGTACAGTAGCTGTACTTCAAAATAATATTACTCAAGTAGAAGTAAAAAGTAGTCATTCAAAATATTACTCAAGTAAGAGTAAAAAGGTTTTCGGCGAACAGAGTAACTGTTTCAAGTATTTTTTATTTTTATTTTTTTTTACAAATTATTATAATTATATATTAGCATATACACTACTGTTCAAAAGTTTTAGAGCACTTGCAAATTTCTTTTTTTTTTATTAGTGATTTATTTTCTACATTCTACAACAATACTGCGGATTTCAAAACTATAAAATAACACATATGGAATTAGGTAATTACGTAACACCAACAAAAACAACAGTTGTTATTGTAAGACACAGAGGTCGGCCTTTCTGTAATAGTTCTTGCAAGAACAGTATTGTGTCAAGCGCATTTGCAAAATCCGTCAAGCACCATAATGAAACTGTCTCTCATGAAGGCCGTCCCAGGAGGACGAGACCAAAACCTCCCTCTGCTGCAGACGAGAAGTTCATTTAGAGTTATCAGCCTGAAAAATGACCAATTAACAGCAGCTCAGATTAGAGGCGTTATGAAGTCTTTACAGAGCAGAAGTAGCAGAAACATCTCAATATCAACTGTTCAAAGGAGATTCATGCAGTTTTTGGACGCCTTCAGCAAAACTTTACAATGTAGAAAGAAATAAACATCAGGAACCATCATGGAGTTAGAAAGTGACCTAAAACTTTTGAACGGTAGTGTACTGTATATACGTTGGTGTGTGTCTGTTTTGGAAGATAGAGAAGACACTGCAGTATGAAGCTGTTCTTCTGCAAGTGAAACATGCTTTGTATATGATGTCAGGGACGCATCATGTTTTTTGGGATGCACTGGTGTGTTGGTGATTAATTCTGTACTGAAATATATTTATATATTCATAGACTATTAAAGTAACATTATATATACAATTAAAGTTAACATATAATCACACAAACATGAAAAAATAAAAAAGCCATTCTATACTGAACCCCAAGATTGTACACTAACTGCAAGATCCCACTAGTAGCTGCATGGATTTATGCGAGTTCCGCAAAATTAGAGAAAGATGCAGAAACGTTTGTTTGTGTATGCACAGTGAGCGGATGCAGGACGGATTCACAGGTAGGATGACTTTATAGAAGACCGGCTGAAGGATTTTTTTTCCCGGAGTCACGTGATTATCATTGTTGCGTCTGCTTGTTGGATCAGTCATGCGGAAGATCTACCGGCTGCATGTGTAGAATAAATGTTTAGAAAAGTAACGAGTCGAGTGTAGGGCTGCATGATATTAGGAAGATATGCGATATTGTTGTTGAATATTGCGATAACGATATTTCTTGCGATACATTTCCCAAGAGAAATATATTTTTTATTATTATTGGCTATTTTTTAAATTATTTATTATTATGTAATGATCATACTAAAATAAACAGGTAATAGATATTCGTCTAAATCTAATTCAGGCTAAAAAGAAACTATATGTCAAGGAAGTTGCAAATATTTAGACTTCAAAACACTATGAATGACTTAAAACCCCTCAGCAGATATTCTGACTTCTGGTTTGCTGTGACTATAAACCTGCCAACACAATATGAATTACTTTCAAACATTACTTTTAATTTACGTGTAACCATACACTCATCGATTTCATTTATTGCAACTCTTTGCGATACAGATATTGCGTATACCATTATCGCGATAACGATAATTTTTCGATATATTGTGCAGCCCGAGTCGAGTGTAGCCGAATGTAGCGGAGTAAAAGTAGCGTTTCTTCTTCACAAATCTACTCAAGTAAAAGTAAAAAGCATGGTGCAGTAACTTTTTTTTTTTTTTTTTTTCAAAAAGTTACTCAAGTAAATTTATCGGAGTAAATGTAACTCGTTACTACCCACCTCAGCATTTTACATACTGCTTATCCTATGTAGGGTTGCAGGGGTCTGGGAACTCCGGGCACACAATTAATCACACACTACAGGGAATTTGGACTCACCAAAGTCCAAAGATAAATTTTGTTGTGCTCCTGACTTCATATGATATGACGCAACAAGAACTTACCCTGAGAATGTTTTTAGCCAAGCGAAGCTCCTTTAGCTGCTTCTCCTGCTCGGTGATTATCCGCTTGGAGTTTCTCAGCTCCTCCTAAGGGTTAGAACAATATCATGGTGAACTGAAGAAAGAGTAACTTGCTTTATACTACCTGGCAAAAAAAAAAAAAAAGTTAATCACAGTACTATTTCATTCATAACTATAACTTACGGTTGATGTGTGAAAACGATTCCTCATGATTTGATTCCCAAATTTACCCCATTGACATATACAGTAATGATGAAGGTACGCTGAAACAGGATGTGCTCACAGTTGCGTTCCCTGCTATGGCAACTTCCATAGGAAAACTGAACGTATTGTCAGATCCCATTGTGGACCCCATTGTCAGAGACATGGGGATGGGCTCATTTCACTCAAGCAATCATTGTGAAGCTGTCAAACCACATTAGAGCCGTGATCTGTAGACTGTCATTATAAAATTCCCAGAGTTTTTCTGCAGCAAGCAGCACAGAAAATGTACCCGTCTAGTATTCTATTTGTTATCTGATTAATAGAACATCATGCAGTCGAGTCACACATCTTTAAGTTTTGTCTGTGTGCATAAAGCTTTCGTAAACAATTGTCGTAAACAATGATGCCACGCGCTTTCCTAGGACCAGTCCTACTCCTCGCTGAAAGTGGGAGTAGGAAGCTTCATAAATAACTGTTAAATCCTTCTTTGAGGTCGGAGTATTTTTTGCCCTAAATTAAATTTGAGCGCAATTCCTAGGAGTGATTCGAAGACGCTTAGTTAATACAAGATTCTTAAGACAATAATTTGACCCTTCTGAAATGGTGACCCTTTTTTTGGCCCGGTTAGATTTTCAAAGATGTTTCTAGTTTTAATGCGGAATGAAATTAGTTCCTTTATGATGTCATACATGATGTCATATGTGACTAATGAGCAAAACTACATGTTGGAACTGTATGAGCAGGCCTTCTTGGACCTTCAGATAGAAGTCTTTTCCACTGCATAGTACGGCACAGAACGGTTCAGTACAGCTCACTTCAGTTCGGCTCAGTTTGCACTTCCACTGCAGTTTAGTAACGCTTTAGAGTGGGCGGGATTACTCACGTGTCGTTTTAGTCGCGGCGCCTCTACTGCCGTGACGTCATCGTAAACGCGCCACAAACAAACACACAACAATGGAGCGTATCGACGGCATGATGTTCTTCATGGTGTTTTTAACAGCGAGACGAAGGAGTTTGTTTCAAAAGAGGCTGATGGCAGCCAACCAAAATTTTTGGTTAATACAAAAAGGTGCGTCCGATCTTTCTCTGGCTGTTTCTAAATATACAGCAGCGGTTCTGTTGTGTCTCGTGTCGCAAGTTCAGTGACGCAGTAATGACGATTTTCTCTCTGGGCCAATCAGTGACCAGCGGAGTTTACACGTCACGTTTTGGTAACGTTTCGGCGCGCTCGGAACCTCGGCTGAGGTGGTACTAAAAAAAGGACCAGGTACCAGGTACTATTCCCAGTGGAAACCCCCCCCCCCCAAAAGTGAGCTGAACTGAACCGTGTCGTGCCGTACTATGCAGTGGAAAAGCGTCACTAGTGTCACTTTTAACATTTAACAAATAGAGTCACTGGTCACATTTTTGGGTCTTGATATTTTCCCTCCTTTATTAATACGTTTCCTGTTTACGACAATCTTTTTGTATTTACTTTCAAAGTTAATTCATTCAGGAAATCTCTGATGACTATTATAATTATCACCACCTCACCTTCTGTTCTGCCTGTCCTGCTGCCACCATGTCGTGCCCCTTATGATCCTCCAGCATGCACATGCAACAGATGCGCTGTTTCTCTTTCCGGCAGTAAACCTCCAGGACTTTACCGTGTACGGAGCATGTCAACACATACAGCTGATCAGTAGCATCCACTAGTGTGTGGAAAGCCCTCGCATGGAGGTCGTTGTGAAGCTCGAGGTGTCGGTCACAATATGAGGCCAGACACATCAGGCAGGACTTGACGGCTTTCTGTCTGCTGTCGGTGCACGCGTCGCAGGCCACGTCCTCGGGTCTGGTGGTTGTGTCCGCAGGGGTATGCCCGCGGAGAGCTGTCTCTTTGAGTTTGTCTTCAACTTTGTCCACAGGTCCATCCTGCTCAGGGTTAGTGGAGAAAGTTTGCGAGCACTGCGGGCAGCTGTACGAGCCCGTGCGTTCATATTTACTGATTAAGCCGTCGGTGCAGGCCCTGCAGAAGTCATGCCCGCAGGGAATAGTAATGACATTCTTAGATTTTGTAAGACACAAACAGCACTCATGAGGGTTCTGCAAGCGTGGATTGCTGTAGGCTGCCATCGGTTAAGCACTAGAGAGAGAGACAGAGTGAGAACGTGATCGGTCCAGGAAGCAGGATTTCAGTTTCAATTCTCAGGATCTGTGTTTGCATGTGTGGGTGGAGCTTCTCCGAGCAGTGTGTGTGTGTGTATGAGAAAGATAAACACCCCCAATGAGGTGTCGTGACAAAATATGACTGAACCAGACTTTACAAACACATGAGACAGTTCATTATCGTCTCCATTTTTTTCACCAATAAAAGGACAAGGAAACAAAGTGCCAAGACCACGGAAGTGATGCAATTGGTCTCATACTTGGGCTTCAAAGTGTTTGAGAACCTTCAATGCACCGTCGCAACAAAGAACAACCAGCTCCGGCAGACAGCCAGGAGACACGCAGACCGGTTAAACAAGAGATAAAGAGAAGTTTGTGTTCTTCGATTATTTTTCAGGTTTTTTTTTGTTGTTGTTGTTGCTAGGGGAAAATTGCTGAACTTCACTCCTTTACTGCCACCTCCTGGTGCTCAAACTAAAGTGGACACACACAGTCCATGTGGATTGACCTTGAAAGCCTGCTAAATGTAAAGTGCATCCGAAAAGTATTTACAGCGCATCACTTTTTCCACATTTCAAGTCATGTCACAGATTTATTGTAAAATGGATTCAATTCTGTTTTTCTCTCAGACCTGAGAATTTTGTTTCTCGTGGTTTGAGAGTCCTTCAGGTGCCTTTTGGCAAACTCCAGACGGTCTTCCAGGTGCCTTTTACTGAGGAGTGGCTTCCGTCTGGTCACTCTACCATATATGCCTGATTGGTGGGTTGCTGCAGAGATGGTTGTCCTTCTGGAAGGTTCTCCTCTCTCCACAGAGGACCTCTGGAGCTCTGACAGAGTGACCATCGGGTTCTTGGTCACCTCCCTGACTGAGGCCCTTCTCCCCGGATCGCTCAGTTGAGATGGCCGGCCAGCTCTAGGAAGACTCCTGGTGGTTTCGAACTTCTTCCACTTACGGATGATGGAGGCCACTGTGCTCATTGGGACCTTCAAAGCAGCAGAATTTTTTCTGTAACCTTCCCCAGATTTGTGCCTCAAGACAGTCCTGTCCCGGAGGTCTACAGGCAATTCCTTTGACTTCATGCTTGGTTTGTGCTGACATGAACCGTCAACTGAGGGACCTTATATAGACCGGTGTGTGGATGATCAGGGGAAACAGGATGATCAGGGGAAACAGGATGCACCTGAGCTGAATTTTGAGCTTCATGGCAATGGCTGTGAATACTTATGTACATGTGCTTTCTCGATTTTTTTTTACTTTTTAAAAATCTCAAGTAACCTTAAAAATTTTTTTTTTTTTAATAAAAAAAATTAATATAATCCATTTTAGAATAAGACTGTGACATAACAAAATGTGGAAGAAGTGATGCGCTGTGGATACTTTCCGGATGCACTGTGTACTGTATATGACCTGCGGTGTGAAATAAGAAATGTATCTAAAACTGATAAGTTAAAAGCACGTCGATCTTAAATTTAATGATTAATCAAAGAAATGTCTCGCATCATGTACAGTGGCAAGTAAAAGTATGTGAATCTTTCAGAATTTCATGGTTTTCTGCATTAATTTGTCATAAAATACGATCTGATCATCAATAGTATTGACAAATATAATGTGCCTAAAATAATAGCACAAAAAAATCCTGATCTTTCCTGTCTTTATTGAACCCCATTCAACATTGATAATACTAGTGAAAAAAATATGATCTGGTGAACTTCCCCGCTTTTAGCAGCAATAACCTCAACAAGGTGGCTTCCTGAAGCTGTGGATCAGACGTGCAGATCGTTCAGGAGGAATTTTAGCCCATTGTTTCATGGCCTTTAGTTTGCTCTTATTCTTTAGATGTCTCACACATATGACTCTTCAAGTCATTCCATAGTATCTTTATCGGGGTCTGGGCTCTGACTCGCTCACTCCAAAAGGCAAATTTTGTTCTTCTGAAGCCATTCTGTTGTGGACTTGCTATACTTTGTAACCCTTTCCAGTAGGGCTGCACGATACATCGTTTCAGCATCGTCATCGCGATGTACGTATGTGCGGTACATCACGGCAGTCACGATGCAGGGCAAAATTAAAAAAAAAAAATTGTGTGTGTCTGATTTAAAAATTTACTTTCTATATTTCTAAACTTTCTATTCACAGATCTATATTTGTCTAATATAAAGTAATTAACTCGTATTTAAGGGTTCTTTAAAAACTACAAAGCACACGTTGCTTCACCTACTTCATGCATGCAGTCTCTGCGTGCACATGGCGAAATGAGCGCGGGACAGAAGAAAAGCGCCGAAATGGAAGATTAGGTCGGAAAAAGAAATGCAATGTCGGTCATATGGAAGTATTTTGGATACAAAAAGGATGATGCTGACCAAAAACATGCGCTTTGCGATAACACTACGAATTTGTTTGACCGTTTAAGTCGGCACCACAAAGCAGAATTAAGCACTTACTTACTGACACCTTCTATAGACAAAGAGCAAGATCCACTTGCATGGTGGAAAACACACAAAGTAAGCTTTCCACATTTCCACAAGCTTCCCCGCAAATATCTCTCCATTCCTGCAACAAGTTCCCCATCAGAGAGGGTTTTCAGTGCAAGCGGCAACATAATCACCTGTCAGCGTTCAAGTCTCAAGCCTGCAATGGTGGATAGACTGGTGTTTTAGCTAAAAACCTCTAAGCTCCAATGAGTAAGTTAATGCATACAGAAGCACCAAATTGGTGTATTTGAATATTTTATATTTACTTTATGCAACAGCTCTGAGAAAGAAACCAAATTCTGTTGAAAAGTTTAATCTTTTTTGTTAGCTGATGACCAACACTAGTTTTACTTGGTTTAACAAAGTATGCAAAAATAAAAAAAAAGAATCTTCTGACATATTTTATTTATTAATTTATTGTAAGATAATTATTGTTAACATTTATTGTCATTACAACAAATAAAGTTTAGCTTATTACAATTTTATTTAGCACTCTTTTTTTTCCAAATTTTGTGGCTAAATATATTTACTAATCTGTTTTCAAAAAAGAAGTTGTTGAATAAAATGTTAAATTACTTATTTTGTCACTCAAGTTAATTCCTTAAGTCGTCTTTTCATTCACAAAATGAGTTCCGTTTCATCAGAGTAAAAGCAACGTTCTCTATAATTAATAATATTTATTAATTTCATAACATAATCTGAGCCTTGATTTGCCTGAAATTGACAGTGAATAAGGCGAATCAAACCGTTTATGAAACAACCCAAAATAAGCTTAAAAAAGTATTTTATTTCAGGGTTTGGATTATACTTTTACATTTTTTTATTCTTTGAAAATGCTTACAAAATTACCCCAATTATTCTTGAATTATTTGATTTTTAAGCAGTTCAAAACACCCGATGGACATAAATAAATTTGTACACATCGCAATATATATCGCAGGAAAAAATATATATCGCAATGTAATTTTTCCCCAATATTGTGCAGCCCTACTTTCCAGCTTTATGTAAATCAACAATTCTTGATCATAGATTCTTGGAAAGCTCTTTTTACCGGAGCATTTCTCACATTAGTGTATTCTTCTTGCGCGAAGCAAACTCGAGAAGTTTGAGTGGATTTTTATCAGTCAGAGTAGCTCTGGTCCACACATCCAAACTGATTTTCTTATCAAGACTTAAGGTACGCCAACACCTGACTCCAATTAGCTCAAGGATTCACATACTTTTTCCACAAGCACTATGAAGTTTTTACATTTACATTTAAATGATTAACACCTAAAGCTACAAGGAAATTAGAAACTCACAGTTTATATACTGCATAAATATAATGAATGATGCTTTTTGAATCTTTTTGAGCTGTTGTTAGCGATTCTTATTTGATCAAGCTCTTCAATTCACATCACTGCATGCATAAAACCAAGTAGGCCCACTAGAACTGGAATATCTGTAGGCTGTTTTAAACATGGCCAATTAAAAACATATTCTAACTCATTTATACATTTATCTTAACTTTCATCTATTCCTTGTGAATATTTTCCCACGGCTTGGATAAGTTAAATTTTGTATTTTTTTTGTTTGTTGTTGTTTGTTTCTGTACGTGTACCAGGTCATGATTTATATAAATCACATTCATGATCACTTAAGTGACTATGTGGAAATCTTTGGATTCATATTTGATTCATATTTATATCCTAATGCATAAAGCAATCATGAATTAATGATATGATTAAACATTTTAATAAAAACCAAAATTAAATCCTTGAAAACTATCCCCTACTGAACTATCTAAATCACTGGAGTTCTTGTTCATCTAGAAAACATTTATGTTAATATTAAACTTATTTAGTTTGACTGTTGGTATGCGGTGTTTTATTATTTACAGATAATATTCAGATAATGTCACTAGTGAGATGAGTGTGAAAGGATTTTTAAAAAATAAATTTGTGGCACCAATTACTGATCCCCACTGTTACTACTGATCAGTCACTGATCCCCACTGATCCCACTGATCAGTCACTGATCCCCACTGTTCAGTCACTGATCCCCACTGTTCAGTCACTGATCCCCACTGATCAGTCACTGATCCCCACTGATCAGTCACTGATCCCCACTGATCAGTCACTGATCCCCACTGATCAGTCACTGATCCCCACTGATCAGTCACTGATCCCCACTGTTCAGTCACTGATCCCACTGATCAGTCACTGATCCCCACTGTTCAGTCACTGATCCCCACTGTTCAGTCACTGATCCCCAATGTTTCCACCAGTGTTGGGCAGAGTACACAAATAATTTACTTGAATACAAGTAGAGATACCATAGATAAAATATTACTTAATCAAAAGTAGAAGTCATCCATTTACAGTTCTACTTGATTAGTTGTACAAAATTACTTACCATAAAACTTTGTATCGAATATACTAGGCCTGTATTAGATTACAGTAGTCTTTACGACATAGTAAAAGACTCTCTCTCTCTCCGTCTTCTTCCCTCCTGTGAAAGAGCTGTTTAGTCACCTTCTACAACATTCTCCATTCCTGATTGGAAACACCTGATCCACGATTACAAAATGCAATTATACAGAATAGTCACCAGGTGGCGATATCGCTGCTTTAAATACTACACACAACTATGGTTATGTAATTTAACACTATGTAGAAATGTAGTGAAGTACAAAGTAAATATATTTTTGTAGGATGTACGGTAGTCTTTCGGCCGCTCCCAGCAAGGGGTCGCCACTAGTCCGCACTACAACTTGGCACAGGTTTCACACCGGATGCCCTTCCTGACGCAACCCTCCCATTTTTTATCCGGGCTTGGGACCAGCACTGCATCCAGTGGCTGGGAATCGAACCCGGGCCTTCCGCATGACAGGCGAAACACCAACCACTGAGCCACTAGTGCCCTAGGAACTTAAGTACAGTAATGAAGTAAATTTACTTGGTTAACTTTCAACTCTGGTTCCCACTGTGATCAATAACTAATCAATATCCCAACCAATAATTCATCACTACCTCCTTCAATGGACAATCGCTGATCATTAGCGTTCCCGATGACCAATCATTAACAACAATTGTGCAAAACCAATCACTAATCACTCTTGTTCCCAATGACCCATCACTGTTCACCATCATTCCCAATGACCTCTTAGGGATTCTCATTGTCCAAAAACGACCAATTGCTGTTTGCTCTTGTTACCACCAATCACTGATCATCTTTGCTTTCCACCAATCACTGATCACCACTGCAATGTTTATGGTAATAAAAGTGACGTATTCAATTTCATCACACATTGTTACAGTTACAGTTTGGTATAATGGCCAATCATGACCTGACTTTTCTCTCAGAAATCCTTCTTTAGAAAATGACGTCATGGAATGTGCCTGCTACTTCCCGGATCAGCTGGATTCACAAGTTACCGTTATTATTGTCGGTTGGTGCTTTTGTGGAATCATGAAGGAAGGATTTAAAAACCGGGAGTCACGGGTTACAACACGGAAATTCGGAGGCTGCAGACGAGGCTTTATGAGATCAGAGTCCAGGAAGAGTAAACACACACACACTCTCACACTCACACACACACGTACGCATCCTGACCCGGTTGTGTAACCACGAATCTGCCAAATAAGGACCAACAGATTGAAGTAAAAAAAAAAAAAAAAAACCCTACAGTACGCTTCATCAAACCTATGCATTAATCCCTCCTATATCCTGAGCACGTGGCACCCGCGATTTATATAGCCGGCGCGAGACGTTTCGTGGGCTCTGAACGTCGCGCGCAAGTCTCGGGCAGTGTGCGTGCGAGCGACTGTCTAATAAAGCGCGCGCTCCGTTTCCCGTCATGGTTTTCTAAGAGAGTTCCAGGAGGACACAGCAGCACGAGGCGGGTAAGCTTTACATTTCAATCACTTCTACTCACCCCCCCCCCCCCACCCCCTTACTAAGTAGTGCACTTTTTAAAATTAAAGCACGCGCCATGTTGCCTTTACGTTCATTGTTGTTCCCCCCCCCCCAAACTATAAATACAAAGAAAAGAAAAAAAAACACAAAGGAGTTCCAGTAATGATCTTCTTTTCAATGCAATATTTACAAAGATGTGTTTTGTTTGTTTGTTTGTTTGTTTGTTTAAAGACATCCTTTTCTACTATAACCTCCAGTTTTTTGGTGGAAGGTTTTCCACTAGATTTTTGGAGCAAGGCATGTGTTCATTCAGTCAGAAGAGATTTAGTGAGATCAGGCACTGATGACATAATGTCAAGGAAGCTCAAGTTGAAGTTCTTCCCAAAGGTATTTCGAGCCAGCCTTGGCAAAGGATGTTTTTATTTTATTTTTTATTTTTTTGTAAGACTGGCCTGGTGCCCTGGGGTATGTATCTTCATGCTGGAACATGTTTGAGCTTCTTAGTTCCAGTAAAGGGAAAAATTGTAAAGCTCCAGCATACAAAAGTTTCTTCCTATTGCCATCTCTGGGAGTTTCTCCTGGCCACCATCGCCCTCGGCTTGCTTATCAGAGACAATCTGATCGTTTTGATTCATGCATATTTTCTTACGCATTTCGTTACACTCCCTAATTTTGCTTTGATTCTGCAACAGCGAAAATGACTATGGTTAAAGACGCTATACAAATAAAATAAAATGTAATTCTAGACAGCATATGGGAGTGATAGTCAGGGGAACACAAACTGTTTTTCATACCATGTATTTTCTTAAAACTACTAGATTGCAAGACTTGTTTTTATGACAAGAGTCTAAAATCCACCAATAACAGAATGGTTGCGTAAAACTCCTACAGATATCGCGGTAGTGATGACAAAAAAAAGTCCCAGAAAAACATATACATACAGTATTACTTCTGACTCATTGCATTTATGCGATGTCAAATCGAGACGTGTGATGAAATTTCCTGTAAATGAAGACGTGAAAGTGATTAACATTTACAGAAGACTTCAAGCACAGTATGGTTATGAGACTCTTAATGAGCCGCAGTAAAACATTTGAATGGTGCAAGCGTTTTAAAGAAGGCCGTACATCCATGAATGGCAATCTCGGCCAAGATGGCTCGGAGCCCACTGCAGTCGTTCCCACAAACAATCAGCAAGTGGAACTCCTGATCCTTGAAAATCTACAGAGAACTGGTCAGCAACTTGCGGAAGAGACGCGTCTGTCATTGTGAACTGTACACACAGTTATTCACCAGCACCACTCAGGGAGTACAGGGAGTTATCTCCACATCCTTCGTTTAGTCCTGACCTTGCTCCAAGCCATTTCCACATATTTGGGCCATTAAAGGAGTTCCTGGGAGGCAAGTGTTCCTGACATGAAGCAGGCAGCCAGATCATTGCTAGGATGTATTGAGAAAACTTTCTAGCTTGATGAAATCAAAGCACTAGTGAAACAATGGGATAAGCACATTAGTGTAGCAGGGGATTATGTAGAGAAATAAAGGGAGTTTTTACTCATAACCGTAACTGTACAAATAAGGGCATAATAAAATATTGCAAAATATAGGGAGGAAAGTATATATATAAAATTTAAAGTGTCAGTGGTTGTGCAAATATGCATGAAAGGTGACTAATGAAAGTGTCATGTGCAATGGTCCAGATGTATAAATTTTTAGTGCAAGTGTGTATGAATGTGTCCATGATTGTCCAGTCGATGTCTTGTATTGTTATCAAAAGTCCCGGTTTGACTTGATCGTCCCTTGTAATAAACTTCTTTGGTCGCATTAGAGAATCTTTATTGTACCAATCTTACTTGGAGAACACGTTTCATACACACACTGTTATGAAATTCAGCAAAACGTTTGCACTGAGCCTTATGGTTATTCGTTTGCTGTGTTTATAGACTGGGTTGTGCATGGAAGAGACGAAGACAGAGATAGATGTTCGCTTTGTAGCTCTGGTGCAAAAGAAACTCGTGAAGGTCATGTGTTTCATCCCTATGATGAACAGAAAGAAAGTTTAAACATGCGCACATTGATGAAGTAATTATTTAATTCGTCTCGTTGATGAAGATGGGTGTTTTGCAGGATGCCGGAAAAGAAAAAGATGGACAGCATGAAGAAAGGAGGTTTTGGAGCAACGGTGAGCTTCCACAACATCCATTACAGAGTCAAAAGCAAGACCGGGATCCTCTGCAAACAGAAGAAGACCCATAAGAACATCCTCATCGACCTCAAGTGAGTTCCCTTAACCCGGATTTCAGTGTATGGAAGTGCACCATTGTTTGACTCGCTGCACTGGTTTTTCTTACTCGATCCCAACATTCAAACTTAAAACTCCCTTTGAGTGAATTGTTTTACAAGAGAATTGTTTTTGTATATTGTAGCTTTGAGGCAGAAGAGCTCAAAGTCATCACACAGCGTATTTTTTATTGATGCGATTAACGTTTGTGTGATAAGAGAGGAACTGAGGTAAAGGTCTCACGAAAAACAGCAGGTTGTATAACACGAACGGACCACACCTTCATGTTCAAAGCAACATTGAACTTCATAAGATTTTGGCAGAATTTTTCACTTTCCTGCTGAGATCTAAAGTGTGGCACACAATGAGTTGATTACATAGTGCGTTAAATAAAGCGCAGAAGATTTGGTCTGGAATACGAAATTATTCTAAATATTGTTTAATATGTTTAACGACTGTCCTGATTGAAAGTGACTAAGGCTACATATTTGATGGGAAAGAAGGCATGCCAAGTTCTCACAATTCACTCAGTCGCTATCTTTAATTATTGGAGGCAGTTGTTAGACTTAATTACCTGAGGTCTCCCAGTTAACCCTTTTAGAAATAATTAGAAGAGCCGAGGCCATAACAGGGTACAGAAGTAGTGACTGTAGCCTTCATTACCTCAGCTCTCTGGGACAAACAACATAGCCTGAGAGAAAGTACTGAAATTCTATAGTGTTAAATGGGATATAGTATTGAAGGCTTTAGTGCTAACTGGGGAAGACATACGTAATAATACAATACTAACTTAAATTAAGTAATGAAGTCTACAGTGCAGAGATTTAAAATCTATACTGGAAAGGTGTACAGGACAGTGGTGAGACCAGCGATGCTCTACGGCTTAGAGACAGTGGCACTGAAGACAAGACAGGAGGCAGAGTTAGAGGTAGCAGAGCTGAAGATGTTGAGGTTCTCTTTGGGAGTGACAAGGATGGATAGGATCAAGAATGAGTTCATCAGAGGGACAACCCATGTGAGATGTTTTGGAGATAAAGTCAGAGAGGCCAGATTGAGGTGGTTTGGACATGTTCAGAGGAGAGAGTGTGAATATATCGGTAGAAGGATGCTGAGGTTGGAACTGCCAGGCAGGAGGTCTAGAGGAAGACCAAAGAGGAGATTTATGGATGCAGTGAGAGAGGACATGAAGTTAGTTGGTGTGAGAGAAGAGGATGCAGAGGATAGGGTTAGATGGAGGCAGATGATTCGCTGTGGCGACACCTGAAAGGGAACAGCCGAAAAACAAAGAAGAAGACTGACTGAGAAAAAGGTAATAAATGTTACAATGCTAACTGTGGAAAATTTAATGAAGGCTACAGCGCTAAGTGAAATTATGGAATGAAATTCTATAAAACAGAAATTGTGGCCTTTAATACTTTGTGCTAACTGGGATTAGGTAACGAAGGCTACAGTGCTAACTGAGACTATATAATGAAGGCTACACTGCTAACAGGGATTATGTAACGAAGGCTACACTGCTAACAGGGATTATGTAACGAAGGCTACACTGCTAACAGGGATTATGTAACGAAGGCTACACTGCTAACAGGGATTATGTAACGAAGGCTACACTGCTAACAGGGATTATGTAACGAAGGCTACACTGCTAACAGGGATTATGTAACGAAGGCTACAGTGCTAACAGGGATTATGTAACGAAGGCTACAGTGCGAACAGGGATTAAGTAACGAAGGCTACAGTGCTAACGGATTATGTAACGAAGGCTACAGTGCTAACGGATTATGTAACGAAGGCTACAGTGCTAACTGAGATTACGTACAGTAATAAAGGCTACAATGTTAACAGGGATTAAGTAACGAATGTTACAGTGCTAACTGAGATTATGTAATGAAGGCTACAGTATTAACAGTGCTAACTGAGAGAAAGTGATAAGCATACAGTGCTAGCTAAGATAGCAGTAATACAGCAATAATTAAGAGAGAAAATTAAGGTTAAATTGAAGTAATTGATGAGGTGTAATGAAGGCTGCAATGCTAATGGAGAGCTACAATGGGGAATGTAATGAAGGCTACAATGCTGACTGAAATAAAAGAATTAAATTTTATAGTGCTAACAGAAAAAAAGTAATAAATGCTGCGGTGCTAACTTATGTTATATAATAAAATTCTAACATACTATTTGAGATTAAAAAATTAAGGCTACAGTTAAAACATTTGACGGTTAAAATGAGCAGAGTAGTTTTCAAAGTCGTTTCTGGAAATCTTTTAGTACTCAGTTTCAGGAAGAAATAAAACAGAAAAAACATTGGTTGTGTAGAGGAGGGGGGGGGGGGGGATATATATATTCACAAAACACAAACACAAAACTATTCTGTAAAAATGACTCGACACATCCCTCTCATGAAAAGCTGATTCATGGTAAAGCTGTTGAAGTTAGCGTTTAATTTGAGGAGTTACCCACAATGGCTAATGACTAATTATGAGGAGGTTAGCGACCTCAGAAACTTGGGGTCAGTGACCTTATATATGGTTCTCAATTATGTTCCTGGACGTTTAAGTGTTTTCTCAGCTCCATGCACACCTGAATGAAACTACAATGTTCATGACAAGGGGTTCTCCAGCACAGGCACATCATGGTGTGTAAGGTCTTACCAACCTTATGAGGACCTTTCACATACACAATTATTGACATTGATTATTACTTTTATGCTACATGTAAATCTAAACTGAACTTTTGCTTTGCTAGAGTATTCAAGGGGAACTCTCTTGTATGTCTCAGTATGTATAAAAGAAGCTACAGTGGTTTTGGAAACCGTTTCCTCTACATGGACCAGCCAAACGTCCTCACAATATCAAAACTGGCAGGAATTCGAATACTTGAGGAAACATTTGGTCTGTAGTTATCAACAAGCAGACATCTTTAGCTATTCTCTTCTAGGTCAATGAACAACTCAACGTTCGTATAAATTGATCATCTTTCTCACAGCTCATGTACAGCTACACAATAGTGTGTGTGTGTGTAATTGGACTGTTTTATTCATGTTTCCGCCACTTTTCATAACCCTCAGCAGGCGAATTTCCATTTTCTATTGTTCGCTTTTATCTTTTGTGCAAGGAGGAAAAATATACAATCGGCGGTGCGTGTTGTGTTTTTGTATTGTGTGTGTGTGTGGACGCCTGAATAAGCAAGAGTGTGTGATGAGCACTTTGGTTAAAGTCACGTAAAGTCCATCATTGTGTAACTATATACATACACAAGGAGCTGTTCTCAATGCCCTTTGTACAGCAATTTGACACAAGGCCTTGCCTCACATCTGTTTCCCACACACACACACACACACACACTCTCATATGGTTACACGTAAATAAAAAGTAATGTTTGAAAGTAATTCATATTGTGTTGGCAGGTTTATAGTAACAGCAAACCAGAAGTCAGAATATCTGCTGAGGGGTTTAAGTCATTCATAGTGTTTTGAAGTCTAAATATTTGCAACTTCCTTGACATATAGTTTCTTTTTAGCCTGAATTAGATTTAATTACGTCAGACGAATATCTAGTATGATCATTACATATAAATAAATAATTAAAAAAAATAGGCAATAATAATAATAAAAAATGCATTTCTCTAGGGAAAAAAATCGCAAGAAATATCGTTATTGCAGTATTCAACAACAATATCGCATATTTTCCTAATATCGTGCAGCCCTAATAATGATGGTGACAACGGTTGTGTGTGTGTTTTTTGCTTTTTTTTCCCCCTTGTCTAGTGGAATCATGAAGCCAGGAGTGAACGCCATATTGGGAGCCACAGGGAGCGGAAAATCCTCGTGAGTTTTGACGGTTGTATTTGTGTGGGGCAGTTTGGTTTGCTTTTCGTGTCGGAGTTTTGTTGTAGCGCTGATATATATGTTTGTGTGTGTGTGTATGTAAAGTTTTTTGGATGTGCTGGCCGCACGGAAAGATCCGCACGGACTAACCGGAGAGGTTCTGATAGATGGCGCACGACAGCCGCCCAACTTTAAATGTCTGTCTGGATATGTAGTGCAGGTACGTACACGCAAGTTGATTATCGTATGCAGATGTAGGCAAAGTACACACATCCTTAGAAGTAGAGATATAATGTTAAATAAGTAAAAGTAGAAGTAAAAGTACTTGGCTTGAAATTTACATAAGTATCAAAAATACCAATCTTGTATTAGCTGACAATAGCCTTTCAGGCCTCTTTCACACACACGCACACACACTATGCATTATCACATCCTCTTAACGTTCCAGCATTCGGCATATCGCTTCCTTTCCATCTCACACGGAGACCTGTGCTTCGATTTAGCCTCGTCATGTTTTACACACTCCATAAATATGCTGGATGATGTTTTCCAGTGTGTGCATGTGACATTCACTTAAAGGGAACGTCCTCCAGTCATAAAATCTGTTAAAGGGGAAGTCCATGATAAATGTAGTGATAAGATGACTCAGCATTTTTATTCTTTTTTTTAATATCGCATACGCTTTCGTCAACCATGACTAAGCAATTTGTTTATAGAAATCCTGTAATCCTGACCTGATTTGTGCTAAAGCAATGTTAGCAAGTTAGCTTGGAGCGCTAACTCCACGCTATCCGTGGAAAATGCTAGAACATTGACCTTGTTGCTAAAATGTCATGTTTTAAAATGCTACAATGTTAGAACATGTCAGATATTATATTAGATTATATTAGATTATATTCATTAATATTTGATAATATCGCAGGACTAAAACGGTGGATGACTGAGGGTCTGTGAATACACGTTACCCACAATGCACTGCAAGCCTGTCTAGACAAAATGACCACACATTGGTTTACTTTATTGGTATTTGAAGAATAAAATGTGTAAAGCTGCAGATTTTTTTTTTTTTAACGTGACCTCTTGCTTCGTGCTATAGAATATTGAGTGTTGAGAATATTGAATATCAATTTTTAGTAAAAAGAACATGAGGTTATGTATTTTCTTTCTCTTTCTGTTTCGTGTGTGTGCGTGTGCAGGATGACGTGGTGATGGGAACACTAACAGTGAGGGAGAATCTGCGCTTCTCGGCAGCGCTGAGGCTTCCGATGTCCATTAGTCAGAAGGAGAAAGACGAAAAAGTCGAGCAACTGATTGAAGAGCTCGGACTGACTAAAGTAGCTGACGCACGGGTAGGCGAAACACATACACACTTCAAAATACAGTCAGCTAAAAGGAAACGATGGAAAGCAGAACTAATCTGAGGAGTCTGGATGAACGAAACTAGCTGATTAATGGTTTGGATATACTGTACAGTGTATATATACACACACACACACACACACACACCCATGTGCAACAGCACCACCAGCAGTCATGAGAAGCTTTTCCAAGCACTTTATTTCAGGCAGGCCTGAGGTCAGGTTAATAGGGGCGGTGCTTTGATTGTCTCTCTGTGATTGGCTGTTTGACAGGTGGGCACACAGCTGATTCGTGGCATTTCGGGCGGCGAGAGAAAGAGGACCAACATCGGCATGGAGCTCATCATAGATCCGTCCGTCCTCTTCCTGGACGAGCCGACGACTGGACTGGACGCTAGCACGGCTAATTCTGTACTGTCCCTGCTGAAGAGGTAGACGCGCATACACATAATTAATAAGCTCACTTAGTCAGTGTATGATATCTGTATGTACTGTATGAACACACCCTGTTGCCATGCAGGATGTCGAATCACGGCCGGACCATTATCCTGTCCATCCACCAGCCGCGCTACTCCATTTACCGGCTGTTCGACACACTCACCCTGCTGGTTTCGGGGAAACAGGTTTACCACGGCCCTGCTCAGAGCGCACTCGAATACTTCAGCGACATCGGTGCGTCAACACACACACCTACACAGATGTAGATCATCAAATCAGAATATACAGTATCAAAAGGCTCTCGTACACATCACTTGTGCCGTGTCGGGTTTTTAGGCTTCACCTGTGAACCCCATAACAACCCCGCTGACTTCTTCCTGGATGTCATTAATGGAGACTATAGTGCGCTATCTCAAGACAAACAATACGAGAATGAAGGTATATAAAATCTCCCTCTTACGGACTCATGTACAGATTAATTGCTTAAAGTGTTGAAGATGTGTTTATCATTTACATGTGGGTGTGTGTGTGTCAGAGCTGGATCTTGAGCAGGAGGGATCCAGCTGTCAGGCGATGGAGGACCGGTTGGTGCAGGAGTACAAGCAGTGGTCTTACTACAAGCAGACCAGAGACGAGCTGGAGCAAATCACGCAGGGGCGCAATTACGACAACCGGCCCAAATCACGCACCATCACCTACAAGACCTCCTTCTGCCACCAGTTCAAGTGGGTGCTGAAGAGGACGTTCCGCAACCTGATGCTCAACCCACAGACCTCCTTCGCTCAGGTGAGGCGCTTTATTATACCGTGTCTGGATATACACAGGGGTTGGACAATGAAACTGAAACACTGGCCAATTTAGTGTTGGAGGTTTCATGGCTAAATTTGACCAGCCTAGTGGCCAATCCTCATCGATTGCACATTCCAGCAGTAAGAGCGTAAAGGTTTAATTAGCAGAGTAATAGCACAGTTTTGCTTAAAATATTGCAATGCACACAACATTATGGGTGACATATCTGTGGTCAAAAGAGGCCAAATTGCTTGGCTGCCAGCATACCACCAAGAAGAACGAACCACATCCAACAGGAGTAACTGTGGACGCAAGAGGAAGCTGTCTGAAAGGGATGTCCAGGTGCTAACTTGGGTTGTATCCAAAAAACATAAAACCACAGCTGCCCAACTCACTGCAGAATTAAATGTGCACCTCAACTGTTGGTGGGGAGCTCCACAGGGTCAATGTACATGGCCGGCCTGCTATAGCCAAACCTTTGGTCACTCATGCCAGTGCCAAGCATCGGATTCAGTAGAGCTAGCAGCGAAAATCTTGGGCTGTGGACAATGTGAAACATGTATTGCTCTTTGATGAGTCCACCTTCAATGTCTTTCCCACATCCGGAGAGTCACGGTGTGGAGACGCCCCAAAGAAGCGTACCACCCAGACTGTTGCATGCCCAGAGTGAAGCATGGGAGTGGATCAGTGATGGTTTGGGCTGCAATATCATGCCATTCCCAAGGCCTAATACTTGTGCTAGATGAGCGCGGCACTGCCAAGGACTACCGAGCCATTCTGGAGGACCATGTGCACCCAATGGTTCCGTGTATCAGAGTGATAATGCACCAATACACACAGCAAGACTGGTGACAGAGTGGTTTGATGAACATGAAAGTGAAGTTGAACATCTCCCGTGGCCTGCACAGTCACCAGATCTAAATATTATTGAGGCACTTTGGGGTGTTTTGGAGGAGCGAGTCAGGAAACGTTTTCCTCCACCAGCATCATGTAGTGACCTGCATGCTGTTCTGCAAGAAGAATGGCTTAAAATCCATCTGGCCACTGTCATTCCCAAGACGAATAGAATCCGTATTGGCCACAGAAAGAGCAAAATGGCCCAACACCATACTAATTAATTCTTGTGGTCTAAAACTACCGTTTCAGTTTTGTACACACACACAGATTCTCTGATTCTTTTCTCAGGTTGGTGTGACGCTTTTCTTAGCGCTGATTGTTGGCGCCATCTTTTTCAGTGTGCCATCTGATATGAGTGGAATTCAAAACAGGTAAGAATCATTACAGCGACATCTTTTTCATAGTTTGCGTCCAAACATCAAGACTTTTGGGGATTTTTTTTAATGTAGTCTTTTTCAGAAAAACGCTCTCATTTTCAGTCTCTGTACTTGAGCAGTTTCGGAGGAATGTTTTCTGTTTGTTAAACCACACAGTGACCTATGAATCGTTAAAGCATAAAAGCCGGTGATTAGTATATATACTGCTGGTGCTGAATGCATTGGAGTCATTGGAACAGACGAGAGGGGAAATGAGGTTGCTGCTCCAATTATTAAATTCTATCTTTAGGCACTTTGCAGCTTGAAAACTTTTGTTCCTAGTTCTTTAATTGACTCTATATAATTTAATTTAATATAATTGAGTCCCCCCCATCATTTATTTATATTCAAGACTTTTGCACAGTACTGTACATCTAATATTTACTTTATGAACAGGAACTGCGCTTAATTTGCGAACCTTTAGTTAGAAATTGACACTTTACACTGCATGTACGCAGTACGTTATAAATAATCGCTCGACAACGTGCCCTCATTTCCCGGCTGCTTTTGCTTGGAAGTGCTGATGCACTCGCTTCCTGCCAGGGCAAATGGAAAATATTCTGATTTAGTTCGAGTGAAATCATATCCGTCTGTGTATTTGTTAACTTGGCAAATGTTACGTGAGTATAAAGTAAACGTTAAGGTAGCTATATTTCTTAAGGATGGTAATGAAATATGTAGCGATGAGGAATGATTAAGAAAAATAAACAGACCTAAAATGAAATGCAAGATCCAGGATAATATAATCATTTTTAAAGTTAATAATAGTTACAAAGTGCAAGACTTGTGCATGATTCTGTGTGATGTTTGCATGTTACAGGATGGGCGCCTTGTTCTTCATCACCACCAACCAGTGTTTCGGCTCGCTGTCCTCGGCTGAACTCTTCATCACAGAACGCAAGCTCTTCCTGTAAGTGGGGGGGGGACACTGACTGACAAAGTTTATTAACTAGTGACTAAGAAATGTGCGTGGATGAGTCAAAAATTATACGCGCTCTGGCTGTAGTATTATTTTTTATTATTTAAAAAACAAAACATGAGGCCTCCGAGTGGCGCAGCAGGTCAAAGCGCTCGCCCTATCATCGCAGGTTCGCAGGTTCGAACCCCGGGTGATGCTGTTTTCCTCTCACGGCCGGAGGCCTCGAAAGAGAGCTAAATTGGCCGAGCTCTCTCAGCGGGGAGGGATGAGAGGTATTAATGCTCCCACATTAATTGCACGGCTCTACGCCATTCCGGGCGTCTGCGAGCTCGCGCATGCGGAGGGAGCGGATAGCGCTGGCCTCGAGAGTGTTACGACGCCCCCAAGGTGCGTGAGCGAGCAGTTCGAAAAGATGCGGTCGGCTGGGGTCACGTGGTTCGGAGGAAACGCGTGATAGTCTTCGGCCCTCCCGGCTGAGTGGTGGTGGTAGTAGCCTTAATGTGGGAGCCCCCTAGTGGCGGGGAGGAATTGGACACGACTAAATTAGGGACAAAAATCGGGGGAAAAGAATTGGACAGGACTAAATTTATTTAAAATAAATAAATAAAAACATTTTATGACATAATCTCCTTGCTTTCCAATACACTTTGTCCATCTGAGAACAAGCCTTTGTAATCTCTCCCCCCGATAAAAAATAACGTTTTATTCTGAGCTGAATGCACCGCTGTCGTCACTTCTTCATCAAAAGTGAATCTTCATCCTCGTAGAGCTGCTTTCTGGCGACCAAACTGTGAAGTGAAAGTCTGATTGAGCGAGATCAGGACTATAGGGAGGACGCTTTTACGCCTCAATATAAAAAAAAACGACGCCATCAGATATCAGTCCTCTGCATTTAATCAGAAGTTCAGGCTCTTCATTGCGCGTCTCACTGTTGATTATTGAACCTTTATCCTGATGTTCCAATACTTCTGGCCTTTGAGAATCCCAGAAAACTTTGATGAATTTTCCAGCTGATGGTTGACTTTTTCCTCCGTCGGCAATCGAGGATGTTTCCGTTCCATACTTCTGTTTATGCTCTTCTGCGAGTTATTTTGGCACCAGGTGCACCCTCAGACCGTAAAACAGCACTGATGAGACTAACCGAGGATTTAATATAACCAGAGTGTGGCTCGGTTTTGACCCTCAGTGCTGGTGGTCACTAGAAAGCGAGACAACGAGCCCGTCAGGAAATGAACAACAGATTAACAGGACGTGTTTACTGATCCGGACATCATGATAAACCAGTAGCTTCGCTATAATCTCAAGTACATTAGCTTTGTCTGATCTCATCCACGACATTTCAAGTTCGGGGCGAGCTGTAGAGATTTCAGTACATTAGTACTAAACCAGTTCCTCCTCTTCTCTGACTTCCTGTGCAGACACGAGTACGTTAGCGGTTATTACAGGATCTCGGTGTACTTCCTGTGTAAGCTGCTCTCGGATATTCTCACGCTGCGCACCTTTCCAGCCATTATCTTCAGCTCGGTGGCCTACTGGATGATCGGTAAACACACACACACACCTGCTGTACATTAGCATTTTTTCATAGCATTTTCCCCAACAATAAAAATGAATAAAATGTTTAAACGCCATTCAAATTAAAACAAACCATGTATACTCTCCCAGGCCACTTTAATAGGAACACCAGTTTATTCACCAGTCAATCACTATTCAGTACATTAACTAACAATCTGCTGAGCGTTAATAAGACTCGTTGAGAATGGTCCAATCACATGAGCCCAAATATTTAAAAACAATATTGATTTGCTAAGAACAAAAAAAAGTGGGAGGGTTCGAGCTGCACAGTGCTCCGCCCCGAGGATTTAGAGCTCAGCCCCAGCGCCCCCTATTGACCGGCCGCTCCTGCTCTGTTTACATATTAAGCATCTGTGTTTTTGGCCCAGGGTTCAAACCGGAGCCCGGGTCATTTTTTTTCTTCATGTTCATCGTGGCCATGACTGCATACACGGCGACGTCCATGGTGATGGCCATCTCGGCTGATCAGAACGTCGTCGCCATTGCCAACATCTACATGACCATCTCCTTCGTCTTCATGATGGTGAGGAGGCACCTTGTGGACGCTCGCGTCTGCACGTAAACCGAGATTTAACAGAAATATTGAAGAGATATGTACATGATGATGTTTTTGTTCTCATTGTTTTGGTTTTAGATTTTCTCAGGATTGTTGGTGAACTTGCCGAGCATCGCTGACTGGCTGAACTGGTTAAAATACTTCAGCATTCCACGCTACGGCCTCGCCGTGAGTTAGAAGTCTAATACACACATGCTTTATTTAAAATGAATACAGATATAAGAAACGAGAGAAACAAGGCATGATACGAACAATTTCATGTGCAGTTCTTTTAAGATTTTATTTGATTATTTTCATGAATCCAAGTAGAAAGTTAAACCATATAACTTAGTTCATGTGAACATTCAGTGAGTGGAACGCATGATGCTTGAAAATCAACAGATAACTCGACGTCAACTTGCGGAAGAGACGCATCCGTCTGTGGGAACTGTACACGCAATCATTCACCAGCACCACTTGCACATTACAGGAATTCAGCTAGGAGTTATTGCCGCGTCCCCCAGGCAGTCCTGTCCTCGCTCCAAGTCATTTCCACACGTTCTGGTGTACTGAGAGAACGTTCTACCTTGATGGTGTCCAAGTGCTACTGAAACACTGGGAGAAGTGCATTATTGTAGCTGGGGATTATATAGAGAAATAAAGGGAGGTTTAACCCTTTTGTAACTGTGTTCTGGTATTCTACATAATCAAAAGTCCCAGTTTGACTTGAACGCTCCTTGAACAAAGTAACAGATGTTCGATCATTTCCTTTGGGTAAATTTGGGTGGGGAGAAAAAACATGTTGGAGGAAATTCTATGAAAATATTCGCCTTCCTGGCCGGAGCTGCATCCCATAATGAAATGGCAAAAGATGCAACATGGTGCAAAAATATCAACAGCGTATTAAATCAGGAAGGGGTGCAGGATTTCCCTCAGTTTTCAAACACGAACTCTCACTATAAATACGACTTTAGGACTGCTGAAGAGATCAGGGCTTTTTAAAAAAAAAAAAAAAAATCAAAATCTATTTATCCATTTATTTATTGCTAAGAGTGACTTTTTAATTCTATGATTATTGATGATGATGATGGTGTGTTAAGGGTCTCCTGGTGAACGAGTTTGTTGGGCTGAAATTCTGTCTCCCCGGAGTTAACGGTACCGAACCCCCGAGGTAAGCAGTGCAACCGCTACAATACACACGTCTGATCAGATGGTAAACGCTAACGTGGTGAATAATTACAAGCATCCAGAAGCCGATAAGATTAGTTACAAAGTAATAAAGGACAAGCAAGTTGAAAATGGTCTTATGATGCACTTTATGCAATAATGTAATACAAGGAAAAAGATTTTCTCTAAGCGATGTAGTCGGAATCATACGAGCATGAGATATTCCGAATGGACACGTGAACATGACGTTTGAGTGTAACGGTTAACTCGAGACCTGAGACATGCACTTAAATTATTTGTTACAGAGACATTAGACATAGCACGGCATGACATGGTTTTAGAGCCACTGCTTATAAAAAAAAAAAAAAGGAAATAAAAGGATTTTTGACAAAACATTATATTTCAAGAATTAATATTAGCTGATATTATGAATAAAAAAAAGTAATGTATTGCAAAGTCACAATCCATTGAAAAGTCTGAATTTTCTTTAAGAAATTATAATACAAACAAGATACTTATAATAAAGTCTTAATTATTAGGGAAAAGCACTATTTCTAAAATAAAATTTAAATTGTATTAAAATGTCGATTAATTAGTCATACAATTAACACTTTATTCTCCAAATTTTCTATTTTTACAAGATAACAGACTTCATCATTAAATGACAATTTTTAAAAATCGTTTTATTTAGTGCTGCACAATAAAGTGCGTAAAACAAGACCACAAGCTTTTTGAATATAAAAGACAAACGATTGTAGTATTTAGTATGAAAATGCATTTCACTTAAAAATCTACCGTCCACCCTGCACACCTCTAGTTCCGCCTGTAAGAGTGGAGAGGACTTTCTGACGGAGCAGGGCATCGACTTCTCCACCTGGGGCATGTGGCAGAACGTCGTGGCTCTGAGCTGCATGATCTTCATATTCCTGAGTATCGCATACCTGAAACTGCGCTTGATCAAGAAATTTACGTAAAAACACACACACTTAAGCTGCTTTTCTAAAACTCAGACTGGGGTTTGATTTATACTTGAGCTGAACACACTCGGTGCTGAACGTTATATAATTCTCAAGCTCCGCCTCCTCATTACCCTCTAATGAGAATTTCCTTATTTATCAACACCTTAATCCCCCCAGTTTGCTCAGGATCTGTGTGTAACGTTCTTGTTCGATCCCATTTCATGTCTAAACAACGGTTCCTAAAATTTCAACACTTTTTCCAGGGTTGTTGTAATTTTTTTTTCTTGTTGTATCTTTAATTTAATTGCACAAGTCCAAGTTCAAAAGTTTCACAATTTATGCACTCTTAGAAAACTTTAATCCTAATGATAAATAAATAAACACTATGCACTGAGCTCAAGTTGTTTTGAATAAAAATGTATACTTTTTTTTCCTACATAAACATTTTATATTCAGGATCCTTATTTTTGTTATAACTGTAATAAAAGAATATAATTTTGTACATGATAGAGGTTTTTTTTGGACGTGTGTATGTGTGTGTGTGTGTGGGTAACCTTTTCAGGAATCTAATGTAGGTATAGATTCCTTAACCTGAATAAATGACATTACAGGACCAAAACTCACTCTTGTATAACTGATCTGCATGTTTCTGGACTGTGGGAGGAAACCAGGGAACCCAGAGGGAAACCCACCAAACACGGGCAAAACATTCTAACTTTATGCACACGAACCCGGATCCTGGAAGTGCGAGGCGACATTGATGACCACTGAACCACCGTGTTCAACTGCACTGTTGAACTAAATAGAAAATAACACTATTATTGGATTTTGTGCAATAGTGCCACCAAGTGTTGAAAGAAGAAAAAAAAAAAAAAGACTACACAATGTTTTTAGAACAAAATCTTGATTAAAGTTCAGTTTTTATTACCGGTGTGACGTACAAACAGACAAACTATCAGACGCTCAATTCATCTTTCAATTAGTTTATAAAGACAAACATCTTTTCAAGTACCTCATTGTTTCTAGAACAATGTACAAAAACCTCAGAGATTAGTAACAGTTTATGATGATTAAAAAAAACTAATAATAATAAATCAATCATTTCCACTCCGTCAAACAGGAAGTGCAGAATCTGAAGACGAGCTCAAAGTCAGTGTGTGATACAGGAACCCTGAGGATGGGACGTCGGCTCGTTCTGATCCGGATTTAAGTACAGCGAAACTAAAACTAAACCTAAAACCGTGATGCCGTACTGACCCGCAGCCGTACTGAGATGTCCTGTAACAGTCCTTCATGTTTATATCGTGAGAAACACACCTGACCCAGACACTCCGAGATGATTTATGGCTTCCAGTTGTTTTGTTTTTGTTTTTCTCTGTGACTTCACAAATCTCCAAAGTCTGTATCAATGTGTTTATTAAAAAAAAGAATTTTTCACACGTGGCTTCAGTCAGGGTTTAGCGTCGTAGGTCCGGGGTCGGAAGGCAGATTGACGCGCTGCTCGTCCATGCGTTTGGCCTGCGAGCGCAGGATGAGGCTGAAGAAGTCTTCATCGGGGACGGTGGGGCCTCGCGTCGGGGGAGGGGGAGGAGCGCACCTCTGGTCGTCCAGCCGGGAACCCTGGGGTGACAGAAGACACTAAAGTGAACACCGATACAATCTGGGACTTTATTTTCTGGAATTTAGACTGGTGAGAGCGTCGAATCCCTTTTTTATCATAAATATTCCCCCCCCCTTCTTAAAAACAGTTCTCAAACGCTTCTCAATTTTTAATGGAGATATTTTTAAATAAGTGAACGTACAATAAATGTTCTGATATGAGTAAACATTTTTACATGTTAACCCTCCATGGAAAGACTTCATCAGCGTGTTTGCTTTTGGTTTGAACGAGGGATACACCGATACCACTTTGATCATTCCATCAGCCTCAGATATCAGTTGAGTTTTGAGACTTTGGAGACACTCCAGGCGGTAAAACGTCAGTTTCCTTATCCTACAGGTGGCGCCACTCTGTACTGTACTATTTACACATGTTCATCCTGTGATCGGAGTGAGTTATTAGCTTAAAAGTTTGTTTAGAAATAATAACTATGGTGGATGACAGGAGATATGTGCTGATCAATAAAAATTTAACTTTTTGTTTAATTTATATGGAACGCGCTACATTTAAAAAGTTTAAAATTCTAACAATCAGTTGGAAAATGTAATATAGAATCGGGATGGTTATAAAATCTTGATACTTATAGAATCGGTATCGTGATGATATCGGATCGGGACGTGACCGCAGATTGCCGTCCCCATGAACAAATGTAAGGCCGAAATGTCCCGACACAGGAATCGGGACGCATCGGTGCGTCCCCAGCCTGAGCGGCTCTCCATTCTGACCTGGCACTTGATGAGAATGTCGAAGAAGTCGTCGTCCGGCTCCTTGCTCTCGGCGCTGGCTATGAGCTGGCTCAGCACGTCCCGGCTGTCGTTTTGGTCCAGCAGTAATCCCGGCAGCGTCCCCATGCTCACCCGCTGCTCGTCCAGCCGCCGGCCTTGGGAGCTCGCCAGCAAGTCCAGGAAGTGGCCCGGTTGACCCGAAGCCGCCTCTTCGGACGGAGAAATAGCTGCGTTTTGAAAACAGAGTGGAGGAAAGAAAGATGATTTTCAAAAAACAAACAATTAGTTACATATTGTTTTATCTTGTACGTTTTATCTACAGTTATGTAGTTATTTCGTGTGTGGACATATATTCATTTATAAAATGTTTGCACTTGAGGTGGTAAAATGTTTCGTCAAGGTAAAAGGGGAGGGGCTAACTCACGTTTCCTCACAGCTATAGGCGGGGTGTCACAAAGGGAGGGGGAGGAGCCACGGCTTAAGCCGCTCTGTAAGGAGCACCTCTGGTCGTCCATGCGGTTCCCCTGAAAGCGAGTGAGCAGGTCGAAGAAGCCCTCGTCTCCCAGAGTGTCCGGAGCGTACTGCAGGAGACGGCACGGAGAATAAAAAGGAATAAAATGAGCATGTAAGGAACTCGCGTAATTAAACGTATCGTTTAAGTAGGGGTAGGACGAGAGACCGAGCACCTTGGGATCCAGCTCGGGCGTCCGAGGAGAGCCGTTCCCGCTCTGAGACGCTTTGGGCACGCCCGCTCCGTTGGCTTTCTGTTTCTTCCCCTTGAAACGACTGATGAAGAAGAGTTTGGACGAGGTCTTGGCGATGGGCGAGGATTTGGACTGCTTCGGGGAGACGTCCTCGTCGCTCGCGGGGCCCTGCGTGACGGAGACGCGAGTGTAAGACGCGGGAAAGTAGTGCAGAACCTGAGAGTGGTGCGATTTGTTTTTATGTATGTGCGTGTCTTACAGGGCTCTTATCTTGACTAAGTTTCATCAGCTCCATGTTCTCCATGCTTTGTCTCCGTCCTGACCTGGGCTTCGCTCCTGCAGATGCACAAAAAAATATATATAAATAAATAAATAAAACGACGACTTCTCAAGAAGAGGAACTCTTAAGGTCAAGAACTCGGATGATTTTGCGAACACTCGGGCTACTGTCTGCTCCGAGCTTCCTGTTTCCCCTCATGTCCGTGTTGGTTCCTCTGGCTTCTCCAGTTTCCTCCCGCTAGAACATCGCTCGGAGGAGCACGTGCGCACGGTGGTGTGTGCGGTGACCCGGAATGTTCCGCCGCACCTAAACGTTTTAGGAAATCCCCGAGCCATGAAGCTCGTTCTGGTCCAGTGAGATGCCCTGAGATAAACTGTTAAATAAATGCAGGTGACTCTGATCTGCTGTGATTCGTCCAGAGGATTACGAACGCATGGAGTCTAAATCGATACGGCGCCCCCTGGTGGTCAGTCTTGTATTAGAAAGAAAAATGGGGGGGGGGGGGGGGAAGAATCAAGGGTAAAATGTGGAACACAGCATGAGACGGATGTGTGTGTGTGTGTGTGTGTGTGTGTAATGGTAACCTGTTGGACTGCTGCTGTCCAAGGAGTTGTCTGTGTAGCTAGCATTGTTGTGGTTGTGTTTCAGACCCAACACCAGCTGCAGGTCTGAAACGTTCATCCTGGCGGTCAGCTCTCCGCTACGGTCTCCAATCTAACACACACACACACACACACACACACAGTAAATGTAAATAGACAGAGGAGTGTGTGGCTCTCAGGGGAACTCTAACATAGGAGTTGAGCATTTCCTGTTGAGCCGAATTCCTCTGATCTTCCATTATGGACAATTACAAAACTCATGGACACACACACACACACACACACACACACACACACACACACACACCTCTTTGGAAATCTCCAGATGTTTCTCGGCATAGTGTAAGGCCTGCTCGTGGTTTCCTAGAGCCGTGTGGGCGTTCCCTAAACTCCAGCAAGCTCTCCCTTCTCCTATCCTACACACACACACACACACACACAAAGGATAAAGAAACAAAAACAAAGGAAAGTGAATGAACACAGCCGGGCATGAGTTTTGTGTGAGTCATGTGTATGTGTGTGTGTGTGTGTGTGTGTGTGTGTGTGTGTGTGTGTGTGTGAGAGAGTGTGTCAGGGTTGTTACTTTTCTCTCGCGATATGAGGAAGTGGTGAGATGCCTAATTAGTGGTCATGTGGTCAAGTGCTTGTTTTATTTCAGCGCGACTTCTTGTGTTTATATGTAACGCTGTCGGTGAGAAAAAAATATTGGCACCCTTGCTAAAAAAATAAAATAAATAATTCCTGCAAAAATATATATTTAAAAGAAAAATCCAACTGAATGTATTAAAAAAAAAAAAAAAAAAAAATCTATAAGGAAACAAAGCCACGTGTGTCACAATTATTGGCACCCTCTGCATAAAGTACCTTTATGAACGTTAACAGCAGCGACAAAGGAAGACGTTTATGTAATAACAGCAGGTTCCTAAGTGTAATATGATGTCATCATCAGTTTTCTGTGAAACCGTGTTAAAAGACATCAGGTGTAAAACGACATCCTCCATCCTGGCAAAACACTTTGAAGATCAAACAAATCCTAATATTCGCTCATTTGCTAATATTGAACTCATGGACCCGTGTGTGTGTGTGTGTGTGTGTGTGTGTGTGTGTGTACCTGTCTTTGAGGTCCTGGGCGATGATGAGGTGTTTGAGGTGGTAGTCGATGGCTCTCTCGTAGTCCTGCAGCAGTGTGTAGGTGTTGCCCAAACTGTAACAGGCCTGAGCCTCGACCGCCCGGTCCCTGAGCTGCCGAGCCAGCTGTAGTGTGCGTCTGTATGAAACGAACACACACAATGTGAGAGGTGATCGAGTCCCAAAAACAACAATAATGATTTAAAACCTAATTACCAAGAAGCATAAAAACCAAGCGAGAAATCTCTCTCGTAATATCGAACTAAACACTGATGGAGTTTACTCTACACTATTAGATTTTATAAATAGACAGACATTAGAATAAATCCTGGGTGGATCAGACAACCAGACCAGCTACACTTCGGTGTCGTAAATGAATTTGTTGTTCTTCGCAAAAGTTTGAGGCCCCTGGTGTTTTTATTCCAAACTTTACTTAGTTATTTATTTTCATTTTATGACTTTATTATCGAGTCTGTACAAAAACATTTCTGATTCCCAAACAAATGAATTATATACTTTATATTAATTAAATATTTGTATGGCAAACACAAAAAGCAGCGCATTCTACAGGGTGATTCACTTGAAAGAGGCCCGCGGATATCCGGTGTTAAACAGCACGATGGCGGTCTCGAGTCCCTCTGCTTCATCAGTCAGCCGCGGGGGGGGTGGGGTTGGGGTGCGCGGGGGATCCCGGGGTGTTCACAGGTCCATATACTGACGAGCACATTGTACGCACGCTGTTTGGATCAGATTGGTTCGTCCTAGCGAGAGTTATTACAGAATATGTTCGGGGCCTCTTTCGAGTGAATCAGCCTGTATAAGCAAAAAAAAAAAAAAGCAAAAAAAAAAAAACTAAAGGGAAGTTTCTGGATTTTTCATTCCAAAAAGAAGCCGGAGGAACGGTGAAAGTCCTCAGAAAGAACCGTGTGTGGTTCTGCAGGATTCTTTGAAAAAAAAAAAAAAACTGGGTAGTTAATTTCCTGCACTTGTACCCGAGACTGAAGGATCCTGAGAGCGTCGTCACATCAAAACCCGACTTCCATGACTTCTGCACATTACTGTATATTCACTCGATGCCAAACGAACAGTTCCTGTTCTGACTACTTTTTTATATATATATAATAAAATAATGTATACAGATTACATTTTTCTGCTTTATCTATACACGTATGCTGTATTTATTTAAGAGCGTTGAACTTGCTTGTAGTTTTCAGCTGCCACTTCGAATTGGCCCAGGAAGATGTAGGCGTTCCCCAGGTTACAGTACGCCCTCCTCTCCGCGGCTCGGTCCCCAAACTCCTTAGCGATAAGGAGACGCTGCGGACACACGCAGGGACGAAAAAAAAAAAAAGTAAATACACCAAAGATTTAATACACATTTACATGAAGCAGCCAGATTTGCAGACAGACGCCGCACCTGTTCGTGAGCCAGCACGGCATTCTCGAAGTTCCCCAGCAGGTACTGCGTGTTCCCCAGGTTACCGTACGTCCGTCCTTGTGCTGCTCGGTCGCCCAGCTCCTTCACGATGGACAGATTGGCTCTGAAGACACAAGATTTTACACTTAAAAAAAATATCAATAATAAAAAAAGTCAAATTCTTGACACTGAATGACTGATGATTTTGTGAATGTAGAAAATGAGAGAAGTTGGTGATTCCTTATTTTGCTTAAAATTTTTTTTTTTAATTCTAGACCTTAAAAAATCTACTTCTTATATGATATATATATAATTATATGTAAGTTGGCCCGGACACAAGCCCCGCCCCTCCTAGAACAGACCTCTTTAAAAAAATTATCAATGATGTCACAACATAAAAAAAATAAAAGAAAGCAAAAATTTACAGATGGTGGTAGTTTGCATCAACATTGCAGTTCAGCATTCGGCCAGCAGAGGGCAACACAAACAGCTCCATTAACTATAGCAGTGTTCTGGATGAACACAATAGAACAATAGCTGCTTGATGATGAAACAATGTAGCGTAAAGTTCAAGTGCGAGTATTAAGATTATTCTAGAAACAGTCGGATTACGAAAAAAATTCTATTGATAAGTGTATCACAGCGCTTTTTTTTGGGTTTCATTATAGTGTAACGTTAGCGTTTTAATTCCGCGCGGCCGTTTCACATTGTGACGCATCGAGGAAACACGCTGCGGGTTTTATACTGCGCGCTCAAAAGTTCACGAGTAGTCAAAAGCACTTCAGTACGGAGATCTGAAAGCAGCACAGCACTGCCAAGTACATACACAGTTCAAGGAGGACAGTTTCCACTTTTAATATATATATATATGTGTGTGTGTGTGTGTATATATATATGCATGTGTGTTAGTGCCAAACATCATGTCTGCATTAAAAGCTCAAGTCTGTAATACTGATGAAACTCCTCTTTAATTTAGTTGACGGCTTCCTTCCATAAAACGCCGTTTCAGGAGACGCGGCCGAGAGAGAGAGAGAGAGAGAGAGAGAGAGAGAGAGAGGGGGAGGGAGAGAGATATTCACCCGAAACAGCTCGAGTGTTTTATTCCTCTCACACCACAGCACAGAGCTTCATTTACTTAAGAACAAAACCTGACTTTAATCCATTTAATGTTATATTTAATGTCGTGGACGATTCAGGAGGAGGAGCTTCTGTTATTACTGTCAGTGTAGCAGATATATATAGACACACACACACACACACACACACACACACACACGGTGCTTTGTGACACTGATCCAGTGAAACTCTATATAAATAAAATGTACTTACTCACACACACTCCCATACAAACATACACAGTCACACACGCACAAACTGACGCACTTACACAAACCTGCACTCCCTCTCTCACACACACACACGTACTCATAGTACTCTGTAGCTTTCTTTAGAGCGGTGCGCGCCTCCTCTGGAAACTCTCCTGGGTCTGTCCCACTCCAGCATATGTTCTTCCCCTTGGCGTGGTACACGTTCCCATAATTATACAGTGCTCGTGCCTGCCCCACCTATAAAAAACACACACACACACACAGTTACTTCTGTCTGGAGGAAAGTAACCGCTGCTGATGACGTCTCTCTAACGGATGGTCACACAACAGTGCAGCAAAAAACTAGACACACCCAAACGTAGCCCATCAGCCGCGACACTGCAGCGCTTAGCATACAGTAAATATTTACCCCCCTGAAGTCACAATCTTACGTCTGGTGAAGCTTCTGGACCTCATGTAACATGAGGGAAAATTTGGCAAAACTTGTCCACCATAATATGCGATCATAATGTTTACATAAAAAAAAATATTATAAAAAGTATTCACGCCTCTATTAAAGTGTACACTAGTTTAGGTTTGTGTCGCTTCTGATTCGCTCCCCCAGACTCCGTGCTCTCTGGATGTGCCGTCCTCACCTTGTCGTGGAGCATCCTGGAGATGTCCAGGTGTCTCTGGCAACAAGCCGCCGCCTCGTCGTACCGACCCAGAACCTTCAGCGTGTTCCCGAGGTTCCCGCTAGCTTTGGCCTCGCCCAGCTGATCTCCGATCGTCCTGAGAGAGAAAATACAGACGATTAAGTTTTATTTATGTTGTTTCTTTTAATTATGTGCACTGATTAGAAGGAACGCTGTGTCACGGGAAATCTTAACATTAATTTGATTCCTCAAGGTAACCGGCTTCTTGGACCCGTGGTGCTACGTATTCACTAAATATATTTATTCATATATTTTTATTAACCTCACTTCGCTTGCCATTCCAACGTTAGGAACGTCTCCCGGACGTACACGCGACTTGCGGCGTTCGGTTCAGGCTCTTGGATGCTGAAAATGCTTCATGTTCAACGTCTCGCCTTGTAATTCCTTCCGGAAATTTGTTCGCATTTCAAAACACTCGTAAATCAAAGCCATAAGAAATAATATATTCTATATTAAAAAAGAAAATATTCGTTCCACAGCCCCAAAATTAATAAATTAATTAAAAGAATTAATACAAAAATATCAAGTAAAACAAAAAAATTAACCTGCACTTTACCTTAAAAAAGTAAAAATAAATCCCAACAGATAAGTGTTTCCGTTAGTGTGTGTGTGTGTGTGTGTGTGTGTGTGTGTGTGTGTGTGATAGAGAGGTTAAAGATCCATTTTTTCTCTCTCTCAGCCTGCACTGTTTGTGTGTGTGCGTGCGCGCGCACACATGGTCACAGTGTTTGCTAGTAAACGCGTACACGGTTGTTGATTATACCAGTGAGAGATGCGCACTAAGACCGAGCAGGGGAGACGATTACCCACAATTCCGCAGCGCAAGAGAGAGAAAAACCGTTGGTTCACTTGTGATCACGTGACGCTCGGCGTCAAAAAGCGCATGCGTGCTACGTAACCCAAGACTTGCTCGCTTTTCAAAATGTATTTAAAAAAAAAAAAAAACCTTTGCTTGTCTTGTGGAACGCTCGCAAACCACGTTACTCGCAATCCAAGGTTCCACTGTATTTATTTTTAGACAAACGCAGGAAATAATTCACTCCTACCACATACCACCACCTTTTACCACCTCAAATGCAAACCAATTTATAAATAAAAATTTCACTTTCTACATTTTTTTACTTTTACTTTTTAAATACAAGTCAACATGGCAATATACTGTACTGTATGTATTGCCAAACAAAAGAATCGTGATTCATAACCGAATCAAGCCCCGCCCCTAATCTCTACTAATTACATTCCTTTTTACCCATTTATCATTACATTTGCGGAGTAGTCCTGTCTCTTTTTTTTTTCTTCTAAACTTAATTTTAAAAAATTCAGCTTTTTTTGGGGGAAAAAAAAAAACCCTGACACGCCTTTAAAAAAAAAAAAAAAAGACGCTCCTGTGTTTAAAAACCTCACAGTTGCGAAACCTGACTATTTGTATTTGTTCACGACAAACAAACACATGATTATACAGTATCCTTCTAGGCCTCATTCCTGACGTGGGATCTGGGTCAGGTTTCGATCGTTTCCCACAGACGGAGGTCTGGGTACGGCTGCGCTGCAACTGAAGCCCTGAGGAACAGGTTTGGCTGGGGATCATGAGCTTCGCGTGTTTCAGTGTTTTCCCTCGTCCAACACGCCCGACTCGGCTCGCGAGGAACTTGATGTTAAGCAGCACAATGTAAGCGCTAGGAGTTTTGAGTGAGATATAAATCAGGCGGAGGCACAGTTTGTGTTACGTAATACAAATTATGTGCTTAAGCACAATGAATCCGAAATCGAAAGGAAAGGTGTCAAGTCTTACTGTAAGTGCTCATTAGAACGTGACTTTTTCTTATCTTTTTAAACATAAAGTGCATCACGTCAATTCATGTTACATTTCCTAGTACATGAGGGGTGTTCAAGTCAAATCAGGACTTCTCTTGATTGAAAAAGGTGACATTTTTTCGATTACAGCAGCATGATGAGATTCTTGGTCACAATAAAACATTTGAATGGTGCAAACAGAAGGCCGTACGTCCGTGAATGACGATCCTGGTCGAGGCGGGTCGGAGTCCACTGCAGAACGCCTGCTCCTTGAAAATCAACAGATAACTCGTCACCAACTTGTGCAAGAGATGCATCTGTCTGTGAGAACTGAACACACAATCATTCACCAGCACCACTGTGGCACCACCTGCCACATCAACGTCCAGTCCTGACCTCGATCCAAACCATTTCCACATAACTGGGACATTATAGGAGTTCCTGGGAGGCTAGGGTTTCAGACATGAAGCAGAAACTCTGATCATGACTCCTACATAATGAGAAAACTTTGTACCTTGATGGTATTCAAACACTAGTGAAACACTGGGATAAGTGCATTAGTGTAGCAGGGGATTGTATAGAGTGCTTTCCTGCACAGTGAAGGAAAAAAAAAAGGGGGGGGGGGGGGAAGAAAGTCCAGGTTTCACTTGAACAGCCTTCAAAATTTTTATGAAATCTTTCAGTTTTCGCTAATTTTATGAGAACACTTGTTGGTTTCTGTTGAGCAGCCAACAATAAAATGAGATCACATGTTTCTCCAGAGTTGCTGTGTTTATTCTGATACGTTAGAGTTTCTATAGTAACAACCATACGGGGAATATTCCATATTAATTGATTGTTAAGGAAACATTTATGAAAGAAGTCTCAAAAGTAAGTTTTTCCACCATGGGAAATTCAACACACACACACACTCGTCAGCATGCTAGAGATGGTTCCAAAAGCTCACCGGGTGAGAGTGAGGTCATGGCGGTGGAACTCGAGCGCTTTGGTGTAGTCCTGCAGGTGGAAGTAGGCGTTGCCCAGCTGGCTGTAGATGGCGCTGAGGATCTGCAGGTCCTCCGTCCCGACCTGGATGGCGGATTCGAAGAACGAGACCCCTGCGCGGTAATCACCCGTCTTACACAGACGCTCCCCCTCCAGCGCTAGCTCCAGACACGAGGCTTCCATCCTGGAGACCAAAAGTTAGAGATGGAGAAAAGAAACACAGTTTTAAAAAAAACAAACAGATCTCTTCAGATACTGATTTTTGCTTGATGGGGAAAAAAAAAATAAACTCCCTCACTGGCATCAAAAACCTGAAGATGAGCTTTACTTTTTTTTTTTTTTAATTACAAATACAAACCGTTCAGACACACAGGCATAAAACTGAAAGGAAAAAAAATGGGTAAAAATCGAGACGGTGTCAAATTCCAAGAATGCAAACAGGCCACCAGGGCATATCCGGCTACATGTGGTTATTTACTCCAGGCTTTCTCTTTCTGTCGCTGAAAACATCTCCTTATCTTACTTACTTCCTTGCCAGAGAACCACAATCGTGAAAATGTGGCCTGGACCGTGTCACACCCACATGAACTATGGGGTAAAGCAATATGGGAAGAGTTCCATGCCTCTACTTTCAATGATTACCGTCAAAAATAAATGGCTAATCCGCTCAAAGTGACCATTCAAACGGTCTCATATCGATAAGATCCCGTTACTTATTACAATCCCGTTGCTAACATTGGGTTGTTGGGAGCAAAAACATCGTGCGATGTAATTGTCCTGTTCTCTCTGTTTGCACTTTCCTGAAACAGCAGCGGAATGTCGTGTCACGACAAAAGGCATACACATGGCATTCCTTTCGTCCAGTACTTTGTGTTTCTTTTTGTGACTTCTTAATCCATAAAAGCCACAGAGCTGCTCTCAACAGGGTGGAGACCTGAACTTGTTATTCATACTTGGACTTGGGTTCCCCCCCCCCCCCCGGCACTGTTCTTGCTAAACATGATCTTGGTGTTGACCAAAATGTCAAAATAACGCTTTACTGTACACCATGCAGAAAGATTGAGGAAAAAAGGCACAACAAATAAAGAAAAGCTCATGCAGCTAAAGCGAAGGCTTTGACTCGAAATGTCCAGATCTCGCCAACGTCTCGCTTTCGTCTGGTCTCGCCTCTCGTCCTGAGCCTGGCCTCGTCAACGCTGATCTGGCCCTGACTCCGCTAGCTTCTAGTTTCCGTTTCAACAATCAATTGGTTTGGATGTGCGGCCAAAAGACAAATTTTTGACAACAAAGTAAATTAAGTCACAACAACTTGTAAATTCATTGGTAGTGACTGTAGTCCGTTTATTTTGGGCACAATTTCAATTCAGAGAAAAAGACATCGCACCTGAAACTACATTCCTTTGGTACGGGATCCGTCATTCATATATGGTAGGTAGAGACGTTCTGTTGAAGCTGTGGGGGCGTTTATTTACAATCAATCATCACTTTTATCCTAAAAATAAAACTTGTCTTGATCGACGTTTCCCCTCAATTCCCGGATGACCCCTAGCCCATTTAAAAAGGGTTCACTTAATGCTTTGATGAAAATGATGCGTCAAGATCGATGAGGATTTAACGCTCTCCACCATCTTACTTTTTTTTTTTTTTTCGGAAAATCTCTCTCCATTCAGCATCTGGGTCTCTCCAGTAAACTTCCAAAGCCTCGCAGAACAGATATCAAGATAAAATGATGTTCTGCTGGTTCCTAAGTTTGTATTTACCCTTACATTCTTTTATAATTATTCCTACTTATTTGCACTCGTTCAAATAACAACAAACCTTCTCATCATCTCACCCATCTCCTACCTCTTCTTCTTCCTCCTCCTACTGTGACGCCCTAACCATTCCCTGATCAGGGGCATCTCCAGCTTCTTTGCCACACTCTCTCCTTTGGTGCAGACGGTTCTCCGCAGGACGTGGCTGGAGATCCAATGCTGCAGCCTTAGAGCTTTAACCCCCATTATGGGACCATGATTCCTTCCTGAGCTCCACGTTCCAGGTCCCCTACCGAGACACTCCCAGCTAGAGGTTAATTGCTCGAGGCGGACGCTGTCGTCGCCGGGTGGCTCCAGGTAAGCCTGGCTTAAGAAATCAGAGTAAAGTCCACTCCTGCTGCCACCCATCAGGTTTAATCAGTGGCCTTATGAAGGTTACATGGATCAGCAACAGCTCAGGTGTACATTCTAGTTTATTAATAACAGCAACACTCCAGAGTCAACTCTATAACGAAACCTTTTCTGTTTCTTCGTACCTAAATGAGGTTTTTCTGAATAAAGAATAGTAATTATTTAGACTTCCTTTAAAGTGTACTATATTGTGTGCTTTAACAACTAGGCTACAACTTTTTTTAGGAAGCAAACATGGACTCCAGTGGAACTCTGAAGGTGTGATGTGGTATCCGGCACCAAGTCATCAGTAGCAGACTCTTGAGGTGGGGCCTCCATGGATGGACGGACTCGTTTTTCCAGCACATCCCACAGATGCATGATTGGACTGAGCAGCCAAGTCAACACCTTAAACCCGTTCCTGTAATCATTCGTGAACCATTTTTCAGTGTAGCAGGACAAATTATCATACTGAAAGAATGCACACACACACACCCGGTCATCCACATGATGTAAAAGAAAATGTGATTCATCAGACGAGCCCACCTTCTTCCGTTGCTCCATGCTCCAGTTCTGATGCTCACATGCCCATTGGACGCAAATTTGGTGGTGGGGACAGGTTGGCATGGGCACCCTGACTGGTTTGTGGTTATGAAGCTCGGCTCTTATGGACCGAGCAAAATGTGACACACTTTGTGTTCTGACTCCTTTCTGTCAGAATCAGCATGAACTTTTTCAGGAAGAGCTACAATAGCTCTTCTATTGGATTTGACTATATGAGCCAGCCTTCAGTCCCCATGTCCATCCGTGAGCCTGGTCCACCCATGACTCTGTCGCCATTTCATCAGTTTTCTATCCTTGGATCACTTTTGGTACGTCTTGACCACTGCAGACCAGGAACATCCAACAAGAGCACCAGTTGCACTGACGCAATCCTAGAGCAATCACAATCTGGCCCTTGTCAAAGTCATTCAAATCCTTTTGTTTGCCCATTTATTCTTCTTCCAACCCATTAATTTCAGTGACACTTTACGGACAGGGATATTACTCAGTGCAGTTGTTACTAACAATATGCAGCTTCCATGTTTTTCCTCCTTGTTTGCTCTGAAGCTTGTAAATAATTACAGTTTCTGACGTAAAGTTCATTTAAGTTGAACCATCTCTTTCTGTATATTTTGAACTGATGCATGTCTCTAAAAAAAAAAGCAACATGATGTCATATTAAAAATTAGTCATCCCCTAAACCTGACTAAAAACAGGATTCTCCTCAAAGCCTCAAAGTCCCGTCTCCTGTAATAACCCACACTCTGGGAATTATGTCACATTCAATACTGTAATTATGAGCTTCCGACCTACAACAAACATCCCACTTCATAAGCGATGATGGAAATTTGTATGGAGGGGGGGGGGGGGAATCCAAGCTCTGTTTCTAAGCTCAGGAAGGGAGAGATTGCGATCATGCATAAACAGTTGGCTAACATGCTCTTTATTACTTGGCAGCTGCAAACATCAGGCAGGCTGCATCATGCTTTCATGAATTTCATGCAGCATTTTTGGATTGACATTAATGATCAAAACATTATTGCATTTGGTTTGTATTTACAACAGACTGAATTAATCTGACTTGGGAGCAAAAGACGTGGGAGATTTATACTATAGACTACAGTATATAATGAGAAAGTTGCACACTGGAAGATATGAAAATATATACAAAATCAAGATATTGCTAAATATCAGAATTACTGTATAAAATCTAGATTAATGTTTAGATTTAGTCCAGACATGGCACAAGAATATTATCAAGGACGGTAGCAAGAAGAAAAGGGAGTCATGTTCAGTTTGGTTTTTAAAGCAGCCAAGGCGAAGAGGAATCATAAATTAAGGTTAAGTGAAGTTTAATGTCTACTTATTTCATATTTTACTTAATTTACATGTCTGTTCTAAATGTTTCGATTGTTTTAATATTCAAAAAATATGATTATAGCGTTGGAAATTGGTAATATTTTTGGGTGGAACAGATTATCTGCATTTACATTATTTCCTATTAGAAAATGCGTCTTGCTCCTTATGAACTTGCCTCCGAAACGGATTAAATTCGTATGCAGAGGTACCGCTGTACCGTGATCTAGGGCTGGGCGATTTGGCAAAAAAGTAATGTCGATAATCTTTGGCCCATATTGAACGATAACGATATATATTTCGATATAAGCTGTTAATGCTGCCAGCTTTAAAAGAGAATCCCAACAATGACTGAAGCCACAAAAATTAAAGGGTTCATTAAATTACATTTTAAAGTTTAGTTTATTAACAAAAACAGATGACAGATTTGACCTTAAAAATTAAGATACTATAGACACATGCTCAGGATCTTTACAAGGCAAAGATTTTTATTTAAAAAAAAATACTTGTTTGTGATGATAAAAAGTATCTTGTGATGATAAATTACAATGTTTTGAGATTTTTAAACAACAATAATGAGAAACAACATTTAGACCACACACACTAGGGCTGTCTTTTTATCCCACAATTCAGAGTTAAATGAAGGCTATTTCACACGGCCCCAATAAACTGACATAATGGCTTAAACATGCAATGACAACAAACATGGAATGAATTATGCAGCCATCAATCTGGACCAGGACAATTTCACTTTTACTATATAGTTGGGTACCTGCTAGGTGTTGTATAGTTCATATTTGCCTGGCCAGAATGGTTTAAGCCACCAAAATAAAGTTTTATTGATAAACTGCGCAGCTTTCACCAACGTGAACTAGGGTTGGGTATCGTTTGAGTTTTTTTCGATACCGGTGCCAAATCGATACTTTAAAAACAGTACCGGTGCCAAAACGGTGCCTGAACCGATACTTTTAAGCCACAAAATTATAGTGGATGACTCAAGAAGGGATTTTTATTGAACAAAAAAGTTTATGCTTAAAATTTAATAATACATTAAAAAGTTTAAAGTAATATATATATGAATATGTAAGCTTCAAATTTTAGCAATTCTTTTGCAGAAATTTCACCATATTTGCCTTTTCTGTCAAAATACGACTTTTTAACATTAACATTACATTATCCTACTGCTAACCTGCGGAAAGGCTGCTGTCGTCATCATAATCGGTGACTCCTTTTTGCTACAGTTGGTGTGACTGGGACTGAGGGTCGTCCACACTGATAGCGCCAGCTGTTGACCACCAGCTGTTAAACACGGTGCCTCCCTCTGCTTTTAACTTTATTCCGTCTGCCCTCGAATGTTTCATTAGATTTAACGTGTTTCCCTCTTTACACGCAACTGCTGTGAAACATTCGCTGCACGTCGCGGTGCCGGAATCCTTTCTTGTGAAATATAGCCACACTTTCGACTGTTTAGTTTTAGGCATTTTAACGAACGTTGTTTAATTTAGCATGCTAAGCTATCGGTAGACCGCCTGCTGCCGTCAGAGCGAGTGTAACGTTAGTTGCTGCATTCACGCGCATGTCGGATGGTCTCTCATTTCCGGATGATTTGTGCTTTTAATTTTTTTATTTAATCTAATAAACCATTAATCTACAAAAATATATGAATCTAGAGAACAAATATTTCAATTGACAGTTCAGGCATTTAAGTGGCACCAAAATGAGGCACCGAAATTCGCGTTCTGTTTCGGTCCGGTGCATACCGGTTCTATACAGTGGTGTGACAACCAGACTGCTCATTACCGTCGCACTCACCGCCGTGGAAACGCGGCAGCGGCCGAAATAAACCAGGAGCATTTCAAAATAATTCGTGAAATGACCGCCAGGTGGCGCAAATTGACATTTTCCGTCGTATCGGTTTTTAAATATATTCAGAGCTTAAGTCATAATAAAGTCAAAACAATATGTTGTAGCAAAGTAATACTACAATTATGATAATTTACACATCCAACAAACATGTAAAACTATAAATATAAAAAATATGAGTTAGAAAACATTGGTTTTATTTTGTTTAGACAGACTCTCTGTTTCTATCTGTTTAGTGTTATTATTAAAGAAAACAGCGCAAACAACAGCACTAGGGCTTTCAAAAAAATTATTTCGACAATACTTACAGTTGTTAGAGTTTAAGACATCAAGATTTAAATATAGAAATAACTAAAACAAATAGAGCAAACTTCCAGAATAGATAATAAAAAATAAATCAATAAAAAAGATGTATGCAGTATAATCGGGGCCTCTCATTACATTATATTTTGGTTCAGTGCCAGACGAAGTGCGAGCTAATATTGTCTTACATTTGTGAATAAAATATCATTGTTTTATTCAGAGATTTACAGTATTTGTGCAAAATAATAGTTATGACATAATTAAATATAAATATAATTACAGGCTCTGGATTCGTTTTTCGTTTGCAGTATAAAACCAAAATACATCTTACTATTTTTGAGAGATTCGTCGTAAAAAAAACTATTTTTTTTTTCAGATATTTGTCTGTACAAAATAATATTTATGCAATATAATCACGGGCTCTTGATTCGTTATTCGTTTGCAATATAAACCAAAATACATTAACCATATAATATAAACCAAAATATAAACCAAAATATTTAATTTGCTGTATTAAATATTTATGCCGTCTCATCAAGGATCCAAAGATTGCCTTGTACTAAATAATATTTTTGCTGATTTTTTTCTGCGATTCAGTTGTGTGATGTTTTAATGATGAATGATGTTTTACTGTATGTTTACTGTATATAAAAAAAAATATGAGTTAGAAAACATTGGTTTTATTTTGTTTAGACAGACTCTCTGTTTTTTGGAATTTTGGAATCCACAGACGCAAAAGAACATGATAATAATAATCAAAAGAATAATATTAATCTTTTTGCTGTTTATTTCCACCATTTAATAATGTTTTAATTATCAATAATTAAAGCTGCTCGTGTCGGCTCATATCGGGAGCATTTTTTATGAAAGATAAACAAACAGCTGTGTGTGAATGGAAAAGAGTGCGCTTTGCCGAGTTTTGATCTACTGTAAAGTCAGATGATCACATTTAAACAATTTATTCATACAGATGTACCTGTTTTACATGGAAAGTTACAGGTTTGGGCTACTGTTATCTACTTCAAATATTTGAAGTTAAAAGCTAAAACTTGAAGATTTGAAGCTAAAACTTCAGCCCTTTTCATATTTTCCCCGTGGTCGTTATTAAAAAATATATATAAATAAAAGTTTTGCCTTCCAAGGCAACAGATTATGGAGCTTCTTGAGCTGCTCAGACCTGCGCGTGCGTCGTACTTACACTCCCCGTCCCGATGTCCAGCTGCTCGCTGCTTTTTGTTTAAAATATGTTTCATTCATCATTAGCCATTATCCATAACTTTATGGGTTTTTCTTTTGACACGTTTTATTTTTATGAAATTTGATTTAGTTAAATGAGAAAATAACCATGGGAGTTTCAAACCCCGCATCCATTCATGTTTCTGTGTGATTGTAATGTTTAATACCCCTACAGTATTCACTTACTGTATGCGGTTTGACTCGCTGTGAGATGCGGTGTGTTATACCCCTATCGCACCTGCTCGGTCTCGCGCTGTGACCGTAGGCTTGATCATGATTCACCCCGAGTCTTTGCGCTGTGATTACGTTTCCATGCTTCCGCGTGAAAAATTCCGCGAAGATCTTCCGCATGTTAAACATGTTTATTTTTTTGCGTGGTAAGATGGAAACGTAATAACAGCACCAAAACTCGCACCGAATCATAATGAACCGCACTTATGGCCCCGCGTGTGAGATAGATGTATTAAACCTCCACTCTGTCATCTCATCGTATTCATTCCATAAGTGCGCTATACAACCAGTGTGTAAGTGTGTAAGTGTGTACAAACAACAGCACAATGCATGTATGAATGGCTGAAACGTTAAGTCAGATGAACGCGCGCGCCGATATGAGAGATTAGATCTTTCAGCACGCCGATGTCAGTCACTAGCAAAGAGCATTTACTGATCACATTTAAACAATTTATTCATACAGATGTACATGTTTTATAGGTCGTTTTTCGTTTGCAGTATGAAACCAAAATACATCTTACTATTTTTGAGAGATTTGCTTTTAAAAAAATCTAAAAAATAAATAAATAAAAATTCAGATATTTGTCTGTACAAAATAATATTTATGCAATATAATCACAGGCTCTTGATTCGTTATTCGTTTGCAATATAAACCAAAATACATTAACCATATAATATAAACCAAAATATAAACCAAAATATTTAATTTGCTGTATTAAATATTTATGCCGTCTCATCAAACTCGCAACTCACTCCGAAGAGCATCCTTCTCTGCCTTGCAAACTCCCAACTCACTTGAAATTTAATATCGTATATAATATTTAATATTGGCATAATATCCCTGCCCCAATTCTAACAGCTGTACAGTATGAGTTGAAATAATAACAGTAGTGTTTTTCTTTACTGAATAGGCAGAGCCTCTGAATAGGCGGAGCCGTTGATGTCTTTTGTTTCGGCTGTGAGTGGATGCGCTGTAGTAATCCACGTTTTATACAAATTACATAAACTTTTTTCAGTCATGATATACTAACATATATTTCAGTCATGATTTCAGTCATGATATACTAACATATTTTTCGCCGTGTAGTGCGCGCGCAACATCTAAAGGGCGAGCGTTCACACAGCTGACCAAATCGTCATTCTGCGTGCCCCTCCCCCAAACAGCGCAGCGAGGAGCATTTACCTGTTAAACAGGTTTTACAGGTGTGCTTTGCAAAGTCAGACACATACAAATGCAAATGATACTGAATAGCTGTTCTCACCTACAGTATACACTCGGAGAAACTAGAATGAGCAAGAATGAGATTTTTCTTACCATAACATGTAGTGTTATTAATCACTCTACACTGTTTTTAATTACTTTTAATTTTATTTATAAATAAACAAACCAAATAAAATTATTCCATGTGTATTTACCCTTTGTAAAATAGCATTAAAAATGATGGGTCGTGTATCGAGTGATTAAAAAACAATACAAGGCACGTTATGATAAGGAACCTTTCTACAGTACAGTATCTCTTCCATTTCAGTGATTAAAAAACGGTAAAAATGTCAATTTTGGAATCCACAGACGCTCAAACAGCAAAAGAACATGATAATAATAATCAAAATAATATTATTATTCTTTTTGCTTTTTATGTCCACCATTTAATAATGATTTAATTATCAATAATTAAAGCTGCTCACATCGCGCGCTTTCACTTTAAAAATGCAGTGTTTAATCAGCAAGTATATGTCGCCTCTCTTTATGATTGATAAATATTCTGACTGAAACAAATCTGCTCGTGTCGGATTGTTCATTTTTTATGAAAGAGGAGGGGAAACGTTTGCATGATCCTGCGTGTGCGCCTTTAACTTTGATCTAAAGTCAGATGAACGCGCGCGCGCCGATATGAGAGATTAGATCTTTCAGCACGCCGATGTCAGTCCCTATAGCAAGGAGCATTTACTTATATCTAAACAAAATCACTGATCACATTTAAACAATTTATTCATACAGATGTACATGTTTTATAGGTTTGTTACTGAAGAACTGTGGCAGCGGGCACACCTAAAAATAAACGCAGGATTATTATTTTTTTTATAGTTTTATATAAATAAAAAATGCTTTTATAAATGTGGGCTGTTATCTACAGTACTTCAGTACTTATATTTCACGTCTGTGAGGCGAGTATACACGGAGTTTGGGTTCATTTTCTGACGCGCTCAAGTTCACCGAAAACAATACAGAACCCCGTTTAGTGTAATTTATTTCATTTAATAAATCTACTACAAATTTAAAGAACACAAAATATAAGATGACACAAGACCCTGGATTCGTTTTTCGTTTGCAGTATGAAACCAAAATACATCTTACTATTTTTGAGAGATTTGTTTTAAAAAAAAATCTAAAAAATAAATAAATAAAAATTCAGATATTTGTCTGTACAAAATAATATTTATGCAATATAATCACAGGCTCTTGATTCGTTATTCGTTTGCAATATAAACCAAAATACATTAACCATATAATATAAACCAAAATATAAACCAAAATATTTAATTTGCTGTATTAAATATTTATGCCGTCTCATCAAACTCGCAACTCACTCCGAAGAGCATCCTTCTCTGCCTTGCAAACTCCCAACTCACTTGAAATTTAATATCGTATATAATATTTAATATTGGCATAATATCCCTGCCCCAATTCTAACAGCTGTACAGTATGAGTTGAAATAATAACAGTAGTGTTTTTCTTTACTGAATAGGCAGAGCCTCTGAATAGGCAGAGCCGTTGATGTCTTTTGTTTCGGCTGTGAGTGGATGCGCTGTAGTAATCCACGTTTTATACAAATTACATAAACTTTTTTCAGTCATGATATACTAACATATATTTCAGTCATGATTTCAGTCATGATATACTAACATATTTTTCGCCGTGTAGTGCGCGCGCAACATCTAAAGGGCGAGCGTTCACACAGCTGACCAAATCGTCATTCTGCGTGCCCCTCCCCCAAACAGCGCAGCGAGGAGCATTTACCTGTTAAACAGGTTTTACAGGTGTGCTTTGCAAAGTCAGACACATACAAATGCAAATGATACTGAATAGCTGTTCTCACCTACAGTATACACTCGGAGAAACTAGAATGAGCAAGAATGAGATTTTTCTTACCATAACATGTAGTGTTATTAATCACTCTACACTGTTTTTAATTACTTTTAATTTTATTTATAAATAAACAAACCAAATAAAATTATTCCATGTGTATTTACCCTTTGTAAAATAGCATTAAAAATGATGGGTCGTGTATCGAGTGATTAAAAAACAATACAAGGCACGTTATGATAAGGAACCTTTCTACAGTACAGTATCTCTTCCATTTCAGTGATTAAAAAACGGTAAAAATGTCAATTTTGGAATCCACAGACGCTCAAACAGCAAAAGAACATGATAATAATAATCAAAATAATATTATTATTCTTTTTGCTTTTTATGTCCACCATTTAATAATGATTTAATTATCAATAATTAAAGCTGCTCACATCGCGCGCTTTCACTTTAAAAATGCAGTGTTTAATCAGCAAGTATATGTCGCCTCTCTTTATGATTGATAAATATTCTGACTGAAACAAATCTGCTCGTGTCGGATTGTTCATTTTTTATGAAAGAGGAGGGGAAACGTTTGCATGATCCTGCGTGTGCGCCTTTAACTTTGATCTAAAGTCAGATGAACGCGCGCGCGCCGATATGAGAGATTAGATCTTTCAGCACGCCGATGTCAGTCCCTATAGCAAGGAGCATTTACTTATATCTAAACAAAATCACTGATCACATTTAAACAATTTATTCATACAGATGTACATGTTTTATAGGTTTGTTACTGAAGAACTGTGGCAGCGGGCACACCTAAAAATAAACGCAGGATTATTATTTTTTTTATAGTTTTATATAAATAAAAAATGCTTTTATAAATGTGGGCTGTTATCTACAGTACTTCAGTACTTATATTTCACGTCTGTGAGGCGAGTATACACGGAGTTTGGGTTCATTTTCTGACGCGCTCAAGTTCACCGAAAACAATACAGAACCCCGTTTAGTGTAATTTATTTCATTTAATAAATCTACTACAAATTTAAAGAACACAAAATATAAGATGACACAAGACCCTGGATTCGTTTTTCGTTTGCAGTATGAAACCAAAATACATCTTACTATTTTTGAGAGATTTGTTTTAAAAAAAAATCTAAAAAATAAATAAATAAAAATTCAGATATTTGTCTGTACAAAATAATATTTATGCAATATAATCACAGGCTCTTGATTCGTTATGATTGCCCCAATTCTAACAGCTGTACAGTATGAATTGAAATAATAAGTCAGATGAACGCGCGCGCCGATATGAGAGATTAGATCTTTCAGCACGCCGATGTCAGTCACTACAGTAGCAAGGAGCATTTACTGATCACATTTAAACAATTTATTCATACAGATGTACATGTTTTATAGGTTTGTTACTGAAGAACTATGGCAGCGGGCACACCTAAAAATAAACGCAGGATTATTTTTTTATATAGTTTTATATAAATAAAAAATGTTTTTATAAATGTGGGCTACTGTTATCTACTTCAAATATTTGTTAAACAGGCTGGAAACTCACTCTGACCATTTTAATAATTCATTGATAAGATAGTGATTCCTTTGGTTATATGGCTGTGCTGATCATGTCATCTCGTCGTCAGTGAGCGCGCCTATACAGTAATTCACTTCTCATACGAATTACATAATCTAATTTTTTTTTTTTCATTAGTTTATATTAAAGCAGATATTTCTCTTTCTATAAGTATATATTTTTCACATCTGTGAGGCGAGTATACACGGAGTTTGGGTTCATTTTCTGACGCGCTCAAGTTCACCAAAATCAATACAGAACCCCGTTTACTTTATTTATTTAACAAAATCATAAAGTTTTTTCGTCATTGTGAGTGCACCTAAATAAAAGTAGAGTCTTTGCCGAGTTTTGATCTAAAGTCAGATGAACGCGCGCGCCGATATGAGAGATTAGATATCTCTTTCAGCAAACACATATTAATGGTGTTAAATAAGCGCTATGCGGCGCTGGGAGAAACGCACGCCGATGTCAGTCCCTAGCATTTACTTACATCTAAACTGAGTCATTTACATAAATCACTGATCACATTTAAACAATTTATTCATACAGATGTACATGTTTTATAGGTTTGTTACTGAAGAACTTTGGCAGCGGGCACACCTAATAATAAATGCCGGATTATTATTATTATTTTTATTTATAGTTTTATATAAATAAAAATGCTTTTATAAATGTGGGCTACTGTTATCTACTTCAAATATTTGTTAAAACAGCGGGGGAAATTCACTCTGACCATTTTAATAATTCATTGATAAGGTAGTGATTCCTTTGGCTGTGCTGATCATGTCATCTCGTCGTCAGTGAGCGCGCCTATAATTCACTTCTCATACGAATGACATAATCTAATTTTTTTTTTCATTAGTTTATATTAAAGCAGATATTTCTCTTTCTATAAGTATATATTTTTCACGTCTGTGAGGCGAGTATACACGGAGCTTGGGTTCATTTTCTGACGCACCAAAATCAATACAGAACCCCGTTTACTTTATTTATTTAACAAAATCATAAAGTTTTTCGTCATTGTGTGTGCACCTAAATAAAAGTAGAGTCTTATGAGTCTTATGAAAGCTCCAAGATGACACAAGACCCTACACGTAGCCTTTCTACTATAATTACACAGTTTACAACGTTTACGTTGCTTAAATTCGATCCTAAAAAACTGAATTTAATTTTAATTATAAATTTGTACTGTAATGTTACTACTGTGATTATGAATTCGTTTATTTACAATGTTTCACTTTATTTTATCTGCAACGACGTGCAGCTGTGGACGACCTGCGCCTCATTAAGCCTGGAGAGAACGAGCTGATGCCTGAGGCGTCAGTCTATAGTTATATAGCGCCACTCAGTGGTAAAAGCCAGCAAACGCACAAACCCAAATGCTGACGCCATACGCTGCGACGGTAGAAGTCGCATACTGCCTGTGCACCCACTGTAGGTACCGGTGCCGTATTGGCACCAGTTTTCAGTACCCAACCCTAACGTGAACACTCCCGTTAGCAACGAGGCGAATAAGGAGCTAAACTTCAGCCGCAGAATGAGACGCTGCCAAATAAGAAGCCAAACGAATTGGAAGCTGCGAATAAGGAGCTAACTTCAGCCTCGTGTGATTAGGGGCATCATACAGTATATTTCGCTAGAAAGTTAGAAACGGCCCTGGTTATATCCTTGCTCCTTTTGGACACCTTTCATAAGGTGTAATGGCCACGAAAGACGACACGATGGATATCTGCTTTGGTACAGCCCCACTGCTAGCCCTGCTAGTTGACGGAGTAGCATCGGCCCGTATATTCATGCTCTCAGTGTGGTGGTTGGAGTTCGTGCTTCCTTTTTTGTCGACAATTTCAACATCTTTGGATAATAACTCGAGGTTAGATTCACTTTCGACGCTGCTTCCACTCATTTTTTTTTTGTCGTCCAGGTGTCAAGTTTGCTTCGCAAAGTGCGGTAGAAAATTAACTTTGACCTGCACGGCACGCGGAAGCTGCACGCTGATTGGTTGTTGTCGTATTGTCCTGCTGTGTGATTGGCTCTTAGATTAATTCATATCGAGCAAAAAATGTCTAGAGCTTTTCATCGTTTTTAAAATCAAATAAATCGCGATTCGATATGATATCGTTTATCGGCACAGCCCTACCATGATCCAAACTTTTTATAGAAAGGTCTCTGAGAATCAGGATTGACCTCTGCTAGGGAAACATTTTATTCTTTATAAACCACCTCATGTGCAAACCCTAGCCACTGGATGCACTGCCGGTGTCAAGCTCAGATCAAATGATAATGTTGCATCAGGAAGAGCATCCGGCGTAAAGGCCTGCGACAAGCTGTGTATGGATCACGTGGTCTGCTGTGGCGACCCCTCGACGAGAGCCAGCGAAAGACTAACAACAACAACAACAAGGCTAAGCTGAAATTCCTGTTTATTTTTGGTGAACGCAATTAGTTATTATTCAGCACCAATTTAAAAGCAAAAAAGGCTTTTACTGGAGTTCAGGTCGCAGTTCCTGAGTCAGCAACATGGATATTTAACCAATTGTTGAACGGCAATTAGTTCCATGCAAATTATCTGTAAACCGTAAGTGCTGTAGGCTATAGGTGTTTTTCTTTTCATGTTGCTCCTGGCTGCATATGAAGGAGCCCTAATGACCGTGTCACGGAGACTTGACTTCATCGGGGCACTAGCCAGCTATCCGAGGCCAAGCCGAGCAAATCCACTTGAGTGCGGTAATTCCAGCGCTTTGCCCAACGTGACCTCAGCGCAGAGAGGAGAACGACGGCCAGTAACAGAGCAGAGAAAGAAGATTTAACATTCACTCGTGTTCTCTCTTCACTTTCCACATCCATCAGAATCACATCGGGGGGTTGTGGGTGACTGGGGGGGGGGGGGGGGGGGGGTTACTGATGTACGTCCAAATCCGAATACGCCATTTGAGCGGCGTTCCAGGCAAAACCCTGCATCTCCAGAACATCTGGAACTGCTCTGTTTTAAGTTTTATTATACTTTTCTTTTATTGGAATTTATTACTCTAGATGACACCATTTCTTTTAACCATTTATAGTTACATTTAATGTTAATGAACATCCACACAAGTACAAAACAGGTGTTGGAGAGGTGGGGGGGGAGTACTGAATCTTCCAAGTTGTAATAATTTATTATTATTATTTTTTTTTTTTACACAAAGTTCAACATGTGTGTTCCTTCTTTTTACTTTTAAATAATGCGTTTTCATAGAAATTAAATTAAAGTATCATCAAACTTCATACTTTTAGATGCCAGAGTTTGTTAGCACGAACAACTGAACAGATCAATATTCTAAAGAACATACAGTTAAAAAAAAATGTTTAATGCCGTTTATACACATTAGTGAGTAATGCTATAGTTCCAAAGTAATAAAATAAAAAAATGAACATGATGTGTTTCCGACTTCCTTTTATTTTCCTGAACTTTTAGTTGCCGTTAATCATTTATGCCCCGTCACACTTCTACAAAGTTCCCACTGCGTCCTAAAAAAAAAATGGTGCCTTTATCAAATTCATACTACTTCCTAGACACGACCCGGTCAGGTTCTCAATGTGTATCATGATGTGACTAACTTCCTGTCACACAGATGATTAAGCGCTCACCAGGTACAGTGAGATTGAACCAAGTTATTACTGCTTCCAATTACAGTAGATTGCTCCATATCATCATATGCTTACTACGTTGTCACTGCATCCGGAAAGTTGATGTAAATATCGCGACAAGATGGTGGAAGGAATTGGATCATGTATTTATACTAAATTCTCTGAACATGATATAGAACGTGACATAGATGCGCTTATAACCTGCTGCATGCGCGCCATAAACGTGGTAAGCACCAGAAGTACGTAATATGAACCCAATATGGTCTGATACAACATGGCATTGCACTAAAATGGTCCAAGCCTGGTAGAAGTACAAGTACGAGCCGGAAGAGGGCGCTGTGAAAACAATCCATTGACACAGCAACATCTCGCGGAGATGCCTAATAGTTCCTTATCAAGTTCTTCTTGCGCCCTGCTTCGACCACGTCCAACACAACCAGACAATACCACATTCTTACTGGTTTCTACTGCGTTCCTGTTAAGTTCTTACTGAAGATGATGCAGATGGGTTTAAATTTACATTCTAATCTAATCTATAAAAAAAAAAAAGTTTATTCTTTCAGGTTTGTTAAGTGTATTGTTATAGTTCTTGAGGAAATTCAAACAGATAAGACACAAGAATAATCAACAGGTGATGGAATGAAGATCCAAAGCCTGTCGTCTTAACTGTGAAACATATTCTTGATCAGGACATTGGTTAAATTTAGCTGTCTTTAGCAGAGACCAGCAGCTCCAGCAGGAACGGCAAAGACAAAAGACGTCCGGTGTGTACGCTCAACGGTATTAAAATTTAATTACAGCCATGAAAGATTTAGCGGTGGAGCCCTGCGAACAGATGTGGCTACGACAGCTCTAATTCTCTCAAAACAGAACGTGGATGGTCTATCCAACCCTGGGTGTGTGTGTGTGTGTGTGTGTGCGTGCATCTACTTGAAACCTGACTCCTCCTGAGTTTTTCCAAGTAGCATTTAGAAGCTTGAGTACATTTAAAACGCTGTGTTTTATTCTTGCATTAGAATATTTATTTGAGGACATGTTTGATTCATATTTGTAATATTCTATAAGAAGTCTCAGAAGTGTTAATGCTTTGAAATTGTCCGTATTTAAGCGGGAATTTTTTCATGACAATGTTTTTCCCTATAATTTTCTGCAACATGAACTTTTTTTCATCTTTTAAAAATATTGTTTAGTTGGGACACTAAAAATGGGACACGCAAATTTAAATGGATTTATAATTTTTATTCTTTTCAATAATTAAACAGATATTCCTGTCAATTTGCTGTAGTGTAAGCAAAATTAAACACTTTGTGATGTCCTGTAATAAGGGCATAATTCATTTACTTCATTACTTTTCTAGTGATTTATCTTCTCTTATCATCAAACTCAATAGTGGCACATTACTGCATTCCTTCCTTATGAGTTGTATGATGGATAATGTTTAGCTTTCAAAACTGGTCCTGCGGAAAAGGTTCTATCCTAGGTTCTGCAAAGAAACTTTCAGGGTGCCAAAACTTTTGCTTTAGGACCAAACTACAGCATAGTTATTCAGGGACAATTAAAATGAGAATCCAAAACAAAAAGGCTATATATAGATTCAATACACACACACACACACACACACACACACACACACACACACACACACACACTTCAAAGCATTCAAAGGACCTCTTTAACCTTTCGTATATTAAAACAACAAATTAGGCCACATAACCAAAGTCTTTTGTTCCAAGATTCAAAAAAAAAAAAAAAAGTTCAGAAAGAACAGAACAAGAACACATCCACATCAACCGCGTCTCTTATTACAAAGACCTGCCTTCCACTGTTGCAGCGACATTCCTACCTGGAACGGACGTAAAATGTTTGCTCCTCATCTTTCATCCTGATGTCCATTCAGAGACATAATAAAGACTCGAACTTTGTGAATGAGAGACAAACGAAAAAAGGCAGACATCAGAGGGAAAAGGGAGTCTGACTAAGGCAGTGTGACAGACCGGAGAGTGAGAAGAAGCACCACGGAAACATGAGACGAGTATGTGTGGATGTGTGTGACAGAGAAAGAGAAGCACACGCGCACACACCAGTGTCCTTGTGGATGTTCAATTTTTGACAGAGGAAGAAAAAAAAAAAAAAAAAAAAAAAACCTCCTGCAAATTTGTAAAAGAAATCCAGGATAATTGTGTTTGCCATCTCATCGTCTGCAATTTTCACTCCTATTTTTTTTTGGGGGGGGGGATTATTTTTTCAACTGGTGGTTGAAAGATTTGCATTCGTTACATGCTTTATGAGAGATTAGCATAGCAAGTTGGAAGTTTTTTTTAATGCAAAAACTGTAAAGATTTTTGTTTTTCAGAGCAGAGTAAAATATGATGTAACATGATGACTTGCATAACGATGCACGTTTTTAAAAAGATATTAAGAAGCATAATAAGTTTTTTAATGTAGAGTGACAATGCATTAACCTTTAGGGTATATTTTCTATCATCATTTTAACACACAAAATCTGATAACTCATGATGTAGTGAGAATGAATGAAGAGCTTGTGGCTTTGCAGTGCAGGTACAGGCATGGGAGCTATGAGGAAATGGCCGTAATAAGCATATTTCTGCAAAACAAGTACACGTATGATGGCTCGTGAGATATAGAATCTCACTTGCACACTATATGGGTCCAGTGTTTGGGTTTTCAGAGCAATTTTTGTGTGTAGATGCAACGTACCAGCGTGAAGCAAAGAGCTCACTAGACTTCCCTGTCATTTGGTCATTAACCCTCCTCGTCAAGCCTTATACAACAGGCAAGAGTGACATTATTTCGTAGAATTATAGATGCTTTACAAACGTTTGGGAGTAAAACACTGACAAACTTAACCACTCATTCGGATTCACTGAATGCTGTCGAACATCCATGAAACATGTTAGCTCCTAATCACACTTCTAGTGCCTGGGTCACAAAAAGGGTGGCGAACACAAAATCGGGTAACATCACCTCCAGCAAATGTTACCTTGCTGTGATGTTCGTTGCTAGACAGGAAGAAGTAACAGCTCTAACTTTAAGGTTTCTCACATACCAAAGACAAAAGGTGTAAATTTCTGGCCATTCCAGAGTTGTAATCCTATCGCAGCGTAAATCCATCTCGCTGGTTAACATTAACATTTTCAGTTTAAAGAGAGGAAGTGACCATACATGCTCAGATAAACTTGAATTTTCTTCAGCAGGTGGTAAACAACAAGTCAACAAAATGTGCTAGTTAGCATCAGCTACCATGTTCAGGGCATTACTTTGTCTCACCCACAAAAAAAAAAAAAAAACTAATAATGTTCGCTAACAGTGAATGGGTCTAAATAGGCTAGTCAAAGCTAGCTAAGTCTTGTCAGGGTGTATTAAATTCACAAAAATGTCATGAATATATTTATTATTATTTAAAAATCTCACTAGACTGAAGAAGTTTACTGTGAAAATCTACAAACTTTCTCTCTCTAGTATAATTCTGCAATACAATGCCCCAAATATCACATTTGATCTCAAAAGTCTTAACACTGTAAATGTTTGAACTGACATGGCGGGAAGTTATTGGTAGATTTGTCATCTTTGAATAGCTTTAAAGCAAACCCTGGCATTGCTGTAGTACTTCCTAGATGGCATTAGATAATTACCTCAACAGCCACCATCATATTTCCATAATTAACACGCTTCATCTCAATGTACAGTATGATGTGAGCGTTTTTAAAGAAATGGTTCAGAAAGAAGAAATTACACCATTACTGCTACTTAATCAAGAACTATTTGGTACCAAATAAATAAAACATATAAGGTTAATAAATTAATAAGTCTACTTGACCTAAAAACCTTTCCAAGAAAACGGCACTACATCCAAGCTGGTTAAATGCTATACAATTTTGAAAAAACTTCTGTGTGTCAATATGTTAAAGACAATTGATGACATAAATATCAGCACAAGTGCTGCTATAAAGTTTGTTTAAAAGCCACCAACAGCGAACAGTGGTGTCAAAAGTATTCACATTCACTACTTGAGTAGAAGTATAGATACTAGGGTTCCAAAATACTTCTTTAGAAGTTGAAGTATCAACCCAAGCTTTTTACTTAAGTAAAAGTTTAAAAGTACTGGGATCAAAACTACTTAAAGTATAAAAGTAAAAGTACCGTGAGGGGCGACAATAGCATTACGGTCTCGCTTTCTGATCATGCGACGAGGGGGGGGGGGCATTGTGCGCGTTCTGATAATAAACAGAGTAACGAGGCTATTTTTAAAATGTAAGGAGTAGAAAGTACAGATAATTGCTTCAAAATGTAAGGAGTAGAAGTAAAAAGTCGGCTGAAAAATAATTACTCCAGTAATGTATAGATACCCAAAATTTCTACTTAAGTAAGGTAACGAAGTATTTGTACTTCGTTACTGGACACCTCTGATAGCGAGGAACAATAGGATTACCTGAAACCCTTGGGATAGCTACAAATACGGTAGTGGTGATGGCAAACATGTACTTTTACAAAATACTTGTACATCCTAAAACCAATTCAGATAAAGTTTTAGTATATGCACTGCTATCTTGGTACGGCTGCTGACTGACGATAAGAATGTAGTTTGCTTTCGTAAAAAGGTCTATCATGAGAGGATCTCTGCTGAATAATCAGACATGTACAACGTTATCATACACCGTCCTTCAGAATTTGTTTGACTTTACCAGGAATTATGTCATACAATTTTAGTCACAGGTTTATATTGGATGAGTCAGAATTTAGTTACGTTTTTACGGACTTTCAGCTACATTATTGTGATTTTTCTTTAGTTGATCACGTACAAGAATCCAACTTTGTACACCAGTTGGATGTACATCTTTTGACATCTCTTTAAAGTATATTAGAATGAATTTATATGAATTGGATAATTTGCCAATATTACTCATTGAGTACAGTATCATGTTCAGTATCATGACTATAATAGTATTGAGTAATTGGGACACTGAAAATGAGAACAGTATTAGTCACCACACCTGATTCAGGCTTGTTAGATCGGGTTTGGAATAAAACTCTAAAAGAATATTACTAGAGATCCATGTTTTTTTCTGATATTGTCAGTATGAATCTTATTTTTTACACTTTAAATGGTGAAAACTACCTCTCACTAGTAAAAGGAAAACCAAAAATGAGCAGAATTGAGGGGAAAACACCGAACTGAGGTAAACTATAAACATGAAGAGTAAAGCAGCGCTGGAAAGATGTGTTCAACAACATTTCTCAGGATTTTAAATATTACATAAAATATAAACTAATCTTTAAGAAATCATGGGAAATTACAAAGTCAAACGATATAAATCAGTTAAGTTTAAAGCGCGCGAGAGGACGGTTTGCCTCGCGCGCGGTGGATCCACTCCGACGGTTGAACTGATCCACGAGATTCAAATAAAACGCACGAGACGTTTAAACTTACCTTTAAAATGCGCGAGCGACGAGTCGGCAAACCGGAAACATGTCCAACGGATCCCCCCAAAAAAATCACAAACACAAAACAGAAACCTCCGGGTGGTTCAAACAAGTCCTCACTTATCCGCCATGTTTTCTCAAAAAGTTTTTTTCCATACTTCGCCTTTGAGTAGAGACAGAGAGAAAAACCCTCTCGAGTGGGCAGTAGGAGCCAGAGAGAAGCTTAATTCGGGCCACTCCCCTGTGGAGGGCGCAAAACAAAGCCAGCATTCTCTCTCTCTCTCTCTCTCTCTCTCCAGCTCACAGACCTGGGGCCGTGTCCAAAACCGCCCTACCGCACTAAGGAGTGTGTTAAAATAGGAGTGTGTTAAAACAGACTATGGTTAAAACAAGAACATACTGTTTTTCTTTTGTGCTGTGATCACTGACTGAAATGATCTGTAAATGTAATAAAGCTTACATGGAAACAATAGTTTAAGATTAGTTTTAAGATAGGGATCAAATTAGTCTTATGTTCTATCCATCCTACCATTTAGGAAACTGTAGTCCAACTATAGGCTGTGGAGGACAAGGGTGACCATTGTATTTATTCCAATTTTTACGACTGTAGTAAGACCTCCGATCAACATTCACACACATTACGGGCACTTTGGGAACGTACAGTAGATTAGGACTAGGAAACTCACCAAGCACACAGACTTAAACCTTCGGCCCTGTAGGTGCGAGGATGCAGTGCTAACCACTACACCACCGTGCCACCCTTAATGGAAAACATGTACTAATTTATTTTTTTATTTTTTTACTAAGGCACTGTAAAGTTTTCAAGTGTAATTTCAGCCTGCTTTCGTAATTAATTAGATTATATTTCCAAGAAATTTCTCTAATCGCCACTTTTTTTCTATTTAGAGAAAAGGAAAAAGATGGAAGGAAATACCAATGTGCTTTGAGCATGTCATTAGCCTAATTTGCAAGACTTTGGACTGGAGGAAACCCACCAAGGAGAAAGTCCACACACTCAGACCCTGAGGCGAGAATCATATCCAGCCCCATGAGGCGCACGGCGACAGTTCTAACCATTAAGCCACTGCATCACCCTTATGTTTTATATACACCCAAATGAAGAAACATTTCTTTGAAGAAACATTAAACTTGTTTCAACTCAGAACTAAATATATATATTTTTTATGATGGCCCTAATCCCAATCTGTATGATCCACCAAATGTAGACTAGCAAAATATAAATAAACCAAATGTGATATATAAAATTTACTTGATCAGCTACAGGTACATACTGTATAATCAGCTAAATATAGTAAAATGTGCTTCACCAAGGTGGCACGGTGGCTTACTTGCTTACCTCCATTGTTCGGGTTCTATTCTCGCCTTGGGTCTATGTGCATGGAGTTTGCATGTTCTCCCCCTGCTTGGTTGATTTCCTCCTGAGCCTCCGGTTTCCTCCCACAGTCTAAACATGCAGATTAGGCTAACTGTTGTTCCCAAATTGGTCATAGTGTGTGAATGATCGTGTGTATGTACTGTATGTGTATGCCCTGCACTGGATTGGCACCCTGTCCAGGGTGTAGCCCAACTCGCCAAGTCTTTGCCCTACTGTAAGTCTCCTGGGATAGACTCCAGGCCCCTGTGGGTGTATACAGAATAAAGCGATATAGACAATTATTAAGTCAGTAAGTGCTTCTCCACATGCGGTCAGTCAGCCAAATGTGATCAACCAAACGGGGTGGTTCAGTCACATGTTGAACCTGGGACCTTCCTAGTCTAATGCCTTAACCACTGAACTACCCGTTCCCCACAAATGCAATCAATTGAATGGATTTTTTTAGTCAAATGTGATCCACCAAATGTAACTGCTCAACTAAATTTAATCATCAAATGTTGTTTATCCAAAAATGATCTATCAAATGTACTCTATAAACTTAATGTTATCAACCAAATGTACTCAATGTCCTAAATGTGCTTAATCAAATGTAATCAATAGGCCAAAAGTGATCAACCAAATGCACTTGATCCACTAAATGTGATCGATCAAGTTTTATGTTCGATCAAATGTTCTTACAGTAAACCAAATATTGTAATCAACCAAACATACTAGATCCACAAAATGTGATCAGTCAAATAAAAGCAGTTACTAATTGTAGTTCATTACTTAAATGTATTTTAGACAATGTGATTAACCAAAATTAATCAGAAAATCAAATACTAATAATACCAGATTTGTATTGATTGTTAACAAAGGAATGCGTATGTTTTTATCCACCGTCACCAGTTTCAGTGCTCACAGAAATGTTTTCAGGACATTTTATTATTTCTCTGACAATCGTTAGGAACTGTTTAAACAGTACAGTAAGGAGAGCAATGTACTTGTCTCGTGGACACTGCGCAACATTAACTGCAACGTCAAATGGCTGAAACCTGATCAATATTTTATTGCTACATAATATTTGATGTACTGTAGTTATTGGTGAACTGCTGTGTTAAACGAAGATTAAACCAGTCCAATGTGTCCTGTTGTATCAAAATCATCCACTTTGTGGTAGGATCCTGATAAACATTAATAAGACCCCCCACACACACACACACACAAAAAGTGTTAGTTTTTATACCACGTTTTTATTAATTACTATGGAAAATTTAAAAAGGGGCGGTGTAGTGGTTAGCACTGTCGCCTTGCACCTCCAGGGTCTGGGTTTGATTCCCCGGCCAGGCTCGATTCCCGTCTCTGTGTGCATGGAGTTTGCATGTTCTCCCCGTGCTTGGTGGGTTTCCTCCGGGTACTCCGGTTTCCTCCCACAGTCCAAAGACATGCAGATTAGGCTAATTGGCGTTCCCTAATTGACCATAGTGTGTGAATGAGTGTGTGTGTGTGTGTGTGTGCTCTGCGATGGATTGGCATGCTGTCCAGGGTGTACCCTGCCTCATGCCCTGAGTCTCCTGGGATAGGCTCCAGGTCCCCGCGACCATAAATACAGGATAAAGCGGTATAGAAGATGAATGAATTTAAAAAGGTCCAAAATTATGTCTTCACTCTTTGACATTAAGACCCCAATAGAGGGCGCTGTGGGTGTAAGTATGAAATTTAACGCACTGAAATTCTGTTAAATTTTTATTAAAGTTCATTTTTATTCATCTGATTATCATGCTTAAAAGACATTATTCTCGCATACAAATAAATTAGTTCAAAAATACGATTAAACCCAACATCATCATAATGAAAGGAAGGGTATTTACACAGCAGTTGGTTATCATAAAAATGTTTTTAAATACTTCTTTTTTTAGTTTTTTAACACTTCAGTCGACATGTTCATCAGCCAGTGAACATCAATAATAGAGATACCCATCAAAACAATTATGAACACATGATAATAGATGAAGAAAGTATGCTTTTGTTCATTATAGTGTATAAATACATGTGTTTAATACAGGAAAAAGCGAAGAGAATGAAGGAGAAAAGTGGGTTTTCTTTTACCTATACAGAACATTTCTAACAAGAAAAGGAATAAAAAGTTGGAATCTCATCACCTTTCGTTGGTGGGTTATAAAATAGATTCTAAACAGATTACCATCACAAACAGACAGAAAACTGGTGTATAAAAATAATTCATATTTGAAACAGATGTGGAAACAGGCTAGCAATGTACTGTAATTTGTCAGATTTCTAACATATTGGAAGTTTGAGGTTCACATCCCTGATAAATTCTCTACAAATGTAGTAAAAATTGGTTAATTTATTGACTTCTATCTTTTGCCTGTCTTGAGCATCAGTAAGGAACCACATGGTCAAAACTTTTAGTACCAGCATCAACCTCACAATAATCACAGTGCTCATGCAACAAGTGCTGCTGTTTACTGTCTTTCTTAAAGCTTCCTTCTTTCAGCCTTAGAAAAAAAATATATATCATTGTGGCTTCTATAGAAATCATGGCTCAAATGCTGAAATCCCTTTCAAAAGATCTCCACCACTTATTCTTGAATAATTTTGCCTTGAAAAAATGCTTATGTTTCCACTTCTTTCTTTAAAAAGAGAGTACAAAGCCATTTGCACTTGTCCTGCTTTCTGCCTTAAATCCTTGAAATGTGTGAGTTTTTAAATAAAAGGAGCGAGCGTCCACATGTTTGAAGGAAATGAAGAAAAAAAAAAACAAGAGAGTGCTGTTTTTGGAGATAGGTGGGAGAATTCCATGTAGACCGGTAACATTTCAAGCTTATTTTTGTTCTCTGAGAACACTCGTTTCTTGTAGTGTCCTTTAAAGAAAGTACACAAATACGCTCACATGCTCATGAACTTTAAATGCCACAAAAACTGGACTGAAGTTTTATTAACTCTGGGAGTAAAGCAGTAAAGCTTTACCTTCCACTGCAATTGGTGCATTAGAGTGTTGATTAAAGATTGATTCTCTTTATATGAGTTTATAAAGAATGTATATAGATATTTGTGCTAATTTGTGCATTAAAGGCATCATCTGTCATTTTAATAATCTTGAAAAATCTTCTAATGTTAATGATGTATAAGAAAAACTAATAGTAGACTCATTTTACTGTGAAATGATGTGTCGAAATTTCCAGCCCAGGAATTGCCCCAGAAGCCAGAGGTGTGATGCTCAGCTCCGTGTCTTATTCTTAAATCCCTGCTCGCAAAAGAAAATGAAGTTTCCACAAAGCGTTTGGGGGTTTGATGAAAAGCTGGGTTGGGATTTGTGGAAGGGTTGTTAACGATTTTCAAAGGAATTGAGCTTCACATCAAAGAGAGCAAAAACTGAGCTTCTTTTAATAAAAAAAAGAAAAGAAAGAAAAGATCTTAAGAAAGGTGAAATAGTTGAGTGACAGACAAACAGATTGAAATGTTTGAACACTGAGGATTGAACATTAGAAATTAGAAGCGTTTGCTTGCCATAATTATAGTCACATTTCACGTAAAAGTTTCCCACGGTCATTTTTTTTTAAGCTGACAATCTCAGTTAATATTTTGCATAAAAAAAAATAAGAGTAGGCAAGATATAAATAATTTCAAAAGCTACAAGCTAGCATAATGACTGGTCAGAAATGGTCAGACCTTTTTTTTTTTTGGTATTTATAAAGCATTGTTGTGTGTCTTTCATTTCTTTTAAATTCTGTTCCTGTCAGTTTGTGTCACAGAGCCACAGCTTCACACCTCCTGAACTAAAAGTGAATCTCACACCAGGTCTGAATCACGGCTGCAAAATGATCATTTGACCCTTGCTGTTGGCGAAAAAAAGCAGATAAATGGGGAAAAAAAAACCCTAGAGATGTGGTGTGACGAACATAGATTCAGAATCAGAATGGTGTATCCATCTGACTGCCTTTGGCCCCGGCGATAACGACCCCGTAACTGCTCTCCTGCCAGCGCATCCACATCAGACGCACCTCTTTCTGGACCTGAAACACACACCCACACACACACCAAATTTAGCTCTTGGAGTGTTTTAGTGATTTAACTGAAATGATTCAAGTCTCTAAAGCATACAGTACAGTGCTCACCTCTTGGTTCAGGAAACAGTAGAGAATCGCCACCACGAGGCCCTTAAATGAAGCAAAGAAGAAAAGTAAATGTCTGAATCAAACAACATTACAAAAATGATGCATCATAAGGTAAATTTGTATCTGCAACCAAAATAGTAACAATAAACTAAATAATCAGCTAGCACAGGCATCTGCAACGCTTTAACCTTTCAGCGTAAACCTATTTCCAAAAACGTTTTGTGTAATTATGCTCCTTATGTTCCTTTCATTAGCACAATTATGTGATTACTTTAAGGCCTTTCTTTGCTAGGAAATGTACTCCATTAAAAGCGTTCTGTGACTCAGAGATACGCATTTGTACCGTATGTACACAGGAATCTGCGGAGAGTTACAGAAACCCCAGGTGTGTACCTAAAAATACAGTACATAATAGTTGGAAAAAATAAACTAATAATAAAACCTTAAATGGCTTTATGTTGAGATTGTAATCATTGTTTGCTTTGGCATTATTTTTTCAGTTCTACTATAACAGAATATAACAGGGGAGCTGATTCACAACATAACATGTAACGACAAACATGACCCAAAGCTTTTTCTCTTCATTTGTTAAACGCATCTGTAGCTTTAAAGGACATTTATTATGTCAAATTCTAGCCAGCCTTCTTCCTAATGTGACCCCATATAAGGAAAACCCTCCCCCAGCTTGTTGGGGTGTGTAGGGGTGTAACTTAGCTATAGCTCATTTACACAGACACTGAAATGGTACATTTGGTAGAGGAGTGATATACTGTAAAGAAAGTTTGAGGTATGAAATTACACATCATCAGAAGTACTGTATTTTAGATGAATTTTTAACACATACACACACACACACACACACACACTTTGAGAAGCTCTGAGACCTGTGCTAACTTGTTAAAGAAATACATAATCAAAGAAGCTTTTTTTTTTTTTTTAATATAATAATAATAATAATAATGATGATTAATATACACAGACACAGAGTCAGAGAAAAAATGTATGATGTATATTATATTAATATAAGGTTAATAATAATATCATATTATTATAATATTATTAAATATATCCATATTGTCACGGTCGAACACCAGATGGCGCCATACTCCGAGACTCCATTTTGTTTTCTGTTCTGTTTCAGTTTGGTTTTGAACTCCGTTTCCCAGAGTGCACCTCGGTCAGGTAATGGGAGCACACCTGATCGAGGTTAGCAGCCTAATCAAGTACAAAGATAAATAGACTTTTGTTTCCATTGTTCTGGGTCGGGCATCTGTTTGGATACGGTTATGTTAAGTGGGTGTTTAGTTCGTGTTCTTGGTGTCATGCCATTTCCCCTTGCTCCTGGTTTGTGTTATTCTGTGTTTGGTTCATTCTGTTTAGTTTAGCTCTGTGTTTAGTTTAGCTCTATGTTTAGGTTAGCTCTATGTTTAGGTTACCTCTATGTTTAGTCTAGCTCTGTGTGTAGTCTAGCTCTGTGTGTAGTCTAGCTCCGTGTTTCGTATAGCTCTATGTTTAGTTTAGCTCTGTGTTTAGTTTAGCTCTGTGTTTGGTCTAACTCTGTGTTTGGTGTAGCTCTGTGTCTTAGTTCAGCCCTGTGTTTCAGTTCAGCTCTGTTTAGTTTAGTTTGAGTCCTGTTTGTACAATTCACATTCTGTTCCTCTATTAAAAACCCTTTTGCACTCTATCACCTCCGCCTCCATGTCTTCTCCAAACCCCACACTAGCACTCCGTTACAGAATGCCCGACCTAAAAAGTAGTATAGCGGAGGGGCCTCCCCTGGATATTTTTTGTGGGGGGGCTATGTTCGTGACGCCAAGGCAAGGAGGCTTTCAGGGCAGCAGGCTTGCCATTCGGCGGAACAAGCTGGAGCAAGAGGGTGAACGAGTAACGCAGCCAGATTGGAGAGGGTCGCGGCTGGCGATACGACGCGTGCCTCCAAGGACACAGGACGACGGAACCAGGGGTAAGGAAAAACCCCAGTCGGAGTGTCGACAGACGGGGCACGACGTGGAGCACCAGCAGCAGAGGCGAGTACTCCAACAGCTGGCTGGGGAACTCATCCAGCAGGTCAATGCGTGCAGGGCGGACAACGATCTGGAACGCATGCAAACCCTGCTGGAGTTGGGGGCACGACTCCAGGATCAGCTCATTCAGCTGGATCGAAAGTGCCCATTCGTTCCAGAGAGCCCCGTGATGGGCCCAGTCGTTCCAGAGAGCCCCGTGGAAAGCTCCGATCTCCCAGAGAGCCCAGCTGAGGGCTCCGATCTCCCAGAGAGCCCAGCTGAGGGCTCCGATCTCCCAGAGAGCCCAGCGGAGGGCTCCGATCTCCCAGAGAGCCCAGCGGAGGGCTCCGATCTCCCAGAGAGCCCAGTGGAGGGCTCCGATCTCCCAGAGAGCCCAGTGGAGGGCTCCGATCTCCCAGAGAGCCCAGTTGAGGGCTCCGATCTCCCAGAGAGCCCAGTGGAGGGCTCCGATCTCCCAGAGAGCCCAGTGGAGGGCTCCGATCTCCCAGAGAGCCCAGTGGAGGGCTCCGATCTCCCAGAGAGCCCAGTGGAGGGCTCCGATCTCCCAGAGAGCCCAGTGGAGGGCTCCGATCTCCCAGAGAGCCCAGTGGAGGGCTCCGATCTCCCAGTCTGCCCAGTGGAGGGCTCCGATCTCCCAGTCTGCCCAGTGGAGGGCTCCGATCTTCCAGAGAGCCCAGTTGAGGGCTCCGATCTTCCAGAGAGCCCAGTTGAGGGCTCCGATCTTCCAGAGAGCCCAGTTGAAGGCTCCGATCTTCCAGAGAGCCCAGTTGAAGGCTCCGATCTTCCAGAGAGCCCAGTTGAAGGCTCCGATCTTCCAGAGAGCCCAGTTGAAGGCTCCGATCTTCCAGAGAGCCCAGTTGAAGGCTCCGATCTTCCAGAGAGCCCAGTTGAAGGCTCCGATCTTCCAGAGAGCCCAGTTGAAGGCTCCGATCTTCCAGAGAGCCCAGTGGAGGGCTCCGATCTTCCAGAGAGCCCAGTGGAGGGCTCCGATCTCCCAGTCAGCTCAGTGGAAGGCTCCGATCTCCCAGAGAGCCCAGTGGAGGGCTCCGATCTCCCAGAGAGCCCAGTGGAGGGCTCCGATCTCCCAGAGAGCCCAGTGGAGGGCTCCGATCTCCCAGTCTGCCCAGTGGAGGGCTCCGATCTCCCAGTCTGCCCAGTGGAGGGCTCCGATCTCCCAGTCTGCCCAGTGGAGGGCTCCGATCTCCCAGTCTGCCCAGTGGAGGGCTCCGATCTCCCAGTCTGCCCAGTGGAGGGCTCCGATCTCCCAGTCTGCCCAGTGGAGGGCTCCGATCTCCCAGTCTGCCCAGTTGGAGGGCTCCGATCTCCCAGTCTGCCCAGTTGAAGGGTCCGATCTCCCAGTCTGCCCAGTTGAAGGGTCCGATCTCCCAGTCTGCCCAGTTGAAGGCTCCGATCTCCCAGTCTGCCCAGTTGAAGGCTCCGATCTCCCAGAGAGCCCAGTGGAAGGCTCCGATCTCCCAGAGAGCCCAGTGGAGGGCTCCGATCTCCCAGAGAGCCCCAAAGGGCATGAGCCAGCTCAGCGACAGCCCTGCCTCGTCAATGACTTTGTGCCTCAACCGCTGTTTGGCGTCGTCGACGACGACACCGAACTACCGCCGCCGCCTCCGCCATGCCTCGACGACGAGCTGCCTATGTCCGCCTTCGAGGACTTCGAGCTGCCTCCTCCACCATGGCCATGCCTCGGCAACGAAGTCGAGCCGTCGGCCAGATTCGGCGGTGATCCAGCTCCGTCTCTGCCCTGCGATCCAGCTCCGTCTCTGCCCTGCGATCCAGCTCCGTCTCAGCCCTGCGAGCCAGCTCCGTCTCAGCCCTGCGAGCCAGCTCCGTCTCAGCCCTGCGAGCCAGCTCCGTCTCAGCCCTGCGATCCAGCGCCGTCTCAGCCCTGCGATCCAGCGCCGTCTCTGCCCTGCGATCCAGCGCCGTCTCTGCCCTGCGACCCAGCGCCGTCTCTGCCCTGCGACCCAGCGCCGTCTCTGCCCTGCGACCCAGCGCCGTCTCTGCCCTGCGATCCAGCGCCGTCTCTGCCCTGCGATCCAGCGCCGTCTCTGCCCTGCGACCCAGCGCCAATGCTCCTCGCTCCGCCGCCCGGCTTCGCCGACGACCCAGCGCCAGTGCTCCTCGTTCCGCCGCCCGGCTTCGCCGAAGGACCAGCGCCAGTGCTCCTCGCTCCGCCGCCCGACTTCGCTGATGACCCCGCGCCAGTGCTCCTCGCTCCGCCGACAGGACTCGGCGACGACCCAGCTCCTGTGCCCACCCTGCCACCCTGCCCAGGGAACCTGTGCTGCAGCCTCTCGGTTGGGAGGACCGACATTGGACCTGGGGGGGGGTGCCCTGGACCACCATTTTGGGCGCTCCGGAGTAGCGCCCTTTGGAGGGGGGGTAATGTCACGGTCGAACACCAGATGGCGCCATACTCCGAGACTCCATTTTGTTTTCTGTTCTGTTTCAGTTTGGTTTTGAACTCCGTTTCCCAGAGTGCACCTCGGTCAGGTAATGGGAGCACACCTGATCGAGGTTAGCAGCCTAATCAAGTACAAAGATAAATAGACTTTTGTTTCCATTGTTCTGGGTCGGGCATCTGTTTGGATACGGTTATGTTAAGTGGGTGTTTAGTTCGTGTTCTTGGTGTCATGCCATTTCCCCTTGCTCCTGGTTTGTGTTATTCTGTGTTTGGTTCATTCTGTTTAGTTTAGCTCTATGTTTAGGTTAGCTCTGTGTGTCGTCTAGCTCCGTGTGTCGTCTAGCTCCGTGTGTCGTCTAGCTCCGTGTGTCGTCTAGCTCCGTGTGTCGTCTAGCTCTGTGTTTAGTTTAGCTCTGTGTTTGGTGTAGCTCTGTGTCTTAGTTCAGCCCTGTGTTTCAGTTCAGCTCTGTTTAGTTTAGTTTGAGTCCTGTTTGTACAATTCACATTCTGTTCCTCTATTAAAAACCCTTTTGCACTCTACCACCTCCGCCTCCATGTCTTCTCCAAACCCCACACTAGCACCCCGTTACACATATATAGCATATAGCAGTACATTTAGTATTAAATATTTACACAAGTTTTTCTTTTTCTTTTATAAAATTTTTTTTGACTGACCCTGTGTGTGTGTGTGTGTGTGTGTGTGTGTGTGTGTGTGTGTATATATATATATAAATAAATCATATAGTATATAATTATGAGGGAGTGTAATGGAGATTAAGCTCTCTGGAATAGAAAGTGGTGATTAAACAGCAGATGTGGTTTAGTATAAATAGTACGGTAGCGGATAGAAAACAGTTGAAGATGCTGAAGATTATTGAACAATGTCAATAATTTTTTGTTATATATTTTTCATAGACTCCTGTCCATAAACACATTGATATAAACAAGTCATATAAATTTTGTCATAATTGTGGGAAAAAAAATCCTCATTTTCAAAACACAGAGATATTATTAATAATATTTTTTTTTTACCAAATTCTCCCCAATTTGGTAATAACTCTACCCTGTTATAGAAACGCTACCTACTGAAGAATGTCAAGACTAACATTTGTTTCCTCCAAGATACATGAAGCCAGCCATATGTACAAACCGGATTCCAAAAAAGTTGGGAAACTAAACGAATTGTGAATAAAATCTGAATGCAATGATGTGGAGATGGCAAATGTCAATATTTTATTCAGAATAGAACATAAATCACGGAACAAAAGTTTAAACTGAGAAAATGTATAATTTTAAGGGAAAAATATGGTGAATCAAAATGTCATGGTGTCAACAAATCCCAAAAAAGTTGGGACAAGGCCATTTTCACCACTGTGTGGCATCTCCCCTTCTTCTTACAACACTCAACAGACGTCTAGGGACCGAGGAGACCAGTTTCTCAAGTTTAGAAATAGGAATGCTCTCCCATTCTTGTCTAATACAGGCCTCTAACTGTTCAATCGTCTTGGGCCTTCTTTGTCGCACCTTCCTCTTTATGATGCGCCAAATGTTCTCTATAGGGGAAAGATCTGGACTGCAGACTGGCCATTTCAGTACCCGGATCCTTCTCCTACGCAGCCATGATGTTGTGATTGATGCAGAATGTGCTCTGGCATTATCTTGTTGAAAAATGCAGGGTCTTCCCTGAAAGAGATGACTAGATGTTGTTCTAGAACCTGAATATATTTTTCTGCATTGATGGTGCCTTTCCAGACATGCAAGCTGCCCATGTCACACGCACTCATGCAACCCCATACCATCAGAGATGCAGGCTTCTGAACTGAGCGTTGATAACAACTTGGGTTGTCCTTGTCCTCTTTGGTCCGGATGACATGGCGTCCCACATTTCCAAAAAGAGCTTCGAATCGTGACTCGTCTGACCACAGAACAGTCTTCCATTTTGCCACACTCCATTTTAAATGATCCCTGGCCCAATGAAAACACCTGTGCTTGTGGATCTTGCTTAGAAATGGCTTCTTCTTTGCACTGTAGAGTTTCAGCTGGCAACGGCGGATGGCACGATGGATTGTGTTCACTGACAATGGTTTCTGGAAGTATTCCTGAGCCCATTCTGTGATTTCCTTTACAGTAGCATTCCTGTTTGTGGTGCAGTGTCGTTTAAGGGCCCGGAGATCACGGGCATCCAGTATGGTTTTACACCCTTGACCCTTACGCACAGAGATTGTTCCAGATTCTCTGAATCTTCGGATGATATTATGCACAGTTGATGATGATAACTGCAAAGTCTTTGCAATTTTTCGCTGGGTAACACCTTTCTGATATTGCTCCACTATCTTTCTGCGCAACATTGGGGGAATTGGTGATCCTCTACCCATCTTGGCTTCTGAGAGACACTGCCACTCTGAGAAGCTCTTTTTATACCCAATCATGTCGCCAATTAACCTAATTACTGTTAATTGGTCTTCCAGCTCTTCGTTATGCTCAAATTTACTTTTTCCAGCCTCCTATTGCTACTTGTCCCAACTTTTTTGGGATTTGTTGACACCGTGAAATTTGGAATCAACATATTTTTCCTTTAAAATGATACATTTTCTCAGTTTAAACTTTTGATCTGTCATCTATGTTCTATTCTGAATAAAATATTGACATTTGCCATCTCCACATCATTGCATTCAGTTTTTATTCACAATTTGTTTAATGTCCCAACTTTTTTGGAATCCGGTTTGTATTTTCTCCTGCTGCTGCATCACAGGGCAGTGAAACACACTTTGAGGAACGCCCTCATCCACATCCCTGAGCTCACAGACACTCATGATCATTAAGTGTTAATGTGATTACTGTAGGAGAGAGAGTAACACCATCCCTCCATCACCATACACAGAAAGCATGACCAATTTTGCGCATATCTAGTATATGATCTAGCCTTCATACTTACACAAAGCTGTTTCTATTTAAAATGCACGTTAAGTTTTTCTATTATATCACATTGTCGTTCACTATTTTTTTTACATCCTGCTTGTTATAATTTATAATTGGTCTCCATAGTCCCTTTTTTTCCTATAAAATCCCTGTAATAAAACATCTAATGGGTTAAAGCCACCATAACTGTATATAACCTCAAGCTGTCTGGTTGTAGTAATTGCCCGCTTTTGAAATATTTCTCAGAAAAGCAGTGCATTTTTCAGGTTGAAAACAACAAAACAGTTTGCCGCTTTACTTATTACTGCTTTCAGGAAGAAGAAAATGTGGAAAGTAGCAATGCGAGTTCATAACAACGTGCACTATAGCAGAGCCTTGGTGCAATTCAGACTCAGGGTGAGATCCATTTCATTGAAAGGCATGGACACTGAATTTACAGAGCTGAACGAGAATAAATTGAAAATACTGGAGAAAAAAAAGGTTCCTACAGCACTCCAGGGCAACCTGGTGCTTCCAGACTACGGTCTTACAAAAGTGTAGAAGTACAAGTACAAGTTGAGTAAAAGTAGAGATACCCTAAGTAAAATATTACTCAAGGAAAAGTAGGAGCCCTTTATTTAGATTTGTACTTAAGCAACTTATTTTTTAAATGTATTTAAGTATCAAAAGTACTGAGCATGTATTAGCTTTCAGTAGCCTTTACATCATAGTAAAAGTCTCTCTTTCTGTCACACTGTCTCTGTCCTTCCCAAATGTGAATGTGCTGTTTCGTTGCTGTCTACAACTATCTCCGCTTCTGATTTCAAACACCTCCTACATAATTAAACGGTTCATGGAGAAAAGGGAAATCATTCCATTCTGAAAAATAGCCAGCCAGCAGGTGGTTTCAAATACTACAGTTAGTTAATAGTTATGTACTGCAACATGTAGTGAAGTAGAAAGTACAGATACAGTATTCATTGTAGAATGTGGTGGAGTAAAAGAAAAACAAGTCCACTAAACTGAAACTATTTAAGTAAAGTATAGATAAGTGAAATACAGTAACAGTTAACACCTTGTAATTCAATGTTTTTGGTTTAGGGATTTATTTTCGGTATTCCAGAAGAAAATAAATCTATTTGGAGATTTCAAAACTATGAAATAACACGTATGGGGCATTATGTAACAACAACAACAACAACAGTCGACTGTTATTTTAAGAAGTGAGGGTCAGCTGGAATAGTTCTTTCAAAAACAGTATTGTGTCAAGTGCATCTGCAATACCCATCAAGCACCATGATGAAACTGGCTCTCATGAAGACCTTCCCAGGAAAGCAAGACCAAAACATAAGTTCTTTTAGAGCCTCAGAAATCACCAATTAACAAACAGCACCGCAAATTATTGCCGAAACCTTATAGATTACAGATTATGAGTAGCAGATAAATTCTCAATATCAACTGTTTAAAGGAGGTTAGTGCATATTTTGGATACTTTCAGCATTGTTTTACAGTCTAGAAATAAATAAAAATCAGGGAAGACCATGGAACTAGATCTGGTCACTAGCTGTGTTCAAACTCTTGACTGGAAGTGTATGTACTTAAGTACAGTAACAAAGAAGTCATCTTCCACCTCCATCCGGTGGCATGGTGATGTAGTGGATAGCACTGTCGCCTTGCACCTCCAGGGTTTGGGTTCGATTCCTGGCCAGGCTCGATTCCCGTCTCGGTTTGCATGTTCTCCCCGTGCTCGATGGGTTTCCTCCGGTTAATCCGTTTTCCTCCCACAGTCCAAAGACATGCAGATTAGGCTAATTGCATTCCCAAATTGCCTGTAGTGTGTAAGTGAGTATGTGTGTGTGTGTGTCCTGTGATGGATTGGCACCCTGTCCAGGGTGTACCCCACCTTGTGCCCCAAGTCTCTTGGGATAGGCTCCAGGCCCCTGAATACAGGATAAAGCGGTATAGACGATGAGTGAGTGACATAAATAATCACCTATAAAATACAAATAAAACATCACTTCATTTCAGTCTGTTTCAATCTATTTCATTCTAGCTTTTTTATTTTAAGAATCTCATAATGACATTCTTATTGCTTGAATCATTAATTTTATTATTTACACTAGAAACATATGTTTAATGTTTACGATCAAAATGTCAGTCCATAAAATAAGAAGTTATTATTATTACTTTTTTTTTTTTATTACTGAATGACATTTTACTAGTTACAGTTACATTTCATTTTGTGGAATGTCAATACAACAAGTTAATTCCTACTATCGCTTATGTTCTAGTAAACAGTCGTTGTCTAACCAAATTTGTTCTCTTTAATGAAGTTAACTAAGGAGAACTAAAAGTCGTCTTTCATGAAGATTCCCTTATGGTGGAAAACCTTCACAAAGAACCGACACTGATGACTCCTTCCACAAATATACTAACATAAACGTCTCCTTAGAAAACACTTCAACCAAACTTGTACTGTAGAAATGATCACACATTAGGGTCAGTGTTTTAATATAATCCCGTGACTTAAATTACAGCTGGACACTCTGTCAGACTCCAATCAGAATTGCATCATAATCAACGTTTTATGACGTGCAAAGTGTTGCAACATGACTTAGTATCAAGTTTAAGTGATAGATGGGTTATGATAGATAGGGGGTGACTGGTACCTGGAATGAGCCGAGGCACAGCTCTAAACAGAGACGCAGGCTCATGTTAGTGAAGTCCGGCAGGAAGTTAAACACCACGTAATGGGTTCCAAACAGGGGGATAAGGAGAAGCGTGGACTTGGTCAGGCGTCTGAGAGAAAAGAGGGAGGAGGTAGGAAAATAATAGCTCAATATGGAAAATAGCACATGGAGTACATTTGGTAGGTACTAACCACTGCATTCTGGGAACAACTGACAGCGTATTACAGTTTCGGAGTTGCCCTGACCCAGTCGTCTAGACATCACAATTTGCTTCTTGTCAAAGTCGCTCAGATCCTTACACTTGCCAATTTTTCTTGCCTCCAACCGAATTTTAAGAACTAACTGTTCACTTGCACCCTGAATTATCCTACCTCCTGACAGGTGCCATTGTAAAGAGATAATTAACGTTATTCACTTCACCTGTCAGTGGTTTTTAATGCTGGGTGGATCGATGTGTGTGAAATCTGATAAAATTGCCTCTGAGCTTGAAGGACAGCACAGGAGATTACTCATGCACTTCCAGGGGTTCATTATGCATTTAAAAGGGCAGCATTTTTATCTCTGAAATTTGTGCAGTTGTGTTAACCCTTTAAAGTTTTAGCTTAGGCAGATGTTCAATAGTTCATATCACAGCAACGCTGAATTCCAAAATCCTGAATCGGATTGGTCTGAAGCTCTACATTTGTAGACTGACCCCTCTGCATGAAATCCTAATAATAAATAGATTTACGAAATTGCAAAGAAAATCATTTTGAAATGTTGAAAACTTGTGTTTAATGAACATTCCTGAAAGGGGGTCTCCAGTGTGAGAGATTATGTACTTTAAGAAAGAGAACACAAGAAAGGATGGTAAAGTAACAAACACTATGTGTTTTTTCTTGTGATTTTTCCCGATTTGCTCACTAATTTGGTGGAAGCCAATTTCTACCCTTCATTAGGGCTCGACACCATCAAGGCTACGACCACCAAGAAGGAAGGACGAAGACCATCCTTCGTTACCTCTGGACCGAATTGTTTGTTCAGGCACCGTTGGGAGTGGAGCACCACACTGGCATGAGCTCACACTTGAACATGATTGGCTGAAGTCGTAACTGATGGATAGCGCTGCCCCACGTGCTGGGTGCGTCGCTTCATGCGCTTCCCTTCTTACCCTGATGCGCCCTTCGCTCTGGACTCATCAGACCACATGACTTTTTGATGATCTTTTTGCCTCCTTTATACTTCTAAAACCAGCTCCAGTCATTTCAAATCTCCTAAGTTGTTTTCTGTGCTTGATTTATCCCAATAATTTGACCCTTCTGAAATTGGTGATTTTTTTTTTGTCTAAACAGTGTACAGTATAATTTAGCAACTCAAAGAAATTCAAAGAAAACAAAGAATACGTTTGTGTTTTTTATATTAAGAAAATAAGCCCATATTGGAAAATATGTCCTCCATACTGACCTTGTGTATCTGTGAAAAATCTGTCTCTTGTGCTGAGGGTGTTACGCAATCAAGCAGTTATTGTAGACTAGGTACATTGTTCTGTGAGTGTCGGCTGCGATCTGTCAAAACTCTACATATAAAGCGCTTCTTTGTGATTAAATAATACGTTAAGTACAAACTAAATGTCATGTCATGTTAAAGATTTAGAGTAGACACGTGACCAGATGATGATTTAGGCATTGTGTTCATGTGCAGTACCATTACTTTTAACATCAAATTAACCTCGTAACACCAAATTTCAACGTCTCTCCCTTTCTCTCTCTCACACACAGTCACTCAGATACACACACGTCTCTCTCTATCAGCTCTATAGGCGCTCTTCATGAAAAGAAATCTGTCTCCGTCTTCTGATGAGAAAAAAGACTATTTGATGGTTAGACATCATTTATGTAATAGGATTTTATACCCTTAGTTTTATGCCTCAGTCATATACAGTGTTGAGCTTTTAGTGTTGGTGCTTTTCTACATTACTTTCTACATTACTTTTTTGTTCTATTCAAAAGATCACAGATGGGAAAAAAAGTACACTTGAGTGAAGAGAGACACATTGTGTTTGACCCATACTGTGGACAAGAAGATAGAAAAGTATGTGATGTCAACTCCAAATCCAGTGGTGCACAGTGGTAAGATATGCTATGTGGATCCATTAGAGAAAAATGCATGATGGTTGTGGAAAAAAGAAAAACACTTCAAATCCATTATTATAGTTTCCGTTGGTCCGTTCTTCGTACGTCGCTAACTCAGTTAGCTGGATTTGATTGTTGTGTATTTGTCCATTTGCTGTCATAGCAACATGTCCATAAGCTATAATCAATAAGCAATATAAGCAATCTATAAGCAATAATCCTAGACATCTCAATCCAGCTATACTAATCATCAACAACAGGTAGCTCGAAGAACCAACTTAGCCAGATCTTAATTAGCACGATGATCTCATCACACATAGATGTGTCAATTCATCTCGGATGTGTCAAGCGACGTAGGAAGAACGGACCCCATGTTGGTTTTTTGTTTGTTCGTTTGTTTAAAGGTGGTGTAGTGGTTAGCACTGTCGCCTTGCACCTCCAGGGTCTGGGTTCGATTCCCCAGCCAGGCTCGATTCCCGTCTCTGTGTGCATGGAGTTTGCATGTTCTCCCAGTGCTTGGTGGGTTTCCTCCGGGTACTCCGGTTTCCTCCCACAGTCCAAAGATATGCAGGTTAGGCTAATTGGTGTTCCCAAATTGACCGTAGTGTGTGAATGAATGTGCGTATGAGTGTGTGCCCAGCGATGGATTGGCACCCTGTCCAGGGTGTACCCCGCCTTGTGCCCTAAGCCTACTGGGATAATAGGCTCCAGGTCCCCCGCGACCCTGAATAGAGGATAAAGCAGTATAGAAGATGAATGAATGAATGTTTGTTTAAATAATTTTTATTTACTCATACTTTGTTAAAGCTTTAGTGTGCACATGTTTTACCAGGAAACTGTGGACCATCCGATCTGCACACAACGTGGCCCAAGTTTTCACAACAGATGCCCTTAGTGATGCAACCCTCCCAAATTTATCCGGGTTTGGGACCCGGAATCCAGTGACTGGGGTTTGGGTGTTGGCTGAATCAAACCTGCGCCTTCCGTATGGCCGGCAGGAGCCCTACAACTGAACAAACTTGAAAATGGAATGGATGTAAAAAAAACCTTACATTTCTTTCTTTTTTTTTTTTTTAATACAAACTTTTGCTCAGAAATCCAGATCAAGTTTGATAACTTGTACAAGCTCAGTTAGCTGGACTGGATTGGTCAGGATTTAACATAAACTCTTTTCTCATTTTTTATGAAGCTCTTTAAACTGCTATATGTCCATATTTATTTATTTATTTATTTATTTAACCAATGATCATTTGGTCAATGATCATGGTTTCTTGGAAAATGTGACCTTTCCAAGTATCCCATTATCCAATCCATACATGAAGTCTTTCAACTCATCTTTATGCATATAGAATGATCTTGAATAATAAATATATACTGATGGGCCAAAAAATGTCACTGTTGTAAAAGGTTTAAACTATTGGTATGCATCAAGCAAAGAAATATTAAAACTACTGAAATTGGGTTAAGACTCATTCCTAAAACCTGCAAGGATAGTCCTGAACCGTCAACTGCATGAAAGTAACACTTGATGAGAGAGAAGACAAACAGTATTTCGATTCCTCTGTATGTCTGCACATGTGGTGGTGTTGACAAATAAAAAACCTTGAACCTTAAAATGCAGTCGGGATGAGCATGACCAGAGATCACTTAAACGCCTGGTAAAGTTGCATCATAAAAGATGAACAGCAGAAATTTAACAAGGAAAGTAAGAGCATTTCCACACACACACAAACAACGTGATGGGACGTCAAAGGATTGGGACTAAACAGCAGTGTGTCCATAAGGAAACCACTTGTTAGTGAGACTCATCAGTAAAAAAGTTTGCGAGGAAGCATAAAGACTGGACTCTTAGAGCGATGTAAAAAGAAAGTCATGTGGTCTGATGAGTCCAGATTGGACCTATTCCATATTCCACGACTAAAAGTGTAAAAGATTGGCTCTGGAAGTTTGAGGAATCACGACTAGTGTAGCAAAAAGCACTTATATCTTATATTTAGTTAGTGACATAAAAAACACACTTATGCAACGTGCAGTAAGTGTGTGTACGAAAGACATATTTCAGTGTTGTAAATGTTTATCCTACATCCTAATACCACATACCTATACTGTGGCGAGTTGTTGAACTGAATTAGACGCGGGTTCAACTTCTGCACCAGTATCCTAATGATGTTCAGGAACAGCAGGAAGTTAATCTGTTTAGAAGATATGATGAAGCAAATATACTGTTACCAATCTGACGTTTAAAAAAAAATGGGATAAAAAAGTGTTTAGTCAGCCACCGATTGTGCAAGTTCACCCACTTAAAAAGATGACAGAGGCCTGCCATTTTCATCATAGGTATACCTCAACTATGAGAGACAAAATAAGAAAAAGAAATGCAGAAAATCAAATTGTAGGATTTTTAAAGAATTTATTTGCAAATTACGAAAAATAAGTATTTGATCAATAACAAAATTTCATCTCAATACTTTGTTATAAACACTTTGTTGGCAATGACGGAGGTCAAACGTTTTCTGCAAGTCTTCACAAGGTTTTCACACACTGTTGCTAATATTTTGGCCCGTTCCTCCATGCAGATCTCCTCTAGAGCAGTGATGTTTTGGGGCTGTCGCTGGGCAACACAGACTTTCAACTCCTTACAAAGATTTTCTATGGGGTTGAGATCTGGAGTCTGGTTAGGCCACTCCAGGACCTTGAAATACTTAAAATACTACAAACCCACTCCTTAATTGCCCGATCGGTGATGGAAGGAGGTTTTCACCCAAAATCTCACGATACACGGCTCTATTCATTCTTTCCTTTACACGGATCAGTCGTCCTCGTCCCTTTGCAGAAAAACAGCCCCAAAGCGTGATGTTTCCACCCCCATGCTTCACAGTAGGTTTGGTGTTCTTTGGATGCAACTCAGCATTCTTTCTCCTTCAAATACGAAGTTCTATTTTGGTTTCATCTGACCGTATGACATTCCCCCAATCCTCTTCTGGATCATCCAAATGCTCTCTAGCAAACTTCAGACGGGCCTGGACATGTACTGGATTAAGCAGGGGGACACGTCTGGCACTCCAGAATTTGAGTCCCTGACGGTGCAGTGTGTTACTGATGGTAGGCTTTGTTTCTTTGGTCCTGTGAACTCTCTGCAGGTCATTCACTACAGTAGGTCCCCCTGTGTGGTTCTGGGATTTTTGCTCACAGTTATTTGTGATCATTTTGACCCCACGGGGTGAGATCTTGCGTGGAGTCCCAGATCGAGGAGATTAGGTGCAGGTCTACAATTTTGTTTCTGGTGTCCTTTGACAGCTCTTTGATCTTGGCCATGGTGGAGCGAAGTGTGACTGTGTTTGACGTTGTGGACACGTGTCTTTTATACTGATAACAGATGCCATTAATACTGGTAACGAGTGGAGGACAGAGGAGCCTCTTAAAGAAGTTGTTACAGGTCTGTGAGAGCCAGAAATCTTGCTTGTTTGTAGGAGACCAAATACTGAGTTTTCACCATAATTTGGAAATAAATTCTTTAAAAATCTTACAATGTGATTTTCTGGATTTTTTTTCTTTTCTTATTTTGTCTCTCATAGTTGAGGTGAAAATTGATGATTTTCCTATGATGACTTTTTTGCCCCACATCCTGAAGTGTTAAATCACAGCGAGGTAACAGTGCTGTTGGTTAAAGTAAAATACAGTAATGGAGTAATTACCCCTATGGATACAACAATCGGACCCTTGATTATCCACCAGTAAGGGGACTCTTCGATAATGTCCCAGCATCTGGAAAAAAAACAAACAAACATATATTCACAAAGCCTGGACATCAATAATCATTCGACATGATAAAAGTATAAAAATACGATAATATGCAAAGTTTGGCTTCATTAGTAACGAGTGCAAAAGTTCTGCAAGGGACAAAGCAACAGCAAAAACGTTCTAATAGACATCAAAGATATCAGGTCAAGTCGCTGAAGCAGTGAATAAAAGCCAGATATTTACTCTGTGTTCTCGAAATACACCCTGGAGATGATCCAGAGGAGGATAAAGAACAGAGGAACTCCTGCAGACGGGAGAAAGAAAGAGAGAGAGAGAAAGAGAGGGAAGTGAACATCATCACTAATCTGCAGTGGTGATCATGTGGAGAGGAAATTTAGTCTTCTTAATCATTCTCATTCAAATCATGTAAAAGATAAATCAATGGGGGAAAAAAAAATTCTTAATTAACTCAAATCATGCCACAGATGAAAACAGCTGACATACGACATGAGAATGACACCCAAAAATACTCTTGATTGACACGTTTTTTTTTTTCCTGGTTCGACTTAAATTTTATGCAAATCAGAAAAACAGATTGGTAGAGTCCAGGTTTCAGTTGCAGGATAACTACATTTTAACTGCTCATTTTAGATGTTTTTACTCATTAGAATGAACCCAACTTGCACATCAGAAGCACTAGGGATGTAATCCAGTGGGGAAATAAATTATTCAGAATGAACATCCATCTGAATGTGGCGCCAATCACAGGATTGTAAGCACACACACACTCATAATCACTATCACCCAATCATACACTACTGGCTACGCTGTATGTCTTTGGACTGTGGGACAAAACCAAAGTACATGAAGGAGACCCTCCAAGCACGGGGAAAACATGCAAACTCCGCACACAGGTGTGATTCAAACCTTAAGATTTAAGGTGAATCTCTGAATAAATAAACAGATGTAATAATACTAATAATAAGTGAATAAAAAGTGATGTAAATGGGATCCAAATACAGAATAAGAATAAGAGACACATCTGGTTGAGTCGTGCAACAGGACCTCATGGGCCTCAAGATACCACTCAATAATGGTTTTTACTTTCAGGCAGGAGAGAGAGAGAGAAACAAACAAACACTGTGTTCATGAATATGTAGCACTGATAACCAACGGTAGATGTAGCATTTACAGCAATCAGTCATCCTTAGTAACTGCCTGATCAGGATTTTTCATTTAGGTGACTAATTAAGCTATAAGGGTTTATATTTAGAGAAAAAGAACCAATGGAATTTAAAAGGAAATCAAACATGCAGATATAGATTGCGCTCCTCCCTCGAGTGTTTTCCAGTGTTTCTGGCATCATATTTAATTAACAGAATCATCTGGATTAAATTGACTCGAGATATACAGTAGATATGAATATTTGGAGCACTAAGTACAGTATATACAAATATTAGCAATTATACAACTATATCTGTGAGATAGTTATGCTATTAATGGCATAAATATGATTGTTTACTGTTTTGAACAGTATGAATGAGGGATGGAATAACATTGCACATTGTAAAAGCGACCAAATTATCGTAAAATTATTTTTGTAAAAAATATGACCAAATTATTATAGCGGTACAAATTTAATCCGTTCCCGGAGATGACTTCTTAAGGCAAAAATTCGTCTCGTCCATAAGAAATAATGTAAATCCAGATAATTCATTCAGCCACCCAAAAATATTACTAATACCACCAATTTCCAATGCTGTAATCATATTTTTGCATATAAAAACATAAATAAACTAAAATAAATAGACATTAAACCTCGCTTAACCTTAATTTATGATTCCTCTTGGCACCGGCTACTTTAAAAACCAAACTGAAAGCAGCTCTCTTTTCTTCTTGCCACCGTCCTTGTTAACCTTCGGTGCTATGTCATCACTAAATCTTGCACAAAATGCGAAAAAAGAAAAACCTACAAGTAAACTGGCTTCATTTGGCTTTCCACTGACGCAAACAAGTTTTGAACAGCTCACGAACATAAGCGCAACTTAGCGGTTCAGTCGTATGTTGTGGCAAATCTGTTGCAAAATGTAAGTTTTTAAGGTGAGACTTTGGTTCGTGTGCCGATATATTGTATCATTCTATTAATAATTTCAAATTTTAGATTCAAATAAACATTTTATTTGTAACATACTGTCACGAACCTTCACGTGTCTGTGTCGGGTGTGTGTGCGTGGCATGATCGCAGAGGAGGCGAGCTGACGGTTCATTAAAGTCTTTTTATTAACATAAAAAGGCATAACATCCAACACAAACTAAGCTATAACCACAACAAAAGCTAGACGCCTGACTGACGTTCAGCCAGGCTATTTATACTAAACATAATCAAAACATAATTGGCTTTCCTCGGTTCAGGTGAGCTTCTTACGTCACCTGACCGAGGTGCAGACTGGGAACTGAAGTCATAACTAAACACAAAACAAAACCTAAACGGGCGTTAGGCGCCCTCTAGGGGTTAACCGTCACAGTATCCCCCCCAAAAAAATGCTCCTCCGGAGCATCACCGGAGGCCCCGGACACCCACCCCAATGTTTTACCTTCTGCCTCCCGACCAGGACGCTGGGTGACGGTGCTCGGCGGCTGCTGAGCTGGAGACGTGCTCGGCCGCTGCAGAGCTGGAGACGTGCTCGGCGGCTGCAGAGCTGAAGACATGCTCGGCGGCTGCAGAGCTGGAGACGTGCTCGGCGGCTGCAGAGCTGAAGACATGCTCGGCGGCTGCAGAGCTGGAGACGTGCTCGGCGGCTGCAGAGCTGGAGACGTGCTCGGCGGCGGCGACGGAGCTGACTCTGAGCTCGACGGCGGCGAGGGAGCTGACTCTGAGCTCGACGGCGGCGACGGAGCTGACTCTGAGCTCGACGGCGGCGACGGAGCTGACTCTGAGCTCGACGGCGGCGACGGAGCTGACTCTGAGCTCGACGGCGGTGACGGAGCTGACTCTGAGCTCGACGACGGCGGCGACGGAGCTGACTCTGAGCTCGACGGCGGCGACGGAGCTGACTCTGAGCTCGACGGCGCAGCGTCGTCCTCAAAGCCTGGAGGGGGCGGCAGAAAGATGTCCACCAAGCTCCTTGATGTCTGTGGCGCGGACATGCTGGTTAGCAGCTGCTGAACTGACTCGGAGCTTGGGAACGGCGGCGCCGCCATGACGTCCTCATCGCTGAGAGACGGAGGAAGAGACGCGTCTTCGACGCTGGCCAGCCACTCCTGGTATCCCTCCGCGACGCTTACAGGCGGAGGCGGCGGAGGAAATGAGTCTTCCCTCGTGCAGAGGAGTGGTGGCTGTGGAGGAAATGCCTCTTGTTCCGTGCTGGAACGTGGCCGCAGCGGCGGAACAAACGCCTCTCCCTCGCTATCCCGCGAAGGTTTCGAATGCGTTGTTTCCTCCTTACCGCCGAGTGCTGGCGAGGGAGGAGAAAGCTCCGAGCCCGCTTTGCGATTCTCCCTGAAGTAGAGGATCATGCGCTGCATCTCTTCCACCTGCTCCCGTAGGTTTCTCACTTGCTCCAGATCAGGATTCCACCACCTGAGCTCATTCTCCTCACGCCGCTGCTGCTCTGCCTGGGGTGTTATTTCCCCCGCGTCACCGCTGTACTTGGCCTTCCTGGCCCTTCTCTTCCGGCTGGTGCGGGGAACCACGTGACCCTGTGTTGCGTCGCTCCCAAATGGCGTCCGCCTAATGGCGAGCCTGCAGCCTTCCCAGCTCTGTGGTGCCTCTCTCTCTCTCTCCTCGCTGCTCTCCCGCAAGTGCTCCTGTCTCGCTAGCAGGTTGTACTTCCAGCTCTGGTACATGTCCACCTCGCTGACCTCCAGCCAGCAGTAATCCCAGCCGCGATACCTCTCTTCTTCGTTCTCCTCCAGCCTGTCCGCCAGCTCGGGCGAGATCGTACTAGCGCCCCCCCCCAAAAAATATTCCAGGGGGAAATCCTCCGCCATGCCACTTGGACGGTCCAGCTTTCTGTCACGAACCTTCACGTGTCTGTGTCGGGTGTGTGTGCGTGGCATGATCGCAGAGGAGGCGAGCTGACGGTTCATTAAAGTCTTTTTATTAACATAAAAAGGCATAACATCCAACACAAACTAAACTATAACCACAACAAAAGCTAGACGCCTGTCTGACATTCAGCCAGGCTATTTATACTAAACATAATCAAAACATAATTGGCTTTCCTCGGGTCAGGTGAGCTTCTTACGTCACCTGACCGAGGTGCAGACTGGGAACTGAAGTCATAACTAAACACAAAACAAACTACAAAACAAAACCTAAACGGGCGTTAGGTGCCGTCTAGGGGTTAACCGTCACACATACACAGTCATACACAGTACGATATGCAGTCAAATGCTTATCAAAAGTTAAAAACCAGAGGGGATAGAGCATTTGCTGTGGCAGGCCCCAGACTTTGGAATAACCTCCCTCTGAATGTCAGATCTGCACAAACATTGGAGCTTTTTAAATCTTTATTAAAAACACACTTTTATGGACTGGCTTTTAGCACAGGTTGACTTTGATGTTTTTATCTATTTTATTTAATTTTATTCTATTTTAACTGCTTCTAGTTTTATCTGCCTTAACTAGTTTGTATTATATGTAGTATTTTATTGTGTGGTTTTTTATTATCTATTCTCTGCATGTACAGCACTTTGGGCAGCACAAACTGTTGTAAATGTGCTATATAAATAAACTTGACTTGACTTGAATGCGTATATGACCGCTCGTGACCTTGTAAATCAAGATTATCTGTGAGGGTTGCCCACTAGAGGGCAGTGTTTTTAGTTTGTAGTTTTTGTTTCTAGACCCAGTTTCCCAGAAGCCTCCTCAGTCAGGTGATGTGGATGCTCACCTGAACTGAGGAGGCTCATTAGCACTGTTTATAAATACCTGTTTGTTCTGGGAAACTGGGTCGAGCATTAAAGTGATATAATTTCTGTTCTGTTATGTGGGTTTTGTTTGGTTCTGTTTTGGTTTGATGATAGTTGGCCTTTTGGTTTCAGGAGCACTTTAAGTTAAGTTGGTTTATATTGAGATGTCTTTGTCTTTGTGTCTCCTAGCAGGATTAGCCTCTAGGAGAATTAGCCCTTTGTGTTTACCCTTTTGTGTAAGTATCCCCCATTGCCTGTTTAGTTATTAGTCTGTTTAAATACTAATGAGGGTGATACTAACATGTTTATATCTTAGCCTGTCTAGTCTCCGTTTATGTCTAGTCTCATTGTCTGATTAGCTCTTAGTCTGTTTAGGTACTAACATCTTTAGCCACTAACCTTTAGAGTTCTTAGTCTGTTTCATACCTAGTCTGCTGTGTACCCTGTCTGTTCATTCCCTTGTGTCTCAGGCTACTGGCCTGTTGAGCCATTAGTCTGATTAGCTATGAGCTAGCTTAGCAGCTAATGTGCAGCACAGCCAGTAGACCTAGCCAAGCCTGTCTTGTTTGTTTATCCCTTGCATGTATAGTCCCTTGTGTTTAGTCCTCTAGGCTGTTTAGTATGTCTTGTCTCGTCCAGTTTGTATCCCCATGTCTGTACTGTATTAGATCGTGTAATCCCGAGTCTGTGTTTGTGTTTTGAGTTTCGTTTGTTAGCATGCTCCATGTTTTTAGCCAACTCTCTTAGTTCATGTTTTGTTCATGTTTGCTTTTTGTTTGTTTGATTCTTATTAAAGACTCTTTTCTGTTTCACTGCATCCCCTCTGCATTTATGCCTCAACACCAAGCCCACAGTCCAACATCATAGCAGAACGTGACATTATCAATAAGAAATAAATAATGGAATAAAATAAGAATAAAATATAGAAAAAAAGTGGAAGAACAAAATATAAAAATAGGATATAAAAAATATTTTAAAAACTTCATAAATAATTATAGATAATAATGGCTGTACAAATAAGAAAAAATATGCAATGTACAAAAGTGTGCAAAAAAAAATAAATTTATGAATTTTTACTATATACAGATTTTCTAGCAAATAAACACTGGCACTACTAGTCTTTGCTCCAGTTCTAATACATATTGTCAAGGTTATATGTTATTATAAGTGGAATAAAGTAAAGTCTTGAATTTAGGAGCCACCAAGGTTTCAGAAACAGAAACCTAATGATGTTTTAAAGAAGCTCTGTAGTCTGAATGATGAAAAGAAAAAACATCAAAGCCTAAACTGGTGAAACCCTGTAACAGATGAGTTGTAACAGAAGTGTAATTAATACAGTACTTATCAACGCGGCTGCAACACAATCTGTAAAAACAGTCCGTTTCTTTCAGCTTTGTGACACCAGGAATTAGTCCCAAGAACATCATCACAAACCACCATGAAGTCCTGAGATCCTGTGAATCACCAGAGAATCGGAACAGAGTACAAAGAATGACGAAGAAACCTCTCGTGATAGTTGGCGCCGTGTTTTTCACAGCTTCAACTGCAGAGCAGAATTTGTGCCAGGCAGAAAGAGACAAATGATAAAGCAGTCGAGTGGTAAACTAGATTATCGACTGGAGGGCCGCTCGATGGTGTGTGGATGCCTGTGTGAATGGAGTGCACATTGATTGTGCGTATCAGTCTGTTCGTTTTTTATTGGTTCGCATCTTTTCTGTAGTAGAGTCTCTTGATTAATCATGCAATGATATCGTTATACTGATTTGGTTTGGTGCTTTCTCTCCATTACACGCTATTCAGATTATATCCTTCACCTAATGTTCCATTATGGACCAATGGGTAAGACTGGAACATTTCATGAGGGAGTAGTAGAGAGAAAGGTACTGATGGGTGTCATGGTGATATGACACTTTTGCAATGTCATGTTGCTCCAAAAGCAAGAGCATCCTTTATTATATTTTTTTTTTACCTGTGACATTTCCTTGTAAAGTCAATGCAAGATCAAAATGATGTAGTTAATATTCATGTGACTGCAGTGTCAGGAAGCGTGAAGCCATACCCAGTCATCTCGAACGATGACTATAATCTACATTTCTCAATTCTGTCAACTGTGTGCTATCAATGCTCACTCTGTGATTTATTTATGACAAATTATACACCAAAGCCAACGATCAACCTACAACTAGGTTACGACTGAAACATTACGCAATGATGAAATCGCTAATTATTCACAATTTGTATTGAGTAATAAACTTTATATTACAGCAATGGATCCAAAATGTACATGTCTTTACAATATGTATGTACATTTACGTATGTACATTTTTCTTAACCGATAATTGAACACATTAGCAATGTGTTCAATTATCGAAATTATGGAATAAATTAAGAATAAAATATAGAAAAACTTGGCTGCAGAAAAAAAGTGCAAGAACAAAATATGAAAATAGGATGTCAAAAATATTTTTAAAACTTCATAATCGATCACTTAGTCCACATAGTCGATCACTTACTAATTATAATTAACGATAAGATATGTATGTTTGATTCAGTTTAAATTTTCTTTAAAAAGCTCTATGCACCACTTAAACTGCAAGTGTGACCTCTTTTGGTGCACAACTTAATAGCTATGTGAGCTACATCTGAGAAATATGACGCAAAACAAACATTACCAGTTAATACATTTTTATCTTATTATTACCTTTATACGTCTATCATCTTGTAGGCGAATATTTGACTGATGATTACTCAGGAAATGTTATGATTACAAGTCACAATTTTCAAGATATGTTTATGAATGAAATGTACATGATCAAAACTTTGAGATAAGATATTTTATTCATTATGTTGGAGGGGCCAGGCATGGAGGCCAGCGGAGGAGAAACAAGGGGTGGGACTGAAGCACAAGAAATTTTTTTTACATACATTTACTGACAAAAACTGTCGAAACACTTTCTGTAAATTGGTAATGTTTAAAAACCTATAAGATGACACCTAAAATATAAAATTGTACATGCATTTAAAAGTACTTGCAGTGTTTGTGATATTCTGTAACTGTAATATGTATGACATGATGTATGTATCCAGTGATGTAAACGTTAAAGCACTTTTTGTAAGTCGCTCTGGATAAGAGCGTCTGCCAAATGCCTAAATGTACATGTACAGTAAATGTAAATGTAATATCTACTGTAACTAATAAATGTACCATTTCTATTCAGATGCATTTCTCTCAACTAACAAGAAACAAGAACTACAGTATCTCATTAAGAGGATGCTTGCCAATATTTGTCAACACAAAAAAAAAAAAAAAAAAAAAAGAAAATATATATATATATATATATATATATATATAGACAAGCTTAACATAAATTCTTGATAATGCATATATTACTATAAAGAATTGCACTTAGTGTATTGTGATTTAATAATTGCACAAGTCCGTATGACGATTTTGATTTTTTAAATGTGATTAATAGTGCAGCACTACATAAGTGATTTTAAGTTAACTGTTTTTGTAATCCATTTGTATTCCAGTTAGCTATTTTCAGGGGAATATTAAGACAGAGGTGAAGTGGTGGTACAGTAGCTCAAGCACTCGAACACATCTTCAACCTTTTCTCATACAAATCATATGGGCGAAACTGTCTGTATGCTACAGTATACTGTATCCTGAACAAATGCTAAGCACGGCCCTCACGCTGTTCGAAAGAAATTAGCAGCGGTGTTAAGCGCCCTCACCCCAGCCCAGCAGAGAGAAGCCCCAGAGACAGCGGCGACTGCGAGGGAAAGCCGACAGGAGCAGAGAGTTGAGATACACCGCCTCCACCAGCAGCCAGGAGAAATTACTCATCACGCAGTAATGACAGAAAATGACAGATGCCTTACAGGCTGCCTGCATGGAAAAAAAAAAAAAAAAAGAGGCAAGCGGGATTTAAGAGAAGACAAACTTATTAAGTGAACAAGAAAGCGTCACTGTTGAAGAGAATACAGAGGTAAAGTCATGCTGTAGTTGAGAAAAGAAAGTTAAATGATGTAACTTCATCACTGTGATTCACAAAGTGGTTCCCACTGGATAACACGCTACACTGAAAAGCAGACATTTCACGTTGCCGTTCTGTACTGAAATGCAATCAAGCAATCAATTAACCACAACCTTGAAATTTCCACCTTTCTAGAATAATGTATTTGATTCCAATATAATATAATAGCTACAATTATGTGGGAATGTATTAGCTCAGAGAAGGTTATATTCTACATGAATATAAAGGAGCAGAGTAGCCTCCTTATGTGTGTGTGAATGTGTACAGTACGTGTGTGTTCTCTCTATACACTTACAGTAGACAGGGAACAGTGGTCGGTCTCTTCATTGCCAAAGAGTATAGCGTCCTTAATGAACACAGATGCTGCTTTGAGGATGAAGCTGATGAACAGTTGGATGTGGATATAATTTCTTGCACAGTGCAACCTCCTGCATACAAGCACATACACACATAATCACAGGCAAACACACACCACACACAGCGTTACTGTTAACACCCTGAATTTGATTAATTTCCCATAAGGGTAATTAGAATCAGAAATTAAAGACCTCTGTGGGAGAAGCTGAAATAGTCTTGTCTAAAGACCTGATGACATAATGCGTAGAGAAAGATGTCCGTTGTCTCTGCCAGCAAAAGGCCACAGTCTGTTTTGTCTGCGCCAGGTAAATTGCAATCACCTACCCTAACACCTCTCTCTATCTCAGCAGTGTTCCCTAGTGGTGTTGTAATTAATTTACTCTTTTCAGCCCGCTAGGTTTTATCAGATTTAGCGTCTGCCGTGGCTCAAACCCAAATGACATCATGCTGAATAAAGGTTGACAGGGTGAATTAGATTTGCTTTTTATCACAAAGCTTAGAGAAACAGCTAAAAAGTTTTTGCCACATGATGGAAAACCTTAAAGGTTGAAGACAAATACAACAACAACAACAACAACAAAAATAACGACTGGAGTACCTGAAGATCAGCAGGACTACCACCGCGATGGACAGCGAGATCAGAGAGACCCCGTAGCCAATGGAGTAGATCAATCTCACCATGGTGAAGTACGATTCCTGGCATACACACAAGTAGCAGTTACACACCAATCAGCCATAACATGAAAACCAGCTGCCTAATATTCTGTCGAACCCACTTGTGCCACGAAACAGGACATTGAGGCGAGGAGGTGAAGATATGTTGTGGTATCTTGCACCAAAGCTGAGCAGTGCCACCTCCATGAATTGGATTTGTTGTCCAGCACACATGCTACAGATGCTTGATCAAACTGAATTCCTTATTATTGTCATGTTGAGCTTGTAAGATTGGACGCAAATGCAGGTGCGCAAAAAACGTGCTTTATTCCAAAAAACACCAACACCAACAAATAAGAAACAAACAAACGTGATCACAACTCAAAAAGGGGTTCCTCGTGCCAGTAATCCACTGTCCACGGAAAATGTGAGTTACGTTCTGAAAGGGCATAAAACACTCGGCATTCACAACGGTGGATGAACAGGTGGCTACGGGGTCGGCTGGTTTAAGTAGGAGCACACATAAGGGATACACAGGTGAAACTACTGAATGCTGATAGTGAATGACATACACACACAGACACACTAGGGGGAGACAAAGCGGCGGCTCAGTAGTCCGGAGAACTGGATCTTCTCCCCTGAAGCCGCGGTGGCCCAGATGCTACTGTACCCCCTCCCCCAGAACCGGCCTCCCGAGCGAGGTGAGGGCGCCCCCTACGCGTTGTCGGAGGGAGCGAGGACACACCTGCTTGATGGAACTGCCGGCGGGCAGAACGACCCGGCGGTCGCGGAGCTGGGCGATCTGGCCGTGCCCTGTGGAAATCCGTTATGAGTTCCTGACTCAGTATGTCTCGGGCCGGAACCCAGCTCCGTTCCTCCGGGCCGTACCCCTCCCACTCGACTAGATATTGCAATGCACCTGCTCTCCTCCGTGAGTCCAGTAGTTCTCTGACTCGGAACGCTGGGGCGCCCCCTATGTCCACGGCTCCAGGGAGTGAAGGTTCCGCTGCTCCTTCATCCAGCAAACCCCGGACCACCGGCCTGAGAAGAGAGATATGGAAAACAGGGTTAATACGTAAATGTGTGGGAGTGTGAGTCTATATGATACAGGGTTTACTTGTGCTGCTATGGGAAATGGACCGATGAACCTGGGGGAGAGTTTTCTGCAGGGGAGGTTAAGGCGAGCCACACCCAATCGCCTACCTGGAGCGGAGGACTTTCCCGTCGTCGCCTATCGGCATATTTCTTGAATCGCTGCACTGCTTGGGAGATTTTTGTGTTTGCGTCTTCCCACACTTTTTCCGCTTTCTTAAACCACTCGTCCACCACAGGTACATCGGTCGGAGTGGCATCCCAGGGACACAGCGGGGTTTGGTATCCTAATATACACTGAAACAGCGTTAGGCCGGTAGAGGAGTGGCGGAGTGAATTTTGTGCATACTGTATTCCGCCCAGAGTAAACAGTCAGCCCATTCATGTTGTCGGCTACTACAATATGCTTGAAGATATCTCCCGAGTTCTTGGACAGTCCGCTCTGCCTGCCCATTCGACTCTGGGTGATAGCCCGACGTTAGGCTAACTGTGGTCCCCAACTTCTGAAAGAATGCTTTCCAGACTTTGGCGATAAATTGGGGACCACGATCGGAAATAATATCTTCGGGGATGCCGTAGCAACGAAACACTGAATTGAATAGGGTTTCTGCCACCTGGAGGGCTGACGGAAGGGAACAAAACGGGATAAATCTACATCCCTTAGAAAACCTATCTATCACCACGAGAACCGTGGTGTACCCGTTCGAAACAGGTCCGTGACAAAGTCCACTGCGATATGGGACCACGGTCTGTTCGGCACCGGGAGGGGCGTTAGTTTACCAACTGGTAGGCAACGTGGGCTCTTGGTAGTCGCACAGGTGGCACAAGACAAAACGACCTTTTTCACGGTTTCCCGCATTTTTGGCCATCAGAACTTTGGTTCTAACAGGTGGTGAGTGCGTGCAACGCCGGGGGGGCCTGATGCTAGGCTTGTATGAGCCTCGATCGTCACTTGTTCGCGAAGATTCGATTCGGAGGGCAGCTCCTAGGCACGTGTGAAAAAGAGCGCCCAGCGGGCTTGAGGTGAGTTTAGTCTCTTTGCCTGTTGGAGGTACTCGAGGTTATGGTGGTCCGTGAGTACCGTGAATGAATGTTTCGCCCCCTCCAGCCAGTGTCGCCACTCCTCTAATGCCGTTTTTACTGCTAGCAGCTCTCTGTTACCGATATCATAATTTCGCTCGGCAGGTGTTAATTTCCTAGAAAAAAAAGCGCAAGGGTAGAGTTTCTCGGGGTGGCCCTGGCGTTGTGACAGCACTGCTCCTATCCCTACCTCGGACACATCGACCTCTACTATAAAGGGCTTGTCAGGATTTGGTAATTTTAAGATAGGCGCTGTAGTAAAAGCTGTTTTGAGACGCGCAAACGCCTCGCGCTTCCACTGGGAACTCGCGGAGGGTGTTTCGGCTTCCCTATCAGTAGTGACGTGAGTGGTGCTGCCACTATGCTGAAGCTCCAAATGAACCGCCTATAAAAATCGGCAAACCCCAGGAATCTCTGTAGCTCCTTCACTGTCGTGGGTTCCGGCCATTGTTGCACCGCCGCGACCTTGGTCTGCTCCATTTCGACCCCCAGTGGCCCTATGTGATAACCGAGAAATGCCACCTCTCGCTGATGAAATGTGCATTTCTCTGCCTTCACATAGAGCCCGTCTTTGCGCAGGCGCTGAAGGACGGCGGTTACATGATGGATGTGTTCTGAATATGACTGTGAATATACCAGGATATCATCCAAGTATATTATGACAAAACGGTTATACATATCCCGAAACACGTCATTCATGAACCCCTGAAACACCGCAGGTGCGTTTACCAGTCCATATGCCATCACGTTATACTGTTAATGTCCAGATGTAGTGCTAAACGCAGTCTTCCATTCATCACCTTTACGCACACGAACGAGGTTATATGCGCTGCGGAGGTTGAGTTTGGTGAAAATGGAGGCGCCTTGGAGCTAGTCGATCGCGGCCGGAACCAGAGGCAGTGGGTGCTTATATTTTACTGTTACTGCATTTAGCCCGCGATAATCAATACAGGGCCGTAAGCCCCCCCCTTTTTTCTCTATGAAAAAAAAACCTGCCGAGGCGGGTGACGTGGACCTGCTGATGAGCCCCTGCTGGAGTGCCTTGCTCACGTATTCCTTCATGGCCCTGATTTCCGCCACTGACAATGGATGCGTGAGCAAGGAGGTGCTTTCCCCGGCAACATCGCACAGTCGATCACGCAGTCCCACGGGCGATGAGGGGAAAGTCGTGCAGCTGTCCTGACACTAAATACTTCTTCAAAATTCGCATACTCTGATGGCACGTTAATTTTATGTGGGGCATTCGGACTTTCTATGGTGGTAGTTTGGAGGAGACCTAGCACGACGGAATGACCAGACTGAGGTAGTATGAAGAATGTTAGCTCCTCAGTGTGGTCGGGGAAAGTTAATCGCAGTGGCGCTGTTATTGATTTAATAGGCGATTGTTCTAATTCACTGCCATCTAGAGGTTTAATTGTTATCGGTTGTGGAAGCTTCGACACAGGAGCTTGCAGCGCGGAAACCAAAGTAGAGGAGATGAAGTTCCCAGCCGCCCCGGGAATCTACTAAAGGGAAAACAGACAAAACATAATTATTATAGTCCAGTTGTGCTTTTAAACAAAAAGGATGGTGTGTGCGGGGCGGTGTGTGTGATGTTTCTCCTCCATCGTGAGGAGGCTTTCGGTGCATGTCGTATGTGCGTAGTGGTACCGCCCTGGCGGATGGTCACTGACGCTGGCTGCGAAGATGCTGGTCGTGCTTGATGGCCAGGCTGATGGTTTCATCCAGCGAGAGACTGGTGTCCCGGCACGCCAACTCGAGATGGATCTCTGGCTGGAGTCCATCACGGAACCGGACGAGTAGACTCCTTTTGCACCAGCCACTCTCCGCAGCCATGACGCGGAATTTGATGGCGTAATCTGCCACAGGGATGCTCCCTTGCCTCAGTCTCATGAGACGCTGTTCCCCGGAGCGTCCTTGGTCCGGATGATCAAACACCGCCTTCATTGCCTCTAAGAATCGGTGGTACCTGTACGTGAGCTCCCCGCCTTCGCTCCAAATGGCCGCCGCCCAATCCATGGCTGGACCTGTGAGCTGTTGTATTACAAAGTGGATTCTTTGTGTGTCCGTCATGTCGGGGTAATCCGACAGGTAGAGCTCACGGGCCAGGATAAATCGCTTACACCCCTCCGGATCGCCGGCATATCTTTCCGGTGGGGCAGGGCGAGGTGGTGAGGGCGTGGAAGAGCTGCTGAAGAGTCTGGGATAGCGAGATGCTTCACGCAGTGTGCCAAGTCGCTCACTGCTCTTGCCAGGCCGTCGATTTCTCGTTGCTGTTTTTCAATGTATCGCATCGGGCTGTCCTCCCCTGGCAGGGGAACACCTGCTGCGTCCGGATAGGTTCGTCCATCTGTCATGTTGAGCTTGTAAGATTGGACGCAAATGCAGGTGCGCGAAAAACGTGCTTTATTCCAAAAAACACCAACACCAACAAATAAGAAACAAACAAACGTGATCACAACTCAAAAAGGGGTTCCTCGTGCCAGTAATCCACTGTCCACGGAAAATGTGATGTGAGACGTCTCAGTCCTAGAAAATACAATGGATATCTGTTCATGAAAAGAGTTACGTTCTGAAAGGGCATAAAACACTCGGCATTCACAACGGTGGGCGAACAGGTGGCTACGGGGTCGACTGGTTTAAGTACTAGCACACATAAGGGATACACAGGTAAAACTACTGAATGCTGATAGTGAAAGACATACACACACAGACACACTAGGGGGAGACAAAGCAGCGGCTCAGTAGTCCGGAGTGCCATGGGTACACTCATTTTCTTGTATGTTGCCCTCACAGATTCCTGCAGCTAAGCTTGGATGTACATTTACATTCCAATAAAGGTTACTGATGACATGCCTCTGAAGTTTGACTTTTTGCACTTATTTTACTTATGGTGTAGTGGTTAGCACTGTCGCCTTGCACCTCCAGGGTCCAGGGTTCAATTCCCCGGCCAGGCTCGATTCCCGTCTCTGTGTGCATGGAGTTTGCATGTTCTCCCCGTGCTTGGTGGGTTTCCTCCGGGTACTCAGGTTTCCTCCCACAGTCCAAAGACATGCAGGTTAGGCTAATTGGCATTCCTAAAAAAATTGCCCATAGTGTGTGATTGGGTGTGTGAGTGTGTGTATGTGTGTGTGCCCTGCGATGGATTGGCACCCTGTCCAGGTTGTACCCCGCCTAGTGCCCGAAGTCTCCTGGGATAGGCTCCAGGTCCCCCGCGACCCTGAACACAGGATTAAGCGGTATAGAGAATGAATGAATGAATGAATAAAATACTTATCGGCAACTAGTTATCCATGTTATCTCCATGAAACATGTTAATGCTCAGTAGTACACAGTAGGTTCTTTAATGTATTTGCATTGTACTAAAATGCATTCTTTTTCAATTGCCATATACAGTATCCCAAATCACTATGGCCGTTAATAAATACAAAAAAAATAAAAAATTTCTATGAGGTGTTAGTGTACAGTAGTATATAGGCCCATGGCACAGCCTAAGCTTTTATCCTTGATGCTTTTTTTCCCCCTCACGTTCTTTACGTTGTTACAATGTTACTTTTATACTTTAAGTAGTTTTGAAACCAGTACTTTTACACTTTTACTTGAGTAAAAAGCTTGAGTTGATACTTCGATTTCTAAAGAAGTCTTTTTAAACCCTAGTATCTATACTTCTACTCAAGTAATGAATGTGAATACTTTTTTTAAAAATTTAAAAATTTTATTTAAAATTTTTTTAAAAAAAAGTATTCACATTCATTACTTGAGTAGAAGTATAGATACTAGGGTGTGAATACTTTTGACCCCACTGCTGCCATTAGGGAACACCATGGTGTAGGTGAAGTGGTGTACTTGGTCAGCAAACAATGTTCATACAGTATGTGCCATTGTAAGATCCACATCAATGACAGAACCCAAGATTTCCCAGCAGAATGCTGCCCAATGCATCACTTCCCGTAGTACATCCTAGTGTAGCCATCTCTTCCCTGGGAAAGCAATGCACTCGCACATGGACACGGCCATCCACGTGATGTACCATGCCACCTCTTGCATTGCTACATGGTCCAGTTCAAATGCTTATGAGTCCACTGTAGGAGGTTTCATTGGTGAAGACACGTGTCATCATGGGAACCCTCAGTGGTCTGCAGCTATGCAGCCCTATACGTATACAGCATGTTCTGACACGTTCACATGTTCTGACATGTTCTGTTTTTTTTCACCAGCTTGTCCTTTTCTGTAAGGGGTTATGAACATGTCACCGGTTCACCAGTTGTCCTTCATTGGACCACTTTCGGTAGGTACTGGGCAGATTTACATTTACAGCAATTGTTAGACCTTCTTATCCAGAGCAACTTACATTTTATTCATTATACAGTACTCTTTATACATCCGAGCAGTTGTGAGTTAAGAGCCATGATCAAGGGCCCAACAGTGGCAACTGTTGGTGATGGGGTTCTGAACCTAGGACCCTCCAATAAGTAATCCAATGCCTTAACCACTGAGTTATCCCTGACCATGGTAGTGGTTGCTCAGATGCTCTGACTCAGTTGTCTAGCCATCAAAATCTGGCCTTTGTCAAAGTTCCTTGCTCTGGGACTTATGGTTACCCATTTTCCTTCTTCGAACACATTAGCTTTGAGACTATAAAATGAGACTGATATTCCATCATAGCAAGTGTGACAACTTATAACTCTATAAAGTGCTGGATTACGAGCATAATTCCATATACGAGCATAACCTTTGAAAAGAATCGCGACAGAGCAGTGTTTCTGCGTAGAGCAGAGTGTGTGTGTGTGTGTGTGTGTGTGTGTGTGTATGTGTTTGTGTGTGTGTGTGTGTGTGTGTGTGTGTGTGTATGTGTGTGTGTGTCTGAAGCCGAGAGGGGGTTTGGGGGGGGTGTAAAGGCGAGAGTGTGTGTGTGAGAAGGGGCACGGTGTCAAATTACGCGCACAAACATAACGACAGAGAGGGAGAAAATGGATCTTTAACCTCTCTAATGAGACTTTCTTTTGCTTTACATGCGAACACACGTGTGTTATAAGAAATAAGAGAGAGAAAAACCGTTGACTCAGTTGTCATCACGTGACGCACGGCGTCAAAACAAGAAGCGCATGCGTGATACATGATAGTCGGTGCTTGTAAACCAAGACTTGTTTGTCAAATTTTAAAAAAAATCTTTGCTCGTCAAACACTCAAAAACTGCGTTACTCGCAATCCGAGGTTTCACTGTATATATTTGTTCAGAAATTTCAAACAGACATTCAAACTGACACAATTCCTAACATACTGTATCACATGACTATGAATTAAAATAAAGAACAATGCTCTTGCACTTGTCTGCATTTTTATCTACATTAAAGGAAACCTTTTGTACCCACAGCCCTCTTATTACTGGACCAACAGCGGCTTGTAACTTTTTCCTTAAAATGTATTTATGCTTAACTGAACATCATTAGCGGTGGGGATATATTATGACATTTACCCTGACAAAAATGCTGGCAATCTGTTAAGCATTCTCCGCATGAGACAAAACATAATTGAATGATCAAGTTAGTCTCAAAGCGCAATTTTGAATTAATAGGCCCAGATATCCATTCGCGAGCTAATTAGCTGGCATTTCGCTCGAGTTGAAACACTTAAACTGTTGATACTAATGATAATGAACACAATGACCTACTGAGAAAGGTCAGGCATGAACTGCATTAGATGATTCTGAGAGAATAGTTCTTATTTACGTATGAACATTTGCAGAGGTGTCAAGTAACGAATTACAAATACTTCGTTACCTTACTTAAGTAGAAATTTTGGGTATCTATACTTTACTGGAGTAATTATTTTTCAGCCGACTTTTTACTTCTACTCCTTACATTTTTAAGCAATTATCTGTACTTTCTACTCCTTACTTTTTAAAAACAGCCTCGTTACTCTATTTTTATGATCAGAACGCGCAACCCCCCCCCCCCGGTCACATGATAAGAACGCGCACAACGCCCCCCCCCCCCGTCACATGATCAGAACGCGCACAACGCCCCCCCCCCCGTCACATGATAAGAACGCGCACAACGCCCCCCCCCCCCGTCACATGATCAGAACGCGCACAACGCCACCCCCCCCCTTGCATGATCAGAAAGCGAGACCTTAATTCGTTTGTCGCCCCTCACGGTACTTTTACTTTTATACTTTAAGTAGTTTTGAAACCAGTACTTTTAATCTTTTACTTAAGTAAAAAGCTTGGGTTGATACTTCAACTTCTAAAGAAGTATTTTTGAACCCTAGTATCTATACTTCTACTCAAGTAATGAATGTGAATACTTTTGACACCACTGAACATTTGTGGCTCTGTTTCTATCCCACTGAACTAGAATCAGACTATAAAATCAAAGTATTATTCATCACAACAATTGTAACAACTTGAGAATTTAAAAAATTGCTTAAACTTCAAGTTACAGTACAGTGGAAAAGTTTTAAGCCAGCCCACATTTCTTCATATTTTGCTTCCAAAGAGTCAGACTTTCTTGTATAAGCTTCCTGAAGGACTTAGGCCAGTCCCTGTACCTGACCAGTTTCAGAAGATTGTTTTGTTTAAGCCTCGTCCCATGAATCATTTAAGCATAAAACAACATCTAGGTTGAGGCATGAACCAGTGAGAAACAGGAGCAGATGATGACAAATCATCAGACCGGTGATTAGTAGGTGATTACTTCTAATGTCAGTGTTTCCTTCTGGCTCTCCTTTTTAGTTATGCTGTCATAGTTAGTCCTGCCCCTGCTTGCACTCTGCACTAAATATACGTTCACCTTATACATTATGTGACTGTGACCATACCTAACTGTTATCTCTCCTTCTCTACTCTCTCTTTACTTTTCTCTCTCGAGCGACACATGTCGCTTCTGAGCTGCCAGTGATCCAGACCCCCTCTGCCCTCCGGACCTGTCTGACACCTGTCCTGATGTCCTCTTGCTTCTGGTTGGAAATAACATCACATGGATGCCCCGTGTGGTCTGCTGGGAATGCTTGTTGTGACTAGGGACGGTTCCACTTGGCCTTGGATGATGCTGATAGATGTTCTCTGAGAACTTGTGACTGCAGTCGCTCAATAGTTCAAGACTAGAGTTTCCTACAGTCTACCTAAGACTCCATATTAACTTAAAAAGTATCAATTGTTATATTGAACGTCCAGCCTCCTAACACACAGTACTGTATGACTGGAGAACAATCCCTGCTACCTGTTATCATCCAAATGAGCATGGGTTCCCTGTTGAGTCTGGTTCCTTTCAAGGTTTCTTCCTATTGCCATCTCAGGGAGTTTTTCCTTGCCACCCTCCCCCCTCGGCTTGCCCATCAGGGACAATCTGATCATTTTGATTCATGAACATTTCTTGGCACTTTGCTGCTTGTATTTTGCTCCCATTAAAATGTGTTCCCATTACATTTAATCAACATCATTTAATTTAATTGAATATTAAGAAATGAAGGTGGGGGATAAACACTGCACTGACCTCTGGGATGTCATCTTCGATGCTGCAGGCCTCATGGTATGGAGGGAACGGGTGCGACCAGCCCAAACTGGTGCAGTTACGACTCACCGTACCTACAGGACAATATCAAAGAGCCCTTTAAACAGTTGCCCCTGATGCACGTTGTACAATAAATACTGTTATTTTACAAATCAGGACAGAATAAGCTGCACAATGGCTTAGTGGTTAGCACCAATGGATTGGGATTCAATCCATTTGATTCCCGCTCAAGTTCGATTCCCGCCTGAGTTCGATTCCCGCGTCTGACCTGCAGATTAGGCTGACTGGCGTTCCCAAATTGCCTGTACAATAGTGTGTGAATGAGTGTGTGAGTGAGGGTATGTGTGTGCCCTGCGATGGATTGGCACCCTGTCTAGGGTGTACCCCTCCTTTGCCCTAAGTCTCTTGGGAGAGGCTCCATGCCCCCGCGACCCTGAATACAGGATAAAGTGGTACAGTATCGATGATAATTTTTTCCAATATACAATAAGTGATTGTACGTGCTATTTGTAACAGCTATTCTTATTCCCTTTATGTAAAGGTAACTGCTCTAATTGCTCATAGAATTCCTTAGTTAATTTCAGTTTCAGTTAAATGTGCTATAAAACCAACATACAGAAATCATTCCCTGTATATTTACCTATCCTATTGCTTGTGTTTAAACCCAGACCCTGCTGAGCTGTATTCACCGTGAAATCCCTCAGCGGCCCAGTAAATTTCGATCCGCTTCACCCTTCACTTGGCTCCATTTGATTTATCATGTTAGCAGTCTCCGACATTGATTCTGCAATTTAGCTTATTATTTAAGGGAGTCATGGGAGAATCCAAGCTGGATTGAAACTAGAAACTGGGGAAATGCCTAGTGAATTCCCTAGTCTGCAATGTTGGTTTTCCCCCTTCTTTTTTTAATTTATTTAAAGTTTTTTAATTTATTTTCAAACTTTACAGAAAAAAACCACAACAAAACACAACAAAAGAGAACAAAACTAAACCCCCCCATTCCCCCCAACACCAGACAAACACAAGGATGCCATAACAATCAGATGTCCATAAAAAAATTAAATAAAATAATAAGTAATCTTCACACACACTTCCTTTACAGTACAAAAATATCTGCGTTCAGGCCCTCAGCAAAAGTTAAGAAAGGCTGCCAAATACTATAAAATGTGCCAGTAGACCCTCTAACTGTATACCTAATTTTCTCCAGCTTAAGACAGTACATCACTTCCTTTATCCAGTGGCTAAATGTTGGTGGATCAGGGTCTTTCCATTTAGTCAAAATGAATCTTCCAGCCAAAAGGGAACAGAAGGCCAATATTTTAATTTCCCTTTGGTTAAAACTGGTGTTTTCTGGAGGCACACCAAACAATGCAATAAATGGAGTTGGCTCTACTATCTCTCCAAATATTCCAGAAAAAGTCTCAAAAATATTGGTCCAGAACATGTAGAGTCTGGTTTTCCCCCTTCTTTAAACTTCTTCATCCATCTATACACTTTGCTCTTATCAATGGCGTCATCTCCGTAGCCATTGTGTAAGCACAGTGGGAGACCATCATCTGCGACAAGGACATTTTCAAAGAGGATTGAACGATGCTGCAAATGTGCAATTTAAAGCTCTCCCTCATACTGTACAGTACAGCTGTATGCATGACTCCAGATGTGTTAAAAGCTGTTCCATAAAAGTGGTAAATACAAGAGTATATATTTACAATGAGATGGCAATTATGTTGAAAGTGTTTTATAAAAAAAAGAAAGAAAAGAAAATAAATAAAAAATGCACCCTATGCACCGAGACTTTTGTGTCTGTCTATCTATCTCTTTATATATCCTTTTTAGTTTTTCTACTTTATTCACCTCCAGCTTCTGTGATTATTCTGAGATTTGGAGTACCTGCTGGGCTTCTTTAATTGCGTCTTCAGCTTGTCTGCACTGGGGATTCGGGGGCTTGAATGAGAACTCTGCTGATGAGCTGATTACAGGTGCACTTTATGTGATTAACAGCTTCTCAGCAGAGATTGTATAGACTATTGCGAATGATGTCTGGTGACTGATAAAGGTAGTGTGTGAGGTATTTTGTTTATTCTAAGTGCCTTTAGGGCATAGACCAAAGGCATAGCTCAGGGGTTTAAAGCCCTGTGAAATATTTTATGACGGTTAAAAATGCACGAATGTGTGTGTGTGTGTGTGTGGGTGTGTGTGTGTGTGTGTTTGTGTGTGTGCGCTCTGCGATGGATTGGCACGCTTGGATGGATTGTCCAGGGTGTCCCCTGCCTCGCGCCCTGAGTCTCCTGGGATAGGCTCCAGGTCCCCGCGACCCTAAATACAGGATAAAGCGGTATAGAAGATGAATGAATGAATGAATAAAAATGCACCTGTGGAAAACACTTCATTTTTGGCATTTTTCCTGGTTGTGGTTGGAAGGTATTGGCCAGCTAGGTAGTCTTTACACATGGGGAAATCCCATGTGATAACCTAGTGTAGATTAACGTAAAAATGAATTCTCCCCTAACCATCATGTTCTTTTATTTATTATATTTGCTTTATTAATATACCCATTAATTATTTGACCTTAACCCATATAATTCACTAATAAAAAAATTATGACAAATTCATAATGCATCAGCACTTCTAATAATTTATGAATCAATCATCCATATTAAGCAATTAATTAGGGTTTGAAGTTTTTTTTCTGACGCTACTGTACAGTACAAGGCTTATATTGCGTATCGGAAAGATTATACATTTATACAACCTTACTTGTATAAAGTGACCATTTAGTATCAGACAGCTCCAAGGAATTAAACTAACAAATTTGAACCTTACCACAGTGAGAACTGTCACAGCTAGTGAAATTAGCTTGCTAGCAAAAGTTTGTTTTTAATTCATTTTAGCTAATGTTTTTGTTAGCTGAATATTATAAATCTTTATTTTTTATTAGCTCTCATACTTAAACTACATTTTGTGGACTTTAATTTATTTTGTTTCACTTTAATTCAATTGAATTATTAGAATTTTTACCTCAGTTTTGTGTTTTAGAGAGAGGATTAACCTTTTTACTTAGGATAATTCTTTCAAGATGGCGGCTAAAACAGTTTTTAGCTCAATAGCATATTGTACAGGATGTTGTATGTACTTAATGAACCTCCTCTCAGTTTAGCGCCCCTAGTGGAAGGTAGAATAATATCTAAATCCGCATAAATGAAAGAAATTGTCTGTACATTGGTTGTAAATCACTCTTTCAATTATATCTTTACGTTTCATGCATTGGACCCAAAACCAATCTCAGAAAAATTTCTGTCAGTCCAGCCAGATTTTGTCACAGCATCACGCAAAACCGGAATTTAATGAAAGCAGAATTTAATGAAACTTTGCCAGCTTTTACGTGTTTGCCTGAAGTAACATGTTGAGTAGAGTTGACGTTATGAGCATTTATGTGCCACATTATAAACCGCAGGTTTACGCCACATTCGGCAAACTGTGGGCGCGTCTTAAATCGCTGGGCAGAATTGAATGAAACTTTTGCAGAACTTAGATATCTACCAGAGTCTTAACTTGCCCCATAAGTGACATCAAAATGTTGAGTAAAAGTGATGATATGAACAGTTATGTGTCGGATTTAATAATCTACTTTAAAATAATCTACTAATGTGCTACTGTCTCATCGTACTCCCCCCCCCCCCCCCCCACACCACCCATAAGACCCAAATGTAGACCTTTTGCCTTTGTTCTATAGACCCATTTTAACCTTAGGAACTTTATCATTATACACTAAGCCAGTGTGAGTTACACAGCTGAGGGTCCATGGTACCATAAAGACAATCAAAGTCTCTTTTCCATTTGATGTTCTGGTCATTATACATTTCAAAGAGGCTTATGGGCATAATAAGGTATGAATTGCAAATCCAATGCATTCTGTTATCAGAGAACTGTACCATCAAGCCAATGCCACCATCCTATGCCCACAGATCACAGTTTTCTTTCTTTTTTTTTGTACATCATGTATGTCAATTTTGCATGATAAACTTTTTCATTACTTTATTTCTAAATACTAGTTCGTCCGTATGAATGCCCTGCTGAAAAATCCAGCATAGACCAGTATGATTTACAGTATATGCTGGTCTGTGCTGGTTAATACTGGTTAGTGCTGGTCTGATGCTGGTTTAGCTGGTGAACCAGCATAACTGATGGAAGACCAGCATGCCTGCTGAAAAATCCAGCAAGGGTCTATGCTGGGCCCCCAGCAAGGTGTTGGTAGTTAAAATGTGTTACCATTTTAGCTCATTATCTTAATTAAGTATTTTAATAGGTAGTACTGAAAATAGTATGACGTAAATACATGGACCATGTAGTGTTATCTTTAAATGCATTAACATTTTGTGTTTTGGTGCTGGTACTGTATGCTGGTCACTTTAATGATGCTGGTCCCCAGCATTCATTCATTCATTCATTTTCTATACCGCTTAATCCTGTGTTCAGGGTCACAGGGGACCTGGAGCCTATCCCAGGAGACTTCGGGCACAAGGCGGGGTACACCCTGCACAGGGTGCCAATCCATCGCAGGGCACACACAAATACACACACTCACACACCCAATCACACACTACGGGCAATTTAGGAACACCAATTATCTTTGGACTGTGGGAGGAAACCGGAGTACCCGGAGGAAACCCACCAAGCACGGGGAGAACATGCAAACTCCATGCACATAGAGACGGGAATCGAGCCTGGCCGGGGAATCGAACCCAGACCCTGGAGGTGCAAGGCGACAGTGCTAACCACTACACCACCGCGCCGCCAGTCCCCAGCATACCAGCACCAAAACACAACATATGCTGGTAGGATTGCTGGTCAAGCTGGTCACCACCTATGATGGTCTATGCTGTGTTTTTTTTTCAGCAGGATGTATTGCACATTAGGAGTTCATGACTTGTTGAACGCAACCTCTGACAAGCCAAAAAGAGGCTAATTCTTGCTTTAGAGTAGAACTCCTGACATGTAAATAAGAAAGATTTAGGTTTTCACAACCCTAGAAATATCTGAGCTAACTGAATAGTTAAAAAAAATAGTTTGCATGTTGCCTGGCCAAAAAAACTAACAAAAAAGGTTATATTTAAGTAATATCTCATTCAACAACTTTAGTTTTGATTACAGCACACCATGTGGTATATTCAATAGCCTGTGGTATGGCTCATTGTCAGCGTGTTGTACCTGTGTGGTTGCTAAAGAGAGAGAAGACAGCAGGACAGGGGGACTGGACAATTTCTCCAACAGCTGCTCGGGGCCAACAAACTGCAGAGTCCCATACTGGAAGGCAGCCTACACATGTGCGCGGCATGCACACACACACACACACACACACACACACACAAATAGTAGATCTGTCAAATTTAAATAAGCACAGCCCGAACCAGGGATTCACCTCATAGTTGATTACGTTTTATTGCCATTACGACTTCTGAAAATATATTAGTTTTCTAACTGCTTGAAAATTGCATCGAGTCTCACTTCCAAGGGGTCTTGTAAAAAAGCATCTGACAAATGAGGAATGTTTTCTTAAAATGCCTTTTTGAAGTCTACCTGTCTGTCCTGAAGTGCTAAGGTTTTCATGTTCAGCGATTCTTCTTAAACAGAGCTGCTCTTCTCGTTCCAGTTGGAATATGTACTCACACTCTGGGTGCAAACTCGCCCAAACCTAGAGAGAAAAAGAGAGAGGGAGAGGGAATAAAAGAGATAAAGAGCAGACTTGAAATGAACATGCTGATCTGAAGAAACAGAATAAATTTGAATTACATTCATAAACACTTTCCTTTGAAGCTTGCGTTTGAGCTACTCATATACGGAATTGAAATCTGCATCAGCATGTGGAGCATGCTCTTCCTCTCTGATAAAAGAAAAACAATGATATCTGTCTCTTTAAAGGGGAAAACCAGCCAGGGATCTCATCAACTGTTAACAATAAAGTCAAATGATGATAGAGAGCGATTTAATAGACTGAATCATTGTTTGGGCATCTGGGGGATTTGGAGGGTAAAACAGCATCTTGACCTCTTTTCTATGTTCCTCAAGCTGTTTCTGAACAATGTTATGTGTCGCAGGGTGCATTTTCCTGCTGAAAAAGGTCACTGCCATCAGAGAATTCTGTTACCATGGAGGAGAGTTCTAGGTCTGTAACAGCATTTAGGTAGGTGGTACTGTACTGTATGTGTCTTGTAATAGATTGGTGATCTGTTTTGCATGTTGTGGTCTTTGGTGATCTGGTTGTTTGTAATGGGTAATGATTGCCTATTTGTGTAATGTTTAGTGATATGGTTGTGTTTTATATGTAGTGATTAATGACCTGATTGTGTGCAGTGTGAAATCAGTGGTGATCTGCACATGCGTGATATTTTTGGTGATCTAGTTGTAAGTTATGTGTGTTGTGAGTGGTCTACAATGATTGGTGATCCGGTTGTGAATGGTGTACAATGATTGGTGAGCTGGTTGTGAATGGTGTACAATTATTGGTGATCTGGTTGTGAATGGTGTACAATTATTGGTGATGTAGTGGTTAGCACTGTCGCCTTGCACCTCCAGGGTCTGGGTTCGATTCCCCGGCCAGGCTCGATTCCCATCTCTGTGTGCATGGAGTTTGCATGTTCTCCCCGTGCTTGGTGGGTTTCCTCCGGGTACTCCGGTTTCCTCCCACAGTCCAAAGATATGCAGGTTAGGCTAACTGGCGTTCCTAAATTGCCCGTAGTGTGTGATTGGGTGTGTGAGTGTGTGTATGTGTGTGTGCCCTGCGATGGATTGGCACCCTGTCCAGGGTGTACCCCGCCTAGTGCCCGAAGTCTAGGATAGGCTCCAGGTCCCCCGCGACCCTGAACACAGGATTAAGCGGTATAGAAGATGAATGAATGGTGTGTAATGATTCGTGATTTGGTTGTGATGAGTGGTGTGTAATTATGACAGATCACAAGAAAAGGCTTTACTAGGAAAATCGTTCAAAGTACTTAGCTCGGATTGAAAAAAAGATGAAACAAACAAAAGAAAATGAAGGCAGGGGTGCTTTTAAGGTGTGTTTACATCGTTTATCCCGAACATCAACCTCACTTAAAGCTATAGAGATGGTGGGAAAAAGCGCACACCTGGAATGAACACAGATATGAAGAAATGGAGTAAATGAATACATTTGAACTACATTCACAGACACTTTCCTAGAAAGCTGCATTTGAGATGCTCCTGGAATTGGAAACTGTATCGGAATGTGCAGCACGTTCTTCTTCTCTGATAAAAAAATGATTTCTGATCCTTTCTACAGAATAAAATAGAATAATGAAAGCCCAGAATGCCATCGAGTGTGGAAAATAATCTGAGAGGTCAAATGCATGAAAAGGAGTCAGAGCCATATTTAATAGACCGACCCATTCAACTGCCTCTATTAATAAAGCGGTCACTGGAAGTTGGCAAGCGCGGCAAGTAAAAAATACAAGTAGCATGCTGAAAAAGGTGAATTAGATATTTTTAGAAATCAGCCTTGGTTGAAGTGGACAGCGGGAAACTGGGCAAAATGAATATAATACGCTTTCTGCTCGAGTGCGTGTTATGTACAGTATTAAATCAATGACTATAATAAGACGAGAATACATTTTTGTGTTTTTTTTTCTCCCTGTTTAGCCGATTAATCAGCAGAGTAATGATCATATTTGAAATGTTTCCTTTAAATGGTAATGGACTGCACATGAAGTCTAGAACAGGTGAAGATAAACACTACCGATCAACAGGCTGTAATGACTAAAGATTGATTACCTGGTGTTTGGAGTGTGTACTGCACTGACTGACCCCTGGTTTCATTGCACCTCCATTACAGAGTCGCTCAGTCATGACTTTAGTGCTTTCTTCGACTTCTTGGAAGCTTGTCAATTTGTTACAATTAATGTGTAATGAAAATGCACTTTTTGGTCATTTATAGACAATCTTATAGGTCTCTAGTGTGTGTGTGTGTGTGTGTGTGTGTGTGTGTACTGTACATACATTGTCCTTATTTGCGATGTTGATGATATTGTTAAAAATAAAAAAGAAGCAATGGTTATAATTAATTTAATGTTGTTTCAGTTATCCTGAACATTGCAAGTGTATGTGTGTGTGTGTGTGTGTGTGTGTGTTTATCATTTCACATTTCAGCTTCCTCATTGAGAGACAATTCCAAGCTGCTTCCAAATTCCAAAATATTATAGCTTAAGTTACTATTGTACAGTATGCGTTATTACTGCTTTCTTTTCGGCTGCTCCTATCCAGGGGTCACCGGGCGCCTTTGCTGACGCAACCCTCCCATTTTTATCTGGGATTGGAACCGGCACCGCATGCAGTGACAGAGTAGCACAGGGTTTAGCAACTCATTGAGAGTGAGGCTCGAAGCCGTATCCTCAGATCCTCAAATTTCATTTGACATTTAAATTTTAATTAGAATTTTGAAATTTTAATTAGAAATTTGTTGAATTCAAGAAAACTGTAAAAATTAACGTTGCTAATCGTTCAAAGTAAAAAAATGTACCAGAGAATCAGTGTGAATCTTTCCATGGCCTTTTAGTAGCAACGGATCCATTGTGTCACTTCTATTGTTAATTCTAATAAGTTCAATGATATAAAATTGTAACCATAAGATGGCAATTTAAAACAGGAGGTCTTTGTGCGATGAGTTGATAAGTGGCTAATTGCTAATAGCTAGGAAGGTGAGAAATGTCCTCATAATGTCCTGGAATTGAGTGGGTAAAAAAACGGGTGCCTTTCCCAGGTGTTCCTCGTATCTGCATTCTGATTGGCTGGGAAAACGCACTTCCACGAGACTGGAAGTGAAGAAAATTCAAGGATGTCAGGACGCAGCATCTGAGCTGTAATTTCAGCTGAAACATTAACAGACATTTTGACTTGTTTAAAAAACAACAAACAAAAAAGGATGCCCCAGAGTAGCCCTATCATCTAGAGATCGCTAGGTCGATTCCCTTAAGCGGAAGGAGCATATAGCGCAGTCCTCTGGGTGTGTTACAGCGCCCCCTAACGGTGCGAGGTCGAGCAGAAAAGATGGCATCAAGGAAACATCTGATAGTCTTCAGCCCTCCCTGACAGGCAGTAGTAGCCCTAATGTGGGAGCGCTCTAATGACGGGGAGGAATTGGACACGACACAAAATTAGGGAGATAATTCGGGAATTTTATTAAAAATTTTTTTTTACATAATCTCTTTGATCTTTTGTCTGTCTGTCAACAAGCTTTCATCTTCCCTCATTAAAAATTTTAGAGGGCCTCCGAGTGGCGCAGTGGTAAAGCGCTCGCCCTATCATCCAGAGATCGTGAGTTCGATTCCCGGGTGATGCTGTAACATCTTGCAGCCGGAGGCCTAGAGAGAGCTGATTGGCCGAGAGGTACTTCGGGCTCCCACATTATTGACGGCTCTACAGCCAATCAGGGGCGTCTGTGAGCTCATGCAATCGGAGGGAGCGGATAGCGCTGACCTCCGAGTGTGTTACGCCGCCCCCAATTCTTTTGTCACAAACATGCTCAATGCAGCCAAGGAACAAGAAAAATAAAAATATACATTAAGTAATAATAATAATAATAAAAACAGTATGCATAAGTACAGTAAATATTAATAACAACAGTAGAATAGTGCAAATAGATAAAAATAAAATACAATAAACTACAGTTATATAACTATTGGTGCAATGTTCTGAAAAGTAGAAGTATGCAATAGTGGGATGAAACAGACATTCAATCACTTACATATGTGTAACATACAGTAGCACGATTTGACTGATGTAATGGAAAAATCATATTTTAATTATATGTATTAATTCTATTTGATTCTTGTAGTAAGTGTGTAACGTAGACGTTAGAAGTTTGAACTTGTTTGTCGAAGCTTAGAGACACAAGGCCGAGAACAGAATAGAAACAACCTGATTGTAGTTGTCCCTGAATAAATGATAGGGTATGGACATCTAGTCTGGGGCAGATAAAGAGTCATGAGTTTGAATGTAGGAACTTCACGTACGGGGCGTTGATTATGTTAACAGAGATGTTTGTGTATAAAATAGGTCAGCTAGAGAAAGAGATCACCTTTCTCTATGCTGCAACTGTTTGCTGTATGAGACTGGTCCTTCTGCAGAAGTTTAAAATAAAACCTTTGTTACTTTGCTCTTACCCAGTGTATGGATTACTTGTCTTTATATTGGTTTCAGAATTTCCACCACAACTTGGCGTAGTCGGCAGTTCTCCGTGTTTGGGGAAGGCATTGGAGAATCCCGGGGAGGCGTAAGCGCTGACGCCTTGGAGGCTTTTCACTTCATCTCAAACGCTTAATTGGCAATCGAGCGTGAGAGGACCGGGGATTCACCATGTCACCTCAACACCGGAGTTAAAAGAACTAAAATAGTGTGGTAAGGAAATTTTTTAAGTTGTAAGTCTTTAAGTTGTAATTGTTAAAGTTAAAGTAAGTTGTAATTGTTAAAGTTAAAGTAAGTTGTAATTGAGTAAGAAGTGCACTTTCTCACAGTGGCTGGGATAGATTTAAACTTGGATCTATCACACGAGTCTGGGATTCGTGAAAAGTACCCAAAAAAGTGCAAAGGCGCACAAAAAAGAGAGAGATAGGGTACTGGTTTCGCCTCGTTTCCGAAAAACTTGGCCCCGCAGCAGACGTGCTCGGTGTGAGGACCTCCGGAGGTAAAAGCAAGTCAGAGTGCAGGGTTGCAAGGTGCACACGTAAAAGTCAAGAGGACTTTACGGGAAAAACAGTCAAGGGGACTGTTGAGGTAAATTAAGGTAGAGTGTAAAGTGCACCGGTAAAGTCAAGAGGACTTTATGGCAGAGTGCAAACCGCTGCACCGGTAGCAGTCAGGGAGACTGTGAGAGCTCACTGTGAGTTAGTGGCACGTGTAAATTGACAAGTAAAAATCATGGGTAACAGCAAAAAAAAAAAAAAAAAAAAAAGATTGTTACGCTTGTGGCGTTCCTTGGTAAAGATAACATCTAAATTATGTTATGAGAAATGTTTGAGAAATGTGGAAATCCAGGGAAAACAAAAAGAAAGAAAAAAAAAGAGAAATGTAGAATTATTAATTACTGAGATTGCTTTTGAATTGTGGATGTGTGAATCATGTGTAGATAGATAATTACAATAACAAAAAGAGAAAAACGCATACAACCTAAAATGCAAGCACAAAACATTGATTCTTTTCAGTGTGTTAAGTTTGTTTCAGATCCCGACCTGGACGGCTGCCCCCCGCCACCCCCAGCTCTTAGACAGATAGCCCCTTCAGCAGATCCAGTAAGACAACATGGACAAGAGACTTCTCGGCAGGCCCCAGGCCCCAGCACAGCAAGCACGGCTCTGTCTCCAATTTCGTCACATACTCGAACCAAGGTTCAGCTGAAAAGAGAAAAGGCTGATCGACAACCACCACCTGATGACAGCGAGGACGAGAGAGAGGAACTCTTAGGAGCTACAGGAAGTGTTCATCAAGAAATCACTGCTCCAATGATGGAAGTAGCAGGGGCGGATGGCACAGCGATGCTTGTTCACCGACCATGGACAATAAAGGACATCGAAAATGCACATGGACAACTCCCAGACCCGAGAGAGGTGGGAGGACAGGAATTCGGTGATGAAATGAGCAGACTTTGCTCAGAGTTTCGCCCGACATCTTATGAAATGCGACGACTTTTGGGGAGAAAACTAGGTGCGGACTTTGCAAAGATTAAGTATTCCTGGCCAACGGACAATGTTTTCGCACGGCGAGCTCAGGCTGATCATGAAGAAAACCAAGCATTTAACGGTTTTGTGGTGTGCCTTACAGCAGCGTGTAAAGAAACGTTCCCAGCAAAAATGGATATGACTAAAATATCAATGTGCAAACAACAACCAGGAGAGAGCGTGTCACACTATCTCACCCGCCTCACTGATGTACATGATGCAAACTGCGGGTTGGAGAGGCCTGCAGACATGTCTGTGGCAGCAATTTCACCATATGAAGCACATTTGAGGAACAGTTTCATAAATGGATTACAGGAGGACATCGCTCAGAAGGTGAAAAACACATGTGTTGGATGGGACACTGGAAAACTTAGTCTCATTGAACAACATGCAATACACGCGGAAAAGCTGGTAAGAACAAGAACAAGATAAGCACAACAAGAAGAGAGAAGACCAGAGTCACAATGCACAGCTGGCAGTGTTGCAGATGGTAAGACAAACTGCGGATGTACAGTACAGGAGACGTGGAAGAGGACGAGGAGGCCGTGGACGTGGACGTGGGAGAACAAATGGCTGTTATGCATGCGGAAGTGAAGACCATTGGATTAGAGACTGTCCGAGAAGGAGCAGAGGAGAGGAATGGATTAGGAGAGGTGAGGATCAGGGTGGAAATTGACAGAAAAAGGCCGGGGGAGTGGGGAGCAGACCCGAAGGAGAGGGTGAGTAAAAATAATTATTTTTCCAACTAACACTTCTTGCTCTGATCGCAATGAAGAAAAGCTTGCTATCTTTTTCAATGATTCAATTCACGTTTGTATCTTAGAAACATCCACACATGCTACGTATGATCTTGAAGTATACAGTATCAGTAAAATGCCAACAATGGAATTGCAGCTCCATGACAAACAAAATTCATTTTGCTACATTCCATGCAGGTCATTCAGTCATTAAAGTGTGTGAATTTGACAGTTTAGTGAAACAGAGTGGCAGATTCCTGAACTCTGTGGGCACTTCAGGACATGCAGCTGAAAAGAGCCTCATAAAGACAAGCGTGTGGCTTTTTCCAGGTGTACATGATGATAAATTTAGATTTTTTGCTCTTATTGCTGCCCAGTAAATCTATTGGGGTGAAGATTTCATATGTAAATTAGGTATAAATCTCTTGAGACTAAACCAGTATTGAGCCTGAGGATTTCACTCTTGTGAAATGTGATCCGTTGCCCCTGTTGTATGTGTATGAATGGAAGCTCTGCACTTCAACTGTGAGTTCAGTAAATGCTACGGTGATAGACAAATATATACCAGTAAACACATTATGATATTAGATATGTGTCACATATCTCTTTTTTTTAAAGATAAGCTCAGATGTGTAGTCAATGTAGAGATAAGGAGTGTGCACATGAGAAAATGTAGCACAAGTGTCACAGTAATCACAGTAGGGACACCCCTAATGTGTTATTGGATAAAAGTAATAAGGATGAGGAAAAAAAATAAATAAAATATTGGGCGTTTGAGTGACATGTGGTATGAATGAGAGTGATTGAGAATGAACGTCTTATCTGACATTACATTACAGCCACAGAGAAACAAATGCTGATGAAATGCTGAAAAATCATGTGTTAAAGTATAAAAGAACTGTATATATTACAGTACCTACAGTCACAAGACCTGGCCAGGCAGAAAAAATTAAGTTATCAGCATGCAGAACTTTTTCTTTTCTTTTATAAAAAGAATTTATGTTTATAATTACTCACTAAAATGTATGGGCAAATGGCAAGCACGATGTAGGTTTAATTAAGGGAAGTGAACTGGCGGTGATCACCCCAAAGTAAAATTTAGGCCCTACAAACTTCATACTGTATCTACCCGAGTCTTTAACTGAAATAATTCCAGTGTTTAATTCTTTATTTTAAAGCTGTTGTCATGGTAGACATCAGCAACTTCTTATTGTCCAGCAGAACAAGGTCATAAAGCAAACCGTATAAAAGCTACAATTCGCACATACAAGTCATATCTTAGGTCAAATTGTTTTGGGACAAGATAAAACTTTGGATCCAAGTACAGTAGTAGTCCAAAATATTCTAAAACAAATAAGAAAATTGACGCTAAAGTAGAAATGTAAAAAGTAAAAGTGTTTTATTACAGAAAAGTTATTTTGATCTATACAATCCTCGAGGCCCCAGTGAGATACACACTCATGGGAAGGGTCTACTGGCCCACAGTGCACTTAGTTGAACTCCGGAAGCAAGAACAATCTTTAATTGAATCAAATTTGGCAGTATAAACTACTTTAACTACTTTAATATTGGACATTTCAAATTATAAAAGGCCTTTTACAAAAACTGTTGATGAAAAGAATTGTTGCATGATTTCAGACTGGCTGCAGAAAAAAAACAGAGAGAAAGAGAGAAAAACAATGAGATCTTTATCTCACTTCTCAGCCAAATCAGATCCTGTAGCAGCAGCATCACCCATGTGTTTATGTCCAGTACCAGAAGCTGAGAAGGCAGGTATAGAATAAAGATATATAGTGGGCTACAGTAATTTGACATTTCTAGTTCATGAAGTTTCAGTATCTTTTATACAGAGAAGAATCACACTTATTTGCAACAGAGTGGTTAAAGTACAATACTAAATTATAAATATCAATGTGGAAAGATGTATAGTTCTAACCCTCTAACTCCTTTCTTTCACTGTTAAACAACTTTGTTCCACTAGGATTGATCCACAGTAAGCGCCACTACAGAATCCGGATATAAAATGAACGTGGATGGAACAATATTTTGTGATAGAGAAATAGGTGTTAACAGGAGTTTGTCATAGTTATAGCACATGAAATTTAAATAGTGTACATGTAATGCTCAAACTAACAAATTAGATTCTATTTCAGAAAAGCAGATGCAGCAGCGAAGGCCGTGGCCAAACTTCCCCTTTCCTATAACCATAACATGTGTGTGTCTAATGCTCTCACCCCCACAGCTAACCTTGAAGAGCTTCAGAGTTACAGTCACTCCAGGAGAGAAAGCACTCTGGAGAAGAGCGGGATGTGTTTTGACAGAAGGGGTTTGGTACGACAACCAATCACAAGCCGTGTCTGCCTATAAAGCTATTTCCTTTCTATGCTAAGTTGACACACGTGTAAGGACCATGTGTCAAAAGGGGGAATAAGCGATAGTATGTGCATTTGTGTTTCTAATAACATACTGTACTGTAGATAAAGGAATTAAGATGAAGCCAGAGCACACGAAAAGTAAAAGGACATTGTGAAGATGAAATGTTATGTTATTGTGCAAAAGTCTTTGAGGATTTATTTTTAATACAGGCCCACTGACAGTGCTCCTAACTCCACAAAAAGAAGTCAAAGTAGTGGAAACAGAGATGGGGTACACGCCAGCACCCCAAACATGTTCCAGAACCTAAGAGAAAACAACACAGAGGTCAACAAGGGTGAACAGTGATGTGCTAGTAACCTCTCCTGTGAACCCCAACAGACCCTCACCTGCACGCAAAGTGCATGGGTCAGAAGAACCAACTAGAGTGGACAGAAACAACGCAGAACCACGACTCTCCACTCAAATTCATCACAACAATAAGTACACTACATTTGAGGACAACACATGAAGAAATTGTAAGGTGTCAAAGTAGCAGTAGCACTGAGTAACATTGGTGACATATAAAAGTAATTAGAGTTAAAAGTAAGTGTTGTAACTACTGACAGGATAGAAGACTGTTTTAGAGGATGGAGTATATTAGTGACTGAGATTATTCACACTACAGACATTGAATTAGCTGGACTGGACCCTTGGTTACAAATGAGAAAACACCCCAAAGCAATTTGGGTAACTTTAGGAATAATAATAGTTACGGTTACCCTGATGTGCCTACTTATTGAGAATTCGGAGAGAAACGGCGATGGTAAAGTCTATTTAACAAACTCAAGCCACATGCATTTAACTAGAATAAAGAGAAGAGACAGCATGATAAAAAGGCATAACACTAATCTCAATAGATGTGCAGGGAAATTGGGAATGTGCCCTATCATTAGACATTGCTGATAATATAACAGACATACACAACCTCTTGTGTTGTGTATGCCATGTCATGTCCTCGGGCTGGGTAGCACTGCCCCTAAATAATGTCACAGCAGCAGAAGCAAATGCAGACAACACGTCTTGTATTATACCGATAACCACCATGGCCATCTTACAGATATCTGCGTACTACAAACAAACAGGGAGGCCAAACCCAGCAGTCCCTGAGTGTAATTATTCCAATAACCTATGTTTTGATGCCCCAGGGAGCTATTGCTCCCCATTGCCTGTTAAGGTATTTCAATTGAACAGGCTCATGTTATTCTGCATATGTAACTCCTAGTGTGTCAGTACACACAGAAAATCCGTGGGGGCCACAGATGTCAGAGAATAGAAGAAAAAGAGATGTCCCTATTAAATTTCATGGTTACACTTTAGGAAACCCATGGATTAGCCCAGGAGCAAATGTAGGCTGGTCACTCTTCCTCGGTGGAGGAACAGCTGTAGCCCTAAACAAGGTAAATGGTTTAGCATACACGTTACTAATACTAAAAAATGACACCGTAAAGGCCTTTCACGCCTTTCAATGACGATCATCAGAATATCAGCAACATCATAAACCGCATGAAGAAGGCTTTGCAACCACCTCCCCAAGTAGAGTCTTGGATCTCGTGGTTAACGCAATTATGGGGAGGCTGGGGTTATTGGCTGGTTTATAGTGTTCTACCAATTGGGATTATAATCTTGTTAGGCCTCTGTATAACACCCTGTATTTGCAGATGTATACAGGGACTAGTTCTGAACACAGTAAATTATTAAATGTTAAGACAGACTGACAACATAAAACGGAAACCGGACTGGGACGACCCGACTTCTGACAGAGTTCACAATTCCGGTGACTATCATTTTGAATGTTTAGATCATGATATGGAAGAAGACATAATGTAAATCTTTAGAGAAATGTCAAGCATGTATATTTAAGTAGGTTGCAAATTTTTTTTATGCTTTTGTGCCATAAAGACAGCTGTAGAGTCCTCTGTGTGCATTAGAGTGCTAGTGGTGATGATGTTTAAAAACCCAGGTTGGAGAGACAATATCTGATGAAATTTACCTAATGCATAGCTTATTAGTATTGTTTTGAATTGTAGAATTAAAATATTTAGGTTGTCATAGAATGACAAAAGGGGGAAATTGTAATGGAAAAATCATATTTTAATTATATGTATTAATTCTATTTGATTCTTGTAGTAAGTGTGTAACGTAGACGTTAGAAGTTTGAACTTGTTTGTCGAAGCTTAGAGACACAAGGCCGAGAACAGAATAGAAACAACCTGATTGTAGTTGTCCCTGAATAAATGATAGGGTATGGACATCTAGTCTGGGGCAGATAAAGAGTCATGAGTTTGAATGTAGGAACTTCACGTACGGGGCGTTGATTATGTTAACAGAGATGTTTGTGTATAAAATAGGTCAGCTAGAGAAAGAGATCACCTTTCTCTATGCTGCAACTGTTTGCTGTATGAGACTGGTCCTTCTGCAGAAGTTTAAAATAAAACCTTTGTTACTTTGCTCTTACCCAGTGTATGGATTACTTGTCTTTATATTGGTTTCAGAATTTCCACCACACTGAGGACAAAGTAACATTAGTATTAATATTATTAATGATCCTGAGAAATCACCTACAGAGCAGTGAAGAGTTATACAGTCTTATTGCCGAAGGTAGGAAGGATTTCCTGTGACAGTCAGTTCTGCATTTAGAGGCGATGAGTCTATTGCTGCGTGTACTCCGATGACCCATCATGGAGGCGTGCATGGGTGAGAGGGGTTGTCCATGATACCGAGAAGCTTTTTTAGCATTCTCCTCTCAGTTACCTCTGCCAGGTTCTCCAGACTGACACCCAGGACAGCACCAGCCTTTTTAATCAGCTTGTTCAACCTGTTTGCATCAGTTGTCTTCACCCCACTGCCCCAGCACACAGCAGCAAAGAACACAACACTCTCTACCACGGATAGAACAATTGGCATTCTCAAATTGGCACCCCATCCAGGTCTTATGTGCCATAAGCCTTGTGCCATACGTCTCCCAGGATAGGCTCCTGTATACAGGACAAAGCACTATAGACGATGAGTGAGTTTCTCTAGGTTCACTGCACGATGCAGTTCAGTTATACTTGCAATGGTTGTTTGTGTCCCTGTGCATGTACAGTACAGAATGGTTCATGGGGAGATTAGAGCAGGAGAAATACAAAAGTACCCACCGAGGTATATCGTGTACTGATAGGGATACGGATGTCACGCATATAATATAGAGGCCAGATCTCCATTCTCAAAAAGAACAAACCAAAAAAAACCTACTTATGTCTTTTTCCATTTTACAGCTCGTCTCTGATTTTTCTTCGAACTGAACGGCGAACACTTGAAAGACATCCTAAGGTGGACCGACGTCTCGGAGACGAACGCTGTTCTTCATGAGAGTGCTCGCGTATTCCATGACTACGTGATGAAATACCGTTTGTCTCGTTCCCTCTTTGGACATCCTCGGGAGTGCAAATTGAGGGCATATTGGGGCCGTGTCGCGCATCATGTCTAAGGTTTCATTCGATTTGCAGACAAACCTTCATCACCTGCCTGGACTAATATTATCTGTCACCTTGTGGCACGATTTCAGTAGACAAAACAACGCTGTGATCCGAACCTGTGCGCTTTTTACTTAAGGAAATTTATGTCTAAAAGTTATTTCTCAGCTTCACAGAATGTGACAACGCTCTTTTCTATATTTCGCATCAATCCATCATTATTTCAGAGCGGCAGGTTTGAAATGACGTCAGCAAGCAGACTAATATTAGAGCTTGTCTTGACATACGGAGAGAACGACACGCCGCACCTGTTACGGGAATTATCTAAAAGACGCGTTTCGAAGCTCCTGTGCCGCATTCAAATGGAGAAGAAAAAAAAAAAAAACAATCCTAGCAGGAGATTATTGAGCTTTTCCTGGTTCAGAGGCACCAATAAGTGTGTGTAAGGCTGAAAAGCAGGAGGTTATATGTATATGCTGTGAATTTCTGTCTTTGTGGAAGCATTAAATAATTTGTGCTCATTGGATTGCTCTAGGAAAAATCTAACTTTTATTGTTCAGAACAACATTTCATTGTTTCTTGTCAGTCAGTTCCAGAAATGATGAATCGCTGAGAATGATCATTTAGTAGGAACTGGAGGAAGGGGCAAGCCGGCTCAATCAGGGCTGACGGCATGTGAGTGCATGTAGTATTGTGTTTTAAGATAAAATCACAGAATGTCCTCATCTGATTCTTTTAAGGAAGAAGCTTCATTGGAAAAAAAAAAAGTCTCAAATTAAGCTTAAGCTACCCGGGATGTTTAATTTTCTTTTTTTTTTTCTTTATTCATTTTTGTATTTATTTATTTATTTAATAATTACTCAGATTTGCAATTACTCAGGTTATATGTTAATATAATATAAAAATGTATTCAATTCAATTCAATTCAATTTTATTTGTATAGCGCTTTTAACAATCGTCATTGTCGGAAAGCAGTTTGTATGAAATGTGAATGTGTATTAATCAAAATGATGAGACTGTGGCATGATTTGAATAATTAAATTATGACAAATGTACAAAAGTGGGGCAAATACTTTTTCACGGCACTTTATCAATCTGTCTATCTATCCACAGAAAGACACCCACCTAACAAGATACAAAAGAGTTTTTATCAACAGGAGATTTTGCACCTCAAACTATTTAATTTGTTGTTGTTCAAACTCATAAACCAATCAGCTATAAACATTTAAACCATTAAAACTACAATGAACGACAGTAGGTTTTGGGGTCCCGCTTAGGGATAAGGTTTTGTTATGGATTGGGATCCAGGGTGTTTGGATGCTGGGTCAGTGACATACAGTAGGGCTCTTTTCCAGCCGTGCCCAGTGGGCTGTGGTGCACTTGGTGCATTTCTGTCATGGCCATCATTGACTGTTTCGGCATTTTTTTGGTGCATTGGCTTTTCTATGGGTTCCGACTGGTCGAGATAGCCGTTGGTCTCCGTGGGCATGAGTGAGCCTTGGGTGCCCATGATCCTTTCACCAGTTTCCATCCATCCATCCATCCATCCATCCATCCACTTAGGAAGCTCTGTAGTCCAGCTAGGGACCGTGGAGGCCAATGATGTCACCAGTTTACTGTTATATAATTGGTGATTAATGTTATGTAATGGTCGTAATGTCAGAGCTAATAACCATATCTACATACGTTAGGAGTATGATCTGATGCGTTACAGCCGCAATGTGTAATCAACGCTCCACTCTCATGACGTGAACCGGTGCTTGTACAGCATGTACAAGTTGCCGAAGAATATTTTATACACACGATTCATCAGTGCTGAAGATCCTCAGTCGTGTTTATGAAGTGTGTGGTTAGACATCGGGTTAACGGGCACTAGAACATCGCTATCTCTGCTTGCTTGATGACAACACTCACTCCTCCCTCTAATCCCTTTAATCGCTCTATTGAGAACCCTGTTACCCCTCCTCTTCCTTCATGGTGGACATGGTTCCCTCCTCTGGCTCCATCCAGAACCCTTCAAGGTGGCTGTTCTAGTTTTCCATCTTGGATCTCGTGCCACACCGTAGCGATGCGGAGATCGCTCCACTACACACTTATCTTCCGCTTACTACAGTACATTAAGGATAACACATCCGCATGACCATGTCGACCTACTGTAAGGACCAGAGAAAATACATTTTGTATGACTCTCCAGGGGCCCTCTTGTTGTTATGGAAGCACCAAAGACGTCGCTGTTATATTATTTTACTGTTATCAGAACCCGTATTTTCAACGTCACATCACCTAGCTTTTATTATACTTATTATCGCTTTCTCAATAGCCCGTATGTTTTGCCGCATGTCTGCATGTTTGCTTGACGCTTGTATCCGTCTTTGTCTTCCGTTCCATGATGCTCGGATACTATAGCTTAATGTGACTTGTCACTAATGCAGACAAAGCACATATGGTCTGATGGAAAAAAAAAGGTTTGATGGAAAAAAAATAGAGGGTAGAAAAAAAAAGAAAACAATCACTAGCAGGAGGTGCTTTTAAGGGTGCTTTCACATCTGTTATTCTGTCTCCATTGCCGAATTCGGTTGGTTTGCTTGGGATTCACGTGGCACAAAATTAAATGAACCAGAAAGCAGAAAGCGTACATAAATGTTAACTTTTAATTAAACATGATAACATTCACGATTTGACTTTTCAGTTTCTAACGGTGTACAAACACCAGACAGTGTGTATTCTTTTCACTTACTGTATATACAGGAAGTCCCCTACATACGAACATCAGAGTTCCAAACACTCGAAGATACGAACAAGCGTTCGAGTAAGTTAGATGACGTCTGGCGTCCATCGTCACATGCGAATTAGGTTCGGGTTCGGGGTTTTGATTCGGCATCGTGATCCTCCTCTTTAATTTCCTACGTAAGTCTAACCAGCGCTCAACCGCACGCATAAAGTTTTATGATTTTAAATGTGTCATAATTTAATATTTATTCAATTTAAAGATAAATTAGTGATGTCGTTGGTTTCGGCTGTAGTGATGAAGGTGATCGTGTCATCTCGTCATCTCCGCAGCAGTGGATGCGCCAATAATTCACGTTTCATACGAATTACATAATTAGAAATTTGTTTTCATTAGTTTATATAAAAGCAGACATTTCGCTTTCTATAAGTATATATATATATATATATATATATATATATATATATATATATATATATATATATAGTTTTTTTTTGTGAGTCAAGTATACACAGAGTTTTCGGGTAATTTTCTGACAGTTCACCGAAAACAATACAGAATAGTGCCCCCTTAATAAGTAGAGTCTTATAAAGGCTATGTAGCTTATATAGTTTTATTATATAGTTTTTGCACATTAATCTGACAAAGATTTTCTGGCTATACGCGAGTGTAACACATGATATAATCTAAAGGCTCACTGTGTCAACATGTGCATAAATTGCATGGAAATAAGAAACGCCTATATTTAATTAAAATTCTACATTTGTACTGTAATTTTAGTATTGTGATTGTAAATTCGTTCAATGTTCAACTTGTATTTTATAAAGTTTTACAGCGGTGGTACAGCGCAACGGGGGTGTAAAAATTTAATTTGTTCAAATGTTTTTCATTATTTAGTATGTTGAGGACTTACTGTATACAATAAGTGGCTTAAGTGCTTCATACCCTGACGATTATTTTGAAATTCATTTGATTCCATTTGAAATGATGATGAAGTCTGTTTGAGCTTTTCACTCCCATTTTAGGAGTAGAAGTGCTGTAGCGGTGCCAGGATAACAGAATATACCGTGTGTTTGTTCCCATTACAGCTGAGTGATTCTGTGAGCAAACGTGTTCGCACTCAAAGTAGCTCCACTTGTATAAAAGGAAAACTTTAAGTTTATTTTGTGCATGGGAAAAGTGAGGTCAATCTCATCTTCAGTAACGCAACTCCATCACTTTAGCAACACTCTAGAGATATGAGCACCTCCAGGTTAATGTGCGGTGTACAATCACACACGGGCTCTGCTCTGCTCTTTAAAAATACAGATAATGAAATCGAGTTGATAGATATGCACGAACTCTCTCTCTCTCTCTCTCTCTCTCTCTCTCTCTCTCTCATGTGTGTGTGTGTGTGTGTGTGTGTGTGTGTGTGTAAAATTTCACATCAGATTTGACGTTTTATGGAAAAGAGCCTGATTTAAATATGTCACATCACTCCAGTGGAGGAAACCGAAACCGCAGGAGTTACGTAATTAATTTTCCTTCTAAAACACATTCGCAAAACACATTAGCATTTTTGACTCTGTTTTTGTACATATGTGGAAGTACAGAAAATGTTTTCGAAGCAAAACTTTTTAAAATAGTGCACAGTGAAAAACGCTACAAGAGTCTCCAGAACCAAACACAAGATCAATCTACACTCACAACTGTACAAACACACACACACACACACACACACACACACTTCAGTTAAGTGGAAGTTCTTGGGAGTGCTACAGAAAGTCGTCACAGAACAGTCCCCTGGTAAATTGCAAGAGCAATAACTGTAGAAACGCACCACGATTGCTCGGAACAATCAGGACTGAAATAAGCACCACGGACACACAAGGCACTGGATCCCGAAGTGCGGAATTATAATCACCTCTCCAGCACAATCTGTATGTTTGTACCGACAGCTTTTTGTACCGTGTACCTGTGTGTGTGTTCACTGATACAGTACCAAGATGATCTGTGGCTTCTTTTCAACATGGAATTTAATTTTTAACACTTTTGCACCGTCACACAGATCTCCAGTGTGTGCTAAATCAGCTTAAAACATTTGTATGTTGCCTACAACAGACTGTAGAGGACAACCGCATGTCACAGCTTAAAGAAAATCTCGGTCATGTCATTGTTGTTGTTGTTGCTGTTGCGTCTTATTCCAGATCTCAGAGAGTTTGAAGAAACAACGGTTATAGATTATTATAGTGAAAGTGTTTCTACAGCCGTCTCCATGTACACGCGTGCGCAAAACATTTCAAACCAGACCGCTTTCTAAACCATTTTAAAGCTGAATTTGAAGCTGTACTGAAGCTCAGGAGTGGCCCTGACTGTGAGTGTTGCTATTTTTAAAGCAACTTTAATGCTAGTTTAGGAAGCTAGCTTGTTTCATTTAGTCACGCGGTAATGCTAATGCCAAGGCTTGTAAATTTGAGAAATGAAAAACCTGAATGAAATGTAAATTTCAACTACTGGTACCTCGGCATACGAACGCTTCATTTCACAAATGTTCTCATTAAGAACTGAAATTCTTCAGGAAATTTGCCTCGGCATAAGAAGCAATTTGGGCATATGAGTGACTGAACTGAACTGAGCTAAGCTGCATGTCTGTCTGGGAAACGTAGAAAAATTAATTGCGTCAGCGGATATCCAAAGAAAGCGAGTGCAAGATTAATTTTTTTATTATTTATTTATTTTTATTATATCAAATTAATAATTATTATAAATAAATAAATATTTATTCATTTAGCGCACAAACTAAATTAGGAAAAAAAGTCCCCCCAAAAATATTTAAAATAAATAAATAAATTGACTTTTCCCCCCTAATTTAGTTCGTGTCCAATTCCTCCCCCTCACTAGGGGCCTCCCACATTAAGGCTACTACTACCACTCAGTCTGGAGGGCCAAAGACTATCATATGTTTCCTCACGCACCATTGGGGGCGGCGTAACACACTCGGAGGACAACGCTATCCGCTCCTTCCACTTGCGTGAGCTCACAGACGCCCCTGATTGGCTGTAGAGCCATGATTAATGTGGGAGCACTAAGTACCTCTTATCCCGCCCCTCTGAGAGAGCTCGGCCAATCAGAGGTTACAGCATCACCCGGGAATCTCCCGATGATAGGGCGAGCACTTTACCACTGCGCCACTCGGAGGCCTTGTGCACAGCACCATGGGTCCCAAGAATGTTAGCAAGAAGAAAACAGCGCCACTTTGAGCGGCTGGTACCAATAGAAATCATAAATTAAGCTTAAGGCTTAATGTCTATTTATTTCATATTTTACTTAATTTACACGTCTTTTTAAACGTTTTGATTGTTTTTATATGAAAGAAATATAATTATAGTGTTGGAAAGGGGTTATATTGGTATTATGTTTGGTTGGCTGGAACGGATTATCTGCATGTATGTTATTTCCTACAAGAAAATGCATTTCGCAATACAAAATTTCACCTTGAGAACTCTAAACCGGAACGGATTAAATTTGTACGCCAAGGTTCCGCTGCACTCTCAAAACTGACGGAGAGCAAAACAAGGGGTTTCAGGGAAAGAAAAGCAGATCTGTTGCTTTTGACTACATCCTCGATTTTTACTTGTTGAGCAACATGAAAATGAAAGCACAACTGATATGGGGGTAAATCTCCTGACCCATGTCAACCCATGTTAAGAGCTAAAGAAGAGTAGGCTAACTGCCAACAACTCTCACTCACTCACTCATCGTCTATACCACTCGCTACAGGAAATTTGGGAATGTCAGGTCTTTGGACTGTGGGCAACTGGAAACCCACCATGCACGGGGAGAAAATGCAAACTCCATGCACGCAGAGACGGGAATTGAACCTGGCCGTGAATCAAACTCGGACCTTGAAGGTGCAAGGCGACAGTGCTAACCACTACTCCACCGTGCCGCCCTGCCAACAACTAAGCTAGTGCTTTTTAAGTGCAAATTTTTACAATGGCATCCTCAATTTCATTAAAGCTAAAATGTGACTGATATAGGACTTCAATCTCCTGAACTGTCTATTTTGTTAAGAGCTAAGGGAGGCTAGGTTCGCCATTAGTAGTTAGAAATACATGGTGTTCTAAAACAAAAAAAGTTCTGTTCAGATTGGCTAGAAAGATGCACTTGTGGATAGCGCTGTCCTCCGAATGTGTTACGCTGCTCCCAATGGTGCGTGAGCTCGCAGTTTGTTCGTTCGATGTCGTCGCGTGGCTCTGAGAAAACGTGTTAGCCTTTGGCACTCACTGAGTGGTTGTGCAGGGGGTGCGTTATACTGTATGTATGCATATAACCTTCATAACTGTTTTTTTCCTAAAAGCCCATTAACTGCACTGTCATTAAAAACATCACACACTCATTTTAAACACCTAATTACACAGAAACATCTTCAAATATAGCAGGTGTTCCCATCTCGACTGTATTTCACCATCACTTGTCATTTCATGCCTTAAATTGCTACTGCAGGTCCACTTCAGAAAAATTCATGTCATCGCGCCTCGCGTAGTTCATTACTGCACTCAGAAACCCATGTTTTTAAATCAAGAATAAAATGGAAGTAAAAGGGGGGTCATAGTGAGGCACAAATCTGTTATCTCAATGATCTACGGTGATATACAGAGGGGAAAAAATCCTTCCGTGATCATCAGCGAGCAGCTGCTACTCTCAATAAAACGCATGCAGTGAGTACGTCTCCCTAAATCAAGGCAAACGAGTGCAACACAGTGCCATCGTTTCATTTCGAAAATGTTCCCGCTAATTGCATTTTATGCTAATTACTTGCTAGTCGGCTAAGATTCTAAGCTAACGACCAAAAGTTTCAATCTTGCAAAATAACTTTTTATTAATTTGTAGACATTTAGAACCGTCTCCACTTTCTGCTTATGAACAAAAAATGTGATAAAAAAAAGAAAGAATTTCCGTGGCAAACCACAACATCTACAGAGGTTGGTGATGGGTCGTTCATGATTGATTCTTTCTTTCTCAGCAAATCTTTAACGTGACTCAGAAGAACGTGTCGTCTCGGAGAGTGACTCATTCATTTTCTACTGGTCGTACATGAGCAAAGCATTGCAAAAAACCTCCATAGGTTATATACAGGAAACAGAAGCGAGTAGTTACCTTTGACATTTTTGGTCCGAATCGTTCGTTCTTTTGACTCCCATAGACGCTATCAGTGCAATGGATTCAAAAGAATAAACGACTCGGACCAGAAGATATGAGAGATGAGCTACTCATATCTTCTGTTTATCATAATATGTCCTTAGCTGCATTATAATATTTTAATTACTGGAACTATAGGCAAACTTTGTGTATGTAGACGTGTTGGGGGTCTGTTTATTAAAAATTTTACATTTAATTTTATTTCTGATCAAAAGCACGAAATGAACTAAATCACTCAAAGAAAGATTCGTTCATTTTGACGAATGAGATTCAAAGAACCGAGTCACTAAAATGATCCAAACTTCCCGCAGTAAAACACTTGACTGGTTTAAACGTTTAAAGAATACCGAACATCCGTGAATAGCGATCCTGGCTAAGGTGGCTTGGAGTCCACTCGTTAACATTCAGCCAGCGGAACACCTGATCCTTGAAAATGAATGAATAACACCTCTTGCACATTTCCAGGAGCTCGGCTGGGAGTTATTGCCACGTCCCCCGTACAGTCCTGATCTCACTCCAAGCCATTTCCACATGTTTGGGGCCATTAATGGAGTTCCTGGGAGGCCAATGTTTCAGATGTGAAGCAGGCTGTCGGATCACTGCTCCGGTGTACTGAGAAAACGTTCTATATTGGTGGTGTCTAAGCTCTAGTGAAACACTGGGATAAGTGCATTCGTGTAGCAGGGGATTATATAGAGAAATAAAGAGAGTTTTTACTCTCACAGTGCTCTTCCATTCTGCACAATCCTGGTTTTAAGAAAAAAAAAACATGTCCAAAGTACAGTACATACCGAACCATGGCTTTTTTTAATAAATTTATTCTCCAATTATATTTCCGTTTAAAATTGTAATAAGCCTGTGAAACAATTTATTTCTCCCTTGCTATCGCGTATGTCCTAGCAGCTATAACCAGATGTTTCGTCACCAGCCTCTCTCGCACGTTATCCAACCGCACATGCAAATTAGTGCTCTTTTATTCACGGCAGTAAATAAGAGCCTCGGGGTGTTGCACAAACCAATTTTCATTATTCCCTCAAACGAGCATGGGTATTTTCACACCTCCGTCTCGTCAGCAGGTGATGAAAGGCTTGTGTCCAGTGAGCACAGGCTGCCGGAATACATCAAAACGCTCAACCATGAAGAACGAACAGGCTACAAAACGTATAGCACTATCACTAATCATGGCACTAATGGAGGGAAAATTGAAAGGAGTGAGTTGAGATGGAAAGGAAGGGAGCATGGTCCACGTAAACGGGCTGACTGAACAAACCGGACTGTATTCACGCGGAAGGTGAAAAAAAAAATGAAACCAGAAAAACACCTGGTGTCAATCCTGCTTCCAGAGACACCTACATCTGATAAGATGTTTATTCACATTTTACATAATGGGACAAAGCTCCATTAAGTGACCCTTGTATCCTGAAATGTGTCATCGGGATCGTTTCAGTGACTAAACCTTTATTTCTCATTCACAATCTCATGCGCAGGATCACGGCACTGTTGCCATGGCAATGAGCACTCATGCATCTAAACCAATAAGAAAAACTCAAACGTCCTCGTGGTCGCGCTCTTCAGTGAACGATAAAATCGGTCATTTCCTGTGTCGCGTTCTGGAAAATCATTTTAAACCTAAAGACTTGCGTCATGTGCATGTTATGATCGTCGTAACCAGCAACACGTGCCAGATTTTTCTTTTTTTCCTTGCCACCCCTTTTAGATCCATGCCGCAGTCTTGGCACAGTGCAATCCCAAGTTGTTCTGTTTAGTCGAGTTAAAAAAGCAAGATGATGGAGTCGGCAAGGACAGAAACTCAGGTTGAGGCAATCACTGTGAGCTCCGCTGCGGCGCAGCATGAGAGGGGGAACGAGTGCTCTTTGATGAACTGAAAGCAAATGAGGCTGGCCGTCCGAGGCTGTACTTGAGCGGTTCACAGAAAGGCCAACTCGTTTAACTATGAAGGACAGAGACAAGTTGAAGACAATACGGAGAAGGCGATGTAGTCTGAAACTCGGAATCCGGAGACCCGGAGAGGTCGGTGAAGCACCGTTGATAGAGAACTTCTTGACCACGGGAAAAGCAACAGATACTCCAATGCATTCAAGTCAAAGCCAGCGAGAAAGGCATCATGCACAAGAAATCTCTTCCCAATCGTGCATTAATATTCGGTTCTCTCTGCTCTGTAAAAGCTGAGCTAAGGCTCAGAAAAAAGATGTCCAAATTTCTTTATAATCCCATTACCAATGAAAAAGGATAACTATATGATGGGTCTTAAGTAAAACAACTCAGAAGTGCTCAAACACTCATAAAAAAAGAGCTGGAACAGATCTGGCACACTGCCCCAGATTGATGTACAACCATAAGATCAAGGACTACACTAAAGATAAGAAATGCTCCGAGACAAGGTCATGTCTATGAAGATTAACTAGTGACAAAGAGTGTAAAAAAAATAAAAATAAAAAGATGTCCGAGAGGCACCAGCACGTCATGTAGGAATCGTCGCCATGCCGTAATACATCAGCAGCAGCAGAAGGCTGACTTCAAATCCATCAAGTGCCAGAAAGTCCCTTTCCGAGATGGTGTGTCATCCTGGGTCAGAAGTTTGAACCGACTGCCAATGAGTCTGTCAGTCCAATCCACCCAACTGACCCCCGATATTGACTTCTTTGTTCCTCTGAGAACGAAGCAACACCGCTTCTTTGAAAAGAGACTCGGCTTATTTCCCTGGATTGAGATTGATTTGGTCTGTTTTTTTACTTTAAACTAGAATATCAGAAAATGTCAGCTTGACCTGACCAGTACGTCGTGACTCATCAAATGCCAGCCTGCTCCTGTTTGGACATGTTTCTGCATTTTTATGGCTGAATATCCCCAACAGATATAGTCAATAACTTGACTTCAACCCCATTGAGCCGCGTTTCATTTCATTCCAGGAACTGAAAACTGGAGCATCTCAACAGCACACCACGGGCCAACCATTGATTCTGAAGAACGGGCAAGGGAAAATATGATTCATGCCAATATTAATCAATTGTTTGCAAAATAAATAAATAAATAAATAACTGTGACACTGAACTGCATAAAAATTTATTGTGGAAATAAAGAAATTATTTGGAAAAAATAAAGCAAAAAGGTAAATAATTGTAACATTCATGTGTAACTCATAAGTGTCAACTGGATCATGTGTGTAACTCATAGTATATAAATCATATGATAAGTGACAATATAATCACACCACAATTAATCAGTTCAGAATACTGTAAGTGATGTTCTGATTATTAAATTCAGTGTAATTATTAAACAACATGTTGTAGCTCAAGATATCCGCTGCATTTTGGCTTATATTTTTAATATACGTTTATATTGTTTATATTGAGTCCACCGTGCAAAAAAAAAAAGAGAACATACTGTAAAGATAACTAAGTGAAATAATTAATCTTACTAACTCACAGTATTAAAATACAAGTTATACATGTACAACTTAAATGTTATATACAGTGGTGTGAAAAACTATTTGCCCCCCTCCTGATTTCTTATTCTTTTGCATGTTTGTCACACAAAATGTTTCTGATCATCAAACACATTTAACTATTAGTCAAAGATAACACAAGTAAACAAAAAATGCAGTTTTTAAATGAGGGGTTTTATTATTTAGGGAGAAAAAAAATCCAAACCTACATGGCCCTGTGTGAAAAAGTAATTGCCCCCTGAACCTACAGTAATAACTGGTTGGGCCACCCTTAGCAGCAAGGCCTGCAGCAGGTGCAGGACAATGACCCAAAACACACCAGCAAATCCACCTCTGAATGGCTGAAGAAAAACAAAATGAAGACTTTGGAGTGGCCTAGTCAAAGTCCTGACCTGAATCTTATTGAGATGTTGTGGCATGACCTTAAAAAGGCGGTTCATGCTAGAAAACCCTCAAATAAAGCTGAATTACAACAATTCTGCAAAGATGAGTGGGCCAAAATTCCTCCAGAGCGCTGTAAAAGACTCGTTGCAAGTTATCGCAAACACTTGATTGCAGTTATTGCTGCTAAGGGTGGCCCAACCAGTTATTACTGTAGGTTCAGGGGGCAATTACTTTTTCACACAGGCCATGTAGATTTGGAGGTTTTTTTCTCCCTTAATAACGTAAACCTTCATTTAAAAACTGCATTTTGTGTTCAATTATGTTATCTTTGACTAATAGTTAATGGTTTTTGATGAGCAGAAACATTTAAGTGTGACAAACATGCAAAAGAATAAGAAATCAGGAAGGGGGCAAATAGTTTTTCACACCACTGTATGAGTATGTGCAGAGGTGTCAAGTAACGAAGTACAAATACTTCGTTACCATACTTAAGTAGAAATTTTGGGTATCTATACTTTACTGGAGTAATAATTTTTCAGCCGACTTTTTACTTCTACTCCTTAAATTTTTAAGCAATTATCTGTACTTTCTACTCCTTACTTTTTAAAAATAGCCTCGTTACTCTATTTTTATGATCAGAACGCGCAATACTTTAGAAGTATTTTTGAACCCTAGTATCTATACTTCTACTCAAGTAATGAATGTGAATACTTTTGACACCACTGAGTATGTGACTCTTGAGTGACACATTGTGCGTAACTCATATGAGTAAAAGTAACCACATGTGAGTCAAATGAATCATGTGTGTAACTCTTGTGAGTCAAATGGATATTTTGTGTAACTCATATGAGTGAAACGGATCACATGTGTAACTCATGAGTGAAATTAATCATGTATAACTCATAGTATTGAAATATGAGTTATACATGTACAACTCAAATATAAGTTATATATGAGTATGTAACTTATATGCGAAATTTAGCACATGAGTAAAATTAACCACATGTGTAACTTAAATGAGTCAAATGAATCATGTATAACTCATATAAGAGAAATGAATCATGTGTGTAACTCATATTAGAGAAATGAATCATGTGTGTAACTCATATTAGAGAAATGAATCATGTGTTTAACTCATATGAGTGAAACGGATCACATGTGGTACTCATGAGTGAAATTACATATATAACTCATAGTATTGAAATATGAGTTATACATGTACAACTCAAATATAAGTTATATATGAGTATGTAACTTATATGCGAAATTTAGCACATGAGTAAAATTAACCACATGTGTAACTTAAATGAGTCAAATGAATCATGTATAACTCATATAAGAGAAATGAATCATGTGTGTAACTCATATTAGAGAAATGAATCATGTGTGTAACTCATATTAGAGAAATGAATCATGTGTGTAACTCATATGAGTGAAACGGATCACATTTGGTACTCATGAGTGAAATTAATCATATATAACTCATAGTATTGAAATATGAGTTATACATGTACAACTCAAATATAAGTTATATATGAGTATGTAACTTATATGCGAAATTTAGCACATGAGTGAAATTAACCACATGTGTAACTTAAATGAGTCAAATGAATCATGTATAACTCATATAAGAGAAATGAATCATGTGTGTAACTCATATTAGAGAAATGAATCATGTGTGTAACTCATATTAGAGAAATGAATCATGTGTGTAACTCATATGAGTGAAACGGATCACATTTGGTACTCATGAGTGAAATTAATCATATATAACTCATAGTATTGAAATATGAGTTATACATGTACAACTCAAATATAAGTTATATATGAGTATGTAACTTATATGCGAAATTTAGCACATGAGTGAAATTAACCACATGTGTAACTTAAATGAGTCAAATGAATCATGTACAGTATAACTCATATACTGTAAGAGAAATTAATCATGTGTGTAACTCATATGAGTGAAATGAAAAAAAAAAAAACACCTGTAAAATAAATGAAACATGATAATTGGATAGCTGAGGAATAAGGAAAAAAAATGACAAAAAATAATGAATAATGCATACAAATACAGTATATACATCATGTGATAAGTGCCAATATAATCACACCACAATGAATCACTTCAGAATACATAATGTTCTGATTAATAACATGTTGTAGGTAAAGATATCTGCTGCATTTTGGCTTACTTATTTTAATAGCCATTTATATGCCGAGTCCACCGTGCCAAAACACTCCAGCTAATAGCTATATAAATAACTGCAGATTGTGTAAGACAAATCATCTTTTTCTTTTGTCATCTTCTGAGTGGGTGTATTTCTACTTTCTCCACAAGCCTACTTTTCAGCATGATGCAGTGACTTTATTTATTTATTTTTTTCACAAGATAATGCCACTTAATACAGAACATCTTCTCAAAGCTCTATTCCCGGTGAATTTAAGTGAAAGAAGAAAATAGCTACTAAGAGCAGAGAGCGGATAATGATAGCAGAGAGCTGGGGATGACAAACACGCTGCAGTCACATGGCTTCTACAGATCAATAGGTGATAAAAAAAAAATGATGCTGAGATGGAACTGACACCGTATTTAAAAAATGATATATATAATATTCAGGATGAGAGAGTGAACTGATAAAGGGAACGAGAGTCTTGTGGACATTCCATGACATCATAACGCTATTTTTGGCAAACTGTTATTAAAGGAAATTAAAACTTATAGACTATGTGATTATGATAAAATAATCTTTGGGGTGGTAACAATAATTCCACATCATCTGCATTGCTGTTGATGACATTCCTACACCTGTAGGCCTTTATTTCTTGCTTAGTATTCATCACACAATGTTTTTGTTGGTCTTTCGGCAGCGCGCGTTAAGGGGTCGCCACAGTGGACCATCCTGGCACGGGTTTTTACACCAGATGCCTTTCTTGACTCAACCGTCCCATTTTAATCTGGGCTTGGGACTGGCACTGCATCCAGTGGCTGAGGTTTGGGTATTGAGTGGGAATCGAACCCTTGCCTTGCACATGGCGGGCCACAAACCTACCACTATGGACACTGACCTGAACCCTTTTCCGAGCTGCAGCCTTCCCAGATTGAGCAGGAATGTCCTGCAAGTAAAAACACATCATGCCTTTGGTAGGTTCAGGGAGAAACCAGACCAACATCCAACAAAGCGTGATTAAATGTGGGGCATTGGAAAGTGCACGGATGGTGAAGGTGAGGTGTGTACACTGGGATTTTATAGAAATACCTGTTGGTGTACACACTCCACCTTCACCACTCATGCACTTCCCAATGCCCTTGGCATGGAATGTTCTAATATGTGTATACAGTCAGGGAGTTGGGGGACACATCAGAGGTGAAGGGGAAAAGATAATGCAGGAAGAGTTATGGGGATGGTTGGAGTACCTGCCCCTTGGTTCCAGGGAGCGGGAACTGGTGAGGAATAGAAGAGACAGAGGAAGGAGGAGCGTGTAATAAAGGAGACTCCTGTTGGGGTTCAGCCAGTTGAATGACTTTGTCCAGGAAGGTGGGATGTTGGCACTGAACCAACATGTCCCTTTCTACTCTATAGTACCACATAGTGCCACCTGCTATTTAGCCATTAACCTCCAGGAACAGGAATGCTTCAGCTGCTGCGGAAGCATCCCGTCTAGGCGATGAACTGGAGCAGTGCTCTTTTGATGCTGGAATACTCCAGATGTGTCCAGATGCTGCCCAGCAAGCCGGCGTTTCCACATAAACGTTCATGAAAAAGAAAAGCTAAAATCTTAGAATCCCTGATATTTTATGTCTAAAGTTATACACCGTATGTACACAATATACTGTAGTTAGCTAGCTTACATATTTACTTGTGTGAATATATACAAATATTAACTATATACAAAATTTCCTTCTGGGATAATGATAGTCAATAAGACCAGACGCTAGCAAGCAAAATAATTACGGGTCAAGCAGATGACAAGTAAGTATGTTTGAGATTCAGGTCTCTCCGGCACTCCGGGACTGAAAAGCCAGACAGATATTCACTCCTGTCTTCTCATGTGCTCAGTCCCATTCTGTTCTGCACTCGTTTTCCATTTTGCTATAAAGACTGAATATGTCGACTGATATATATTCACTGGGGATTAATTTCATATTTATTACTCATATGGGATTTCAGTGCATAAGTCAAACTCGGATATGCACGAGAGATCAGCACCGTGCAGGGAAAAGTGACAGATTGGTATAAATCCTACCACGGGGAAAAGACCGTTCTTTTGAAATGATCATTTACAGCAGCTTTAATATAATGGAGACGGATATAACTATAACTGGACGTGATGTCAATGCAGAGAAGACGGAGGAGAAGAAAACACGATGCCCATGTGGCAGCTAGATTGGGCAGTGCTGACATGCTGATGCCTGAATTAAAACAATTAGTGTGGCCCGTCTTCTCCCACTTCTGACTACAGCATGCTTGATGTTGAATTAGTACGCCGAACTAAAGATCTCTGTCCTGGGTAAGAAAGAAACAAGTCTGACGCACTAGGGCACGCCATCTATGCAAATGTGACAGATGGTGAAGACAGAGAAACAATTTATTTACTTATTGCATTTTACTGTAGATATTTTTTTCACATGATGGTATGGGATACAGTACATATCTACAGGATATCTACAGTAATATTGGACCTCATCGTTAAGCATTACACGTATCCTGGAGGTCTATTTCATTCATGGCATTTTTCCACTTTACATACATTTTGACATAAAACCATTAGGGCTCTAGTTACTTTTTGCCTGTTATCTGCTTAACCTCAGGAATGCAATAAATCTTGAAGGAAAGATGCAATAGATCTGGAACGCTGCCCCGGGTTGATGCAGAGATATGTCAAGGGCTACGATAAAGATAAGAAATGCTCAGAGGCAAGGTCGTGTCTATGAAGGTTAACCTGTGACAAAGAGCAGAGGAGGAAAAAAGATGTTCGAGATGCATCCATAAAGATAAGCATCTCATGCAGGAATCATTGCGATCCATTCATCCATGTAGGAACCGCAGTATTGCAACTATGGACCATGGAGGCCAATTGTGCCCATTGTATTTATTCACAAACTACAGGCATTTTGTGAACGCCAATCTGCTTAATCTGCTTAATTTGGACTGTGGGAGGAAACTGGAGTACCCACCAAGCATGGGGAGAACATGCAAACTGCATGCATAGAGATCGTGTGGTATTAGTACAACAGAAGCAGAAGGGTGACATTAAATCCAACATGCGACTAAAAGTCCCTTTCCGAGATGCCGCTTCATCTTGGGTCAGGTGTTTGAACCGATCGTGAACAGTGACTTCTTTGTACCTCTGAGATGAAGCAGCATCACTTTTTTAAAAAGAGACTCGGCTTATTTCCCTGGATTGAGATTGATTTGATCAGGTTTTTATTTATTATTTTTATTTTTTTGGTAAAATTCCAGGAAAACATGTAATATCAGAAAATGTCAGCTTGACCTGAGCAGTAGGTCAGAACCCATCAAATGTCAGCCTCTTCCTGTTTGGACATGGTTCTGCATTTATATGTGAGGAGATATTCCCAACAGACAAAGTAAATAACTTGACTTCAACCCCTTTGAGGTTGTGTTTCATTTCACTGAAGACTGAAGGCAAGAAGCCACAGGAACGAGGAGGAACTGAAAACTGGAGCGTCTTAACAGCACATCACGGGCTGACGACTGATTCTGAAGAACTGGCGAGTAAAGATTGAAGGACGGTTTTCTTAACACTGTCTGGACATTGTGGTTAACTGTGTCTGGAAAATGGTTAGAAACACATGGTTGTGTGTAAAGAATCTCACACACACACACACACACACACACACACACAAAAAATAGATGGAGCCTGTAAAAAGTGATCATTTGAATAAAGAGTCATATGTAGAAATTATTGAATCTTACAATTAAAGAATCACAATATGAACATTAATGAATCATGTGTAAATCGTAATAGTAATTGAAAGATAATGAACAAACGGCATGTGAAAATATAATAAAATGCATTAAAAAATCAGCTGAAAAAAGAAAGAAAGCATGTGAAAAAATATCACGATAATAAATGAATCATGCATTAAAAAGAAATCATGTGATGATAAATCACTCTGAGATAAATCTGAGACATACTGTCTCGAGACACACTAATTATCTGATTACACAATGCAGCTCAATGTAACCATTGTGTTTAAAATGTTTACAATGTTACATTTCTACCTTTATACATAGAGGTTTCCCATACATACAAACAAGTTTCATTCCGAGAGCTTGTTCGTAAGTCCAATTTGTTCGTAAGTCCAAAAAACATTGTCTAGGTGAGAAACATGTGTGAGAAAAATGATCAATGTCTGCCATCGTTTCACCTCACTCCATTCTCTCAATTATTTTCCGCTTGCTTCCAGACATCCTGGAAAACACACATGTTCTTATCTTCTAATGTTTATACCTCTAATGTTCGTATGTAGGGGACTTACTGTATGCACTGCATGAAAATATATGCACAAAAAAAAAAAAAAAATCAAGATCGCATGACAGCATGAACGATGGTGCGACTGCTGACATCATAAGAGGAAACTTAACACTACACATTGCTGCCATAATTCGTTTTAAGAAATGGCATAGATAACTGTTTAAGCTTCTATAAATTTTCCCTCTGTATACTGTTCCATGTTCCAAATTGTATAAGACAGACAAATCAGCTTTCCTTTTGTCATTGTCTGTGTGGGTGTATTTCTGCCTTCTCCCAATAGCCTACTTTTCAGCATGATGCGGTTACTTTTTTCAGAAGATAATGCCACTTAATACATGTTCTCAAAGCTCTGTGTCTGGTGATTTAAGTGAGGGAAGAAAAGAGCAAAGAACGGATAATGATAGCGAAGAGCCAGGGGATGACAAACACACTGCAGTCGCCTGCTCACCTAGCTTCTACAGATCAATAGTTGATAAAAAAAAGAAGATGCTCAGAGGATGGAACTTACACGGTATTTAAAAAAAAATGTATATCCTATTCATGAAGAGAGATTTAACTGATAACAGGAACTAGCATCTTGCGGATACTACACAATGTATAATCTGGTAAAAAATTGCCATCATAAATTAAAAAAGCAATCAATTTTTGGCAAACTGTCGAGCTATTAAAGGAAATAAAAACATTCCCGATTGTGCAGTTATAAGAAAATAATTAACTTTGGAGTAGGAGCAATAACTCTACTTCACATCATCATTACTTACGGTCAATTGCTAGCCTATGGCAATTCTGTTACGTTCTAGTTTATTGCGATATGCTGTTGAAGTGATGTTAGCTATAGCAGCATGAGAATTCCTCACATGACTATTATTGTTTCATACCCAGGAAAACCTGAAAACACAATTTTGGCTAGCAAGGATCAATGCATCATTTAAAATGCTATGTTAGGCAATGTGGCGGCGCGGTGGTGTAGTGGTTAGCACTGTCGCCTTGCACCTCCAGGGTCTGGGTTCGATTCCCCGGCCAGGCTCGATTCCCGTCTCTGTGTGCATGGAGTTTGCATGTTCTCCCCGTGCTTGGTGGGTTTCCTCCGGGTACTCCGGTTTCCTCCCACAGTCCAAAGATATGCAGGTTAGGCTAATTGGCGTTCCCAAATTGCCCGTAGTGTGTGATTGGGTGTGTGAGTGTGTGTATGTGTGTGTGCCCTGCGATGGATTGGCACCCTGTCCAGGGTGTACCCCGCCTAGTGCCCGAAGTCTCCTGGGATAGGCTCCAGGTCCCCCGCGACCCTGAACCCAGGATTAAGCAGTATAGAAAATTAATGAATGAATGTTAGGCAATGTCGCGTTCCTTGTTAGCTTCGTGACAAACCTTGCACTGTAGGTCAATTTGAACATTTGCTAGTTTGTACTCTGTTCTGATGTGTGCTGTGTGTATATGCAACCATGTCATTCATTTGATGACAGTCATTAATATTATGGATAGGAATCACCAGGGACCTCCTGATACGACATTATTAGGCGCCAATTATATTTCTATGCGATTCTGTAAGTATCATGATTTTATATTAGGATTTCGAGAAAAACTTTTAGCATATAAACATCTTTGCAGGTGTCACCCTGTTACATCAGTTCATTTATAACTGCATGCAAGCAAAAAATGGATGCCCCACTTTTGATTTGCATGAAAAAATAAGCGGTGTGTAAAAAAAAGGCTTTTTTGTGGTTTGTTGGTATACCTGATGCCGTAACAGGTAGTCCCAGATTTACGAACATTCAAGTTTTCTTTCAATCACGGAGGTAGCTCACGTGTATTGTACAAAGCATAGACACTGCAGTGCACCAGATACCATTATTTACAATTATATAACATTTTTTAGTGTGTAAGAGAAGGTATAAAAAGCCTGGTATATTGTATATGTATGCGTGTGGAGGTGTGGAAGAAATGAGTCGGCCTCACCGGTTTCAATAAATCAATCTGGAAGCATGATGATAAAATAATGCCTGTCCTTTAAAGCTGTCCTGATGGTGAATAATCCTAATTTCAGAAAATCCTCAACAAAACAGAATTCACAGTCCAATACAGTGGAAAACAGCTCTGAGACAAAACGGCGTCCGGGATTCCCCTCGCAATTTAAAGGCGCAAAGACAACACTGTTACACTTATGTGAAATTCATTTTCTTAGGCACGATTACGGTTTTTGGCCACATGATGACAGTGTAAAGAAAAGGAAACAGATTTAGTCAAGTGGATTGGTATTCTTTACGATATATATTCGTGTGAAAGGTGTAAAAGACTCACTTTGTCGGATTTAAGAACAAATCTGACTTACAAATGAGCTTTTACAAATAATGCTGCTGTACATAATATTAGCAGTGTTTGCTAATTCACACCAGTATTCCTTCAAAGATATAATCAAGGTTTGACTGAACTTTAGAAAAACTTTCTTTTATTAAAATTTTCAAGGAAATCAACCATCTGCAACAATGACTGTTAATAATGCTAAGACTGTTAAGTATCTAATGTGAGTATTTGTAAATGTTAGCAAGCTAACTATGCTGCATTTGGTATAATATTAGCTGATACCAGTTGGGTATTACTAAACATCAAGCAGTAGCAAAGCAAGAGATTGTTTTGTTGTTGTTGTTGAAACAGCCACGTGACAGTTAGCTAGCTGATGGGAAAATCAAGTACTGTAAAGTTGCTATGTTAGCTAAATGTTAGCTAGCTAAATACACTATACTTCACTAAATGTTAGCTAATTTTACTACGCTACAACCTAGCAATAAAAAAAAATCAGTTCAAGACGAATCACAGGTTTCTCAAGACTACAGTAATGTTATAACATGACAGATAGAGTGAGCTTGGCTAGAGTATAAGGTTTAGCAAATATTAGCTAGATAACACATGTTCTTCTGGGATAATGATAGTCAATAACACCAGAAGCTAGCAAACAAAATAATTAAGGGTCAAGCAGACGGAAAGTAAGCATGTTTGAGATTCAGGTCTCTCCGGAGCTCCGGGACTGAAAAGCCAGACAGATGTGGTTCAGTCCCATTCTGTTCTGCACTCATTTTCCCTTTTCCTCTACTGAACAATGTATGTTTCTTAGTGCTTATGGACATTTTGTAAAGTCCTTTATCTGCAATACTGCAAATCCTGAATATGTCTACTGATATCTTTACTGGGGCTTCATTTCTCATTCATTACTCATATGGGATTCCAGTGCATGAGTGTCCGGATATGCATGAGAGACCACCACCATACTGGGAAAGTGACAGATTAGTGAAAATATAAAAGACCCAGGAAGGACAATTTTCTCACAAGACCTTGCATTTTAATAAATCCCATTACGGGGAAAAGGCCGTTCTTTTGAAATGATCATTTACAGCAGCTTTAATGTAATGGAGACGGTTATAACTATAACTCTGGACGTGATGTCAATGCAGAGAAGACGGAGGAGAAGAAAACACGATGCCCATGTGGCAGCTAGATTGGGCAGTGCTGACATGCTGGTGCCTGAATTAAAACAATTAGTGTGGCCCGTCTTCTCCCACTTCTGACTACAGCATGCTTGATGTTAAATTAGTACGCCGAACTAAAGATCTCTGTCCTGGGTAAGAAAGAAACAAGTCTGACCCACTAGGGCATGCTCGCTATGCAAATGTGACAGATGGTAAACACAGAGTTTTGTAGTGTTGTAGATATAAGTTGAATATACAGTTTGCAGAATGCATTTTAGATTTTTAAGGAAACATGTCAACCTTCCTAGTGTCAGTGTGTGTATTGTGTTATAAAGTACATATTGTTTTATACAGTACACTGCCTAGCTAAAGAAATGTCGCCATTTCAGAAGGGTTAAATTATCAATCAAGCAAAGAAAACAAGTACAGAGATTTAAAATTACTGGAGCTGGGTTAAGAACCATTAGACACATTATCAAAACCTGGAACAAAATTGCTGAAAAAAAATGTGGTTGGATTAAAAAAAATGATGAAATCACTTAAACACTTGGTGAAGTTTGAAAATCAACAGTAAAAATCTGAACCATGTTTAATAGTGAAAGTAAGAGCATTTTAGTGAATTCTACATTTAAGAACAATACTGAAGATTAAAAGACTGTAAAATAACACATGGAATTTTTTAAATTAAGGAACAACAACAGTCAGTTGTTATTTTAAGACATGAAGGTCAGCTGTTCTGGAACAGTTCTTGCAAGAACAGTATTGTGTCAAGTGCTTCTGTAAAACCCATCAAGCTCCATCATGAACCTGTCTCTTATGAAGACCTTCCTGGGAAAGCAAGACCGAAACTTACCTTTAACTGGTAGTGTATCTAGTATTGTACATCATTTTTTAAAACATTTTACATGGTGTTATATAATATCCTGGAGGTCTGTCTCATCCCACTTTATCAGAAAATTAAATATGCTTAGAGGTGTGTGCTCTGAGATCCTGTTTAATAGCTCCATGTGCGTCCAGTTAGATAGTGTTTGAGGAATATCCAAAATTCACCGTCAGTTCATTTATCTTTAGTAACCACCTAATAAGAGTCTCAGTATGTTATATTCAGTTAGTAGAAAATTATAACAAATTCAACTTGTCAGGAAATATTGCTATACTAAAGTCCTCACGTGACCTCCTCAGGAAACTGTCAGTCAGACCATAAACCTCAAGTGGACCGTGTGGGTATTGATATTTTTATGTACATCCGGTGTGTAACCGTGTTATTAACGGCAGAGTGATAGGGTTTATGTTTGATTTAAAGTAAGACAAAAAGTCAAAAGTAGGTCAATATCTGACCCTATTGGCCTGATATTGACATTGCATTACACAATACATAATGCACTTACACTAACACACTCATCAACTATACAGCTTTATACAGGGTCACAGCTGTCTGGAGCTTTTCCCAAAAGACCTGAACAGACTGCCAATCCATCACAGGGCACACGCACACTCGCATGCTTATTCACACACTATGGGCAATTTGGAAATTAATCTAATCTGCATATTTTTGGACTGTAAGAGGAAACCGGAGTACCAGGAGGAAACCCACCAAGTACAGAGCAGAGGTGGGAATCTAACCTGGACCTTGGTGGTGCAAGGCGACACATCTTCATAGTATAATTATATGAAACACCTCTTCGCACACTTAATCAAAATAACGTACTGTAGAGATAGTTTAGATGAAGTCATTTTATCTTAGTGCCTATGATGTTATACATATATTTACAAATATTAGATTTAACATTGGAAATACACTTAAGGGATCATTTATACATACAAGCACTCTTTTAAAAAAAAATCTGATGAAACACTTAATACCTATATAATGACCTTAACCTATTACACTGTTGTTTTGTTACAATTAGAGCGTTTCTTCCATGCACATTATATATATATATATATATATATATATATATATATATATATATATATATATATATATATATATATATATTAACTATTATCAGTACCATTGCAATTAAACCTCAACTTTAAAAACTATCCGAAAGTGAATCTCGCATTTAATGCTGAGAACAGGAGACACATAGCAGGAGACAGTGTGTGTGTGTGTGTGTGTGTGTGTACTCACGGCTGCAGTAAGCGACGCGAGCCACACGGTCCCGGCGCGCGCGCTCAGCATGTCGGCTCCAGCGCTCCGCACAAGCCCGTCGCGCGCTCTGAAACGCAGCGGAGCGCGAGCGCTTTCCTTTATAGACGCGCCGCGCGCGCACGCACGCACTCACTCACTCACTCACTCGGGCCGGGCACGCGCAACCCGGGTCTCAATCACTTATAGGAGCGATGTGTCTGGAGGAGACACGCGGCGGTCACGTGACCTCCGGCTCTTTGCGAATTTAACAGGAAAAAAAAACTATGCCATTATTGTCCAGGCGCGATGCAGAATGATACACTCCTGATCTCAGCATTGGACTAAAACACTTACACAACATTTTAAAACGACATATGAATTCATTCATTAAATTTATTGGTCTGTTTGTTTCTATAAATATTGAGTTATTTATATAAGGGAACAGACTTTTCCCTTCCCGCCTTTCAACTCAACTCAACTCACCTCAGCTTTATTTGTATAACACTTCAACAACAATAATGCCCCGAAGTGCTTCACACAGATAATAAAAGAATAAAATAAAATAAAAATACAAATAATAAAACTTATAAATAATACTTTATTTTTCTCACTTCCTCCTTATTTTCTTTATTCCCTCCTTACTTTATTCCCTCGCTGCTTTCTTTCCTTCCTCCATTCCAATACGATCTCCCAGGCTGCTTCCATTCCTTCTTTTCTTCCTTCCTTCCTCTTTTACTTCTTTTGTCCATTCTTTCCATCCCTCCATACTTTATTCTATGCAGCTTTCCTTCCTTCTTTTCTTCCTTCATTCTTTTTTCCATTCTTTCCTCCCACACTTTCCTTCATGATGCTTAATTTTCTTCCTTCCTTTATTCATTCAATTTTTTTTTCTAAAGACATTCATTCATTCATTCATTCATTCATTCATTCATCTTCTATACCGCTTTATCCTGTATTTAGGGTCGCGGGGACCTGGAGCCTATCCCAGGAGACTCTGGGCACGAGGCAGGGTACACCTTGGACAGCGTGCCAATCCATCGCAGAGCACACACACATACACACACACTCATTCACACACTATGGTCAATTTGGGAATGCCAATTAGTCTAACCTGCATGTCTTTGGACTGTGGGAGGAAACCGGAGTACCCGGAGGAAACCCACCAAGCACGGGGAGAACATGCAAACTCCATGCACACAGAGACGGGAATCGAGCCTGGCCGGGAATCGAACCCGGACCCTGGACCACTACACCACCGTGCCGCCTTTCTAAAGACATATCTTTCTTTTATATTTATGTAAATCCTCCCCAAAAACAAACAAACAAACAAACAAACAAACAAACCTTCCCTACAGTGTTTGACTGATATCGCACATATATTCAGTATACAGTGTAAAGATCAAATGACGGAAACATCAAACTATTTTTACTAAATTCATCCTGAGTGACTGACAAATGCCTAAATATAAATGTTCTTTATTTCTTTCTTCATTCATGGTACAGTATATCTACATGTTTCATCTCTTTACTATAACCACATCTACATTTCCTCACCTATTTATTTCCTGCCTCTCATACTCAATTTCTTACTTCAATTTGTCCTTCCTTTCTTCCTCCCTTCCGTCATTTCCTGAATTACTACTTTACCTCCTTCCGTACCTTCTTTTACATTTACTTGCTTAATTCCTTTCTTTATTTGCTCCATCGCTCCATCCCTCCACATATATTCCCTTCTTCCTCCATACAGTACCTCCTTCCCTCTTCTTTTACTCACCAGTCCTGGGCACGTCTTTTACTCTTGTCCCTCTTTCATTATTTAGTTTGCATTATTTTTGACATTTGGATTTTTTTCATGCACATTGGGTAAAAGCGCACTACGAGCTGACATGACTGTATGTTGTATGGAATGAGTCTGTTCACAGTTTCATTAACTTCTTGGTGCAGGATGAATGTAAACAGTGAACAGTATTAATATTCTTGAACTTTCTTTGCGGATGCTCTACAGGGATTTGGTTAAAATGTATTTAAATGTGTGTTAATTGCTCAGGAACTTGTAATCGGCGTTAGGATAAATATTCATTTATGCCACCTTAATTTCCCCTCGCGTTATTTCCTAATTAGCCCAACATATCTACCACATGACACGGTTACCATTAACAGCTCGTCTAAGCTCACAGAATGTTGAAGTACACTCACTGACATTATGAAATAGTGTCTTTCTTTGTTATTTGCTGATTAACTGGACTGCTTTCCTAATTACCTTCTTGTCGAGTTGTCCAGGGTCGAGGCAGCTCAGAGGGTAAGACACAAGGTCATAAGTTCACATTGCCTCTGCTGGTCCACTGAGCAAGGCCCTTAACCTTCAACTCATTATGCATGAAAAAAGTAAAAGTCACTCTGCATAAGAGCGTCTGTCAAATTCCAAAAATGTAAAATGTAAATGCAGAGTAAAGGAATGTGATTTCTAGAATGTCGTGCGATATTCACCTTAATCTCGTCAGCCGCTGAGGTGCATCAGCACACGTGATTGCCCCACTGGGATTATCGTGTTATAAAGTTCCCGAGTCAAATCTGACGTGCATTTGTGTTGAGAGCGGAGATTGAGACACGGTGCTGGAGGAACTGCGCAGAAAATCAATGCAATCAGCAATCAGCACCGAGCGAAGGAAGCAGAGGCAGGATGAATTACCAGCCACGTCCTCTTCAGCCGCGCACACATGCCACAAATTGCTCCCTACACTCTTAAAAATAGGTTCTGGCTCCTGTAAAGAACTACTTCTAATGATTTTTTTCTTTTTTTATAGCAGTGACATTAATGGTTAAGGCTTAAAAAAAGATCACCACTTTTGTTTATTGAATTCTTGATGCACAATGCCACGAACGTCAAAAAATACGGTGAGCATGCACTCGGTCGAGCTGTAGACCTGCCTCGCCTTTTTCGGTCGTGGAGATGATGGGCTCGTCCACTGTGAAGACTGTTGCTTCGTCTCAGGGTCGTACACGTACACCCATACAAGTTTCCTCACTGGTAGTGATCCTCGACATGAAGGACGGGTCATCTACGGCATGTCCATGGTGCTTTTGGGAGACATTGATGCGATGTTCCTTCGGCTCCTGGGTCAGCAGCCTGGGGACGACCTCGGCAGCAGCACGGCGCATGTTCAACAGCAGTCATTTTGTGGATTGTTCTCCGACGATGATCATGTACAAGTTGCCAATTGAGTTCAGTTTTTTTTATTTAGGTCCTCCTGATCTCTTTGAGGTCTTTGAGTCATGTTCTTCTGCTCTTGAATCGTGCGTGTCACTTAAAACACCTTGATCAGTTTGTATGATAGATTATGAATGTGAACAATTACTCTGCAGTGACGTGTACAGAGACAGATCTGTGCAGAGTAATAAAATACTTGACCCTTGACCATCAGAAGCATCGTTACTAGACCGTTCCCAAAACAAGTTCCAGGAATCAGTCAGTGCAGTTATTACCTGTGGCTGCAGTCGTGGATCAAACGGGTAAAGTTCAGAGTCACTGATTAGAAGGTCACGGGTTTAAGCGGCCACTGTTGAGCCCTTGTGCAAGACGCGCTCTGCTCCAGGGGTGAGGTATCATGGCTGACCCTGCGCTCTGACCCCAGCTTTCAAGAAATACCAGAACATGCAAACTCCATGCACACAGAGACGGGAATCGAGCCTGGCCGGGTAATCGAACCCAGACCCTGGAGGTGCAAGGCGACAGTGCTAACCACTACACCACCGCGCCACCAAAATTTTAAATCGTTTCACAAATTCTGTTTAGCAAGATACTATCGTAGAAATCTTAAACCCTCATACACACGGTACTTTCTGTAATGATTCCCCGGAGATATTTGGCTTTTCTTTTTTTTTTGGTCATTTGATTAGAGATTTTGGTCTGATATTAACAACCTTTTCATCTTATATTCAAAATGATTTTCCCGTTTATTTATTTTCAAATATGTATTATTTGATTGTCATACATTTCTAAATGACCTCAAAGGTCCTTTCATTATAACAAATCTGCTTTTTATTCTAGTCAAATAGTGCATCCATAAATGTAAATTTACCAGAACAAAAATTTCTATTTGAAGTTTACAGATTGATGTGATTGATGAAAATGTTGTAAAATTTATTCCAACTAAAAAAGGGACTAAAGCTTTTCCATTTCTTGCTTTTTTGAAACTTATAATGTTTTATTTTGAAAATAAATATATTTTTGTTGTACCTGTCTGGTAAATCTTTCCTGTGATTCTTTTTATATATTAAAACCCCTTATAATATATTTATTGTATATCAGTTAAACACCAATAATAAATGATAATCTATTAAACCCAGCTTCCTGACTGGGATACACACAAAAAAAAAAAAATAATACATATACATATATATATATATATATATATATATATATATATATATACAGTGGTGTGAAAAACTATTTGCCCCCCTCCTGATTTCTTATTCTTTTGCATGTTTGTCACACAAAATGTTTCTGATCATCAAACACATTTAACTATTAGTCAAAGATAACACAAGTAAACACAAAATGCAGTTATTAAATGAGGGGTTTTATTATTTAGGGAGAAAAAAAAATCCAAACCTACATGGCCCTGTGTGAAAAAGTAATTGCCCCCTGAACCTAATAACTGGTTGGGCCACCCTTAGCAGCAATAACTGCAATCAAGCGTTTGCGATAACTTACAACGAGTCTTTTACAGCGCTCTGGAGGAATTTTGGCCCACTCATCTTTGCAGAATTGATGTAATTCAGCTTTATTTGAGGGTTTTCTAGCATGAACCGCCTTTTTAAGGTCATGCCACAACATCTCAATAGGATTCAGGTCAGGACTTTGACTAGGCCACTCCAAAGTCTTCATTTTGTTTTTCTTCAGCCATTCAGAGGTGGATTTGCTGGTGTGTTTTGGGTCATTGTCCTGCTGCAGCACCCAAGATCGCTTCAGCTTGAGTTGACGAACAGATGGCCGGACATTCTCCTTCAGGATTTTTTGGTAGACAGTAGAATTCATGGTTCCATCTATCACAGCAAGCCTTCCAGATCCTGAAGCAGCAAAACAACCCCAGACCATCACACTACCACCACCATATTTTACTGTTGGTATGATGTTCTTTTTCTGAAATGCTGTGTTACTTTTACGCCAGATGTAACGGGACACGCACCTTCCAAAAAGTTCAACTTTTGTCTCGTAGGTCCACAAGGTATTTTCCCAAAAGTCTTGGCAATCATTGAGATGTTTTTTAGCAAAATTGAGACGAGCCTTAATGTTCTTTTTGCTTAAAAGTGGTTTGCGCCTTGGAAATCTGCCATGCAGGTCGTTTTTGCCCAGTCTCTTTCTTATGGTGGAGTCGTGAACACTAACCTTAATTGAGGCAAGTGAGGCCTACAGTTCTTTAGATGTTGTCCTGGGGTCTTTTGTGGCCTCTCGGATGAGTTGTCTCTGCGCTCTTGGGGTAATTTTGGTCGGCCGGCCACTCCTGGGAAGGTTCACCACTGTTCCATGTTTTTGCCATTTGTGGATAATGGCTCTCACTGTGGTTCGCTGGAGTCCCAAAGCTTTAGAAATGGCTTTATAACCTTTACCAGACTGACAGATCTCAATTACTTTTGTTCTCATTTGTTCCTGAATTTCTTTGGATCTTGGCATGATGTCTAGCTTTTGAGGTGCTTTTGGTCTACTTCTCTGTGTCAGGTAGCTCCTATTTAAGTGATTTCTTGATTGAAACAGGTGTGGCAGTAATCAGGCCTGGGGGTGACTACAGAAATTGAACTCAGGTGTGATAAACCACAGTTAAGTTATTTTTTAACAAGGGGGGGCAATCACTTTTTCACACAGGGCCATGTAGATTTGGAGTTTTTTTTTCTCCCTTAATAATGTAAACCTTCATTTAAAAACTGCATTTTGTGTTCAATTATGTTATCTTTGACTAATAGTTAACGGTTTTTGATGAGCAGAAACATTTAAGTGTGACAAACATGCAAAAGAATAAGAAATCAGGAAGGGGGCAAATAGTTTTTCACACCACTGTATAATATACTAATAATAAAATACTACTAATAATAATGCATCGAGTTGATTTTTGTATTTTTATTTCCTATTAAATCAAATTTGAAAGAGGAAAATTGCAGTCTGGTAGCAGTTACAGTAGGTTTGTTATCCTTCCCATAACTTCCTGCAACTCCATTCTCCTGTATGATTAATTCGAACTTCATCGAGCATGAAATGCTCAGCCAATACAAACAGACTTACAATTAGCACATCTTCACCACAGTTTAACACATGAATAATTGCCATGAATAATTATTCACCTGATATTACACCTGAGTCAGTGTCAGTCTAGAACACGGTCATGTATCGCTCCTTCTCTACACGCATCATCCTGTACAGGCTTGTGGAGCACCTGGAGCCAATCCCAGGGAACTCGGGTCACTAGACGGGTACACCCTGGAGGGGGATCCAATTTATCGTGGGGCACACAAGTATGCACACACACTCACACAGACGTACTACGAGCAATTTGGAAGTGCTAGTTAGAATAATCTGCATGTCTTTGGACTGTGGGAGGAAACCGGAGAACCCGGAGGAAACCCACCAAGCACGGGGAGAGAACACGCAAACTCCATGTGCACATACAGACCTGAGGCATTGAATTGAACCGTCAAACCTGGAGGTGTGAGAAACCACTACGCCGCTATTTAACTAATAAGGTAAATGAAGAGGATGTATCAAATGAATTATTTAACAAAAACTGAACTAAACCTCGCTGCGTGATCTGTGGTATTGTAATGAATCTGTGATTATGGAAATTCGGGAGCATTTACACAGAGTGGTTTTATGAGCGCGCTGAACGTGCTGACTGCGCATTTAAGCCGAACAAAACATGTTTTTTAAACTCAGGGGGAAAATTACCGTTTATAGCCGCGCTGCTACTGTAGGTTTGCAAATGTGTGTGTTACTGACAGACTGTCACCAACAGATACACCCTCTTAACCTAGGTTATAAATAAATCCTTCAGATACACAGTTGTTTACGGAAAAGCCTAAAAACCACACGGTGTGAAATGCTATGTATATATACAGTACAGTATACCGATCAGCCATGACATCATGAGCACCTGTCTAATGTTGAGTAGGCCATGTTTTAGTGCATCAGTAAGCCTCGGCTGCCCATCACCCAGTCACCAGTTCACTGGTTTTCCTTCCTTGGATCACATTTGGTCTGTCCCGACCACTGCAGACCAGGAACATTCCACAAGAGCTGCAGTTTTGGACTTGCTCTGACCCAGTCGTCTAGCCGTCTGGCCCTTGTCAAAGTCACTCAAATCTTCACGCTTGCCCATTTTTGTCCTGCTTCCAACACATCAACTTCAGGAAAAAAGGTTTACTTGCTGCCTAATAAACCCCACCCACTTCCAGCCGCCATTGTAACGAGATATTGAAGATATTCAACAGTTCACTATCGTAAGCAACTGTGAGAAGTGTATCCTAAGTAATTGATTTCTAATTAATCACAGACAAGACTGAACTCTTACATTCAATCATACCACATGTACAGTAAGAGCCATATTGTACTTTATGAATTTGTTGTCGTGTTTATTTTATTTATTTCATTTTATTGTGATTTGTGGGTTGTGCACTAAGCACCAAGTTTATCAGTTATTCATTTAGCATTAAGCTATTAGTTAAGCATCCATTTATGACAACCGTATTGTGTGTAATGTCTGTGATGTCATTCCACTGTTACACGTAGTTGCATGATGATGTCACTGTAAAAAAGGGCAGTTTAGATGCGGAACTTGTGGAGAACACAAGCTTTTTGACCGTATGAAAAGGTGATCCAACGTAAGAAAACGTAAGCTAATAGATACAGCAAACATACTGTTGTAAGCGTAATTTAAGATTGTGATCTACAGATACTGTACAGTGATTGGGTTGTTGTAACTACAGTGGATTTACTCAAGACAACTGTACGAAGTGCTGAATCTTTGATGCTGAAAAAATAAATACAAGAGACAAAGATCATAGGACTTCCGTGTTGTGAGTAAATAATCAAACAAAGATACGCGTCAAAACTTGTGGAATAATATGAGCGCATACTTTAAAGTCAAAAGGCTTGGAAAAAGGGGATTTCTTAACCCCACACAGAGGCTTGCTAACACTGGTACATTTTCTTTGGCTGTTTTGTAATTTACTTCACACAAAAAAAAATCAGCCAACGCAGATAATCTCAGCAAAAAAAATTTTTTTCCCTCGCTATTTAAAATTTTTTTTTGTTGTCATGTCTCATATTGTTTTCCTTCCCGTCCAGGGGTCAGTAACACAGTAAAAGAAAAACGGAGGATTATGTAACAAAAAATTGTCAAAAGTGTAAATGCCAACCAGCACTGAATAAAACGTTTATTACAACATTTAAAATATACATCACATCATAACAGATTGTGCATAGTTTCCTTAGTGTTCACTTCACAGAACTTGGCCAGAACAATCAGTCTAAAATATCTGATATCCAATATCTAACGTCTAAAAAAATACTTTTTGTTAAACAAAATGCATCCCTTGAGCAGAAAATGTGCATTTAGGATGAAAAAACATGTGACCATAGTTGAACGAGTTGACAAACTGTTTCAGTTTTCAGTTGTATAGAGTATCGTAACAAGCTGGCGTCGTTCTTGGATTGTTTTCACCGAGCGATAAAGCCGAACAAATCGTATTACGAAGGGCCTTCAAGTCAAAGGAATGACATTTCTGGTGAATGAAGGCGTAGAAGCTCACGGCTCCGGCGTACTGACAAAACTTTCTACTTTGATGGTGTCCGAGCACTAGTGAAATTAGTGCATTAGGGGAAAATATGGAGAAATAAAGGGAGTTTATACTCGCATACACACTACAGTAGCCTTCTGTACAATCAAAAGTCCCGGTTTGACTTGAACACCCCTTGTACATATTGGAGGCGGGAACAGTAAACCTGATACTGTACGCATGCACAGCGCATAAAATAAAAAGTCAGCAGACGTGGGAAGCACAAAAATATCAACAGATTTCTGTGAAACATTTATGTACCACAATTAATAAAATTAGATCCATCGGGTTCTACATCCAAGGCTTAGAGGTTCTCTGGATGGTGAACAATTTACAAAAAAAACAAAAAAACAAAACAGGGACTCATTTTTCTTTCTTTCTTTTTTTTTTTTAACAACAGACAAGTTTCTCGCTTTGCTTTGTGTTTAACATATAAAAGATAATCACTTTAAAATAATTTACACTTCTTTTACATTTGTGAATTTTGCATAGATAGTTTTAAAAATTATTTTCATTTTTGGTAAAATCTTGATAAAAAACAGAGACAGAATGCCGTTAAGCACCTGAGTGAGTGACTTTGGGTTGTTTAAAGTTAGTGTTTTTTTCCCCCCCAAGTGTATACTGTAGTAAAAAGGCACTTTTAATATTTGTGTTTATATTACTTAATTTACAAAGAAAAGCCGACATTAAAATTATAGCGTGTGTGTGACGGTGTGGGAAAACTCGCCCAATGCCACCAATTACATCTGAAACATAGCAGAAAAAAATATATAGTGTTTTGATTTAAAATTTGAGTTTTCTAAGATGTTTACTTCAACAACGAAATGTAAATACACAAAATCTGATAAAAAAAAAATTTACTAAAATGTTTTGATCAAAACTGCATTCAAGTTGTAACTTATATTTTTCATTGTGCTGAAACTACCCTCTGCTAAAATATTATGATGTTACAAAAGGATCCATTTAACAAAAAACGGCGGATGTGACTCATAAATAAGAAAAAAAAATCCTTCTCCAGAACGATGGCGAGTCTCCTCATGTCCAAATGACATCAAATCAGGACCGGCATTAAACATTAGTAGCACTTCTCATATTTTAATGTTACACTGTATTAACGAGGGGCGTTCAAGTCAAACTGGGACTTGTGGTAAATGAAGCCGTGAAACATTTACAGAAGACTTGAAGTAGAGTGCGGTGATGAGCGTTTTACAGAAGGCCGTGTTGTACGTCTGAGAATGACGATCCCGACCGAGGTGGCTCGAATCCCACTGCATTCGATCCTGTGAACATTCAACGAGTGGAACGCTTCATCCTTCTACTGTATGGAAAAATCGACGGATAACTTGCCGCTAACTTTCAGAAGACGCACATCTGTCTGTGGGAACTGTTCACGCAATCACTCACCAACTCCACCTGCTTGTTACGAGAACTCGACTGGGAGTTATTGCCACATCCCCTGTACAGTCCTGACCTCGCTCCAAGCCATTTCCACATGTTTGAGAGGTTAAAGGAGTTCCTGGGAGGCTAGTGTTGTAGACGTGATGCAGGCAGTGTGATCATGGCTGTGGTGTACTGAGAAAACTTTCTACCTTGACGGTATCCAAGCCCTAGTGAAACACTGGGATAAGTGCATTAGTGTAGCAGTGGATTATATAGAGAAATAAAGGGAGTTTTCACTTTCAGAACTGTATCTTGTTATTCTGCACAAAATTAAAAGTCCTGGTTTGACTTGCTGACTTGACTAGCTTTTTTTTTTTTTTTTAATTCCATAACATTATACAGTTCCCTCTTTCAAGGAAGAAAATATAAACCACTCAACACAGGCGAGCTTACTGCTAACAAAAGAGTCGTCCATGGTTTTCTTCATACTGCAAATAAACAAAGAGTAAAAAAAAAAAAAAAACCTGACTTCCAAACCTCAGAGATAAAAAAGAACGCAGAATCAGTCGGATTTCATCATATTAATACAACGAATAAGAAATATCCACATGATAAGTATTCCCAGACTTCCCACACACTTTGTGTCTAGAAAGCAGAGAGTGTCTAGACTGTATTTATAAACAATCATGATTTTATCTTTGGTTGTCAAGGCTAGTGTTAAACTTTAGCCACTTTAACTGCAATTTATTAAAAATCTTCCTGAATTTTCCGGAGTTAGTAAATTGCACCGATTCATTTAGCTTTTACAGATAGCTACAGTTTAAAAAAGGCACTTCGAAGATAATATCTAGTATATGTAGTGTATAAACGATCACATATAGAAATTCCCATTAGCAGCAAATCGATGATGTAGTGCAGCGTGTAGTGTGACTGGTGACTTTTAAATCCAATATAGCAAACTATGTAAAAAGTGTCAGGATTAAAAATTAACAAAAAGAAAAGAAAGACAGACAGTATTAACGTCCAGAAAGTAATATCAATAAAAATAGTAATAAAAAAAGAAAACACAGCCTTAACGCAGAAGTGTGAAAACCTTACACCTTATCTATTAGTGCTGTTTTTAAAACCATACGGAACCCAAAACATTCGCATGCGTCAGGATAAAATGGTTAAACGTGTAACAGAATAAAGACGAAAGACAGCTGAGAGAAATTCCCCCCCGCGTGTCTACTGGCAGTCGCTTCCATCATAGATGACCGGCTTCTCTGTGGTCAGGTGGTAGTTGACTTTCTTCGAGATGAACCTTGAGATACGATGATAAACAAGACACAGTGTCTTCATTAATATCATTGGTAATGAACAGGTTACAGAAAAATGATCCACAGTGGCGATTATCGTTGTTTATATAAAACAGGAAATCAGTGGCAATGAACATATAATAGTTTTTACCATTTATAAATAAATTTCATTTAAATATTATGAAATGCCAAGAAAGCAAGGTAGTTCTTGTCATCACTCATGTTATAGAATAGAAAATACAGTCGACCCCTGAAATTCACAGGGGATGCATTATATTTTATATAGAAATTTAGCTGAATTTACGTTAATATTTATGTTACAAAATTAGTCAATTATATTGTTCTTAATAGTTCAGCGTTAAAATTACGTACTGCCACGAAAAAAGTTATTAGAAAGTTGCGAGGGTTACTTGCAAAAGTGTGGGGGTTTCCGCGAATAATTATTAATTAGTTCCTGCCGTAACTTAACGTAACGTTGATGAGCCGAGACCTGAGAGACTGAAGCAATATCCCGCCTCCAGAAATGCGTTTTATTTACATAAAAACAAAAAAACACTTTAGCGTAATACAAATACGGAAAGCAGCAGGACCAGACGGCATCTCAGGCCGTATCCTCAGAGCCTGCGCAGACCAGCTAGCACCTGTGTTCACTGAGATATTCAACATCTCTCTATCTCAGTCGGTGATCCCCACATGCTTCAAAGAGTCCATCATTGTTCCTGTCCCGAAGAAACCACATCCTGCTTCCCTCAATGACTATCGCCCTGTAGCCCTCACCTTAGTAGTGATGAAGTGCTTTGAACGCCTTATCAGAGACTTCATCATTTCTTCACTACCCGACACACTGGACCCACTACAGTTTGCATACCGTCAGAACCGCTCCACAGACGATGCAATCTCTCATCTCCTCCACACATCACTCACTCACCTGGACACTAGGAAAGGGAATTATGTTAAAATGCTCTTCATCGACTACAGCTCTGCTTTTAATACCATAATTCCCTCCACACTCACCACCAAGCTGGAGCACCTGGGACTCAGTTCATCTATATGTCAGTGGATCTCCAATTTTCTGACTGGCAGACCACAGGCAGTAAGGATGGGCGGGCATGTCTCAGCTACACTCACTCTCAGCACTGGAGCCCCCCAGGGTTGTGTTCTGAGCCCCCTGCTGTACTCTTTGTACACCCACGACTGCGTGGCCACTACCAACTCCACCTCCATCATCAAGTTTGCTGACGACACCGTCGTGGTCGGACTGATCACCAACAATGATGAGTCGGACTACCTAGAGGAGATTGGAAATCTGGAGAACTGGTGCCAGAGGAACAATCTCCTCCTGAACGTCAGTAAGACAAAGGAGCTGACAGTGGACTTTAGTACAAAGCAGGAGAGGAACTACCAGACCCCCGTCATCAACAGGAGCCCAGTGGAGAGAGTGGACAGCTTCAGATACCTCGGTGTTCACATCACACAGGACCTGTCATGGTCCTGTCACATCAACACCGTGGTGAAAAAAGCCCGGCAGCGTCTCTACCACCTCAGACGCTTGAGAGACTTTAGACTGCCCTCCAGGGTGCTCAGGAACTTCTACTCCTGCACCATAGAGAGCATCCTGACGGGAAACATCACGACCTGGTTCGGGAACAGCACCATGCAGGACAGACGAGCTCTACAGAGGGTGGTGCGATCAGCCGGGCGCATCATCCGCACTGAGCTCCCTGACCTGCACTCCATCTACAGCAAGCGGTGCTGGACTAAGGCCAGGAAGATCATGAAGGACCTCAGTCACCCCAGTAATGGACTGTTCTCTTTGTTGCGGTCTGGGAAGCGATTCCGCTCCCTAAAGGCCAACACAGAGAGGCTGAGGAGGAGCTTCTTCCCGCAGGCGATAAGGTCTCTCAATCACACCTCCACACAGGACTAATAACATCTTTTAAGCTCACAACACTGACTGGACAATCATGGACACATTCATACACACTTGCACTAAATATTTATACATCTGGACAATTGCACATGTCACCTTTCATGCATATTTGCACAACCACTGACACTTTAATTCTATATACATATATACTCTATCTACCCTATATTTCTATATTTTGCAATATTTTATTATGCCCTTATTGTACAGTTAATTTTACTAGTTAAAATTATTTCTTTAGTATTTCCTTTTTATTGATTATTTATTTTACGTACAAGCTTTTATTTTCTTTTTAAGGTCACTGGCGGTCGTATAAGCATTTCACTGCATATTATACTGTGTATGACTATGTATGTGACCAATAAAATTTGAATTTGAAATATATTGAAATCCTCGATAGTACATTGCAAATATACTAACAAAAAGTTCGGTTAATATATAAAAAGTATACTAAAATCATGCTTTAACCAAATTTTGGAATTAAACTTTAAACATACTTCAAAATACTGTACTGTAGTTGTATTATACTGTAGTACACTTTCCAAAAATATATTATAGGAAAATATACTTTAAGTGAAAGGTTGGTCTAATTTCCAAAGCACACTTATTTAAACTTTGTTTTTCCACTTTAGCCCACAAAAGTAACTTAATACACTTAAAATTGTGCTTTTGTACAATTTTATTACAAGTATACTAATCATTAGGCTGGAGCAAGTACACTTAAGTAGGCTTCAGCATGCTAGGATTTAATATACTTAGCATAATTTTTTATTTATTTTTTTTTTTAACTTGGACAGACCTTTCTGAAACGGTGATGTTTTTTTGTTTTTCATTTACGTTAAAACCTGGAACTACTTTCAGCGCCGTGCTGTTATTGAAAACTTCACTACACGTTCTGAATTGAGAACTCTGTGGCATGAGTAGTGTATAGATATCGCCTGGTGCGTCTTCATCCAGTCTGTGTGTGTGTGTGTGTGTGTGTGTGTGTGTGTGTGTGTGTGTGTGTGTGTGTGTGTGTGTGTTCTTCTCTCAGCCTTGTGTTTAGAAAGCGATGGTACCTGGAGTAAGAGTTGTCGAAGATGAGTGTGTAGACTCCCGGGTTTTGGGCTTTAAGCTGGCCCTGAATGGTCTCCTTGTGCGCGTTACACCGAGTCAGTGGGATGAGAACCTATGCACAAATAATAAACACTTCTATCTTTAAATGGACACGAGTGAGGCTTCTGATACTGTCAATACAAAGTGCTTTAAATTACACAGATTTTAAGATAGATCGCAAGTTTACAGTACTGATTTACATTTAGGCATTTGGCAGATTTAAGCTTCAGTTTAGGTGTCAATATCAATTCTTCCTGTGATACGTGTGTGTGTGTGTGTTTGTGTGTTTTACCTTTGCCTGGTCCTCAGGTGTGATCGTGGATTCTCGAAAGACGACGCTGAAGCAGATGCTCTTCGGCTCGGACGAGAAAACCCAGCCGACAGCGCGGCCCTGCTCGTGTACGCTGACGGTGATGACGCTGTAGCAGCCGGACTTGACGAAGAGCTCACGGGAGGCGTCGCCGAACTGCTCGATCTCTTCGATGTTCAGACGGACCGAGGAGCTACACGCAGGTAAAGAAAAGCATCGTCGGTCAGAATGTAAAATTCACTATTTACTATTCTCTGATCTGTACGTTAACTCTAACATGGCTGTTTTTTTTTCTTCTCGTGAAAACGCCGCTTGGCTCAGTGAGATACGCCGTTGTGGTGAAAATTACTGCGTGACTTATTATCATCGCTAATCAACCAGGAATTAACAACAAAAATACTTGTGCCACCTGCAGGATTATAGTGGAACTGCAACATTTTAACCACCTCAAACTGATATAAATGAAAAAGTACTGAAAAAAAATATTCTTTTCGGAGTCTGCTACACTATTGATAAGAATCGTGTGAACAAAAGTAAAATGTTTATTTTGTTTACCCAGTTTAATGTCGTATCAGTTATTAACAGGTCTCAGCTGATTAACTAAGGGCTCCCTATAGCATGATGAAGGACCGAGGATGCGATGTCTACAGCAGCGTCTCTAAGCTTTTAACGTCATGATCGAGACACTGTAGCGTCTGAAATCGAGTCCATCATACACGGCTGATCCGACTCTAAACTACCTGACAGGGGTTTCCGGGTCATGCCGGAATGTTCCGTTGTGTCAAAAAGAAAAATAATTTTCTTCCAAGTGAAGTGTTGTGACTCGTCACAGTGCGATCCAGTAACAGTTACGGTCCTGAACAGCACGATGTTTTGACACGACTGATAACATTCCTGGAATTCTCAGGGTTTAATGAGGCTAGACGGTGTGGACCCTGACAGACGTTTAGCAGACGCTTATGATCTTAGCCGGACGATCTCTTCACTTTCAACTAGTTTCGGTGAAACACACTTCCTAAGGTCATCGCGTGGATTTGTAATCTATCTTTTTTTTTTTGGAAATGTGTAATATCGTTATCGCGCATCATACAAATGTCCTAAAATATTGTGATGTGATGTTTTTGTCGTATCGCCCGCTCCTAATGCACTCACGAAAGTTCTCCTGATTTGAGGAGCTGGATTTCGGCATCTTGGACAGACGGGGGCGTTTCCTCTTGTTCCTCAGACTCCGCCGCATCACCGGAAACATCTCTAAATGACACATACACAAGATCACATTATACTGTATATATCATATCAAACACACACACACACACACACATATTATATCTAAAAATCTAAACTTGTTTGCGTCAGTGGGAAACCAAGCAAAGTGAGTTTACTTTTTTTTTTCTTTAGCGCAAGAAGCAAGGACGTCAGCAAGAAGAAAACTTTAAGTTTTTTTTTGTTTTTTTAAAGTAAGGAATCATAAATTGCTGTTAAATGCGGTTTCTATCCAGCCATCCTGAGAGGAATCTCTGTAGACCGACTAGGGACCGTGAAGGCCAGTGTATTTACTCCTGTATGTAGAACCGTGATAGGAGCTCCAGTCAACATTCACACACACACTCACTCACCAGGGGCGATTTACTCTAACCTGCAGGTTTTTGGACTGTGGGAGGAAACTTGAGAACCTGGAGGAGACACACCAAGCACGGGGAGAACACGCAAACCCCATGCACACAAACCTGATGCGGGAATCGAACCTGGAACCTGGAAGTGCGAGGCGACAGGGCTAATCACTACGCCACCATGCCGATTTCATATTATTTACTTTTCTAAATGTTTCGATTGTTTTTATATGCAAAAACACGATTATAGTGTTGGAAATTAGTAATATTGGTGATATTCTTTGGCGGCTGGAACGGATTAACTGCATTTACATTGTTTCTTATGGGAAAATGCGCTTCGCAATACGAAATTTCGTCTCAAGAGCTCGCCTCTGGACCGGATTAAATTCATATGCCGAGGTACCATACACACACACACACACACACACACACACACACACACACACACACACACACATACACACATACACACACATACAGAGACTTAAAACAGGAAACAGAACTAAAATGTTACTCAGGGGTTTCCATGGAGACGTAAGTGCTTTCCTGTTAAGCTTTTAGAGCTCGGCAGAAGACGCGATTAAGTTTGGAGGCGGCGTCTCCCCCACGGTGCCCCCCTTACCCCTCCCCCACCCCCACCCAGCAGAGCTCCCTCCGTGTTTCTGAAATTAGGAGCAATTTCCCTGTGGAAACCCAGCACCACATACCCAAGGTGTGTGTGTGTGTGTGTGTGTGTGTGTGTGTGTGTGTGTGTGTGTGTGTGTGTGTGCGCGCGCATGGTGTGTAATTACGTGTGTTTCGTTCTGTGGGCTTCACGTCTCGTGCCTGCTGCGGCGCCTAAATTTCCCATGGCAACCAAAAGATTTTATTTTACTGTGTGTGTGATTTTTGTGGTGGTGGTGGTGAGAAGTGTATGATGCTTTCCTGATACGTGTGTATTGTGTATTCTGTACGGTGTGTGTATTAGACTCACAGGTCCTGAGCGGTCCGGCTCTCGGGTTCTCCGTCCTGAGACTCAGTGGTGGTCTGCGAGTGTGTGTCGCTGTCGTATAGCCCGTTCACCTCCTCGTCGGTAATGATATCGAACGCTGCTTCGTCCTGCTTCGCGCTCGGCTCGGTCACTGCACACACACAAACACACACATGATGACACGGAGAGAGTGGTGTATACCTAACCTACAGTTTCCTAAAGAGCTTCAAATAATGTTTTATACGTGAATGAAAAAGGCACTGGTACGGAATAAAGCACTTCATACACGACCTCTTGCGCTGCGCTTCAACAGAAACATCTCGGAATGATTACTGAGACGCACTTCAAGATCAGAAGATGCCCTTAACGCACAGAGCTACAGTAGAGATCCATATCTCACCTCAAAGCTCATGTTTCAAAGCAAAGGTCATTTAAATAAAATTTAAAAAAACGCTTAAAAGAAAAAAGTTACTGTGGAACGACTGACTGGATCCGTTGCTCCGTCCGTTCTGCTCGGATCCAAATAAATCAATACGTTAAAGCGGCGACTAGAAGAAACGACCTCGAGACGCGAAACAACCCACCAACAGGGGTGAGAATCTTTATTGATAAGACAAACAGCAGGCGATCAGAAATCGTAACGACGGCATGCTGAACGACTCTACACACGGGAGTTCTCCGTGAGCTTTTCATCCGAAGGATTTAAAAAGGTTTTGGCACTGCAGAAAGGGACTGAAATCGTACTAATACTAATAAATCCTTCCTCTGGCATTAAAAGCTTTCAGACAGGACACTGCAATTGTATGCAAATATAACATTATTTTGTATGTATAGTATTATGTACCATTAGAACTAACATACAGTAATAGGTTCCTGAGTGGTGTGAAGTTCATCCTATTACACAGAGATCATAGATTTCCAGGTGATGTTAGAGCCATTCATAGCCATCATCTGTCTCTCAAGGGGGAAACATGGCAGACCTGAACTCAAACGTCAATCATAGTGACACTAGTACACGAGGAATCATGTATCTCAGAGGGAGTATGTGACAGAGAGAGAGAGAGAGAGAGAGAGACAGGAGGGAATTGTCCCAGACACCAGATACGACATGAAGGTCCTTATCTTTATCCTAAAAAAAAATACGAGTTCCACATTTAAAAGAACTGACATGAAAGTGTCGTCCATGCGGCCATGCAATGTCTCTGCTAACAGTTATATATATATATATATATATA